>CM053588.1:110592412-110654912 GCA_028646515.1 Pseudochirops corinnae
ATTTCTTCTCCTTCTTCTTCTTCTTTGTCTCTCTTAAATAAATAAATATATGTATATATAAATGTATGTATCTTGTTACCTAATTGTGTACATGTCATCTCCTCAGTTAGAATGTAAGCTCCTTGAGGTCAAGAATTGTAGTTTTGCCTTTCTTTGTATACCTAGTACTTAGCACAATGTCTGGCACCTAGTAAGATCTTAATAAATGATTATTGACTTGACTTTTAAAAAATAGAATGAGGCTTCCAGAGGGTTCAATGGAATGATCAAACAGAGGAAGATCTGAATTGTGGATGGGTAGGGCTAGGGTGGATAGGAATGAGAATGTGGAGGGGGAAGTGGGAGGAAGGATATCCCCCTCAGCAGATATCCATTCTAAATCACAGGGATAGGGGAGTATTTGTCTCAGCACTTAGGACAGGGCCTTGCAAATAGTAGGCACTTAATAAATGTTTATTGAATTATATTGACCTGAAAATTTGCTTGCAATGGGAGAAAACCCAGTTGTTTGGGGCCTCCCCAATCCAGGATCCTCTAGTACCTAAGCACAGTCAGTATGGGGTCACAATATCAACTTCCCTAACAAACATGGTGGGGCTGGGTGCATGGATACACAATTCTTGAGTGTGAACAATGTGCTGCCTTTTTTTCATGACTTATCACTTTGACCTGATCTATTTCATACAGCCTATTCACAGCTGGTTTTTAAGCCATTAAAGTCCATTTATCACCCTAGGTAAATGTGACTTTTCAACCTTATTGATTAAACCACACAGTGGTTTCAGATGGCTCAGAACGACTTGTCCCTAGTCATGGAGAAAAAAAAATCAATACAATGGTTTAATGCCTCTGGTTAACTTCAACTTTGAGAAAAAAATGCCTGGTCAGTTCAGGTCAACCATGTTCAAGTCCTGGCCCTAACACTTTCTAGCCCTATGACAATGCTCACATCACCCATCCCCTCTAAGCCTCAGTTTCCTCATTTAATAAAATTGGTTTAGTTATGTTTGCCCACAGCCGAGTGTTGCAGTGTATAGAGCACTGGGCTTGGAATCAGGAAGACCCACCTTCTTGAGTTCAAATCTGACCTCAGACACTTAATAGCTGTGTGACCCTGGGTAAAGTCACTTAACCCTGTTTGCCTCAGTTCCCTCATCTGTAAAATGAGCTGGGGAAGGAAATGGCAAATCACTCAAGTATCTCTGCCAAGAAACTTACACCACCACTCCCATGGGGCCATAAAGAGCTTGACATGACGGAAGAACAACATTCGTCCTTCCTACTGTACAGTTTTGTGTGCTCCAAATCTAAAGTTTCATTAAAAATATCAGTTATTCTTCCAGGTACTCCATAAAAGCCTTCTTCTTCTTCTTCTTGATGTCTAATATAGCCTTCCCAAAACAAAACCTTCCTTCTATTTTTCTTGCAGAGTATATTAATCCCTTGAGCTGCTCTCTGGGCTTTTCTGGAATGATGGGATAGCTAGACACTATATCATACAATACACAGAAAGAAACAGGAATATTTAGCATAGAAAGATAAGACTTTGAGGGACATGATAACTATCTTAAGTATTTGAAGGGTTGTTGCATAGACTTACTCAGTTTGGCTCCAGAAGCCAGAAATAGGAACAATGGATGAACATTTAGAGAGACAGATAGAGACTTGATGTCATGAAAAATTTTCCAATAATTCTTGCTACCCAAAGTGGAATGGGCTGCCTTAGAAGGTGATGAATTTCCTCTCACTGAAGGCCTTTGAACAGAGGCTGGATGACCCATTGTAGAGTATGCAATAGGAGAATTCAATACAGGTACATGTTTGAACTAGAGGCTCTCATTCTTAGGAGTTGTCCAACTCTGAAATTCTTTGACTCAGGAAGGGGTTAAAAGTTAGAAGGAAAAGGAGAAACACAAATAAAAATGAAGTATCTTTGCTTTACCAAAGCCAGGACAAAAAGCATATGGACATACCTAAAGCCAGAACTAGTAAGTGTCAGATCTGGGAGTTGGGAATTAGGCAGTGCCTTCTGGGAATAGGGAGAGGGGAAAGGAAGATAAAAAGTAGGACAAGGCACAGAAAAGGTGAAGGAAAGCAAACTGACCTACTTCACAATTTTGCCGAAGGCCAACACTGGTTCTCATGTTCCCAGGAAATAGTAGACTCTCCCTCTGCCCCTGTGGTCAATGCACAGGGGTGAGTCAGGACACTGTGCTCAGAAGGGGAGAGACCAGGGAGCAAGGCATCCCATGCCACAGGACAGTTTGATGTCTAGGAAGAGACTTAGGAACACTTAGGCGCAAAAAACCCCACATTGCTACCAGATAACTCGAGCTGCTTTGAGCTTGATGCTGCTGAGGCCAAGGTCATGAATTTGATCCCCATTTGGAATCCCCAGTTAGCTTCCCCAACCACACTCTTACAACTAGACAGCTGTTTCATAAATGTGTGCTCTAGATCACAAAAGGAAAGCAATTCATTTTTCGAATGGCTCGGAACAACTTGGCCCTAGTTATGAAGAAAAAAATCATGTGAAAATGCACAGTCAATAGCAAAGACAACATATTTTTCAATGTATAAATAAGTGAAGAATGGTGATAAAATCACCTGTTGCATGAAGAAGAAAAGACTCAAGGGGGCAAGAGAACTCTCTCCACATATTTGAAAGGCTTTTATATGGAAGAGGGATTAGATTTGGCCTGTTTGGCCTCAGAAGAAAAAACTAAAACCAATGATCAGGAGACGTTGGGAGACAAAAGTCATCCCAGTAGAAGAAGGGAGAAACTGCAAAGAGTAATGAGCTCCCTTAGGAGGAAAGTGAGTGCCTCATAACTTCAGTTCTTTGAGGAGAGACTGGATATTTATCTTCCAGGGATGTCATGGAGCTCCCAGTCATGTATAGATTACACCAGCAGACCTCATGGGCTCCTCACAGCGTCAAGATTCTATGACTATAAAGCAGTAGTACGATACCTGTGCCCTTTGGAGGGAGTGGGTGAAGAAGTGAACTAGGAGCCTCTCCTGCCTGCAGAGAGAGGAGGTCCTCAGATACAAACACTGCAACCCACCTATAGACCATGGGCACAGGGCAAATGCCCTCCTCTCTTGTTGTTTAGGTTCATCAGTGAAAAAAGCCAGTTCTCCATTATTTGGTCAAAGTTATCCACTTGGTGGAGCATCAAGGACAAATTTTTCTGTATAGTCTCAACTCATGCAAGTAGTACAGGTCTACTCAAATCAAACAAGCCTGAATAAAGTGTCTTAACTTAGAACATGCTGGACAAAAAAGACCGGCTTTAAAAAATCAGATAATCCCAGGTGAGCCCCCAATTGAAATGCTACACTAATCACCAGTTTTACTACATAGAATGAATTGTATCTAGAAATTTTGATGGAATGTAATTAATGGAGTAATAAGAGCTGGGTGAGATTAATTCGAGGATCTTGCTGGCAGAGATCCATTTTGTGCTGAATTTAGCAGGAATACAAGTATGACCCCCTCCTCATTTTCTACTTATAGGTCACCAGAAGCATTATCCCTGTCGTATAACGATAATAAAAATACCTTATTCTTCTAAGGTACTTTTCAAGTTATAAAGCACTTTCACATAAATAATTTTAGTTTATTGAACTGACAGGATTCCTGTTTCTTGTGGAGCAGGTATTATCTCTCTTTTCCATATGGGACCTGAGGATCAAAGTGGTCACTTGCTCAAAAAAGATGAACCAGCTTGTTAGTGGCAAAACTAGGACCAGAGCCAAGCATGGTGGCACACATGAGTAATGTCTCCTGTCTTGGAAATTGAGTCTGGTGAATCACTTGAGCTCAGGAGTTGTGAGTTGCAGCAAGTTGAGTTAATCAGGTATCCAGCCTCAAAATGGTGAGACTCTAGAAGTGATCTCCTCCTGATCAGAAGTACAATCCAGCTTGTGAATGACCCTTGAACTTGCAGCCTGGGTGATATAGGGAAACCATCAAAAAAAGGAGAAAAAAGAAAGAATGGCTAGAACCTCAGACTTCTGGGTAGTTCACTGTGTCTATAAAAGCAAAAGAGCTCCAAAGACATGCTTAACCCCACAGTAGACCTTCTAGGTTGGGAGATTTTTCATCATGCTGTCTCTGAGGCTGATGAGGTGCTGGCCAAGAGACTGATATGATCCCCATTTGAACAACCATCCATTGCCAGAGGGTGGACAACATTGCCCACTTGGAATTTGGTCTGGTTTACAGTCATAGGACTTCCTCCTCTGGGAGAATTGCAATGGGAACGGACCTCAGAGATCACCAAGTCAACCCCCAACCCCATCTTATATATGAGAAAACCAAGGCCCATAAAGTGAAGCAAGTTCCCTGAAGTCATATACCTTCAAAATGGCAGAGGCAGTACTTGAACTCAGGTCTTCTGACTTCCACTCCAGGGTACTTTCCACTATTCACTCTGCCTCTAATCAAGGGATCTCCTCACACAAATGCCATGGCAGGCAATCCCATTCCAGTAATGTCTCTGCAATCTTCCCCTCTAGATTAAATTTCATTTAGAATGTAGTTTCCATTGAATGTAGCAATGGGTTGGTCCTAGATGTCAGAATAACCGTTACAAGTGAGAATCCAATCTAATCTGAGAGAGAGAGAGGTGGTGTATGTGTGTGTGAGAGAAAGAGAGAGAGATGGTGAAAGGGTGTGCAAGGGAAAGTGTGTTTGTATTTATATGTGTCTGCATGTGAGTGTGAGTGTGTGTGTGAGAGACAGAGGCAGAGAGAGAGAGAGAGAGAGAGAGAGAGAGAGAGAGAGAGAGAGAGAGAGAGAGAGATAGACCAAAAGTGAGAAAGAGAGAAACAGAGTGACATAGAGAGTTGGCAATGTTTGGTGGTACAGGTGGAGAGTAGGAGAGCAATTTGCTAACTTGGCCTGATGGTTGCTGATCAAATCCAGACCTGGTTTGCACTGGATCTGAACTGAAGGTGTTCCCAGCTTGACTGCAGTGTGTGAGGCTGGCCATTTCCCTCTGTAGCCATTAACATTGAACATCTGATTTACTGCCATGGGAGGTGGCAGTACCTGTCTGGATGCGGCCCCACCTTGGGACTCTGGGATTTCCAGGCAGGCAGCAGCCAGTGCTCCTGCCGTGCTCAGCCTCTTGGGGGAGTTAAGAACTGGGAGGCGTGGGGCAGCTGCTGGCAGAAGGCAATGGTGTGTTTTCCCAGGGGGCTGTGGCATTCAGAATCACTGAATCACAGAAGAGCAGAGCTGGAAGGTACCTTAGAGATTATTTAGCCTAACCCCCTCATTTTACAAATAAAAGGGGAAGTGATAGGAGGGTTCAGAAAACCCAAGATGGAGGACAAATGTTCCAAGCACTTGAAGAAATGGGGAAAACTCAATTGCATCCCCGACTTTTCCCATTTCCCCCAAATCTTCACATCTTTAAATATACCAACTATGATTGTTTTATGAGCAAATAGAGTTACACATGCTATCATTTTATATTCCTAAACAAGGAATATAATATATTTAGATCTGTAAGAGAAATAAAAATACATCGCATACATTTCCATTTCCCCCAATATTTTTATCCCCCTCTCCTCCCAAAAATGTAATTTTTTTTCCCTCCTCATGGCTTTTAGAGATAAATTTGCATTTCTAGTCCCTGGGACATCTTGCACTTCTTCACTTTTGCAAGCGGCCTGGGCCTAAGATCTGGTATCCTGAGAATGTGTTACCCTGCCTCAGTAGTGCAGACCTACCCTAGTAGTGTGATGCCCGGCACCTACTCTCACTTATTTCGATGGGTGCACTTGCCTTCCCAGTCCACCCCAGTAACCTCTCTTCTAGCCCTAGCACCATAGTGTTGTTTCTTAGCTATTTGGCCAGACAGGAAATGCAGCAGACAAGCAGCTCCAGGTTGGAGTGGATGAGCTCCCAGGCCCTGTGTTGGCAGCCCTTACCATCAGCATATGGGACTGAACAGATGGCCTGGGCACACAAGCCCCAAGCTAGAACAATAAAGGCAAGAATGGAGATGAAAAGAGGGAGGGAGGGA
This sequence comes from Pseudochirops corinnae, assembly GCA_028646515.1. Classification (NCBI taxonomy): domain Eukaryota; kingdom Metazoa; phylum Chordata; class Mammalia; order Diprotodontia; family Pseudocheiridae; genus Pseudochirops; species Pseudochirops corinnae. Next base: position 110,598,454 of record CM053588.1, read on the forward strand.
GGAGAGGCAAGCTTAGCTGGATAGGACTAGATGGAGGGGACCTGAGGAAAGATTGATATTGAGTAGAGAGGGGCTGAATTCAGTAGCCCCCAATAAAAGGATTCACCTGCCCTCCAAAACCTGACACCATTCGTTGATATTAGTACCTGTGAAAACCCCTAAGTAGGGGCTGACTGCCTGTGCCCAGAATCAGAGCCTCCCTCCATGATGGGGCCTGGGCTCTATCCTCCTGGTCGTCCATACTGTCTCCTTGAAAAGAGTGAATGTATTGGGTTACAACTTTTTATTAGCCTTGCCCCTCCCTCTGAATGCTCCCTTTCCCCTCTGTTACCCACACATGCTCCTCCGGTTCCTTATGTGACCCAACTCAAGTCCAAGTATCTTCTTGCAAACCACATGGGAAAGGACTAGCAAGGAGAGGTAATGTGTCTTCTACTTAGCTCTGAGGCCCTCTATCTGATTGCTCTCAAGCCTTCCACTGGGTTTTTCAAGGCCTTCATAGAGGATGATGTTGCTCATTGTTATGTCTGTTCTGCATAGGTTTCTGAAGCTGGGCAGGGGGCCAGAATTCTTTAGGAGAGGAATGATTTTTAGGAAATCTCATATCAAAAACCGAGAGACTCTGAAGTCCTCCTAAGGTCTAAGAAGTTGTCTGTTTCAAATGTCACCTTAAACTCTAAGAATCTGGACCAGAAAGGATCCTGGAGTTTGGACAGGCCATGCTTGTCTTCTTCTCTGATATCAGAGATAGCAAGGATAGAGATGTCTATGAGAACAAGAGGCAGGCAATTGTGAGCAATGGCAATTGGTCATATGGTGATCATGGTTGGTATATTTATAGATGAGAAAGTTTGGGGGGAAATGGAAAAAGTTGTGGAGGTTTCTGTGAGAAAAGGAGTGGAGAAGAGAGGAAAGGAGAGGGGAACACAGGCTTATGAGAAAGACATAGACATATTGAGAGACCAAAGATAGCCTAGGTTTCTCATGAGACAGCCACACAAAAACAGACAGACAGATTGAGAGAGACAGCAGAGACCAAAGATAACACAGGTATCTATGAAACAGATAGTTAGACAGGAAGTGGAGACCAAAAGTAGCACAGATGAATATCAGACAGAGAGAAGGAGTCAGTCGCGATTCCTTTACCAGCTCCTCAGCAGGTACTGCCCCACACAATTACCCTGGCAGCATCTCTCTCTTGGCAGCCCATCCTTCAAGGAATGCCAGCAGAATAAAATCTTGCCACCCCGTAAGCTAAGTGGGGAAGAGGAAGGTTTGGAGTAGAAGACATTAGGTGAACCTGGTCCCTTCCAGGACTTCAGGATTGGAAAAGCCACATTGTCTCTGGGCCTGGGGAACAGGGCCAGGATCTAGATCCTCAGACTGCAGAGAACTCTGCAGTGTGAATGTGTGTGTGTGTGTGTGTGTGTGTGTGTGTGTGTGTGTGTGTGTGTGTAAGAGAGAGGGGGAGAGGAGGGAGGGAGAGACAAGAGAGAGAGAGAGAAAGAGAGAGAGAGAGAGAGAGGAGGTAAGGAGAGGAGAGGAGAGAGATTGTGTGCTTCTGTGTTATGTTGTGGGGTTGTTGTTTTCTAAATGGCTTAATATGCCAATGCTTGTGGAGCATCCTTGGAATGAAAGTGTCTTTGGCGTAATTATTCCTAATTGTGCATACTATTCTATAAACTCATCCAATTAAGAGAAAGTTATTAACTTTATAAAATATCACAGGCATCCCACAGTGCAGTGTGTAGATTGGCATAGCAGTTCAGGAGGCATAGGATATAATGCAAATGAGTAGGGTTGTTTACTTAAAACAACAACGATGACAACATCTCCCCTGAACCCCCAAAGGATAGTCTGTCCTTTCAACATGCAGGAAGCAACGTGCTATAATAGAAGTAGTCTGGAGACCTGGGGTCAAAGCTGGCTTTTCAGCTTGTCACCCATGTGTCCTTGTGCTTCTATGGGACTTTGCTTCTGGGTTCAGTCCTGGTTCTGTCACTTACCCCCTGTGTGACCTTGGCCAACTCCCTTCATTTCAGTTGCATCACATGTAAAATAAAGATGATCTTACTTGTACTTCCTCCCTCATGGAGTCATTGTTGGGGTGGTTTTTTGGGCCCTTTCCAGGTTACCCTTGCCTGGAATATCTCACTCCTTCTGACCTTTTCAATTCCTACCTAAATATCAGTTCCCCTCACTTCCTCCCTAAAACCTCTTCTGACTGGCTGCTAGTAAGAAGGAAGCTAACAAGCATTTAGTAAGCATTTACTGTGTACTAAGTGCTTTACAGATACCTCCTTTGATCCTCACAACAACCTGGGATATAAATACTCTTATGATCCCCATTTTACAGATGAAGAAACTGAGGCAGTTTGTATATGGGTTAAGTGACTTGCCCAAGGTCACATAGCCAGTAAGTGTCTGAGGCCAGAACTGAATTCATTTCTTCCTGACTCCAGGCCCCACACTCTTATCTACCACCTAGTTACTATTTGTGTTCTTCAGTCATTTCAGGGGCGTCCAACTCTTTGTGACCCCATTTGAGGTTTTCCTGGCAGAGCTACTGGAGTGTTTGCCTTTTCCTTCTCCAGTTCATTTCACAGATGAGGAAAATGAGGCAAACAGGGTTAAGTGACTTGCTCAGGGTCACACAGCTAGTAAATGTCTGAGACCAAATTTGAACTCAGGAAGATGAGTCTTCCTGACTCTAGGCCCAGCACTCAATTTACTGCACTGCCTCGATCTGCTACTAATTAGTCAATTGATCTTAACCAGACTTAGACTTGGCCTGGGCAGGGGAGCTCCCTGATAATTAGGGATGCCCAAAAGCAGAAAAGGGCTGCTTTATAAGGTAGTGAGGTCCCCACTTCTTGGGGTATCCGGAAGGAGGCTGGGTGACTATAGTTGTTTATTTGTGTATGACTTAGAACTTGATCTTGGAAGTTGCATGGGACTCAGAGGTTCTCTGATTTTATGAGCCCTGTGCCTCTCTGGTCTCAGTTTATCATCTATAAGATGCTCTCATTTTATAACTACTTGTGTTAGATCACAGCAAGGACTCTTCCCATTCCAGCATGCCGTAAGCCTATTCTGCTTCTTCTTTCTTCTAAGGTATGATAGAAATAGTCTTCTTTCTGGTTCAAGATGACTGAGCTTAACTCCTACTTCTGCCACTCACTAACAATATCTATTTGGGCAAGACCTCTATTTGCTGATCTATAAAATGGAAATGAAATCAGCATTGCCTTTCCTGGCAGACCTCAGACAGTTGTGCTTTTCTTGCAAAGGTTCTCGAAACCTTCAAGTGTTATATATGTATCAGCTGTGACTGACTATTAATTATTTCATGTGTGTTTATATTCCTTAACAAATAGCAAACACTCATATAGAACTGTGATTTCAAATCCAGTAGTCTTCCCTCCATACTGTACTGAGATGACATTAGCATGTCCAGGGGGAGATGCCTTGAAGGTCATAGAAAATGCAGGTTGGGACTGTAAAGAAGAGGTCAGGGTGGTAGACAAGAGATTTGGGCAGACCCATCAGGCTGCAGGTGTGGGGAACCTACAGCCTTGAGGCCACATGTGATCCTCTAGGTCCTCAAGTGCAGTCCCTTGACTGAATCCAAACTTCACAAAACAAATCTCCTTACTAAAAGGATTTGTTCTATAAAACTTGGGCTCAGTCAAAAGGCCACACCCAAGGACCTAGAAGGCCACATGTGACTTCAAGGCTGCAGGTTCCCAACCCTGGGCTAGAGTCTAGGGCAGCTGTTGGGAGTAGGGAGAAAGACTGGGGCTAGATCAAAGAGGACTCTACACTCTAGGCTGAGGAGCATGGATTGGAATTTATCCCGTGGGTAACAGACTCCACTCAATAAGTGCCTCCAAATATTGCTAAATTTCATGCTATTTTCATTTTCTCATCATGTGAGCTTCTCAGGTCTTGGTGTTCCCTGGTCTTTTTGTATCTCATTTCCCATCTCCTTTATCCAGGGCCATGAACAGGTTGATGTTTGATGTGCAGCTATCAGTGATGAATAAGATCATTGTAGTGAATCAGGTGATTGTATTGTCAGACTATGAAAGATACCACTAGGGTGTATGTAGCTGGCAGTAATCTGGATGGGGGCATTTCATAAAACTTCCTAACTAGAAGACCTTAGGAATCATCTAGCCAAAACACTATACAGAAAAAGCACAAATCTCTGCTATGATGGCCTCTGACAAGGTTGTTGGTAGTTGCTTGAATACCCCTTGGCAATGAGGAACTCTATTTATTGAGGCAGCCTATGGACAGCTGTAATAATTAGGGAATTCTTCCTCCCCCCAGCTCCACCCCATCCTTCAATCAGCCTGGCTCTGTCATTAGGGTAATCTCAGGAGCTAATTAAAGAGGATAAGAAAGAAACCACTCCTCGTAAGATGAAGCTGATCCTGTATCAAGCTAGCTCCCATTTCCAAGAGTCCTGGTGAACAAAAACCCTGCCTGGCTCGGTTTTCTAAGACCAGGCTTCTGCTTGGAGTTAGGCAGCAGAACCCAGGCTCCGGCAAAGCACTATCAGTGTCTCTAAGCTGCTTACTAAGCAGCTTTTGGGCTCAGAAGAGATAGGCCTTGGTGAATGACCTCTGGTTGGTTGGCTGGGCCTGGGATGGGGGAGTTTGGGTGGAAGGCAGAGACAAGGCTACAGCTAAGGCTGCTCTCTGGTTCCTTTAACTATGGAAGAGAGAGAAGGGGTAGCATGGCTGGTAGACTCTGGAGGCTGCACCAACCAGGGTGAGGACACTGAACCAAATCTGGAGTGGACACCTGCAGACCAGACTGATTCTGGCAGTGACAGTGAGGCTCTACACAGTGGAGAAGCAGAAGAGGGTCCAGGTGTCTCTGTGCACAGCATGTGTGAGGATCCCCAGGGTTACTTCCATAGTTCCAGGACCATAAGAAGCAGCCAAACTAGGCAGCAGCTAATGGCAAGGGCACTTTTATCAGGGAATTTAGAGGAGCCTGGTGGTGGTGATGATGATGAATTATATAGAACTTCAAAGTTGCAAGCCACTTTACATAGCTTACCTCATTTGAATTGCACGGGCTAAGCCTGTTAGTGGTATTCTTGGCCCCTTACATGGTAGACAAAAGAATATGTGGAAAGAAAGGGAAATGAGCATTGGAAGGAAACCAGCTGAGGCTGAGAGGCATGTAACATCCATTTTCAATTTATTTATTTTTATTTTGAACTTAACAAGTAACAGCAAATCCAATGGGTACTTCCATATACAGAGCACAGACAGAAGGATTTTTGATTTCTGTTAGGTACAGCTCCATTTCCTGATGTGCCACCCATTTTCTTTGGTCCTCAGTCTTCTCCCCTTGTGTCTTCATTATGGTGAGTGGGGGAAAGATGTCTGCATGATCTAGGCCTTGCCACAGAGATTTATGCATTAGCAATGGAGGAATAGGTGAAAGAGAAAGCTGTGGTCAGATCCAGCCTAGTGTTGTGGATCTAATTTGTACCAACTGAACTCTGTCCTACTTTCCCATCTTCAGAGATGAGAACCTGACAGTGGGCGTTGGGTAGATAATAGATGCCCCTTCCCACAAGCCATCAGAGGGCAGCATAAGCATAGTCAGACCTTTTCCAGATTTAGAGGTCATCTGGTCTAACCCTCTCATTTTCCAGATAAGGAAACTGAGTCTCAGAGAAGTAAAGTGACTTTGCCAAGGCTACTCAGTACGTGGCAGAGCCAAGACTTAAATCCACATGCTTTGGTTATAAAACCTATGCTCTTTCTGCTGTATGTACTTCCCTAACATCTAAATACTGGACTGTTATTTTTTGGTACCAGTGGAGGAAGGCCAGGGGGTTTGTGGTCTCCTTCTTCCTGAGAGGCTCATTCCACTCAGAGGGCCAGGCAGTGGTGGGTGTGGCAGAGGAAAGCACACCTGCCCTGGCAAAAGGACTGGAAATTTAAAGGGTCATAGAAATGTGAGCTCTCCCTGCAGGCTCAGGGTCCTGGGCTTCTACAGTGCTAACCGATGACTCAAGAAGGCTACAGAAGGGGGGTGGGGGAGTTAGAACGATAACTTTTTTAAAATTAAATTTTCTTTTCTTATTTTGAACTTAACTAACAAAAAACAAAAACATTTCAGTATAAAAGAGAGGCTTGTATAGGAAACTTTGAACTTCATTATTTAGTTTTTTAAAAATCAAACTTTACCAAAGTTCAAAGTGTAGTTATAGATACACACGCACATATACATACACCCATACACACATGTTTTTACACATTAATGTATATGCATGCAATGCATACATGTATTTATACATACATGTATATATATCTGTATTTGCTTTGCATACACATGCACACACAGATATATACTTAAAAAATTAAACTACAGGCAATAGTTTGATATATATGCTTATATATGTGTTGAGTGTGTATATATATATATACATATATATACATATATATATATTAATATGTGTTATATATAATTGAATAGATCAGTAACAAAATTGCTGTATTGATTCGGATTGATTCTTACCTTCACATAACTATCACTCCTCAGGTTGGGGGAGTGGTGACAGTGGGGTCCTATGATCTCTCTGCATCATGACTCCCCATCATGACATCCATCCCAAAATTCCAGAAGTGCAGAATTGGAAGGAACCTGAGATCTAGCACAAACCCGACCCCAACCCTTAATCCTGAAAAAAATTATATTAATTAATAATTAATTATATTAATTATATTGATTAATAATTAATATAATATTATATAATGTTATATTAATATATAATATTAATTAATCCTAATTAATATGACATTTCCCAGATGTGGTCAGTACTTATTCAGCCCAGAATTAAGTAGGAGTCAGAAGACTTCAGTTCAAAGCCCCACTCTTACCCTTCCTGGTCCATTGGCCTTATTCTCATGGGCTCATAATCAGCATCAGAAGGAGCCTTAGTGATGATCTAGTCTTCCCTGAACCAGTTTTTCCATCTATAAAATGGGTATAAATAAGCAGGCCTGCCCTGTCTATTATACAGATTATTTGATCTACTTTTTATAGAGAACTTGAAACTAAGAAAGTGCTCATCAATTGGGGAATGACTGAACAAGTTATTGTGCATAAACATAATAGAATAAGGGGAGGCTAGGTGGCGCAGTAAATAGAGCACCGGCCCTGAAGTCAGGAGGACCTGAGTTCAAATCCGGCTTGACACACTTACTAGCCATGTGACTTTGGGCAAGTCACTTAACCCCAATTGCCCTCCAAAAAGCAAAAAAAAAAAAAAAATTAAAAAAAATATAATAGAACACTATTGTCTGCAACAAATGATGAAAGGGATACTTTCAGAGAAACCTGGGGAGACTTAGACGAATTGATACAGAGAGAAGAAATCAGAACCAGGAGGACAATTTATATAAGACAGTAACAGGCAACTCTGAAGGACTTAAGTACTCCAGTCAATGCAACAACCAGCCACAATTGCAGAGGACCTATGGTAAAACTTATTACCTCTCCTGACACAGAGGTAACAGACTCAGGGTACAGAATGAGGCATACATTTTTGGACATAGCCAAAGGGGAAATGTATTTTGTTTGGCCATATGTAATTGTTTTTCTTTGGGTGGGAAATGTGAGAGGGAAGTTAATTAGAAACAAATAAATATTTAAAAGATTAAATGAGCTAATGTCAGTGAAAGTGTTCAGAAAACCCTGCAAAATTCCAAGAAAAATCATTATTATTGTAGCTGATATTAATAGTGATAATTAAGCTTACATATAGTGCTTTGCATATATTCTTTCATTTAATCCTTAGAAAAACCCTATAAGGTAGGACAGTTATTCCCATTTTGTAGATGAGGATACTAAAGCTAAAAGATAGATTTTTCTAGTATCACACAGCTCAGAAGTATCCGAAGTAGAATTCCAAGCCCAGTAAATAGCTACAGGCCAGGGATGCCTTCATACAGCTCTTCTCCAAGTGATTGGCCCAGCCTGGAATACTCAGGTGTTTGCAGACCCTAGGGCATTGGCGATGCCTTCTACAGGTATCCATCATTTCTGAATGCCTACGTGATGACAGTGATGGCGATGGCAACCCCATCCCCAGTTGAGATATCCATTAGGAGTTCAGCTGAGTGCAGAGCCATTGGCCAAGGGCCTCGGTGTGAGATAGTGCAAATATTTTGTCCCCATTTTATGGACAAGGAAACTGAGGGTCAGATAAAGGAAGGATTTAACTCCATGGTTGTACATCGAATAAATGTTAGAGTGAAAACTCAGACTCAGACCACAGTCTCTCCTCCAGAGAACTGATGATGAAGCAGAGAGGTGGGATCCCACAAATGTGGGATGCAGTATATGCTGTCAGACACGGTAACTGTTTGACTGGCTTTGCGTAATTGTTGCTGGCTCTTCTTCATTTCAATGGAGAGCTTAATTGTGGGAGAGGTGGTTAAGATGGGAGTATCTATGAAATATTTTTTAAAATTTCCTTTGGAGTCTTCAGGCATCAAGTGCAGTGTTCTTTCCGTTATGTCATATACAGAGACTGCCGTGGTGTGATGCAAGAGACAGAGGTATAGGCACACCAAGACCTGAGTTCTAATCTCATAGCTTCCTCATTACCTCTCTGAACCCAGTCTCTTCTGTCAAGTGGGGATTACTATCTGACCTGGGTACACCCATAGGGCTCTTGGGGGGAGTGAATGAAATAATGTGGGACAGAATTTTGAAGAGTGTAGTATGCAGCACACACATTAGGTGATGGAACTCTTTGTATTTCTATCCTGGTAGTGGGGACTTTTCTCTCCCATACATCTGGTTGAAATGGAAGAGGAGGAGCAACAAAGTGGGAGAGCATTAAAAGAGATCCTCCCTCTGGGTATCCCTCTCAAGCAACCTGGGGTCACATTTCCCAGACCAGCTGGATCAGTCAGCACCAATCAGGCCCCCTCAGAAGCAGCTGTGTTTAAGCATGGGGTGAGGGAGGAGATCCTGAGGGGGAGGTTGTGCCGTGGGAGCCTGGAGAGCCCTTGGCAGGGGCCTTCCCTGAAGAGGGCAAAAGCTCTCTGGCTTCTGGCAGATGGCAGCTGGGAAGGGCGGCTCCGGTCCCTACCCCCTGGGGCAGATTATATTTGGATGTTAAAAATAATGATGCCTCTTTTTGCCTGATGTGGAAGTAAGTCACCCAGGCCAGGAGGGTGCTGGCTTTGGTGTCTGGCTTATTTTTAGGTCTGGCATTCCCTGGTAGGCATCCTGTTCAGAAATGGAAATTCTTTTAATAGCCAGCCAGTCAGCCAGCCACGAGGATTTAATGAGCCCAGCCTTGACTTCCTATCCCTTGTTTTAGCTGGAGCACCATGAGCTGCTTCAGCTAATTGGGGTCCCGTTGGCCAGGGGTCTCACTCTTTCAGAGGAGTGGTCTGGGGTGTCTTCCTATTCCTCCTTGTCACTCTTGCCTCTTGGCTGCTCTCCCGACAGGGAGCTGAATTTTCATTTCAAGGTTCACCTCCTCCAGAAAGCCTTCCCTGATTAACTCCAGCTCAGTGAACACTCCTTCACGCTGTGCCCTTTACCATTGCCCTGAGTCTTTTCCCTGATCATCTGCTCTGCTTCCTCAGCGAGGCTGTAAGCTCCCTGAGGGCATCTTTGTTTCTTTCCTTAATACCCAGGACTGTACTAGGCTCTGCTCCCAGTGGATGCTCAGCAGTGGGGTTGAATCACAACTGTAACATTTCCCAATCACAGGGACCTGAGAGGTTAGTCTGCTCCAACCTCTTTTTCAATCTCTCCTTTCTATAATATCTCTAAAAAATATTCATTTAGCTAGCCTCTGCTTGAATACCTCCAGCAATGAGGGAGTCACTGTTTCACTAAAGGCAAGAGAAAGAGAGAGTTCATTTTTATGAACATCTGGGCTCTTCAGTTCCTAGGATACGCCAAAGGAGAAGGTCAGGTTGGCTGAGGAGAGCAGGACAGGGGAGCAAGGGGAGCTGAGTGAGGCATGTCACCTTAACAGCAAGATGCAAGGGTGACAGCAGCCAGCCCCCTCATTTCTGAGCAACTCCCTGTAACTGATATTGATCTCTTTATTACCTTCTCAAAGGGCAGTGTCATTTTTCAAGCAAAACCACCTTTGTATCTGAAATATAGAAATTGATTGCAACAAGAGAGGGGATAGGGATCAGCAGAGGGAGAAGGAGAGGGAGGAGAATGAGCTCAGGGAGAAACTGATAGAATGGAAAGTGAAAATAGAAGCCTTCCAAACAGATGAGAAACATGTGACTTGTCTGATGCTCTTGCCTGAGTTCTGGGCCAGAGACAATGTTATCTGGAAGTTCGCAGGTCTGGGAGGTCTGGGCTGGGGATGCAAAGGGAAGGCGGATAGGGAGAGGGGCGGCTTGGTGTCATGGAAAGAACATTGGCCTGGGAGGTAGAGAAGGGTGTGTGTGTGTGTGTGTGTGTGTGTGTGTGTGTATTCTTGGGTGATTCACCTTTCCCTTCCACAAAATGATGGAGTTGAAGTGAATGATCTCCAAGGTGCCTTATGGCTCCTATGCACCTTAAGTCTTGGCCACCAGGCTCCTCAAATACCCTCCCAATGACCCCCAGCTGTATTTATGTGATGGAAATGATTTTCCATTTATATGATCCCCAAAGCCGCTACCTATGACTTCTACAAGCACATGGCTGGGTCCAGGTACCAGAGACAGCCGTGCTAGAATATCAGCCTAGAACACCTGGGTTCCAATCCTAGCCCTGCTGCTTACTAGCCATGGTCACCTCAGTCATTAAGCATTTATTAAATACCTGCTGTATACCAGGTGCTTTGCTATGGGCTGGGGATGCAGAGAAAGGTAAACATCCTTGTCTTTGAGGAGCTCATAGTTTAACGGGGGACACAAAATGCAAACAACTATGTAGAAGATAAAAAGAAAGCAATCAACATCGAAGACACCAAGGTCACCCACTGCATCCCAGGCCATCACCAGCCATCTTCACTCTTGTCCTGCCATTGGACTTTGATAACTCTGGGGGAGAGAGCGAGGCTGATGACTTTGTACAAATGTGCCTCACTTAAATCCAATTCAAAAATGAGTCAAGACATCACCACCTTCACTATTTACCATCTGTATGACCTTAGACAGGTCACTGTACCTTTCTGGATCTTGATTTCCTCATTTGTAATTTGAATGAGAGGGTTCCAAAGGTCCTAGCCAGCTCCAAACCTAATATTCTATTTTTAGAGCATAAGCTCCAGAAGGGCATGTCTACATATTTTTTTTCTGGTAAGTGCCCCATATAGCTTTGTATTCAGCCTCTTTGATGGCATAGGATGACTCTATCATCCCATTTATACATACATATACATTGTTTTTTAGCTGTACATATGCATTAGATGTCTCGCCCTCTAGAATGAAAACTGCTTGGGGTCAGGGACTGTTTGGTCTTTGCCATTGTATCCCCAGCATCCAGCATAAAGGTAGGTCCACAGCAGGTAATTAATAAATGATTATTAATTGATTTGTTGAAGTTACCACTTACCACCTTAGCTTCTCTTCATCCAAAGTCTTCAACTACTATTTGCATTTAACAAAGTCTTTCATTAAATATTTACTCAATGCCTTCCTCCAGAGGGAAGAAGAACAGAGAAGGGGATAGGAGGGTTAGCAGATGTTTATTGGAGCGTACCCATTTTCAGATCTCTCTCTGATGAAAGCTAAGGCCTTCAGAGAAGACAGCATGGCGTAATGAAAAGAACACTGAACTTGGAATCAAAATAAATGGGTTCGATTCCCAGATTTGTCACGTATTAGCTGTACAACCTTGGGCAGATTGCTTAACCTCTCAATCTCAATCTCCTCATCTGTAAAATGGAGTTAATGATGTATATACATGCCCAACCTAAAAAAAAAATAACCAGAATTTCACTTTCTTATTCTGTTATGCTTTGGGAAGTTGGACCATCTAGGGATCAGGCCTTGAAAGTTCTTTTGTTCCTTGTGAGGAAAGTGCTTTGAAAACCTTAAAAGCGTGCTCAAATGAACCAGTACTATCATCATACTCTATTTTAGAAATAGGTGACCTGAGACCCAGGTTGTTTAGGGTCCTTGCTCAATTCATGTGGCAAGTTAGTGTCAGATATGGGACCAGAATTCAGGCCTCCCTATTTTCTTCCAGCCCTACCACTTGTCCCTTGATACAACACTACAATTAAAATGGGGCTATCACTGTAATTGGGCCTTGATTCAGGCAGCCTCCTGATAGAAAAACCTTCCCAAGTCCTATATTGGTGTATGGCAAGAACCCCCACCCAGATGCTTACTGACTGGTGGATAGTTCTGTGTGTGTCCGTGTATGTTGGAAAAGGGTAGGGACACAGAGTTAATTAGCACTGGTTTGTAAAGAAGACTACTGTATTTGTTGGTTTAGCCTAGGGTGCTTACGTTGCTGATGAGGGTGAACCCTACCAAGATGTATGAGTCTCTGTAAATGAATGTGTGTGTTTAGGGAAGAGGATGCATTTTAAAAGAGTGCCTCTCTGAGTAACACATAACTGGAAAATTCCATTTGTCTGAACTGAGGCTGTTGGGGTGGAACAAGGAAGAATTGCTCTCTAGGGTTCTCTGTTGGCTCAGTAGAGCCAGAGTGGTGCAGTCAAGAGTATCTTGTTGGCATTAGGAATATATGTAAACAGAGAAACTGATCCTAATCCCTGCTCCAGGGCTGCCTTTTCAGAGCCAGCCTACAAGCCTAGACGTAGAGTTATGGTCTGCTTAGAGGGCACAAATCGGAGGTGGAGTGGGGTTGCATGTACCCATGTATCTGTGAACATAATACAGTTTTTACTAAAATATCCAGAGAAAGAAAGAGGCCAAGGGATTGAAGTCTAAATTAGGTTTATTTAGGAGAAAGCCTGACACTCAGCTCTGTAAACATCCATTCCTAAAAGCTAGGTCAGTTCCAAGTTTGTCCCTGGGATATCCCCAGAAGTTCTGGGTCCCGGCTTGTTTCTGGTCTTGAGATTTCTGGAAGGTAAAATCAACTGCCAATGCCCTCCCAGGAAAACCAAAATTTGTGCTCTCCAGTTCTGTTATGCCTTGGGAAATAGCATTGGGCCTTGGAAGCTGTCAAACCCTGTAGCTATTTGTAAAGTTTTTTCGTCATGTCAAATTAACAAGTGATGATCATGTCCTGCCCTGAATCATTGACTGTATCATTATTGTGTATTATTGATTAGAATCATAGTATCCTAGATTTGAAAAATCTCAGAGGTGTGTCTTCAACATCCCTGGCACATGGCCATCGATTCTCTACTTTAACACCTCCTGTGGTGGGGGATCTCATGACCTAACAAGTCAGACAATCAGTCAATCAACATTTGTTTTAAGCACTGTACTAAGCCTTGGGAATGCCAAAAACAAAAAAAGGGGCAAAACAAAACCAATCCTTCCCTTTAAAGGCCTTATAATCTAATATGGAAGGAAGGAAGGAAGGAAGGAAGGAAGGAAGGAAGGAAGGAAGGAAGGAAAGAAGGAAGGCAGGAAGGATGGGAGGGAGGAAAGGAGGAAACGAGGGAGGAAGGAGATAAGCATTTATTAAGCAAAATCCCAAATGGAGTCATGAGTCAGACACAGCAGAAACAACTCAACAACAACACACCAAAATATGCTAGGCATTGTGCTAAGGCCTTTACAAATATTATCTCATTTTATCTTCACAGCTCTAAGAGTCAGGTGCTATTACTATCCCATTTTTTCAGTTGAGAAAACTGAGACAGATAGAGTGAATTGACTTGCCCAGGGTCACATCATAAGTGTCTGAGGCCAAATTTGAACTCAGATCTTCTTGGCTCCAGGTTTAACACTCCATCCATTGTACCACCTAGCTGCCTCTAATAGGGAAGATAGTATATAAATACCTATATCTATAGAAAGATATCAATATCTATAGATATGACATCTAGATACTATGAGATATATGTGATATATAACTATATAGTTGTGATATATAAGACATATATGATATCTATATAAAATACATACAGTAGCAACAGTATTGTATAGTAAAACAGACACTGGGAGTGAGAAGACCCAGATTACAGTCACAGGCCAAGTTCTAATTCCTCCCTCTCTGACCTATAGGTTAGATAAGAGATAGTGGCAGGAGGAATTGAAAGCAGGTGGGTCTGAAGGGAACTTGCCATCACTGCTGGAGTCATGGATGGCAAAATCTGAATATACTGAGGGAATTTATGGTCTTATCTTCTCCTCAGGTTTTTACATACACATAGAAATACAGACATGTAATTATAAAAATTCCTTCTCTTTTGGTTTATTTTTGGCTTTTTAAAATATATTTTATCAACATATTTTATATCGCCGTTATAACAGTTATTTTTTTTAAAAGAGGAAGTAGAAAAATTCAGCAAAACCAATCAATGTATTCTGAAAAACTCTGATGCTCTATGTACTATTCACACTCATAGTCCATTATTACTACCACCTCTGCAAAGAAGAGGGGGAATGTAATGGTAAGGGAATTTGAAGATCTTTCCTGCCCCTTAATGGAGCTTGAGTGGAACCCAACAGGAGGGACTTGATTGGGGAGAGGCTTGTTTTTCCAGGAAGGCCCACACCTTTTGTTACTTTGTAATTAGGCAGTGGGTCACAAAGGTTGTGATGTCCTCTGATCCTGAAGAAGGGTATACATACTCTGAGGTGAGGTTTGGCTTTGGGGCTCACTTATGGGAAGAGTTGTGTGATTTCACCAGATGAGACTCTGGGTAGCCATTGAGCCCCTAGTTTTGAAAACCCAAATGTTGGTACTTCTCTCTCTGGTAACTAACTAGGTATGTATGTAATGGTCAGACAGCTAGAAGCCCTGTCTTTTGGTCTGTTGAATTGTGTTGTTTTCTCTGTCTTTTTTTGTCTGCTTGTAATTTCTGTTTGTATTTTCTGAAGTTCAGAGTGCTGACTTTTTCCCCCAAACAAGGGAATTATATGTGTGTGTATATATGTATATATATATATATATATATATATATGCATGCATACATGTGTACATATATGTATATGTATATAATGTTTAATTAAAGATTGTTAACCCCTTTAAAGTTGCTTTCCTTTAGTAAAGCAGATCAAAGAACCTGTGCTAGCAGCCATCCTGGATAGGCTAGGGTGCTTGCTGTTACAGGGAGGTATCTTCCTATAAGTCATCTTCGGGGCCAAGTTTGTTCTTTATATAATTTCTCAACATTCTTCATCCATTGTTTTTGTGGGTTTTGTTCTTTCCATTTACATTAATGTACTCACTGTGTATATTGTCTTCCTGGTTCTGTTTACTTTACTTTGCATCAGTCTATATAAATCTTTCCATTTTTCTCTGCATTCATCATGTTCATAATTTCTTATGGTACAATAATATTCCATGACATTCATGTACCACAATTTGTTTAACTTTTCCTCTATTTCCTTTTAATTTCTAAATCAGTTTCATGGATCATCTTCCCTTCACTCCTCCAAATCCAACCCATCCTTCAAAGCTGGGCATAATTCCCATCTCCTCTCTCCCTGATGATATCATGAGCAATTGTGGACATCAAGGGAAGTAAGAGGATTTCAAGCTGAAAGAGACCCTTAGAGGTCATCTAGTCTGGGGAACCTAGGTAAATAAAGATGAAATCAGGAAGACCTGAGTTCAAATTTGACCTCAGACACTTACTAGCTGTGTGACTCTGGGCAAGTCACTTAATGCTGTTTGCATCAGTTCCTCATTTGTTAAATGAGCTGGTGAAGGAAATGGCAAATCACTCCAGTATCTTTGCCAAGAAAACCCTAAATGGAGTCATGAAGAGTAGGACATGACTGAACAACAAATTCCAAGTACCTCATTTTACAGGTAAAGAAACTGCCTTCCCTCTATACCCTGCTGCCTTCTGCTACTTACTGATCACCCTCTTTATTTAGACTCCTATAGCAATTATGGTTCCCACCACATAATGTAGTACTTAATTTTAAGCTAGCATTTATTGTTTTTGTTGAGTCATTTCAATCATGTCTGACTCTGTGACCTCGTTCGGGGTTTTCTTGACAAAAATACTGGGGTAGTTTGTCATTTACTTCTCCAGTCTATTTTAGAGATGAGGAAACTGAGACAAACAGGGTTAATTGACTTGCCCAGGGTCTCACAGCTAGGAAGTGTCTGAGGTCAGATTTGAATTCAGGAGGATGTGTGTCTTCCTGACTCCAGGCTGGGTACTCTATCCACTGTACCATCTAGCTGCCTAAGCTAATGCATTATTCTTTAATTCTTTCATACAAGCAAGTCTTTTTTCCCTGACTAGACTGTAAGTTCCTAGAGGGCATGGGCTCCATCTTATACTTCTTCCATATCCTTAAAAACATCTAGCACCATGCCAGACATAGTCACAGAATCTTAGGAGATATAATGGACTTCAAAGGACATCTAGTCCAGCCCATAGCCCTCTTCGCCCTCTCTGATAACTGGCCTTCTAGCCTCTGCTTGAAGACCTTCAGTTGAGGGGCAGCCTCTCTAAGCAGTTCATTCTACTTGTAGACAGACCTAATTATTAGAAAACATTTTGTTACGTGGAACCTTAATCTGCTTCTTTGTAACTTCTCCTAGCTCTACCTTCTAGGGCCAAATAATACATATCTATTCCCTCTTCCACATGACAGCCCTTCACATAACTTGAAGATAGTTTTGTCATATCCCACTCCCATCTCCCCAAAACTTCTTTTTCAGCTTGAGCATCCTCTATTCATGAAGCCAGTCCTCATTTAGCCTAGACTCCAGTCTTCCTACAATCCTTGAAGCTATTTTCTGGTTACTCTCCAACTTGTCTATGTGCTATTTAAAATGGGATATCCAGAAAAAGGGCTCAAGGGTTTAATTAACACTTGATTAATTTGGATATCATATAATCCCTTACTCTAACCCTCCTACCTTTCAGAGTTTAAGATCACTCCTTTTAGGAAGCTTTCCTGGATCAACTAGTCCCTACCCCATGCTACCTATGCACACTACAGTCTCTAGCTTACCCCCATGCCCTTTTAGAAAAATGTTTTATCAATGACTTCTGTCTTCACTTCACAGTTACAATATGCCTCTTCCTCCAGATTGAACTTCCTCCTTCAGTGTTTGTTTGTCACCATATATAGATAATTCCTCTTGCCTCCTTGTTGGGAGATGGGAAGATATTTTTCAATATCTGTTCTCTGGGACCCTCATTGATTTTCAGTCACTTAGGTTCAACTTTGTTTTAGTGATCTTTTCATTGCCATTGTTATAATCATTGTATATATGGATCTCTTAGTTCTGCTTATTTCAGTTTGCATCAATTCATACAAATCTTTCCATGTTTCTTCTCATATTCATCATTTTCACTGTACAATAATGCACAAATAATTTGACAATTATTTGTTTATTGATTCTATTGTTCCAACTTTAATATTGTGCTAATTACTTAAGAGATTAGGGATAGAACCTATGATTTTCTTGCTATTGGGACCTTCCAGGTGAGGAAACTCTCTCTTCCATCGCAGATCAGCATTTTCTTTGATAATTTAGAGGCATGGTGAGCTGTGTAGAGCACTGAGATATTCAGTGACTAGGTCAGGGTCACACATTAGAAATGAGACTTGAATTCAGTTCTTCCTGGCTTCTAGGACAAAACTCTACCCACTATGGCATGCTCCTCTCATCCAGCTCATTTTTTAGATGAGATCACTCTCGCCCTTGTTATTGCTCTAGGCCTCACACCTCTGACTTAATAGCCACTGGAAGACTCTAGGTTTTATGAATAACACCAGGTATTTCAATATCAATAGCAGATTACATTTATGGGCTCTATTAAGGTTGACAATGTGTTTTCCTCACAACAAATCTGTGAAGCATATAGCACAAATATTGATATGCCCAGTTTACAGATAATGAAACTGAGACTCAAGGAGGTTAAGTTATTCCCATGATCATATAGCTATTAAGAGTCAAGTGCTAAGATTCAAACTCAGGTCTCCTGGCTGCAGGTTCATTTATTGTCAGTGTACCAAATAGTTGTCACATTCCTTCTGGGTTCAATGACACATGGACTTATTGACCTACTAACTGTTTTATCAGTCCTTCTAATTGAGTATGTAGGCCAGATGCAAATTCCCAGTGGAGAAGGGCTAGGCCTGTCCTAATCAATCTGTCCCCTGCTTTGTATAGAATCTGGCACATTAAGTCATTAAACAAATGTATTATAAGGAGGACAAGGACTATTGCAATAGCCTTCTAATGGGTCTTCCTGCCTCAAGTCTTTCCCTACTACAACCCATCTTCCACCCAGCTGTCAAAATGATTTTCCTCAGGGGTAGGTCTGACTGTCACTCTACTGCTCTCACTTCCAGGATCAAATACAAAGTCCTTTTTTGACATTTAAAACTTGCATAACTTGACCTAACCCTTCCTCCTTTGCCACTCTTCCTGTCTTGTTTTCTTCTTCTCACTCTATGATCCAGCCATCCTGGTCTACTTGCTGTGTCTTGCTGCTGACTTTCAATGATTCTGAAAGAGAGAGTGAGGCTGATGATTTTTTGAAATTTTGACTCACTTAAATCCAAATCACAGACAAGTCAAGGCATCGCCTATGATGTCACTGGTATTCATTGAAAGCAAAGGATGAACAACAACCACAATCTTACATCTCTAAACTATGCCTTTGAGCTGGCTGTTCCCAATGCCTGTAATTCCTGCCCACTGGACCTCAAACTCTAAGAATCCCTGGCTTCCTTTAAAACCCAACTCATACACACACACACCACATATGTATATATAAACATATACCTCATATGTGTATATGTACACATACCACATATATGTATACACCACATATATGTGTGCATACACCACATATGTGCCTATATACACAGCAGACACGTTATGCATAGACACATGCATACCACATATACACCATGTGTACGCATATGCATGTCACATGTAGGCACATACACACAAAACACATATGCACATGGATATACGTATGTGTGTGGTACGCCCTATTAGAATGTATGATCCTTGAGGGCAGAGGTGGGTTTTGCTTTTTCTTTGCTTGCAAAATGACAGAATTTGCAGATATGTTCTGGCACTGGGCTCCCTTTCTGGGCTTATGGGACTTTATTCTTCTTAACACACTTTGCATTCAGTCAAAGCGGCCCACTTCCTATTTCCCCATATGTCATCCTGTGCACACAGGCTATCCCACAAGCCTGGAATGCTTTCAGTCCCCACCTTTGCCTTGAGGAAGCCCTAGAGTTCCAAACAGTAAGTGCTAATTATGTTTCTAAAATTTAACTCCTGTCCTTAAGAAATTGTGAAGAATGGAGGAGATGCCAGAAAATTAGAAACAGGCAAATGTTGTCCCAAATTTCAAAATAGGAATAACAGGTGAATTTTAAAAACTATAGATAGTTGAGCTTAATACCAATCATTGACAAAATTTTAGAATGAATTATTAAATTGATTGATTTCTGAGAGCTTATGATCTCCATAAGCTAGAATGGACTTCAATATGTGCATGCACACATACCCACACACTTGAAATTAACTTTAGCGTATTAAAAACAAGAAGAAGGTAGAACAAGCATTTATTAAGCACCCACTCTATGTCAGGTACTGTGCTAAGAACTTTACAAATATTATTTCATTTGATCTTCATTGTTGTTCAGTCGCTTTCAATCATGTCCAACTCTTCATGACCCCATTTGGGGTTTTCTTGGCAAAGATACTAGAGTGGCACAGTAAATAGAACACCAGCCCTGGAGTCAGGAAGACCTGAGTTCAAATCTGACCTGTGACCTTGGGCAAGTCACTTAACCCCAATTGCCTTGCCTTCCCCCCTCCAAAAAAAAAGATACCAGAGTAGTTTGCCAGCTCTCCAGCTCATTTGACAGATGAGGAAACTGAGGCAGACAGGGTTAAATCACTTGCCCAGGGTCACACAGCTAGTAAGTGTCTGAGACTAGACTTGGACTCATGAAGATGAGTCTTCCTGACTCCAGACCCAGCACTGTATTCACTGAGTCATCTAGCCATCCAGTAGGTGCTATGATTATCTTAATTTTACAGTTGAGGAAACTGAGTTAAACAGAGGTTAAGTAATTTGCCCAAGGACACTCAGGTTTTCCCTCTAGCTGCCAAGTGATAGACTTGGACATAGGTCCAAGTCTTGGCTTAGCCATTTACTGTCTATGTGATTTCTGAGAAATCATTTAACCTCTCTGAACTTCAGTTGCCTCAACTGTGAAGTGGGATTAACAGTGCTTACACACCCTTAGACTACTCATACCGGCAAGCAAAAGATACATTATTGTGAGAAAATCACTTTGTAATTTATAAAATCTTGTATACCTATTAGCTGGAGTTATTATTAGAAATATTAGCTTAATCATAACAGGATTATTAGGTTGATTAGGAGAATACCATAGACACAGTGTATCTTGATTTAAACAAACTTTTAGACAGTGTTTCATATACCATCCTTATGGACCCAGGTGAATAGATTTAGGTTAGATGGTAGCATAGTGAATGGATTTAGAGCTGGTTGAACAATTGGACAACCTGAAGAAGGTGGATTAATGGATTTATATCAATGGGAATTGTGAGAGGAAATCCAAAGAAGTGTCCCAGGTCTCTGTACTTGGTCCTGTCACTATTATTATTATTATTATTATTATCATTATTATTATTATTATTTTGCTTTTTAGAGGAGAGAAGGCAGAGCAATTGAGGTTAAGTGACTTGCCCAAGGTCACATGGCTAGTGTTGTCTGAGACCGAATTTGAACTCACGTCCTCCTGACTCCAGGCCCAGGGCTCTATTCACTGTGCCACCTAGCTGCTCCCTGTCTTTTTTTTAAACCAGTTTGTCAATAACTTGGTTGCATATCCAATTTACAGATGACATGAAGCTAGAGAAATATAGCTCTGAATGATAGAATCAAGGTTCAGGAAGAACTCAACCCAAACTATCATGATTAAATTAACTTGGTGGGAGGAGGCAAAGTCTTATACTTAATGACATTCAAGCTTAAAAAACTTGCCATCTTAACCTGAATTAATAGACCTAATGGAAGGAAGGAAGGAAGAGAAGTAGGAAGGGAGGGAGGGAGGGAGGGAAGGAGGGAGAGAAAGAGAGAGAGAGAGAGAGAGAGAGAGAGAGAGAGAGAGAGATTAGACTTGTTTTCCTTGTCTCTAGAGGGTAAAACTAGGAAATGGAAAGTTAAAAAAAGGAAGAAAAAGCACCCAATAATTAGAACAAAATATTGAAAATGGAATAGCACATTGGGAAATCCAGGGTATACCCTAATGCAAAAACTGGGTTATTATTTGTCAGGTATATTGCAGAGTTCCATGTTGGACTAGATGATTTCTGATGTCTTTTCCAAATCTGAAGTTATGTGATTCTGAACTACCAAAGGAGGGAAGGAAATCTGGTTATCACCTGTCGTTGGCTCCATCAGAAAAGAGTTTGTCTAAACAGGTCTCATTCTGTGTACCAAAGTATCCACAGGTGAGGAGATGGTGTGGTCTCCAAGGAGTCTGCCACACATCCCTATCCCATGGGGAGCCAGATGTTCTAAACAAATTCCAGTGACTGGTAGGCAGGGACAGAAAGGTGTCCACATGGAGTGAAAAAAAGGAAAGCTTCCATTACCTGCCTGATTTTCTGCTAGTCAGGGAGCCTTCCCAGAGTCCCCTATATCTCAGAGCCCTTTGATTTAACCTTGTATAGAAGGCTCCTTTGGGTGTCTGGGTGAACCTGAGCTTGAACAGATTTCTGGGAAGAAGGAGAGGACAGAAAGAAGCCATTTTCCTAGTCCTGATTTTTCCTGGCAATGGCTGTTGATGTGATTATTCCATTCTTCCCCTTTCCTATCTGGTTTTTCCCAGGTTCCTAGGGTGATGATTGAGCTTAGATTTTCATTTCACCTTCCACCGCGGCATTTTGGAAACAGTTTTAGTGGGAATGGGAGGGGTTAGAAAAAGAGAGAGGATAGAGAAAATGGGATTATATGGGAGGAAGGGAGGACATCCACAAACTGGGTTGGCCCACCCCATTCAAAGCATGAATAAATAAATAGCCTCAGAAATGAGTGGGTTGCCATGCCACAAGGCTCCCCTGGCCAAGAGAGAATTCCTTCAAAAGAGCCAAGCCTGGAGAAGATTCATTATTCATGCACAGGGCCCCACCAAGGTAGAAACCTCCCGGAGTTGTTGTGATTTAACACAGCATGTCTTGTAGAAAACGGATTGAGGGGAGGGCTGAGAAGGGGTATGGGAAAGCTCTTCTTACTGAGGACCAAAGCCAGAGAGGGGCCCAGTTCTTCTGAGCCTTGTAAGACAAGGTGATACAGGTTTCCCCTGCCCCTTTCTATTCTATGAGTTTCAATCAACCTGCCCCTTCTCCGAAATCAAGTTGATGGGATGGCAGAAACAGGGATGAAAATGGGAGAACCCGGCCTAATATTTGCCTCCATTACAAACAGCTGGATCTTGGGAACCATTTGGGAAACTGGCTGACTTTTTCCATTTTCACCTCTGTTTGACATCACTCAGATTTGCCTTGACAGTGATCTGTCTTACCCCTCCATGCAGCAGCGTCAGAATGAAACTCTGAGAGTTCTTCCAACCTTTCTTATGTGACTGGGCTTTGATATTATCCACCACTGATAGGAGCTGGTATCTCACAAGCCCCATCTCCCTATAAATCACTATTCTAAGAGGAAAGCTTGAGAAACTCAAATGTATTAAGGTGCAGAATGAGACTGATCATATAAGTATTGCCCCACCCAGTGGTATTTGCTCTTTAATAAACACCAAAATTTCAAACTAAAGGATAGATGATCTAAGAGGAAATTTTAAGTTTGAACCAGTGGTCAAAGGGGGTACTTTAGACAGTGGTGGGAGAGGCAGTTTATAGGTTCCTTCCTTATAATCATACCGAAAAGCTTGTTACTTAGTCTATGTACACACCTAAATCATATAGACAAGCCCATCTTAGCTCTAAGATGTCAAAAAAGGACCAAATTGCCCCATTCTCTCTCCCACCTCCCCCACTCCTGCCAAGGACTTTCTACCCTTGGCACCATAGGAGACATCCTTGAAACATCATCAGTTCTACCATTAGTATCCCGTGGCATGTCTCCCCGATCCAGGGAGAGAAAATCCTTTGTTTCTATTTCTCCTTGTCTCCATTGCCTTCCTCTGAAGATAGAAATGCTAGGTTAGCACAATGAACCAATGGGTGTTTGGATCTCATGGTGGTTTATTTCTGGGGGCAAGAGTGGGGGCGGGTGGAAGAGAAGTGGTGGGTGCTGGGGGAACAGCTGGGGTGCCTGTGCGATGTGGCAGCTGCTGCAGAGACTACTCTGTGGGGGTATAGCAAAATGGCGGGTTTTAATACTTTTCAAGGGATAATCTCATTCAGTAAATTCCAGCTGGGAAGGTGGACCTAGCCATCCGCTGATTTCTACCACCCCCACCCACTGGCCCTATCCCACATTTCCTTCACACATCTCATAGCCCGATATTGTCTCCCTTACACAAAGCGGAGAAAATGATTCATTCGTTTGTGCCCATTGCCCATATAGAATTAAATCTGAGGCATCCCAGCCTCTCCTTAAATTACCTATTCCTGACCCCCTAACCTGGCACCCAGTGAAGAAAAGGAAAAGGGAGGTTCTTGTCCCTGAAACAATCCCATTCACACACTCGGTCCTGGCCTGGCTCTCCCCATAGCAGCAAAGATCCCCACAGTAGTCCTAACTGTTACCAGACTGATGCCAAAAGATAATGACAGGTTGAGTCTTCTCTGCCTTGCCAACGAGTTGCATGCAAATGACTTGTTTTTGAATGGGCTTAATTGTCATCGCCTGTTATGGTTGCTCAAAATCCCTCAGGGTTGGGAGAAAACTGGAGGGAGGAGGAGGCAATCAGGGTAGAGTGGAGAAGGAGGGGTGATGAGCTACAGTCAGAAGGGACTCTGAATCTAGAGAGAATTAGTGGAAGCCAGCAGTTCCTCTCTGCTGGAGCCTGACCTGTCAGGGCAAAGCTGTATGATGAGAGCTGGGGATCTATTCCCTCCCCAATGTGATCGAGATATGGTTCTACATCTGTAAATCTTTTTATGCATTGCTGCTCAGCTGTGAGCTCCCATCATGTGGTTAGGACATGTGTCTAACAACTCTTCTCCCCCTACCTTGGCTGGCCTGGAGGGAAGGAAGGGGAGGTTGAGAAAGAGGTTTATCCACTATCATGTGTACACCTGGGTCTAGTCACGGGGGCATGGCTTTGCTGGAGACAGAGACAGAGCAAAAGATCTTTAGGTAGACCTGGAACACATAGTAATAAGTGCACCATGCACATCCCTGGTGTTATCCATGTCTGGGATAAGTTTGGGACTTAATAATAACATGGGCTTTGGTGTATCCGTGGGTACTTCTGGTTACTCCCATGTCCCTGGACATCTGTGTGCTTGTCTGTCTATCTGTCTATCTGTGTATCTGTCTATTGGTGCATCTATCTCTTTCTGTGTGTATTTGTGTGTATATCTATCTCTGTGTGTGTCTGTGTGTCTCTGTCTGTGTATGTGTATGTGTTGGTGTAATTATCCTTATATGTGTCTCTGTGTGTGTCTGTGTATGTGTCTTTGTCTGTGTGTCTATTTGTATGTCTGTGTGTATATGTGTTGATGTGGTTATCCTTGTGTGTGTGTCTTGGGTATCTATCTGCGTATCTGTCCATCTGTGTGTGTATCTATCTGTGTGTGTCTGTATCTGTGTGTCTGTGTGTTTGTCTATCTGTATGTTTGTCAGTGTGTCTCTTTCTATCTGTATGTGTGTGTGTGTGTGTGTGTGTGTATGTGTTGGTGTGGTTATCCTTGTGTGTGGCTTGGGTATCTGCCTTCTGTTCAGGAGAGATCACTGAATCCAGTTAGGAATTCAAATCAATTGAAAAAACATTCATTAAATTTCAACCATAAGATAAGAAGAGGCTAAGCACTGAGAGAATACCAAGATAAATAGTTTTAAGCACCTTGAGATTGATACCTATGACTTATGGAAGGTTTTGTTGCTGCTCTTTTAAAAATCATTGTATACTAAACCTTCTTGCACTTAGTAGGTGCTTGTTAAATGGTTTTGGGTTTTTTAAAAAATGAATAAATGACTAAAATGGCTCCCATTTACATGGTGCTTTACAAAGGATTTTCTTCCCAATGGTCCCATGGAATAGGTAATAGAAATATTACCTCAGTGCTGTAAATGAGGCAACTAACCTCAAAGAGACCTAGTTAAGCAGCTAGGACTGAAGCCCAGAGCTTCTGACTCAGGGTCTAGTGTTCTTTCCAGGATCGTCTGTGGTCCTTAGAGAGTGAAGGCTAATAGGAGTGAGAAAACATGTGTACTAATGACTATAACACAGAAAAGAACACAGTAACTACTTGCTGCCTGTGTGACCTTGGACAAAGGGATTTAACCACTCTGGGTCTCAGTTTCTCATCTGTAAAATTAGAGAATTTACTAGCTGGCCTCTATGGTACCTGCTGGCTCTGAATCTGTAATCTTATGTCATCAAATAATAGAGGATAGGATTAAACCTGCAATTTCATTGTTATAGGTGATTCCCAGGTGAGGAAATTCTGTCCACCAATGCAGATTGACACCATTTCTGCAATTTATAATCCCTTAGAGTTGCTTAGTGCCCTGAAAGGTAGATGACTTGCCCAGAGTCATGGTGCCAGTATGTGTCAGGAGAACTTGAACTCAGATCTTTCTGCCTTCTAGGGCAGTTCTCTATTCACATATACAAGGCTACCTCTCAAAAAAAGTGTGTAAGACAGAGACAAAGTACTGTGCAAAGACCAAAAAAGGAAGCTTCATTTCCAACTGGAGTAATCAGAAAATGTTTCAATGGAGGAGATGGCATCTGAATTACATTTTTAAAGTATAGGCAGCATTTCAACAGGAAGAGATAGAAGTGTTGATGGGGCGAGGGGAAGTGTTCCAGGCAAAAATGGGAGGAAAGGTTTAGAGGTGAGGGTATATATACAGTGTCTGCATTGTCATTCAGACTGGCTGGAATATAGAGTACATAATGAGGAAAGGGGGAAAGGGAATAAGGATCTCTATAGAACTGACTAGGTGCTGGAAATTATGCTAAGTGCTTTTATAAATATTACCTCATTTGATCCTTCTAACAACCCTTTGAGATAAGTTAAGGAAATTTTTTTTTTTCAGTTAAGGAAATTTTTCAGTTAAGGAAATTATGGCAAATTGAGGTTAAGTGACTTGCCCAGGATCACACAGCTACTAAGTGCCTGAGGGTAGATTTGAACTCAGTTCTTCTTGACTGTGGGCCTAGTGCTCTAGCCATTCTAGCTTCGTATTAAGAAGTAAAATGAAATAAACCTGGGCACACAGGGCAACATTACATTGTCAGGGGCCTTAAGTGACAGGCTAAAAAACTTGGTCTTAATTTCTAAGCCAGGTTTCTGTAATTTGTTATCAGGTTAGATAGGGCAGAGACAGAGAGAGCTTAAGGAAAATCCCCTGCAAATACTCCCCCTCCTCAGAAAAGTCATCTTTGGGATCATTATAAATGTTAAGAATGGAAAAATACACTCCATATTCCTGGACAGACAGTTCCACCTTAGGGCTTCCGCCAGTCACTGGTAGTTAGATGAATCATCCTAAAGGTGCTTGCCCTCAGACCAGCATGAGCACCAACACATGATAAATTGTTGGCCATCTGGTGGTTCCGTTCATTTACTCACTCTACTTATTCAGTCTTTTATTCACTCCATTCATTCATTCACTTATTCATTCAGTAAATATTGTTAAGTTCCTACAGTGGGACTAGCCTCATGTTGATGAACTAGGGAATTCAGAATAAATATAGGGCATATCCTCTGCTCTCAAGAAGCTTATGATCTCATTGGGGAGACAAGATTTGTATGAGTCAGAATTTAAATAACAAATAGCAAAGTGCCTAATGAATAGTACAGAAGATAAATATTTTAGAAGCATTAGCTAGAATATTCAAGGAAGACATCCTGGAAGAGGTGACACTTATGCTAATACATGGTGGGTATATATAGCTGGAGAATAGGGAAGCTTTTACAGATTCAGGGAACAATATCAATCCAAAATTTAGGAATAGATACATACATGGTATGTATGCTCAGGATACAACCAGTAGGGTAGACTGCCTGAAAAGGATTGTTCATGGGGGAGAGATGAAAGACAAGGTTGAAGATGTAAATTGACCCAACATGTTGGAAGACCCTGAATTCTAGGAAGATTAATTTGGACTTTGTTCTGTAGATCAGTAGCCTCCAAAGTGTGGGATGGGGTATGGCCTCCTTGAGGTAAGCATAGCCTGACCTCAAGTAGGCTGTGATGTAACTTCAGGACAGATATGATCATTGAATCAAAGGCTAAGAAGATAATCTGTCTCCCACCCTCCCCACAATAGCCAACCCACAATTCTACCTATACTTATAGCCAACACTCCTCCACTCTGATGCCATGCCTACTCTATGTAAACTCCAGATTTCCACCTTGAATCAGTCATTGGCTCCTCAGGGCAATCATAACTGAACTGATACCTTGGCACTAATAACAGCAGCTGGGAAGGTGCCATTTGGAAAATATCCCCAAATCCCAATAATATCCTCTACCTGCCCCTACATTCACCTTTTGATTATGACAGCTGTCTCTCAGAGACCGAGCTTTGTACTTCAGAGAGTAACCAATGAGTAAGAGTCCTACCTCCTCCTATTTCATTTTAGGTGGGTATGTGGCACCTGGTCAGGAGTCAGGAAGACTGAAGTTCAAATAAATCTTCAGACATGGAGTGGTTGTGTGACCTTGGGTAATTCACTTAACTCTGTCTGTCTCAATTTCTTCATTTGTAAAATGGAGATAATAATAGTACTTTACCTCCCAGGGTTGTTGTAAAGATCAAATGAGATATCTATAAAATGTTTAGTGCCTGGTATAGAGTAGGCACTTAATAAATCCTTCCTTCTTTCTTGGGTAGGATAGTAAGTACATAGGTTATAGACATGGAAGGGATTGTGATCATCACCACAGAATTCATTACATTATATAATCCCCAGATCCCCACCTCCCTACTCCATCCAAACTTGCCTATTACTGTTGAGGGCACTACCACCATTCAATAACCCTGGTCTGAAATCTCCCTGCTTGTTCCTCCTTACCTTCCATACCCAAATCAGTGTCTTTCCCCTTTTCTATATGCACACAGCCACCACCCTCATCACCTCTCATCTGGATTATTACAATAGCCTTATTATTGCCCCCACCCCTTGCCTCAAGTTCATTCCCATTCCAAACTATCCAAGCTGCCGAAGTAATTTTTCTAAAGTAAATTTTTCTACTACCGTCTCTTCCATACTCATTAAAACTCACTAACTGTCTATTGACTCTGTGATCAAATATTATTTCCTCTTTATCTTATTCTTTTTAAATTTTCTTTTGCTTGTATAGGTTTTGTGATATACATAAGTATTAACATATAACATTGGTGTCAATATCACCTATTCCTAGAGCCCCAGTGGGGAGAGAAGAACTCTTAGAAGGAGGCATGAGGATACAGGTTTGATGGAGCTGACAATATGATCCCTTGAACCTCAGCAATGGCAGAGGTTCCCATGTTACCATGGTCTGGAATCCTGTCTAATCACCAAAAGGAAACTGGTATTGAAATCTGTATTACTGTGATAATTCTGTAAATTCAACTGCATTAGTGTTATTAAAATGTCACAGAGTGATAGCTTTCCAAGCATTTAAACTCTTAATGCACTTTATCCTTTAAAAACTTATGGTGCTCCAACTTAAGGCCCAGAGAAACGTGGTTAGAGAATTAACAGTGAAAAAGGAAAAAAAAAAAAAAAAGAAAAGAAAAGAAAACCAGTGCCTGCCACAAAGCTAATGTTCACCTAGCTTTTTCTGTTCTCTCAGAGCCTTCTAATCAGTTTAAATCCAAGCGTACAATCCAGATTTTGAGTTAAAGGCTTAATTCGCTTTGGTTCTGCTGAACTAAGTCTACTCCATACCAAAAAAATTAATGCCGTCTTTGACTCTCTTCTCCAAGTGCAAAATATCTTGCTGCCCTTCCACTTACCCCTCCTTTAAATGCATAAATAAGAGGCATAATAACAACTCCCGTGTACTGCAGGCAGCACTTCAAAATTGAACAATGTGCATTTATATGGGATTTTGTGGCTGGCAATTCATAATGGAGTTTTTGTCAACCTCCCCCCCCCAAATCCTGAGAAGCAGATGGTATAAGAATCAATGTGCCCATTTTAGATATAAGGGATGGGAGGAGAGAACTCACAGGAAAGTAAAAAGACTTACCTAGAATCATGTTGTTAGCTAATATCACAGCCAAGATTTGAATTGAGGCCACCCAACTCCATGTCCAGGGTTAAACAATGCTTTGTGTTTTAGAGTATAAAATGAGCTGGGGGAGGCTGTGAATGCACTTAAATGTGAGGCTGATAGGTTTAATTCAGAAGAGAAGATTTTTCCCTGAAAGTTTCAGTGAAAATCTTTTGGCTGATTAATATGCTAGTCTGCCATAACTTTGTATTCAGTTCTTAGTACCCAAACCTGCACCTAGTAGGGATAGGGACTGGAGTTGCACATAGTAGGTACCTCACAAATATTATAATGTGTTACATTAAATGTGGCACAGCTTACAAATGATATGGCTTAGATAATGTTCACCTCCAGGATCATCACCCTTCCTTTAAACACCACACCACAAAAAAAGATCCCCTGTAGGAAAGCTGAAGTAAAACCTAGCATATGGACTCTGAAAAATTGTCAACTGAAAAATGGGTACAATGGGAAAGAGCTGGGAAGTGGTGAGGTTTTGGAGCTGCCAAATTCTCTTCTAGTTTCCTCAGCATGAAAAATTAACCTTTTGAGAAGAAATGCATCGGATTGACCAGGATGGATATGAGTAAGTGAATAATGTAATTGACATAATTGATGAACCCTCCCACCTCCATCAGGCAGCTAAATGGTGTAGTGGATAGAGTGCTGGCCTCAGTGAGGAAGACTCACTTTCTTGAGTTCAAATCCAGCCTCAGACACTTACTAGCTGTGTTACCCTGGGCAAGTCACTTAACCCTGTTTGCCTCAGCTTCCTCATCTGTAAAATGAGATGGAGAAGGAAATTGCAAACCACTCCAGTATCTTTGCCAAGGAAACCACAAATGGGGTCACAGAGAGTCAGACACGACTAAACATCAACAACTCACCTTCACCCTTAGCCAGGACTCTCATATTCCTTTGATTTTGTTGAAATTAAATTGTACTTGATGACCCAGAATTCTACTCTGCTTAGTATACACTGCCTTGTTATTGTTAGTTGTATTCTCTCGTGTGCACATCTTGTCTCACAACTAGGATGGAAAGTCATCAGACTCCTTATATCTTCCATAGCATCTAGCACAATACTGGGTCATATTAGATGTATAATATTTGACTGACTAACTGATAATCTCTCCAAAATGCAAGATCAAATCAGTCAGTCAATAGTCAATGAACATCTTTTAAGCACCTACTATGACACTGCTAAGGCTGAGGATAACAGAAAGAAAGAAAGACAGAAAGAAAGAAAGAGAGAGAAAGAAAGGAGGGAGGGAAGGAAGGAGGGAGGGAGGGAAGGAAGGAAGGAAGGAAGGAAGGAAGGAAGGAAGGCAGGCAAAAGATGGTCCCTGCTCTCAAGGAACTCACAGTCTAATGAGAGACCACATATAAACAACTATGTACATACAAGATATATACAGGATACATTGGAGATAATCAACAGAGTGAAGGTGCTAGAATTAAGGCAGGGTCAGGAATGGCTTCCTGTAGAAGGTGGAATTTTATCTGGAGCTTCAAGGAAGCCAGGAGGAGGAGATGAGGAGGGAGAGCATTCCAGGGCTGGAGGACAGCTGGTGAAAATGCACAACAGTGGGACATGGAATGTCTTGTTAAAGGAACAACAAGGAGGCCAGCATCACTAGATTAAAGAGTATGGGTGGCTGAGTAGGGGCTATAAGTATAAGATTACTAGAAATTTCTTCATGGAGAGGAGGAGAAAAGTTATAAAGAATTTCAAATACCTAACAGAGGATTTTGCATTTGATTGTGGAGGTGATAAGGAGTTTATTGAGTCAGAAAGTGACTCAGTCAGACTTGTGTTATAGGAAGACCATTGAGTGAGTTCAGGATGGACTAAAGAGGGGAGAGACTTGTGGCAAGCAGATCAACCAGCAGGCTGCTGCAGTAGCCCAATGAGGTGGGGAAAACCTGTACCATGGTGGTGGCAATGTCAGAGGAAAGGAAAGGGTGAATGTGAAAGACATTACAAAGGCAAGATAGATAGGCCTTGGCAACAGATTGGATGTGGGAGTAGGACAAGAGAATGCTTTCAAGGTAAGTTGCTAGGCTCCTAGACTGATACATCTGGAAGGAATCTTAGCTACCATTGAATCATCCTTTATTTTACCAATGAGAAGACCCAAATTAAAGGCCCAGAGAAAAGATGTGACTAACTAAAATGATGCAGAAATTTAGTGGCACAACTGAGAGTACAGCTAAGCTGTTTCCTGAATGCTAGCCAATGCTTTCAGAGAAGCAAGACTGGCAAAGCAGAAGTGAAAGAAAGGGGCTGTGTAAAGACAGTATCCAAGTGAAAGCAGGAGTAGTTAGTAAGGCCCTAAAAATCAACAGCAGCTCATTCTCCCAGCACCATGAAGGAATTTCTTAGCTTTGAAAAGCAAGTTTAGTTTAAATACCCACAGCCACTCACCCACATACTTTTCCTTATAGTCCACCTTCTTGAAGAGCCCTGAGGGCCAAGGGAGAGAGGTGGGAGCTTGGTGCTGTCCATGGTACTGAAATACTCCTGATTACTGTCTTGGTGATTAAAGTGGCTCTGGGCACTCTCCCCTCCTGTCTGCTGTTGTGTGGAGACTAATTTCCATATAATAACATTTTGTTATTTGCAATAAATCATACTCACAGTAAGGTGACTGGGTTATGTCATTATTTGCAAACCTACCGAATGTAATTATAATACATCTGAAAACCTCCATGCAGAACGGTGCAGTTCCAGCAGCAGCACCAGTCCAATAACAATAAAAATTTATATTGTGCTTTATATGACTGCTCATCACAGTAACTGTTCTTTGCCAAGGGGGAAAAAAAAGCCCACAGCAGTGACAAATCCACAAACGCAGAAACCTTGTAAATGCCAAACTAGTTGATCCCAAAGCTGGCTTTAGGTTTCTTTCTCCTTTTTACTGTGCACCCTTTTAGAGTAATCATCAGTAGCATCCTAATTTGCTTCCAAGCTCTAAACCAAGCATTTCCTTCCCAGGTATTAAATACAATGCATTACCCTTCCCTGTCATGATAAATACTCAGTGCATGAGGTCTTTGAACATAAAGCCCCAATAATCCCTCCTCACCACTTCCTCCCCATCCCTTGTTTCCCCCCAGACTGTACCATCTTCAGCAGTTCCCAGGAGTAAAGGAAAATGCAGACTCCTTGGGCAATGATTGAAGGACAGACTGGTTACTCATCTTACATTCTGTTTCTAAAGTCCTAACTCTCCTGGAGTCACACCCAGGAAGAGAAATGTGTGGTTGCAATTAGAAATGTGGCTTCCAACCCTGCATCTCCTCTCCCACCTGTTACTGACTTCTCTGAGCTTTTGTTGAACACTGCTGGATTTATTTGAGAGTAACAGCAAGTTCTGAGTGATCCGGAGATAATCTGAAGTTCTAGTAAGATGGTGTTTATTAGTAGGAATTCTATTTTTAAAAGAACCTTATGGTTTCTAAAGACCTGGACTTAAGCATAGTAATTCTTCACCAGGCAGTGGCTTGAGCTCTCCTACAATTCAAGGGAAACATTTCCCTACTTGGGCTACGATCTTCTTACATTTATTACACATGTGGTGGTGTTATCTTTCTAAGATAATTTTGTTTAGAGCTGTGAAATTTGCCTTCAAAACTAAAATTGAATTCAATTCACTGCTTTCTGCAGGAGCGATGGGCTTATGTGTATATCTTTCTCTGGGATGTTTGCAGTTATTGATGCTGAGTGTGACCATTTATCATAGACAATAGGGAACAAAAAAGAATTTATTAATAAGTCTCTTGCTACCACATGATTTCTTTTGTGCCTGAAACATGACATTTTGTTTCTTTTCCATTTATATCTATTTTTTGTGCTTCCTTTTGCCCCTGACATCACTATTCCATTCCCTGTTACTTCTTCTCCCTCCATCCAGGGAGACTGGATGCCTAGACAAGTGTACAGAGGAAAAGTGGTTAGTCTGTTTGGCATGTTAAGATTTTTTAGTATGAAGGCTGTTTTTTATTCATGGGATAGGCAGAGTTGGAACACAGAGTATGGTATAACATGGAGGAACCCCACAATGGTGAAAATGAAATTTAAAAATTCTTCCTGGTGATAAAGATTGTGAGACAGTGAAATGTACTGGCAAGAAAGAAATAGATTTTTATAGAAGGGATTAAGCAGGAGAAACCATGGAAGCTCAGGGATACAAGAGATACTAAGACATGTAACATAGTATAATAAGCACTGGCTTTCAAATGAGAAGACCTAAGTTTAGTCCTGGCTCAGCCACTGACTAGGTGACTCTGGACAAGGCACTTCTTATCTTTGGGCCCCAATTTCATCTGTTCAATGACAGAATTGTGCAAGGTGATCTCTACATTGTTTTTCCAAATGAGATTTTGTACTGGTTTTCAATCCTTTTAGAGGAAGAGGACCCAGTGTCTTCCTTGGTCACCTAATCTTGTGTTTAACTTCCTCCCACCATGAGGAAATTCTTCCTTATTATAGCCCTAACATATTACTCCCACACTCAAACCTTCAGAGAGTTGTCTTGGGGATGCATCAAGAGACAAAGTAGAGGAAGAGATGGAAACAGACAGTAATAATTATATTAAGCAAGAGGAAGCCCATCATAGAAATGCAAAGCAGAATGGTTCAAAAGAAAGACACAGCTGAGCAGCAGAGGAGTGCTACCTTGACAAAGGTAACAATGAATTACTAGAATCCCATCATCAAAACTGTCAAAAGGCAGAAGCAGACAGAGAGGCTGAACAATAGGGGAGTCCCATCTTAGAATGAAAAAGGGTGGGAGACACTCCCCTCCTCTACTCCCCCAATGTGTCCTCAGGTGCAGACATCACAAAACTTGGAGTGAGACCTTCCCCAGGAGGATTATAAACCAGGGCCCTACGGAAGCTAACAAAATAGAGAAGAAAGAGGGAATATAGCTAGAAAAACATGGGTTTCCTAGGCACCCTGTTCTTGAGTTGTCTAACCTAATTCAACAAAGGTTGGAATCCCATACAGGTGCTCTGTCCTTTGTAAACAGCTGGAGCTTCTCCTTTGTTGTGTTTCTCTAAAGTGGAAAAGGATCCCTTCTAACCAACCCACTCCCTTCATACTACAGCACCAAGTTTCAGACACAATTCCTAGTATGAGGAAGGAAATGTTACATTCAGACCACATTTGAAGTGTTATATTCGGTGCCAAGTGTCACGTTTTGGGGCAGACATTGAAAAGCTGGGCTGTATCTAGAAAAGAGTGACTAGAATAAGAATAGGACTGGAAATAGTACCCTGTCAATCAGTTCATCAGTCAGTAAGCATTTATGTGTTTACCACGTGCCACACACTATACTGAACACTGAGAATACAAAGAAAGGCAAAAATAGTTTCTGCTCTCAAGGAGCTTACATCCTAATGGGGGAGACCACATGTGAGTAATTATGTATGTATTATACCTATCCAGAATAGATAGATGTTAACCTTACAGGGAAAAACTCTAACTGCTAGGAGGACTAGGAAAAAGTCTCCTAAAGAAAATAGTAAGCCGTGTGACCTTGGGCAAGTCACTCAACCCCAATTGCTCCACCAAAAAGCAAAAGAAAAGAAAATAATACATTGAAAAAGAAAAAAAAAGAAAATAGTATTGGTTGGTTCATTGATCCAGGGGTATGATTCCCAGCTTGGATCTGAGAAGATAGTATTAAAGCTGAAACTTAAAGGAAACCAAGGCTTCTAAAAATTGGATGGAAGGAAGAAGGGTTAGAGGGAGTACATTAAGGTATCTGTGAGGATCTGAACAAAGTCACAAAGTCAGGAGGTAAGTACCATGTTTGAGGAATAGCAATTAGGCTAGTATGGTGTATGTGGAGGGGAGGAAAGTGTCAGAAGATAGGAAAGATGAGAAAGGGCCAGATAATAAGGAGATTTAAATGCTAAAGGACTTTATTTTTGTCCCTGGAGATAACATAGATCCACTGGAGTTTTGTGAGTAGGGGGATGGGGTGGCATGGTCAGACCTATGCTTTAGGACGATCACTTTAGCAGCTGAGTGAAGGATGGATTGGAGCGGGGAGAGATTTGAGGCAAAGAAACTGCTTAGGAAGATTTTGGAATAGTCCAGATGAGAGGTGATAAGCAACTCAACTAGTGTTGTGGGTGTGTAAGCGGAGAGAAGGAGAAATGTATGAGAGATGTCAAAGGCATATAAGATCCACTAAAGGAAGCGGGTATCTGAGACTGAAGAAATGGGGAGGGGAGGACATGATAGCTGTCATCTGGTAACTGAAGGGCTGTCACGTGGAAAACTGGTCAAAATTCTTCTGCTTGACCAATGGACAAAGCTACGAGCAATGGCTGGATCTAGAAGATAAACAGATTCTGTGTGATATAAAGGAAGACTCCCTAATAAATTTATGCTGTCCAATAGTATAATGGGCTGTTTTTTTAGGAAGTAGTAAATTTCCTGTCACTGGAGATCTACATAGACTGACTCAATGAAGAGAGTGCCAGACTTGGAGGCAGAAAGAGCTGAGTTCAAATCTGAACTCAGATTCTTGCTAGTTGTGTGACCCCGGACACATAGGTCACTGAACCTCTCTCAGCCTTAGTTTCTTCATCTATAAAATGGGGAATAATAACACAACCTATCTCCCAGGGTTGTTAGGAGGCCTAACTGAAATAATGTTTGTCAAGTGTTTTGCAAATCTTAAAGAACTATATAAATTCTAGCTATTGTTAATTATAATTATTATCATTATTATCATCATTTTGAAGAGATTATTGTAAGAACATAAATTTGGGACTAGAAGAGCTTTAGAGATTAGTTAATCCAACCTCTCCATTTTACAGATAAGAAAAAAGGCCTAGAAAAGGTCAGGGCATTGGGTGGCCCAGTGGTTAGAATGCTAGATCTGGAGTCAAGAAGACCTGAGTTCAAATCTGGCCTCAGACACTTACTAGCTGTGTTACCCTGGTCAAGTCACTTAACCCTGTTTGCCTCAGTTTCCTCATCTGTCAAATGAGCTGGAGGAGGAAATGGCAAACCACTCCAGTATCTTTGCCAAGAAAATCTCAAATGAGGTCACAAAGAGTAGGACACAACTGAAGAACAACAATCCAACTAGAAAAAATCAATGATTTGAGGTGGCTAGGTGGCACAGTGAATAGAGCACCAGCCCTGGAGTCAGGAGGACCTGAGTTCAAATCTGGCCTCAGACACTTAACACAAAAAAACTAGCCATGTGACCTTGGGCAAGTCACTTAACCCCAATTGCCCTTCCTTCTCCCCTCCTAAAAAAAAGGCAAAAAGATCAATGATTCGGCCAAGGTCACCTAGATTTTAGATGGCAGGTGTGGGTCTCCAACAAAAATGCTTTGACTCCAAATCCATTATCCTTTTCACTTCCCCATTCAGTAAAGTTTTATTGAATTGAACTTGAAAATGTAAGAACTAGTGGCTCTGCCCTTGGAAGGGGCCCTTCTCTTGTTCTGTAGCACACAGATAACTCTCTAAAGAATCATAAAATATCTGAACCTTGGAAACCTTGGCAATCTTCCAGTCCAGTCCCATCACTTTGGAGACAAGTCACTTCACATTTCTGGAAAAGGCCTGGGTCGGACATGATGGTCTCTGAGATACTCATCAATGCCAAGATTCCCTGTTTTTAGCAATATAGTACACAGAAACAAAGACAAATTGATAGAATCTGAACCAAGAGTGAAAGTAGGGAGGGGGTGCTGAGTAATTAGAGTTCAGAGAATGCTATACAGTGAAGATTTCCTAGAGGTGAAAAGTTTTGAAGGATTTGGAGATAGAGGGCCATGACTTGACAGAGAAGAGTAGGAAGGCAAGGGAAGGTACCAAAGCTTCACTGTGAGTCTGAGCCTAAGGGATTCTGAATTTCTTCCTGGAGTCTTGGTCCTTCCCTGGATCGTTGCAAATCACCACTGACAAGAGAGCAGAGGCTCTATTGATTGGCATGGGTCTAGATGCTATCTGCCTGGCCATTTTACCAGAATTACCACTTTTGATACCACTTCTCTATTTACCGACAATCTCCACAGACCACATTGGAGGATCCCTGGGGAGCATTAACTCCTGTTTACATAGTGCATTCAGGTTCACAAAGTATTTTCCACATGACAACCCTGCAAAGTATGAAATTGAAATGTTATCATCCCCATTTACAGATGAGGAAATCAATATTTAGATAGTTTAAGTGATTTGCCCACAGTTCAGAAGCATCTGAACCAGGATTTAGACTAGGATCCCCTAATTCCTAGCCCAATAGTCTTTTCTGCCATGCTATGACTCTCCAGAAAAGAGAGTCCCTGGCCACCACCCCCCATTACTGGGCACACACAGAAGGAAGATGCTGACAAGTTAAAGTTTTAGAAAGGCAGAGTCAACAATAGCCATCAGCCTAGGCCACAGCCTTGTGTTATTCCCATTCACTCCCCAAAGGCTTCCTCATCCTCATG
The DNA here is from genome assembly GCA_028646515.1 of Pseudochirops corinnae. Taxonomy (NCBI): domain Eukaryota; kingdom Metazoa; phylum Chordata; class Mammalia; order Diprotodontia; family Pseudocheiridae; genus Pseudochirops; species Pseudochirops corinnae. The sequence continues at coordinate 110,636,414 of CM053588.1, forward strand.
GAAGCTTTGGAATGGGGGAAGTTAGCAGCTGCTGAGTCCTGTTAAAAGCCCATCAGAGAGCCCAGGAAATTTATGGAAAGAGTTCTGCAGGAATGCAAGCTCAAAGGAGAAAGTGAAAGAAGCTCAGGCCTGGACGCATAAATATCTCCAACAAATGCATGGGTTCTTGCCTCTCTCTCCATCCCAAGACATATAATATTACAGAGATCTCAGCTTGCATGGCCTGTGTACATTCTGGGAGCCTCCCATCCAGTACAGTAAATGCATTGTGACAGTGGCTGAGTGAATTCTGTGTGCTGAACAGATGTCTTCTAGCAGACAAGGTTTCTGTGACTGTATCACATTGTGCTTTCATCAATTATACATCACTCCTCATTACAGAGGCAGGAGCTCATGACTAGACATGGCGGCTAACAGAGAAGCATGGCCAGATTAAGAAGGGAAAGATAAATTTGGGAGACACCAGAAGTCTGCATTGCATGATTGGGGAGCTTGGCCCCCCCACAATCAAAATCTTCTCCTGGGCCCCTACTCTCTACACCCCCACACCACTGCCAGCTTTGACCATGTTTCCCTCTAGGTTTTGAATGTCTTCCTTTTCTCTGACAGCTGAGAGAACCTGGGGTCAATTTTCATTAACGATCCGTAGACTCAGAAAATGTTGCATCTGGAAGGGCCCTTAGAGATCCTCTGGTTCAGGTTTTCTTAGCCTGGGATTAGTGAATTCCTTTGTTGTTTTCTTTTAAAAATATTTTGATAACAGCATTTCAATATAAGTGGCTTCATTGGTAATCCTGTGCATTTTACTTCTTATGTTTGAAAACATCATTCTGAGAAGGGGTCAGTAGCCATCCCCAGATTGCCGAAGGAGTCCATGACACAAAAAGTTTGAGAACTCTTGCTACTAGTCCAACTCCTTAATTTTATAGATGAGGTAACCAAGGCCAGAGAAGGGACGTTGCCTGTCCAGAGTCACAGAAAATTAGCTACAGATCCATTTTCACTATTTCCTGTCCAAGGAACACTCTACCCTGAGGATATTTAAGTGTAGACCTCCTTAAATCATGAAAACCACACATCCTTCCTAATTTCCAGATCTTTATGGTTCCCATTGCAACATGGAAAGCATTCTACCCTCTGTCTCCATTTCCTGTACTTCAAACTACAGACCAGGGCTTACTCTATACCCTGAAAATGACTCTCCACAATAAAGAGTCCAGACCTGCTTTGGCACAGCAGATCTGCTCCGTCTGCTCCTCCGGAGTTCAGAGATATAAGGTGGTACTGTAGAAAGAGTCCTAGACTCAAAGACAGGCTAAGTAGCTTTGAGTTTGGGCTTTGACAACAACATGTCCCTGGACCCAGCTCTGGCCTTCAGTTCACTCATCAAACAGGAGTCATGATACTTGCATTATGTACCACATAAGGTTATAAGGAAGGTGATTTGTAAACCTTAAAGTAATAGAAAAGCGTGAATTATTATCAGGTGGGAAAGAAGTTAAACACTGCCTATTTCACAGCTTATGACATGCAGATGGACTGGCAACCCATGGATTTATTTTGCCAGTATATATGTCTTGGACAGGTGCTCCAAATGATCAATGAACTAGACCCAGAGGTTGCCAAACCATGGCTGACTAGCCAAATCTGGCCTGAAGCATGTTTTTGTATAGCCCAGGAGTAAAGGAGAAAAAAATGCATTTTTAAATAAAGTTTTATTGTATTTAAAAATATAAAAACCATCCTCAGGCCCTCGGCTGTACGAACACTGGCAGAAGGCCAGATGTGGTCTATGAGCCATAGTTTGCAGATGCCTAAACTAGACTCAAGATTGAACAGGTCAGGAAGGATCCCAAGCTCACTGAAATTGTAAAAATCCATCTTTTTTAAGACCAATATGGTCCCAGGGGAAGTCTAGCTCTAATACTTTATAGTGACACGGTAATGACCTTGGGTTCTTGAAGGCTATAAGTGTGAGAGCACAAGCTCTCACAGATCTTGCCAGGTTAGAGAGGCTTTGAGAATGGGTTTAGTGATGGCCTGAACATACCTTGACTCAGAACCAGCCTAAATAAGTTCCAAAAGATTCTTCACCATAATTGGCCATAGAATGAAGAATTCGAGTCACACACACTAATGAAATTACAGATGCCAGGAGTATTGAAGCATTGTCCCAATGATACTACACAGATGCTCCTTATGGAATGTCATGATCTCTCAAGCATCATGAGTGCAGGTGACCCATTGAGCAGCTGAAAGGTGCATGGTGGGTGTTATATAGCATATAACCAGTGATGACTCACATGCAAGAAGCAATACCAAAGGCCCACCCCCGTTAAGAAAGGTCCCTAAAAGATTTTTTTAAACCAAGGGGAATGCCTTGAGGGTACTGGATAGCTCCTCTACGGAGGTTTTAATCTGATGATATAGACAAGAATTACATAGGATGAAGTGTGAATGGCTTTTGGTCTACACTGATAGAATGGCATGCCCACTTGACTAGTGAGTTCATGGACCTGTCTAAGCATTAAAACATTATTATTTGAACCAAGGTTACCGGACCCTGAATCATAGGATCATGTATATAGGATTCAAAGGGGTCTTATAAGTCACCTAGTGCAACCTGTTTATTTTTACAAGTGAGAAAACAGAGGCTTGGAGAGGTAAAGTGACTTGCCCATGGTCACAAAGGTAGTAACCAGCAGATATTCCAGCCAGGTCATCTGGCTCTAAACCTAGCACTCCTTCCCACTCTACTGTATTGCTTCTACAGATGTTTTTCTGTTTGCCCATTATCAGCAGTACAGAAGTTCTGTATGCCCTGGAGCCAGGGTAACAGCCTGAACGACTTCAGACACGGCAGAATTATAAGAATGTGGAGAATGAAACAGTATGGTTTTGAAGCCTGGCCATTATTAGAACCTTAGACCATTATTGTTTTCATTATCATTCTGTTTACCTAAGATCCCTGGTGCCTGCCCCATTGGGAAAGGCTTCTGCCGGCCATACGTTTTCTCCACCAGGAGGATCGGTCATGTATGAAGACCATTTCCAGAATTAATTTGCCCACCGCAAACAGTTTATATTAATGAAAACACATTGAGTTGAGAGGAAGGAGGGGGTGCCCGAGTAGTATGTTTGCTTTATCCACCTAGAATTTTAAAAAGAGTCTTTAAAATAAATAAAACAAATCAACAAACAAATAAATGAACGGTGGAAAGAAGAGCATCCCATTGCACTTAACACAGCCCGGTCTAGCAGTTGTCTCCAAGGCAGATTGCAAAGGCTGCGGGAGGCGAGGCACGCGCTAGTCGGCTACAGTTTAATATGCAGAGATGTCTGTCATCTGCTTTTCTCTATATACAGATTCCCTCTAAGGCATATGCTTGATTGCGGGTGACAAAAGATGCCACTGCTGCCTTCCCCAGTCCTGTCTGATGCTTGGCATTAGTTAGCTAGCATGGGGGTGGGCTGCTGTTCCCCTATCATCACCCCTTTCTCCAACCCACCTTGTCTGCTAGCAACACCAGTGTTTTAGGAGAACAGCTGCTCGGTGCTTCTTTGAAGCAGCCTTCCTTGTTTGCTTATTTACCCTCTTTGTTTGGGTTGGGGAGGCCCTTCCCTGTCTCTCTCCAGGTGGCAGTAGGGGGTCCCTTGTTCATGAGCTCAGCTTTAGTTGTGATTGACTTTGGGAGGTGGGAGGGAGTGGGAAGGGGAAGAAGAGCCAGGGAGTGGTTGCTGCTTTTGCCAGAGACATTTAAACCAGTTCCCCCGATAATGCCTGACCCCAGTAAAGCTTCATCAGCCTTGGTGTATTCCCAACAGGCTAAGATTCAAATCAGCAGAAGCTTTTCTTCATCTAGTAAGGGGAAGGAGGGTCAACAGGGAGGGAGTCTGTGTTCAAAACACTCAGTCACTACCCCTGAAATCCTCTTTCTTCAATGTTGCTCCATGTTTTCTTTCCATTGAAATGCTGGAGGTCCCCTGATGATCCCTTGCCTTGTCTGTGTATTCAAAGCTTTTCTAGAGACACACAGCCCAGCAGCCATAGCCTCTCCCAGCTCAGTGGCGGCGGCAGCCCATTATATGTATCTCCCTGTGGCATTGGCTGCGTGGGCACATTTGCATGAAAATATAGAAAACACCTTGTACTACTAGGCTCTCTCATCCAAGCCAGCTGTGGTGGCCCCTGGATAAAGGCATCTTCTTCTGGAAGCTATGGCCAGCGTGTGCCAGGATTAATTTACTCCCTGCAGATTGTAAGGCTTCAATAGGACTGAATGTAAAGCAAAGGGTCTTGCAAATAAGTCCTTCAGATTTCCCAGCTTACACCAATTGCTGAATGACTCACCCTACCCCAGGGAAAGCCGGGGCCACATGGTGACTTAGAATAATGGGATCATAGGATTGTGGAGCTAGATGGAGCCTTAGAGATCATTTATTCCAACTCTCATTTTACAAAAAGGGAAACAGAGGCCCAGAGAGAGATATAACCTGCCCAAGGTTTTAAAAAGGTATTAAATTTTTCTTGCTCTCTCTCAATGGCTCTAGGAGAATGGAGATTATTTGTTTGTAAAGCTGGCACATTGTGTAACCTTTCTAATAGTATCATGTTTTCTTCTTTTCAAAACACTTGGACCTATAGAATCTTGTCTGATCCTCCCAATAACTCTGGGGATTTGGCAGGCAGATAGGATCATCTCCATTTGAGATGAAACAGAATCAGAAAAGTTCTCTATCTTGTGGGAGATCTCCCAGCCATGGTCTAGGTGGAGCAGAATCCTAGGTCTTCTAAATCCTAGTGCCTCCAATCATCCCCACTCTTTGGCCATATATTGTGGCATTTCAGTTCAATAAACACATCCTATTGTCTAGTCTCTGGAGATGAAAAGTATGTAATATTAACTTGCATTTATACAGTGCTTTAGAGTTTACAAAGCCCTTTACATATGTTATCTCATTTGAACCTTACAACACCCTGTGGTAGGTAGGTGCTATTGTTACCTCCATTTTACAAATGAGGAAACTGAGGCCAAGACAGGTTAAGTGACCTGTGTGTGACAAGAGTCACAAAATTGAAGAAGATACTTGAACTTGAGTCTTCCTGTCTTGAAATCCAGGGTTCTGGCCTCTTGAGCTGCTTCAGTATTGAGAGATATCACTGCTACTTATTGACAGAAAGATTCATCTTCTCTGCAATTCATAATTCCCATAGAATTGCCCATTACACTAAGAGCTGATATGACCTATCCAGGGTTATATAACTACTCTATATCAGTTGCAGGACTTGAACCTAGACCTTCCAAGCCAGTTCTGACTGGTTTTAAAGCAGACTCTCTACCACAATTCCACGTGCCTCCCTATTTTATTCTATTACCCACTGATTTTCAGTGTCACCCTACCCCTTCAGCTGGCACAGATGATCAAACCTAACTACCTCCAGGAAGGACACCAGCCTGCTCACTTTGACTGATGGAATATCAGAACTGGAGAAGACCTTCTAGGTCACCACATCCAACTGCCTCATTTTGAAGTCTAGGCAACAGGGGTGAAGGCAGGTTAAATTATTTGACCAGGATCATAAGGCAGTTCAGTAACAGGGCCAAGACTAGACTTAGGGTCTCCTCTTTCCAAGTCTAGTGCTGTTTTCTTTACATCATGTGTTTTTTGTGTTCAAGATGAAGAATTTGGGCAGAATCATTAATCTAGTTCCAGATCTAAATCCCTCAGTAGGACCCCCATCTGTCTATGCAGAAGCTTGAGGCTTGTCCTGCAACTGCAAAAATCATTACTTTTAAAGGGCAGGGGCAGAAGGGAAAACACACCTAATTCTAAGAGTCAAGGAGGACAGGCTCTTTTATTTTTTCAGTGTTATTTCTTCTCTCTGTCATAGTCTACTCTCTGAAGAGTGGTTTTCTATACATTGGGACTTGACTCCTTTAGAGTCCAGAATTTGAAGAGAACCTTGGGAACTCAGCCTTCTTCCTAGATCCTGTTTTACTGAACCTGTTGAGTAGCCAGGTTTGTAAATAGCTAAAGGATAGCCTTAACTTACTTCCAGACTTGATACTAATGTTCTAACTTGGAGTCTCCAGCCTCTTTGAGATGGTCCAGTGGCCAGAGCCCTGGACCTGGAGTCTGGAAGACTAATCTCAGGCAGTTACTAGCTCTGTGACGCCGGGCAAGTCACTTAACTTTTGTTTAGGCAACAAAAAAATGGAAACAATAATAAAACCCAACTCATTGTGTGGATGAAATGAAATAATATTTGCAAAACACTTAGCTTGGCACCTGGCATATAGTAGGAGGTTAATAAATGCTTATTCTTTCTGTCTTCCCTTCCCTCTTTGGAGGAATGAAGGGGAGTTGAGCAGGTAGCACTGGCTTTCACATCCTGAACAAAACTACAATAAGAATGCATAGTCTATCCCTTGGCACTGCACTGTGAACCAGGTGCCAGGCCAAGATCCTGGACTTATCACCCAGATATTCAAGTCGCCATGGAACCATAGGCAAGCAACTTTACCCTTTCTGGTTATCCTCTCTACTCACCCACCTCAAATAGGGAGACATGAAGCAGTGGGAATGGCCTGGGCACCTGGGAAATTGAAATGAGTTAATGTGTACATATGCAAATGTATAGGTACACTGTCAAAGGTGGAGGCATCTTAGAGTTCATGTAATCCAATCCCCTCATTACAAGATGAGAGAGATAAGAGAATTTGCCCGAGGTCACCCAGCTAGTCAATGGTGGAGACAAAATTTGTTCCCAGCTCTTCTAACTCCTAATTCAGTGTTCTTCTTGCTAAGCCAACTAACCTTAGCTTCACTTGCCTTACTACCATGGCTCTAGGGGTACGATGATGGATCCCCTTCTAGCCATCTCATCTGAGTTCTCTGTCAATGAAAAAGTAGAAGCAGCATGGAGCTCAGTGTTGGACCGAAAACCACTGCCTCAGACAATTACTAACTGTCTGACAATAGGCAAGTCTAGGGTCCCTGAACCTGGAGTTGCTTATCTGTAAATCGAGGGAGGTGATGATATTTGCATTACTGATCTTAGCAGGTTCTTGTGGGGAGAGGCCTTTACCCACTTGAATGCTCTTCATAAATGTGAGTGCCTCTTGGTATGGTGGAAAGATCCCTGGTCTCCTAGATTCCAGTTCCCAACTCTTGCTGACAAGCTGTGGGATTTGGGGAAAGTCACTTAATCTTTCTGATGTTCAGTTTCCCCCTCTTTAAAATGGGACTAATAATAATACTTCATAATATCTCTCTCACAGAGCTATTGTGGAGATCAAATGAGATAATGTGCCTAAAGTGCTTTATAAATTGTAAAGTACTGAGCAAATACCAGCCATTATTGCAGAAGGCATTTTGTAACCAGGAAGTGCTGTATAAATATAAGCAATTATTATTGGTCTCCCTTCCATATAATTTCGATGAAGCCCAAGGTTAGTTCCCTAATAGACAGTATAAGGCTAAGGTATGTAGAGATTTTAGGAAGCTAAAAATAAGTGTCCTATTTTATAAAAAGAAATAGTGCCCCCTAGGGTCCAGGGCACAAGTGCCAGAAATATAACACCATAGATGGCGGAGTGGAGTCAGGAAGTTCAAATGTGGCCTCAGGTTCTTACTAGCTGTGTGATCCTGGGCAAGTCACTTAACTACTGTCTACCTCAATTTCCTCAATTGTAAAATGGAGATAACATTAGCAAATACCTCCCAGGGTTGTTGTGATGATCAAATGAAGTGATATTTGTAAAGCACTTTGCACAATGCATGGCATATCATATGTATTTAATAAATGCTTATTTCTGTCATTCACTTAAAGATAAAGTGGACTTCAGTGGTCTGGCTCCTTCCTTTTATAGGTGAGAGGATTGTGACCCAGATAAGTGACATCACTTACCCAAGGTCATCTGAGTAGTATAAGTCAGTATTTGAACCTAGGTCCACTGGGCTCTCAAGTTTTCTCTTCTTCCTTTCCGTGGTCTCCACAATAAGAATGAATTCCTTGTCTTTGGTGGCTACCACCATTTGACTTATGAGCCTTCCTGCTATTGCCATGGTGACGTCAGACAAGCTTCTCCCCCTAAATCTAATTACTGTCTCATATCCCACACTTCAGAAAGAGCATTGGAGAAATATGGACAGCCATGCCTGCTGCCTCTGGATGCTGGCCAGCTGGGCTTGAATAGCAGCTGTAACAAATGAATCATTTGTATCCCATCAGTTTCGATAGGCTTTTGGGAATGCAGATTTCACTCCATCCGTCACCAGTAGAGCCCTGGCCTGGAGCTGGAAGTAGTGAGGATTGCTGGGGGGGGGGGGGGGGGGGGAAGGGGAGAGACAGAGAAAGAGAGAAAGGGGGGGGAGGGGCAGAGGGTTGGGGATCTTTGAAGAACTTCCAGGAAAAGATCTCTTCTTGTCAGTCGTCTGCTCAAAACCTGCAGTGGCTCCCTATTGCTACCATGTAAGCTCATTATCTTTCCATTCCAGGTTACACACTTCCTTTCCAGAACTCCCCTAATACTATTCCTCTCTGGTTAAAGAGAAGGACCTGCCATGCCTTGCATTGTCCAACGTCGTTGCTCATGATGCTCTCTTTAGCTCCATTTCCACTTGCCAAGTTTCAACCCATGCTTTAAGACCCAAATCAAGTGCAACATACTCCATGAAGACTTCTTTAATCTTCCTCTTAGGGCTCCTCACATAGTAGGTATTTTAATGAATGTGTGTTGAAGTTGAATAAATAACCAAATATGTATTCATTGAAAGGGAGCTGTAGCATCATAGATGGAGAAAGAATATTACATTTTCAGACATGGTCACTGCATTGATTTCTTTTTCTTCATTATCCTTGTTACAAGGGAAGTTTCCATGGTGGATGGGGAGTGGGATTAGAGCTAGGGAAGAAGATAATGGGAAGTAATTTCAACGTATAAAAATTCAGAAGTATAGATACAGCTTTTATTTTTAAGAACAAGAGCCACAGGTATTGAGCGATAAGATAAGAACCAGATTCCAGCAGTGAACCAGTGAAACTTATACAGATAATCTGCATAGTACCATCTTGGAAAGCCCTGGCCAGATATTTAGACCTACGGGAAGCTTTGGCTGAAAACATCAACTTTTGAAATGTATGTGTATGTATGTGTGTGAGTGTGTGTGTCTGTGTGTGTGTGCATATATGTGTGTGTATGGATATGGAAATAGATAGATTGATAGATCGCATAGATAGATGGCACAGAGTGAGTTGAATTTGAAGGGATGATATCAAAAAAATAAAATTAATGGATGAGAGAGGAATATATTGGGAGGAGAAAGGGAAAGATAGAATGGAGTAAATTATCTCACATAAAAGAGGGAAGAAAAAGATTTAGCAATGGAGGGGAAGAAGGGGGAGGTGAGAGGGAATGAGTCAATCTTACTCTCATTGCATTTGGCTTAAGGAGGGAATAACATACACCCTCAGCTGAGAATCTTACCCTACAGGAAAGCAAGGGGGAAAGGGATAAAGGAAGGGAGATTGGGGGAGGGGGTAGTCAGAAGCAAAGACTTTTGAAAAGGGACGGGGTCAAAGGAGAAAATAGAATAAATGGAGGGCAGGATAGGATTGAGGGAAATTTAGTTAGTCTTTCACAACATGACTTATGAAAGTGTTTTGCATAACTATACATGTATACCCTATATTGAATTGCTTGCCTTCTCAATGAGGGTGGATGGGGAGGGAAGAAGGGAGAGAATTTGTAAATCGAAGTTTTAAAAACAAATGTTAAAATTGTTTTTATATGCAAATGGGAAATAAGATATACAGCAATGGGGTATATAAATCTATCTTGCCCTGCAAGAAAATAAAAGAGAAGAGGATAAGAGATGGGGGGAGTGATAGAAGAGAGGGCAGACTGGGGGAAGGGGTAATCAGAATGCACACCATCTTGGGGTGGGGGGAGGGAAGAAATGGGTAGAAAATTTGGAATGCAAAATCTTGTGGAAATGAATGTTAAAAACTAAAAAATAAATTAATTTAAAAGAAAAAAGAAAGCATCAACTTTCAGCTGAAACCCCAGTCTCCTTTCAGCTAAGCCCTTTCCTACCAAGTAGAAAAAGGAAGAAGCAAGAATAAGGGGAGCCAGGAAGAGCAGACCTCACCTGGTGACTAGGGTCACAGCCACAGCAAAGAGCCTAAGGGCTGGTGTGGAAGGAGGCATTGGGAAGCTGCAAGGGTGCCTCAGGTCAGGAGGATGACAGTGTGAATATCACTCTTTACTGATGGGAGGACAGCTTCCGCTGATCCTAAGATAGCGCCTTGCTCGTGAATCAGATGTGTGGAGAAGCAGAAACAGTTGAGTTGGGAGTGATTTGTGCTGGTATAGTTGTTGTTGCTGGGTTTTTTTTCCCCTCAGCTCCACCCAGCTCCCAGAGCACATGCTGAGCTCTTGGTACCCCACCTCGGGTTAAATATTTCACAAACAACCCCTGCAATGTGTCAGGACCCTCAAAGGATGGCGGAGGTTGAGACATGGCATTCCAAGGTGAAACTGTTCTGGGATGAGATCAGAGAGAAGGAAGAAGAGCCATTTGCAATATTTTACTTGGGCCAGAACTCTGTGAGGGCACGGATGGTTAAGGAAAGGTTTAAGAAGCAAGGTATTAGAAACAGGATGGAGTGCATTGGAAAAGAAGGCAGATGATAATCAAGGAGACCAGTTAGGAGGGTACTATAATCATCTAAATATGCAGTCACAAGGACTAAAACTAGGTGGTAGCCATGGGGATAGAAAGAAAGTAATAGATGTAAAAAATATTTGGGAAGGGTACACCAGTAGGACCTTGGTGTGGGGGGTGAAAAAGAGAAAAGGACCAAAGATAATTAACAAGATACTTTCCCTTCTCCCTACAAGCCTAGCAATGACCATCCAAAATTTAATTCAATCAACATTTATTAAGAGCCTGCTGGGTAAGATACTTAGAAGAAATTGATTCTGTACCTACCCTTGAAGGGCTTAACAGAGGCACAACATGTACATGAATAGTTTTTAAAACGAATGTGATCTCGGGTTGGATTAAGAGGGCATAGCTTCCAGTGGTAGGTAGGTGGTGGTCCCATTGTACTCTGCCCTCATCATATCTCCTGATGCTCAATTCTGGTAAGAAGGACATTGGTGAGCTGGAACCTGTCCAGAAGAGAGTAACCAGGATGAAGAAGGGCCCTAGTTTGTCATATAAGGAACAGTTGGAGGACCTAGTTGTACTTAGCCTGGAGAAAAGAAGATAGGGGATGGGAGCTTGGGGGGAAGGGACATGATAGCTATCTTCAAGCATTTCAATGGCTATCATGGGGAGGAGAGCTCAGGCTTGCTTTGTCTGACCATTGGGCAGAACCAGGAACCATAAGCGGAAGTGACCAGTTTAGTTGAGAAAAATTTCCTAATGCTCAAAGCTGTCCAAAGTGACAAAGTGTCCTCAGAGATCTTCAAACTGAGGCTGACTCATTTGGTACACTGGAGTGGAGATTCCTTTCATGTGTTGGTTGGACTCAATGGCAGCTGAGGTGCCTTCCAGCTCTCCAACAATGTGATTCTATAATTGCAGCATAAAAGAACAGGGTAAAGACAAAGGACAGCACCAAAGTGCTCAAAAGTTCATTTGTCTCCGCAAACATCTTATGGTTCCTAGAAGACCAGGTGGTGCAGTGGATAGAGCTCCAGGCCTAGAGTCGGAAATACTTCCTGAGTTCAAATCTGACCTCAAACACTTACCTGTGTGATCCTGGGCAAGTCACTTCACCCTGTTTGCCTCAGTTTCCTCATCTGTAAAATGAGAGAAGGAAATAACAAAATTATTTCTAGTATCTCTGCCAAGAAAACTCCAAACAGGGTCATGAAGAGTTGGACACAATTGAAAAATGACTGACCAACAAGTCCATTATAGATTTAGACCTTAGAGGTCAATGAATTCAACCCCTCCCTCCATTTTGTAAATGAGGAAACTAAACCTCAGAAAGTTTAAGTGATTGGCCATGGAAGCAGTATCTAATGATAGTCCCATGGTCATGGAGCCAACGTATCTAATGTGGGATGAGAACCCGGGTATTCCTGATTCCAAGTCCAGCGCCCACTACTCCTCATTGTCTCTCAATACAGCCATAGAGATGCAGGACCTAAGGCCAGGGTGAGTGCCTAGTGTAGATAACACATCATGATCATGTCTGCCTCCCCCCTTCATGCCTGCTTCCTACACTCGGCTTGTACTCAGTAAACCCCAGGATCCCTCTTCATCTGAGCACAGAGGCCCCTTGCTCCCTTGTCTGCCCACGTGCTCATCCAGGCATCCTTTAAGCCTAACCACCTAATTTATTTATATTTATAAAACCTCTAACTAGGTCAACACACTTTCATGTGCTTCTTAATAATTATTGATATAGCGGAGGTCACGTGGGCTGCTGCAGCCTGGCTCATCTCTCTCTGCCCAAGAGGTCATTAGGGACCCGGGCGCTAAGAAGATGCTTTTGTTTATGTGCTAATTGCTAGGTCTGTAGCCAACATTGCCTTCCCCTGCCTCCCTTCCACAGCCTCAGCTCAGCACTTCTGAAAGACAGTTTGGAACAACTCAATGTCTTTCAAAGCACATTGCACCCTGAGACCCTGCTGGGGTGAGGGGCGGGGGTTCAGTCTTATACTGAAAAGCTACAAGACATGGGCCTCAAATAAACTTGGCAGGGGAGCTGAAAAGAAATCAGGAAGCAGACCTCAGAAGAAATAATATATGCAACCTTGAGGGCCAGTGGCCTACAAGTCAGTGTTGTGGTCTTGGCACTACTTGCTTGGCCTGATTTGTTTGGCATTTGCGTGAGTTTGGACAAATAACCTAATGTTTCTGGACCTCAGTTTTCCCACTTGTAAAATTAAGGAATTGGACTAAGACGATCTCCGAGATCCCTCCAACTTCAAAATTCTGTGACATTTGGATTCCTTTTAGAATCTTGCTGTGTTGGGATTTCATGGGAAGTTTTTATTTTGAAGCCAAACTACAGCTGTTTGTTATGGATAGGAGTAAGGTAGAGTTTGTGAGAACAGGTCTCTAAGAGATTGTCCCCGGGGGGGAATAAGCAGTGCATGGCATTCAGCGAGTGGGATCACAATGGAAATTCTGGCTTTGTAAAGTTGTATTTGTGCTTTCCTGACCATGAGCCATTCATTCATTCATTCATTCATTCATTCATTCATTCATTCATTCTTGAAAGTTTTATTAAACACCAGCTATGTGCAAGGCACTATTGAACTGAACTTTAAGAAAGGTGCAGTGAGCTATCCTTCTGGAGATGGTTGAATGTGGTCCTTCTGAGAGCCAGAGGAGTAGCTGCAGTGACCTCTGCAGGGCCCATCCAGGTCAGGAATTTTGTGGGAGAGATTCCACTTCCATGCTGGGAGGTCCCAAGAACAGCGAGTAGCTTTTACACAGGAGCAGCTGGGAAGCTTTTTGTTCTATTTTAAAAGCACCTGGCAAGCAGGCAGCTAGGGTCCAGGCTGCCTTAGGGAGAGTATAATCCCTCTCATTCTTTTTACCTCACCCCATTGTTTTTTAAACTGTATAATTTTAGGACCCTGTTCTGTGCCTTCTCCAAGCTTGCAGCTCCCATTAATAATCATGATTAGCGCTTACCTAGGTGCTTTTCATTTTCAAAGCCCATTAATTAACACTAATTAATCCACACAGCAGCACTGGGAGGAACAGGAGCTATCATTATCCTTGTTTCATAAAGGCAAGGAAAGCAGAGACTCAGAAAAGCCTAGGGATGTGCCTGTGGCTACAGAGGGTGGAGGGAGGAGAGCTAGGTACCAGTCTTAGGAAGCTGGAGTTCCCTTAGTGCCATGTTTCCCCTCCTGACTGAATGTAAAGCTAAGCTCCGAAATTGAATTCCCTGGCAGGAAGGCAGCTGATGCCTTATTTAACCCATACTAGGGGAAAGAAAGAAAAGATGCCTGGAAGCAAAATGGCCCCATAAACATAGACTACTACATAGGAGCTAGATGGCACAGTGTATAGAGTACTGGGAGTGGAGTCAGGAAAACTCATCTTCATGAGTTCAAATCTGGCCCCAGAAACTTACTAGTTGGGTGACCCTGGACAAGTCACTTAACCCTGTTTGCCTCAGTTTCCTCATCTATAAAATGAGCTGGAGAAGGAAATGGCAAATTACTCCAATATCTCTGCCAAGAAAACCCCAGATAGAGTCACCAAGAATCAGACATGACTGTACATCTCACACACACACACACACACACACACACACACACAAAGCTAGAACCCTCCCAAATATACAGTTAGGCATCATGTGACCTGAAGTATGTGGCTATCCCATTCTGTGCCTCATTTTTACCCCTAATCCACAAGAAGAAAAATTATTGATTCTACAAATGCTTAGAATACCTGCTATATCCACATGAAGATGCTCTATCTTTCCAAATTACTCTCTCTGCTACTAGGCATAATGGGGTAAGCAAAGTTCTTAATACATTTTCAGAGACGAATCTATAGACTAAGCTAAAGATGAATAGCAGCAACAGCTGCCAAACTCTAGTCGAATAACTGGCCCAAGAACTATATCTGGAGTCCTCCAACCCCATTCAAAGACCTGAGGACCTGAAGAGATCTGCAAAGGATCTCCCAGGGACACCTGGGAAAAACCAGATTCATCTCCCTTGCACCAGAGCCCATGGCACTGAACCAGAGGAAAGCATATAGATTTACCACATGGGGGACAAGAGGCAACTAGATACGACAAGGTAGAGTTCCACAGAGCATAGACCCAACTTAACGCTTTGCTAATGTCCTTCTCTCTAAGCAAACATGCACAGTACACTTCAGTGTTTGAGAGGTGCGGATGTCATCCAAAAACATCCTTCCCTAGTTTTCATAGCTGCTATAGTACTGAATTGTCCTGTTGAGGGAGGTAACCAGAATCACCAAATTTCATTCTGAAGGAATCTCAAAAGCCATCTAGTTCAATCTATACCTGAAAAAAGGGTCCCCAGCACAACATGATTTGCAAGATCAATTGGATTGTGTTTGAAGATTTCCCCATAAGGATGAATCTATTACCTCATAGAGTATCCATTTGGGGGTAGTTCTAATGGTTAGGAAGTTTTTCCTTATATCAAACCTAAATTTGTCTCTCTACAATTCTACCCAGCCCCTCCTCAAAGTTCTGCAGGAAAAGGGGTTCGGCCCCTGTTACTATGTTCCAACCTCTGCTGGAGTGTGAAGGGATGAGGGTAACCAAGAGCAGGGGCAATCAACTTGTAATAAATAGAAACAAGCCTAGAAATGGGAACAGATATGGTTCAAGTACAATGTTCCAGGGAACATCCTGTTTAAACATGACATCCATTCCAGAGCTGGAGGGAGGGGGGAATGCAAAGTGAGACTCTGTATAAGTACATTAGTGTGGCTATTTATCTTTTTTTTTTTTTTTAGTATATGTAACCTGTGACTCAGGATCCCCCAAAATGCTCAGCTCACATAGACTAGATCCATTCTCAGGGGCTGATCCCAAAAGGCCATGTTTATCTTGACCTGTTACCTCTACTTGGAAATTACTGTGGGAAAATCTTCAAATATATTGTAGCTTTGCCTGGCTTTCCACAGATGTGTGTAAAAGAGGTTCATAGTTCCCATATAAGTACTCAAGGTAACAAATGCATGCTAGGTAAAGGACAATCATTATTTTAGTCCCATAAAAGAAACAGAAGCTATTTTTAAAGCCCTTAAACAGATTTTAAAAACCCAACCCATAAAGTATTCACAAAGGGATGAACTCAGGATTGCCACTGGGACAACATACCAAAATTCAGTGAATTTTCAACTCTCCCACAGGTTCTGACATAATCTTTCCAAAAGTCATACTACCTCCTTCCCCCTACAGATTCTTTCTAGAGATAGTAAACAAATTTTCCAATTTCTTAATAGGCAATCCCTTTTCCATTCAACCTGCATTATTAGAATAACTCGTCATAGCAGCAGATAAGTCAAAAGCCTGAATGTTTGCTCCTCCATAATATCTGTTCTCCTGCTTTAGGAGACATTGCAGACAATCCTCTTTTTTTCCAAGAGACACATTGCTCAGGAACTCTCCTTCTCTCTCTAGAAGCCAGGACCCCAAACTCTCAAACTTGGGATTACTCTCAAGTTAACTTCTAAGTCTGTTGCTACCCAAAATTTCTCCCTTCTCTGGTAAGGACTGATTGTAGAATCACACAGCCTGGGAATTGCCCCTCTCCTATACAGAAGACTGAGACTCAGGAATATTGCCCATTAATTCTCTTCTTGGACTGACTTTGTAAGTCCATGTTTTTTATTATGATGTGATCCTATATTTCTTTAACCACCACCTTCCCTTGACCAAGAAAGCTAATCCTCCAGTCTCTGACTGTGGGCAAACACATGCAATTCCCTTGTGCTTCCATCCCAAGGATACCATTAATGGCCTTCTTCCCACCCTGCCCCCTTTCATTCCTTTCAGTTTCTTTGGGTTATGATAATGGATCTACACTAGCTTCTCCTCATGGTGCTGAAAACCTTTGCCTTACTTATATCCAATTCACTCACAAGTCGAAACATCGCCCTCTCAATGTCTTTCCTTATTTATGTCTAATTCTCTCTCAAGGAATCACCCTCATGATGTCTTTGGTCTTCTTTGAGAACTAAGGATGAACAACAATAGTTGAAAGCCTCTGGAGAGGGCATGAAGTTTCTGCAAGTATTGAGGCAAGTCTAAGCACCTCTCCTTCCCTGCCTCTAACCCATGTCAGACACAAAGAGACACTAGTGGAGTGGCCCTTCCTCTTAACCCTGCCAGTTGTGTGGGAAACTGGAGACCTCTGGGGAAGGGGAAGGAAAGCTATAAGGAGCGAAGAGTTGTACATTTAAAAGACTGTATAGTCTCAGGTCTCTGTAAAAAAAATTAAATTCTATTTTTATAGTCTGAATTTTGGTCACTCACAAGTGTAGCTCATATTAATAGCATTAAGCATCCCCTCTAATATTGCTTCCCCAAACTTCTTGGTTTTGCAGAATCAATTGACCATGCTGGGGGAGGAAGGATTATGCCTGAGCTTTCAAAGCAATTTCTTATTCATTATCTCTTTTGATCTTTGGAATAACTCTGGGAATGAGGGCAAGGAATATTGTCCCTATTTTATATAGAATCATAGCCTCTTGAGAGATAGCATGGTGTAGAAGATAGAGAAGTGGCCTTAAAGCCGGATGACCTATCTAGGTTCAAGACCTGGCTCTGATCCATATTGATTGTGTGACCCTGAACAAGTCACCTAACCTCTCAGGGATCTAGGCAACTCTCTAAGATTATAAACTGCAGGGATGTTGACCTGCATTGGTGAAGGGGATTTCTTCATCTGAGGGTTTTCAATACCAGGGAAATCAAAGGTCTAGGGTCCATCTCTAACCCAATAGTGTCTTACATAAAGGTAAAAAGCGCCTCAGATATCATTGAGTTCAACCTTTCCTCAAATCAATCAATAAACTTTTTAAAAGCACACATTATATACTAGGCACTGTGCTAAGCAGTGGAATCCCTTGTCAGATGATCACCCCACCACTATGTGACCATTTCCAATCAAGGGGAGCTCACTGCCACACCAGAAAGCTCATTCTCTTTTTGAATGGCCCAATTTTGATAAGGTTCACCTGTCCATTGAGCTGCAGTATATCCCATAGTGACTTTAGTGACTTCTGCTCTGCTCTTAGGTCCACGTCTAGAGCAATAACAACAAAAAACTCTATTCCTTCTATGTAAAAGCCTTTGACATATTTAAAGATCGCTCTCATGTCTCTACCATCTCTCCAGGCTACCTACGCTCCATTTCTTCATGCTGTTCATATACTCCAGTTATTAACCCCATCTTGGCTACCTTCCTTTGAAAACACCCCAGTTTCTCACTGTCCCTCTTAGAGGTGGCATCATGAATTGGATGAAATAGTGGTTTGATCAGGGCAGAGTGCAGAGGGACTATTACTTTCCTGATCTGAACACAGAATTTCTATTAATGGAGCCTATGATTGAGGTAATGTTTTCTGGCAGCTGCAGTACATTGTTGGCTCATATGGAGCATAAATTGCTGCCAAACCAGGTCTCCCCCATCCTGTGCTTTTACTGTTGATTTTTTTCCATTTAGATTCAAGACTTTACATTTATCTCTATTGAATTTCGTCTTATAGATTCATAGGATAACAGACTGAGAATGGAATGGAACATCAAGGCTACTTAGTCCAACACAACCCCCTCAACCAGCTTACATGAAGTCACCCTGGTAATAAAGGGACAGAGTCAGGATTTGGACCCAGGCTCCCTGACTCCATATCTAGCACTCTTTCCAATGCATGTGCTGATCATGTTCATATCATCTCCAGAGCAGTAGTTCAGGTGGCATAGCCATGCCAGGACTAGAACTCAGGCCTCTTGGTTCCCATTTTT
>CM053588.1:110659912-110786377 GCA_028646515.1 Pseudochirops corinnae
AAAGCAGAACCAGGAGCAAAGAGTAGAATCTAGGTTTGTAGAAATGTAGGTTTGATGTCAGCCAACTGGATCTCTTCAAAAATGGAATGGGATGTCATGGGAGGCAGAGGGTGCCCTGACAATGAAGGTTTTAAATCAGACACACATTAGAGAAGTCCACTAAAACTCCCAGTTCTTTTTCAGACAAATTGCTGTCTGCCAATGCCTCCTCATTTTTATACTTGTGAAGTTGATCTTTTGAGTGACTAAAAGATGGTGACTTAGCAGGTATATAGGAAGGAGTATTCCTTTTGGGGATATGGGATTTGACCCCAGAGAGCCCTTCACACTCAAATTTATGTGATCCAAGTTTTGTGTAAGGTATCAGGGTTGTACTGATGAGGGAACATTCCTGTCCCACAAGACAATAGGGATGATTTTTTTTTTTGCCTGCTAAATTGCAGACTCCATTTGGAGCTTTAAAGGAGGGCCAAATGGTTCTTCTGCCCCTCCTGCCCATGGCAAAGGCCATGCTCTTTCCATCAAGAGGTTGTAAGTTGATTTCTGAGGGAAGGGAAGAACAGGGGTACAACTAAAGCAAAGGGACATCCCACAGTAGGGTTGGATGCCCCATCTAGTGACCATGCCTTTATACAGTCTCCAGCTGAACATCTCCCCCTTAGATTTCCTTCCTCTTCCTATTGCTTATTACAGAGACACTAAGAAACAATCTGCAGATTCAAGGATATCTGTACTCACTCCAACATTTCCATAGCAGCAGTGAACACTTTGCATCTTCAGGCTGGTACTTGGGAACTTCTTCAAGAAGAAAGGATTTGATTCCCTCAGATGTTAGTCCCACCCACCCCATAACCATATGTTGATTTTGCATTTATCCTATATACATTTATCTGTTCATATCATATCAATCCCAGGAGAATGAATGTAAGTTCCTTGAAGGAAAGGATTATCTATCTCACTTTTGTATCTTTATCCCCAGGGTTTATACAAAAATACCTGTGTTTGCATGCCTATGGAGAGAAATGCAAGATCTGGCTAAGATGGACTCCCTCTTTTCTTGAGCTTATAATCCAGAAGGAAGAAATATAGTAATAAGGAATTTCAGAAGAAGGGGGACTCAGGGGGAGGGAGATAATAAGTTCTCTTTTGGACATGAGTTTGAGATGCCTACAGGACAACAAATTCAAGATGTCCAATAGGCAGGTGATGGGGAAGGATTGGTCAGTTGCTCAGGAGAGACAGTAGATCTGGATATATAGATCTGGGAAGAATCAAGCAATTGACCCAATCAATAAGTAGATTACTACTTATATTATTAATGTTATATTAAATCACTGGAGGTAAGGGAGAACAGGTTCATGTTCATCAGAGAACAGCTTTCATTGATGTACTGGTTGAGCATCAACCACCATCAGAGCAGTTAGAATGCCCTCACAGTCATCTCTTGACTATCTAGCAGACTCAGTCATCCTTCAGAGCTCAGCTCAAAGTCAGTTCAACCTCTCTCCTTGAGAAATTTTTCTCTGGCTTCTTCCCCACATTTCAATGGCCTCTCCCTCCTCTGAACTCCTCTGCCACTTTATTGATTGTACATCACTTCTTTGGCCCTCAGCATGGCATTGTCAATTATATCTCCATCTATACAGGTTTCATCTCCTTACTAGACCATAAGCACTTCTAGGGTATGAGCCATTTCCTATACTTTTTTTTTTTTCACTTTTTGGAGGGGGGAAGGTAGGGCAATTGAGGTTAAGTGACTTGCCCAAGGTCACACAGCTGGTAAGTGTTAAGTATTAGAGGCTGGATTTGAACTCAATTCCTCCTGACTTCAGGGTTGGTGCTCTACTCACTGTGCCACCTAGCTGCCTCTCCTATACTTTTTTATATCGTGATAATCCCAGTCCCTTCTGCTCCTGGTATAGTTCTGGGCACATAGTTGGTAGATACTCCATTAACACTTGTGGACTGACTGATCAATCAACAGACATTTATTAAGCACCTACTATATGCCAAGCACTGATGAAAGCATACAAAGACAAAAGTAAATCGATCATGCCCCTGAGGAACTCTAGCAGAGGAGGCTACAATCATGGACACAGATGAGTATATGCAGAATACTGTATAGAGAAACTAAATACCAGGTCATACAAGGATGGGTGGAACACTCAGAATGCAGGTTTAGAAGGAGGTAGCACAAGGAACTAATTGAGCCAAGACCCTCTTCTTGGGCTACTGAGTTTTTCCACTTTTCCCATTGTTGACTCAGATGTTACAATCCACCAGAATCTCCTCTCTTTGTGGTGTAAAAGATAAGGGGCAGACATAGAGTAAGAGTTGACATAACCCCTTCTTTACAACAATTCTGTGGAGGGAAGTCGGGCAAATATCATTAGCCATTCAATGTGCATTTGTTAATTGCCTGCTGTGTGCATGTGGAGAGAAATACAAAATCTGGCTAAGACAGGCTGCTTCACTTCATGAGGTGAGAGGCTGGAAGGAGGAAAAGGCACCAACAGATAGATCTCTAAAACACAAAGTTACATACAAAGCAGGGTGGAAAAGTACAAAACTATGTGAGATCCAGTGGTGAAGGTCTCTACCAACCAGGGGTGATGGGGACATTTACAGGAAGAGGCAGCGTTTGAGTTGAACTTTAAAGGATCGACCAACCAAGAGAGGGAAGGAGGACACTTCAATAACAGGCAACAATGTGAGCAAAAGCAGGAAAGTGAGAGGCGACAGTGTATACAAAGGCAACATGGTGTTGTGGGGTTTAGAATCAGAAGATGTGGGCTTTAATGGCAGTTCTGCTATGTACACTCTGCGTGATGAGCAAATCATTCAGCTCTCTGGGCCACCCTTTGTTCTTCTGTAAGATAAGGGATTTGGCAGAGGAGTTGCAGTTACCACACTTAGTCTTAGAAACAGATAATAAAGCATATTTCCTTCCTCTCACTAGAGAGGTAAGGGACTATGGGTGTGGAATGTTATATAGGCTGTTGGATGCAACTACTTTTTATCAGTTTTGCGTAACTTTTTCTTTGTCACAAGTGAAGGTTCAATGTTGGGGAACAATATTTGAGAAAATAATTTGTATTAAAAAAAAGCATCAATCGATCTTTTTTAAAAATAAATAATGGAGTTAAGTTAAGCAAACCCTAAATTTCTTCCCAGCTCCATCATCTTGATATTATATAGAACTGCTCAGTTTCACAGAAGTATAGTGTCCAATACAGGATTTGAGCGCAAATCTTCCTGACTCCTGATCAAGGACTCTATCAAGTCTGTGGTACCACTTAACTGCCAGCTAGCACCTACTATGCTACGTTGGGGGGCAAAGAAAGACCCCAAAAAGTAAGAAGGGGCAACTATTTCCTGCTCTCAGGGGTCTCCCAAGATGCAGATAGGAAGTGATAGCGGCCAATGGGCCTGTACATAGCATGTCCCTGGAAGAGGGGAGAAGAGGAAGATAGATGCCTTTCTTCTCTTGGCCCCAGAAAGGGGTCATTCAGTCTTAGCTTTGGAAAGGACTATACATACCAGCCCAACTCCCTCATTTTACAGATGATGTAACTAAGGTTCAAGAGGTTAAGTGACTTGCCTTTGGTGACACAGGAGTAAGGTCCAAGGCCAGCACTCTGTCCACTGTGACATGCTGAATCTCCAGCTCCAAACCTTCTCAGGCTTTCACCCTTTTGCACTTCAGTCTAAGGATTGATGAAGGAGGAATTTTCATTTAAAGCTTGAAGAAGGATTTTGGATCTTCCTTTGATTCTTCTGCCGTGGGGCAAGAATAATTGACGTCAAGAGGCAGGAGAGAGAATAAAAGATGTTACTGCTCAGACTGCCTGATGTAGCAAACCCCTCCCTCAAATGCTGAGATGCAGAGAGCTCTGGGGAGCCATCCAAGTTGGACCTGAGGTGGGGAGGGAGAACAATGCAGAGCAAGTGAGCACAGGCTCAGCCTTCTGGGAGAAATCAGGCTAGAGTTAAAAGAAGTCAGCATGTGGGGAAAGGAAAGAACCAGGCTTGATTCTGGTCCCAGTTCTGGACCCTATCTCCCAAAGGCTCCCACATTTTCTGACTATTAGGACTCCAGCAAGGTTAGGATGCTAACAAATATCTTGAGGGGAACTTGGTAGGCTGCCTTAAAAACCCATGCACACATACCATTGAACCTCCCTGAGTGTGACCTTGGATCTGAAGAATTTTGTACAATCCAAGATCCTCCAGAGTGAGTCACTTTTCCTTTCCTTCTGCCTCCAGGCAGGACGATTTTGAATCACTCACATTCAGATCGAAGCTTAGAGGGACCTAGTGACAGAAAAAGACAATCCCAGATTAAGCTAGGATTGGGTACATTTCCTAGGTAAGGCAGTTTCCATTTTTATGTTATTTCATTTTATAAGTCATAGTGTAATGGGAATAATTGGATCTGGAGTCAGAGAACCAATGTTTACATTTCTGTTTTCTTATTTGTGGTTTCTATGACTTTGGATAAGTTATTCTATTTGTCTAGACTTCACTTTCCTCATCTGTAGAAAGAGAATATTGGACTACATAAGTAGTTATTTACATGGCATCCATGAACTTTTAAAAAAAATTTGTAACCATTTTAATATAATTTTCTTTGTAATCCTATGTATTTTATGCATTTAATATTATTCTGAAAAAGGATCCATAGGCCTCACCATACTGCCCAAGGGTTTTCTGACATAAAGTCAAGAATTGCTGGACTAGATAGATGGCCTCCAAGGTCTTTATGCCTCTATGTTTTACGGTCCTGTGTCTGAGGATATCCATGAGTGGGATGTAATCCCAGTGGAAAGTGGAGTTATCAGTTAGTAAGCAATATCAGTAGGAGAATCAGCTCTCCATTTGGCACAGATAATCCTTCATTGTTTCTATTAGATCGCCAAATGTATTATACTTCATCCAGCCATTCCATAAATATGTAATGACCACCTGTTCTAAGTAAGCCACTTAGCAGAGTTATAACTAAGACTGTCCCAGGACACAAGATTTTCAGGACTTCCAGAGTATTTCTGCAGCATAGAAACAAATAGCACTTATTTAGCAGGAATATTTCCATAGAATAGGAACCTACCAGATTATGAGTTGGACTGCCCTCCTAGTCCCTCAGGTTCATCCTGATGATGTCCCCCGGTGCTGTTTGTGGTGTTTGTCTCAGATGCTAAAGTTCCTAGGTATGGCCCTGGGTTTTACCTTCCTAATTATCAGCAAAAGAAAGTATATATGCTGTACATACGAGGTGACCTGAATTTCCTCCTTACCTAGGGACAGCAGGTGGGAGATGAAGAGAATAGTAGGTAAGAAACAAAGAGGACCCTGGGAAACAGGAGAACAAAGACATCATACTGGTATTAAACATTGACCACAAGCCATTCTTTAAGTATATAAATCATGCAGATAATTGGGAGTTGACTATATTTGGCATCTAGGATCCTAAAGTTGATATGGCCCTAGGGCAGGAGGGTTCTATGCGCCATTTTTCCTCAAGCTTCTTTAGGTGAGATTGCCTGGCTATATATGGCCAATTTGATGTCTTAGCTATTGGAGAGGAGATGGGACCCTCCCATACAACTAGAATGCAGTGTAGATCTGCCCAGAACCAGTTCTTTAAAAGTCTTTCCCTAGTTACCATGAATCTTTGGAGCTATTGACTGGAATAAAGCTTGACCACAAGGT
The DNA here is from genome assembly GCA_028646515.1 of Pseudochirops corinnae. Classification (NCBI taxonomy): domain Eukaryota; kingdom Metazoa; phylum Chordata; class Mammalia; order Diprotodontia; family Pseudocheiridae; genus Pseudochirops; species Pseudochirops corinnae. The sequence goes on from CM053588.1 coordinate 110,665,622, forward strand.
TTTTATGGGTCCAAGATGTTTTATGACTTAGATACTAAGATCGAGCTACCATCTAATGCCCCTTCAGCCATGGATTAGGTCTTTCTCTTCTTTAGTTGGTCTTTATAATTTAAGGAACAACCACAAGACTGATAGCTTTTTTCTGGGCATTCAGGGACCCAGTGAGAATAGACCCAGCCCTTTTCAAAGGAACCATCACAGGGGAAATAAACATGCGATCAATATAGTAAGAAGACTATGAAGTTAGGAAGGATCATGGGGATGGAAGGGTGGATCCAAGATTGTGAGAGCAGCCTGAAGACTGACCTGCATCAGTTCAGGAGTGATTCCTAGAAGGCTTAGGGATGGAACTATGTTTTAGAGGAGGGGAGAGATATGATAAAATGAACAAAAGTATAATAACAATAACAACTGTGATAGTGGTGATAAAACACCAGACTAGGAAGTTTTCAATCCTGGACCCTGCTTTGGTATTAATTTAGCATATGACTCAGGGAATGTCACTTAAATGTTCTGGATCTCGGTTTACTCCTCTGCAAAATGGGGGCAGGGAGGGGAGTCATAATGACTGCCTCACAGGGCTATTATGAGAACCAAATGAAATAATGAGTGTAAGACCCCTTTTGCAAAGTAAAAGGTACTTTCATGAACAGCCACTATTATTATTTGGAAGAAGGTAGGGATAGAGTAAAAATAAACAGACAGGGATGAGGATCCTGCAGGAAGTTCACCACTGAATTCTAAACTCATGAGAAAGAGAGGTGAGCACTGGACTCTTTTTCACTCATCTCTGTCTGTCTGTCTGTCTGTCTCTGTCATCTCTCTCTCATGTCTCTCTTTCATCTTTCTCTGTCTCTGTCTCTGTCTTTCTCTCTCTCTGTCTCTGTCTCTGTCTCTCTCTCTCTCTACCTAGCTAGTTATCTCATCATTTCTCTCTCCTCCACTCCTCCAGTTCCTTCTTTCTTATTACCCTGGAATAACTAGAAGTCACCCCTAGGTTAATAGGGGAGAGCAAAGCGTTTGCCCTGGGTTCTGAGAGCCAAGCACTTTTGTGGGACCAGGCTTAGTAGAAGCCAGGGCTTGGAGCCTAATCCTACCCTGAGTCTGGACTCCAGAATCCCCACCGAGGCCCCCCCCCTTTGCTGAAGCTCACACTTCAGGCTTTGGCCTCCCCCTCCCCACTCCTCAACAGACACACACACACACACACACACACACACACACACACACACACACCCTCTTCTGATGGAGGGACTGCTAAGGCTTTGATCACCACAGCCTGCTGCTTCATCATAATGCGGCTTGGATTTCATTATCTTGTTTGTCTGGGGCTCCCAGTGTCCTGTTAAAGATCATTTGATCCGGGAGCTGTACTCCACAGGAAGCATGGTTTTAATCCATAAAGCTTAACAACTCCCCTCAGCTGCAATGGTGCCGGGAAGAGAGAGCCAGGCTGGGGATGGTGAAAAGCCAGACTGGAAGCAAACAGAAAGCTTGCTCTGCTCAGAACTGATCCATTTCCATCATTTCCTCAAGCCCTTTGGATAGAAAAACAAGACCTTTTGCTTGCATATACTTTGGCGTAAACCTACTGGAGGCTATGTGCCCCTTGAGGTCGTCTTTCTTTCCATTTGGGAGCACAAGTGGCTTTGGTCCAGTTTTGTGTACACACTCGCAATTGCCAAAGGAGTGAGGACCAAAGGAAGGAGCCCCAGGTAGCCCTGAGAGTTTGACTTACTCAGGGTCACATAGTCTATATATGGCTATAGATGTCAAAGGCAGACCTTGACCACAGGTCTTCCTAACCCCAAGGCCAGTGGTCTGCTGGCTCCTTTGGTGTTTTAAGGGTGCCAATGCAGGATTTGGACTGTCCATCATTTCTCATTTTTGTTGCATGGTTGATCCAACTACTTTCCCCATCATATATGTCCCCTCTTGTATCTTCTATACGATTTGGAAAAAAAAAAAAAAAAACACAAAAGAAAGCCCCAGACTAGGAGTCAAGACACCTATGTTCTAGCTAGAAGACTTTGATTCCAATCTTAGCTCTGATACTTTACTCACTAAGTGACCTTAGATAGCTCACTTTCCTTCTTTGGGACTCAGTTGTCTCATCAATGAAATACAATGTCTGGGATAAGATGACTTCTAAGTTTCTTTCTAACACAGAAGTTCTGGAATTCTTTCCAGGCCACCTAAAGGGGTTCACTTTCAGGATAACAAATTATTTCCTATATGAGGGTGCTCTAACTCTACCTAAACAGGAGGTGACTAGCACAAAGAGATGTTAATGCTGAAGAGATCATTGCCTACCTCAGGTTCACTCCCTCATGTGGTGATACCCTACAGTGGTTTTCCCTGAGGCTCAGAGCTTTGGTAGAATGATAGTCTGCCTCTAGATGGCAAAGTAGATAGGTTACCTGGAGGCAGGAAGACTCTTCTTCCTGAGTTCAAATCTGGCCTCAGACACGTCCTAGCTGTGTGACCCTGGGCAAGTCACTTAACCCTGTTTGCCTCAATTTTCTCATCTGTTAAATGAGCTAGAGAAGGAAATGGCAAACTAATGTAGTATCTCTGCCAAGAAAACCCCAAATGGGGACACAAAGTTGGATATACTGAAGAAACAACTCAACAGCAAGAACAATGCGGTCACAAAAAGTCAGGTATGACTCAACAACAAAAGAGTCTATACTTTTTAAAGGTGGGAACATTTAGTTTTTTTACTTTGTTTCCCTAAAACAGTACCTACCACCTCAAATCATAGATGTAGAGTTAGAAGAGACAGTAGGGATCATTTAGTCCAATGTACCCATTTTACAAATGAAGATACTGAGGCAAAGATAGAAGTGACTTTCCAAAATTTACACTGGTGGTAGAGCTTCAGGACCTTGGACAGCAAAGCCTTCTTCTGGTATTTAAGAAATGCAAATTGGTTTGGATTGTGTTAGTGACATCTCTGTTCGTCCCCACCCCCACCCCCTCATGCCCCCCAACCGCCTCCACCCCCGTGAATCTAGTGACTTCATACCTCTCTGCTCCCTATTTGGACTCGGTCCTGTACATGGCCACATCCATGTATCTTAGACTCTCTGCATCCAGAGAAGAAGGGGCTGGTCCATCTTTGGCCAGCGCCTCCCACAGCTCTATGCACATGGGCACCAAATTTAGAGGTTTTGATGATGGAAAATTATTTTCACTCAGGCAAGAGTGACCAGATGAAACCTTGCTGAAAGTCTCCAAGAGGGATCAGTTGATTGTGGAATCATTTTTGTGAGGCTGAGGAAAAAAATTTTGTTGGTTTCCTCAAAGGAATATGTTCCCCAGTGGTTATAAAGTTGATTATTTGAAAAGCACAGATGGTTCTCCAATCCTCCTTCCCAGCTTATTCTGGCTTTTCCACCTCAGTAAACAGGGTTTAGATGCAGCCAGAGGCTCTGGAGCAAGGGGTGCTTCTGGTCAGTCAGCATTCTCATCAGTGTGGGGCTGCCTGGCTCTTCTCTGTCTGGTTTGTTCCTTTTTTCTTCAGTTTCCTCTTCGTCTTTCTTGTAGGCCCTTTTTTGGAGCCTCCACCTTCTCTGCTTCAGGCAAGAAACAACCAGATAAAAATAAGGGAACAAATTGTTACTGAGTTAGCTCCAATCTGACTCCAGTCAGAGATCATATTTCCGTGTCACTCACTCTGTCTCCCTCTGGAGAGGGGGCTGATCTATCAGCCACTGAGTTTATATTTTGTATGCAAATGGAGTCTGTAGCTTACTATGAACTTAACATGTTCAGGTGACTTTATTATTGTATGGTCTCCAGAAAGCATTCCTTTTGTTTTCTCTCCTCGTTTGACCCGGTGAATTGTTTGGTTTTCCTGTAGTTCCATGGATTAAGGAGGGGCTGACGAAGTTTGAGGTCAGATTTAGGTGACTGTCTAACTATATGGACTTACGCCTGTCTTTTTTTTCTCCCTGGATCTCATTTTTATTCAACTTTATTTCTAGTGCCTGGTAAATCTCTACATGTGAACCAGATCTCAAGCAAACATTTGCTATTTCTCATGCCCTATGCCGTTTTGGTCTGATTTATAGTCATTGTATAGGTCTTGTAAGAACCACGTTTTAACTGTTTTTATATTACCTTCAGTGTCTAGCACATGCCATCTCAGGGAGGGGGGGATGGAAGGGAGACAGGGAAGGATAGAATTTGAAACTGAAAACAAAAAAAAAGTTAAAAATTGCTGTAACACAATTGGGGGAAAACAAAATATTATGAAAAATGAAAAAAAAAAGAAAATCATAGGTGCTTAATAAGTGGTTAATGAATGAATCAATGAATGTTGACCCTGGCCAGTCAGGGGGTTTATATTTCATGAGATCCCAGTACCAGCTATGGAAATATTTTATAATTTCACCATGACCTGCCCTGAAGTATTGTGTTCAGTTCTGGTTACCATATTTAGAAGGGACAGAGTCAATCTGGAACACATTAAGAGGAAGAAATGTGGTACTGTTGAGAGAACAATAGATTTAGAGTCCGAAGAACTGGGTTTGACTACCAGCTCAGCTGTTTACTGCCTATGTGACCTTGGGCAAGTCTTTGTCTTTCCAGGCCTCAGTTTCCTCACCTGTAACATTAAGGGTTTATCTGGTTGTTGCCCTTTTCTCTCTAAGAGGACTAAAATGACATCACGATGTTGGAGTCAAGGTACAGTGTGTCCAACTGTGGCTGATCAAACCACTATAAGCTCGGAAAACTTTACCACAGGTCAGGCACAAATAGTGCACGTGAACATTTGGGGTGGAAATGTCTCTAAATTTGTGCATCTTGCATTTCTTCTGAGCTCCTGCAATGCTGTTTCGCTCATAGAGCATAGCATCCTCTTTGATGTGGGTACACTACGTTGGTCAGTCCTTTGATAGAATCTCCCATGTCTCAGAATCAGTTTTGAAGGGTTGATCTAGAGGTAGGTCCCTTTCAGCTCTAATATGCTGTAACTCTAATCAGGATGATGAGGTGATTTTAAATCAATGCATACATTAATCAGTTAAAGGGATATTTAGCCTAAACAGGAGAAGACTTAGGGGGAACACAGTAGTTGATCATCATAGGTCAAAGGGTTGTCATGTAAAAGAGGGATTAGATTTATTCTATTTAATTACAAAGGGAAAAACTAGGAACAATGAGAAAGAGTATCACAGAAACATATCTTAACTCTAATATTTAGAGAGAGCTATCCCAAAATGGAGTGAGTTACCTTGGGAAGCTAGTGAGCTTTCTTCCTCCATATCTTCTCTGCCTTGCTGGATATCAGTGTGCCCATGGTGCTTACACCTCTTTGGAAAAATTGCTTAGCTCTAAATGAGTTCTCCCTCTTCAAATCTCTCTTGTCCATCTCTTTAGACCTTCTCCTATGTACTTAGCATATTCTATCCTTTTATATTTATTTATTTTTCATGCATAGTTCATCCCCACTAAACCCCCCTCCCTCCACAATTGTATTGTAAGGTTCTTGAGAGCAGAGTCTATGTTAGAGGGGCATCTTTTCATAATGGAATGAGTAACTGACTTCAAGTCAAGAGAAATTTGGATTGTATGTCTATATTTTTATATTTTATATGTATGCTTTTAATATTACCTTCAGGGTCTAGCACATGCCATCTCAGGGAGGGGAGAGAGAAGGGAGAGAGTGAAGGATAGAATTTGAAACTCAAAACTTTTTTTAAAAAAAGTAAAAAATTGTTGCAACATAATTGGGGGAAAATAAAATATTAAAATAAATTTTAAAGAAAATCATAGGTGCTTAATAAATGGTTAATGAATGAACCAATGAATGTTGACCCTGTCCAGTCAAGGGATTTATACTTCATGAGATCCCAGGACCTGCTATGGAGGGTATTCTGCACTCTGAATCCATCCCCTCCCTATCTGGAGGTAGGCAGTGGGCTTCATCATGAGTCATCTCGAATTGTGCTAATCAGAGTTCCTAAAACTTTCGGGATTGTTTGTCTTGACAGGGTTGTTATTGCACAAATTGTTCTCCTGTTTCTACTCACTTCACTTTGCATCAGTTCATCTAGTCTTCTTCAGGTTCTGCCCTGAGCCCTCTTCTCTTCTCCCTCTGTATTACTTCATTTGCTAGTTTCATCAGCTCCCATGGAATGAATCACCATATGTATGCTAATGATTCTCAAACCTAACTGTCCTGCCCCAAAGTCCCTGCTGACTGCCAGTCTCACATCTCCAGCTGCCTTTCAGCCTTTCACATCTTTAACTGGGAGTCCAGCAGACATCTTAAATTCAATATCCAAAATGGAACTTATTATCTTTCCCCCTAAATCCTTCACTCCCTCCTCCCTTTCCCCTGTCTTCCCTGCTCCTGTTGGGGCAACATGATCTTCCTAGTCCCTCAGGTTCACAACCGAGGAATCATCCTAGATTCCTCCCTATCCTCTCACCACCACCACCTCTATTAATCTATCTCTATTAATCACCTCCTGTTTATCCTGTATATAGCTTGCTTCATATAGATTTATTTGCCTGTTGTCTCTTCCATTAGATTGCAAACTACTTGAGGGCAGGGACTGTCTTTTGCCTCTATTTTTATCCCCAGCACTTAGCGCAGTTTCTGGCACATGCTGTTGTTGTTTCAATTGTGTCTGACTTTCTGTGACTCCCTTTGGGGTTTTTTTAGCAAAGATGCTGGAATGCTTTTCCTTGTCCTTCTCCAGCTCGTTTTACAGATGAGGAACTGAGGCAAACACTGGGTTAAGTGACTTACCCAGGATCACACAGCTAGTAAGTGTCTGAGGCTGGATTAGAATTCATGAGGATGAATCTTCCTGATTCTGAGCACAGTGCTCTATTCACCATGACACCTAGCTGCCTGTCTAGCACATAGTGGGCACCTAATAAATGTTTATTGATTAACTGATAGAGGTCTTCCCAGGTTGCTCTGAAACTGTCCCCTTCATCATTTCTGATTCTAAATTAATTTGTCTTTCCAACCCCTGTGTAGGGGAAAAAAGGATCAGGTCTTTTTCCCATCAGCAGCTCATCTGAGGAATCTACCACCCTAGGTAGAAAGGTGATAATAATAATAATAATAATTTTGGAGAAAAAACATTACGATCTCTGCCACTTCCTGAGACTAAGCAAGCTGTTCAACCTCTGCAAGACTAAGTTTCTCAACTATAAAATGAAAGACATATATATTCTGTAAGATAAAATTAAAACTCTTCTGTTTGGCTTTTTAAACCCCTTTCCAAACTCATTCTACATTATTCTTAATCCTGCACTGTACAGTTCAGCCAAGGTGATGTTGCTGTTTGTCACAGAGGAGGCTTCCTTTCACATTTCCCACATCTGTGAATTTTCAGTGACTATGAGGAAATGGATGATCATTTCATCCCCATCCCTCACTGCCATTCCTGGAATCCCCTCAATCTTCACCTCTGCTTCAAAGAAGACCTTATCACTTCAGCACCACCTTCTACATTAAACCTTCTCTGACATCCCTCCTCCATCTACTAGTGATCCTCCTTATAATTCATTCAATAACCTTATATTTATTTTGTTGTATGTGGGCATGTCTCCTTCCCTGATAGAATGTAAGCTTCTGGAGGACAGGAACATAGCTTTGTCCTTATGGGGTTTTTTAAGTATCTATTACAATAAAGATCTTAATTTATTATAGTTGATTGGTTGATAAAGGGAAGTTGATTGGGTTAGATGGTCCTGAGGTTACTCCCATATCTAAGTCCTAGAATTTCTTGATAGTTTTCTCAGCTGCCAAGCATCCCTAGCTGGAGGGATCACTTGGGAGGGGTAACAAAAAAAATCTGCCTTGGCAGTAAGGGTTTCCTTGACTCTCAAGGCAGACTGAGGTGGGATCAGAGGCACTGTCCCTAGTAGTTTCCTCGTTCCTGTGTTAGCACTCTGTGCATGCCCTGGTACCTTTCTAAGGCAGCTGCCCTTAATCTAGGCCCAGCTAGGATTTTTTTTGAAGGGAAGTTTTATTAAGCATTTCCCTGTTTCTGCCTCTTTAATTATTCAGTGGAGTAGAGATTAATTTTACAATAATAAGTAAAACCCTTGGAGGGGCTGGGCAGTGGGGGGAGGGGGAAGGGCACGTGTGTAAGATGAAAGCTTCACTACAGCAGCAGGGGTGGGTGGGACTTAATGCCAATGCAACCTGACAGCCTAGGCCCCGGAGCCCTCTCCCAGACAGCTGCAAGAGGCTGGCAGCAAGGAGGTCCAGGCACGTTGCACACAAGCTGGGCCCCCTTTGGAGAAGGCAGGGATGGAGTGGAGCTGGCCTCAGCCCAGGGCAGAGGGGTGTCATGCTTGAGATGTAGGCACTACAGATTCAGCTTCCAAGAGGCAAGAAAGAAGGATGGGGAACCTAGTGGAGTGAAAAGGACCCTGGGAGTAAGGAGATACTACAGTTCAGTCACCATCTTTCCACTTCCTTGCTTTGTGATTTTGAGCAAACTCTGGGCCTCAGTTTACTGATCTCTAAAATGGAGACCACAGTTCCTCCATGCTTACAGTCAGAGGACTTGAGTTCAAATCCTAGCTCTGCCAAATATTACCTATGTGACCTTGGGAGAGTAGCTTAACCTCCCTACCTCTCAGTTTTCTCATCTATAAAAATAAACAAGTAAAGAGAAAGCCTAGAAGGGGATGGGGAATAGGTGACTTCTAATGGCCCTTCAGTCTCTAAACCAATTATCCTCACCCTTATGGGCCTGTTGTCAGGATCAGAGGAAATAATGCAGTTGAAAGCATTGTATAATTAAAAATTGATATAAAAATAGAACTGTTGTTATTATTAGAATCATAGTGTGTCAGAGCTAGAAGGAAACTTAGAGATCACGTAATACATCCTTCCTCATTGTACGGATGAGAAAACCGGGATCACACAAGAAGTGTCAGGGCTATGATTCATCTACCAACCATCTCTATTCCACCTCCCAGACTCTACTAGAGGCAACGGGCCTGGAATCTGAAAGACTCAAGTTTAAATCCAACCTTAGATACTTCCTAACAGTGTGACCCTGGGCAAGTCACTTATACTTTGTCTTCCTCTATTTCCTCAGCTGTTAAATGAGGATAATAATAGCATTTGTTTGGCATATGGTAGGAGCATGATAAATGTTTGTCGCCTTTCATGGTCAGTATGACTGTGGGGAAACCTCAATTTCCTTATCTTTTATAGACAGTATATATGGTAGTGTACATGTATACAGTATACTGCATAAAATATCTACTGTTTAAAGAGCATAAAGTACTATATAAACATGAGCTATTATCATTTTAGGGCAGCTAAGTGGTATAGTAGATAGATTACCTGGCCTGGAGTCAGGAAGACCTGAGTTCAAATGTGGCCTCAGATGCTTACTAGCTGTGTGACCCTGGATATGTCACTTAGCCCTGTTTTGCCTGAATTCTCTCATCTGTAAAATGAACTGGAGAAGGAAATGGCCATCCACTTTGGTATCTTTGCCAAGAAAAGCTCAAATGAGGTCATGAAAAGTCAGATACAACTAAAAACAACAACACTATTATTTTATTGTAAGAAGAATTGGGATGTGGGGAACCCAAGATTGCACCTGTGGTTTCATTGATGTAAGGCAGAAGCATCAAACACACAGCCACCTCCCTGCACCATCCACTCAGTAATCCTCCTCAAGCAGATTAAAATGTCATTGGGAAATATTTAACAAAATAAATAAAAATGCAAGATAACATTGCATTTTAAAACCAAGTCAATATGTGACTAACAGTGATCCTTATGTAGAGATCAGTGTCTGCTCCACCTTTCTCTTTGACATCGCAGGTGTATATAACTCCCAGGGGAAAAAAAAATCCCTCTTGCAATGAGGAGCAGCATTTTCTCTGCCACTGATCACCTTTGAGAAATGCCAGGAGTACTAAATGGTTGAGTGACTTGCCCAGAGTCACACAGTCAATTTGGGTAACAGAGGTGAGAAGCAAACCCAAGTCTCTGTGATTCCAACGTGGGCTTTCTATCCATGACGGCGTACTGGAGTGCATCTCTTAACAAAGATATGTTCTAACTATTGCTGTTGTCACTTATTATATCGATCGTCTTGGTTCAGCCACTCTGCAGCCGCATCCCCTTGCTCAGGTCATAACCTCTGACTCTTAGCTTCTTCCTGCACAAAATAGTGACAATAACATCTGATGGCCCAACCAGGATGGGTTTTTCCAAGGACCAAATTAGACAACGGTTGCTTCTCCCAACCCTAAAGCTTGGGACCGTGTGAACCTGTCCTGTTACCGTCCAATAACATTGCCTCCTTTCCTCGGGAAGAACTACTAGCCCAACTGAGTATTTCCCTAGCCCCAGACTGGCTATGGCCTAAGAGTATGATTCTTTCTTCTGGAGCCCAATGTTAGGACTGCTTATATGGGAGACACCCTTCCCCCAGAAAAAATTCAAATTACACAAGAGAAAAACATGCTTTGCCTCCAGCATGGGACCTCTTCATGTGTTATTCCCTTAGATGGAAACCAAGGGAAATGGCCCTGGGCTCTGAAGGAAGAGACTCCAGGGGAAAGAGAAAGGCGAAGATAGATATCTAGACTGGGTTCTGCTCACTGTACTGCTGGTGAAAGCCAAGCTCTGTGAGCTTTCAGAATGGGTAGCAAGAGGCTGTGCGTGTGTGTGTGTGTGTGTGTGTGTGTGTGTGTGTGTATGGGTGGAGGGGTAGGAAAGCCTCTTGTTTTCATGAAATTAGTGGAAAAGTTCACTTGTAGAAAGAACTCCCAGAAAATAAACACGACTGGATTCTGGAGGTGGAAAGAAAAAAACTCATTCCTTGCAGAGCTTAAAGACAAGAGGGCCACCTCTCTACCTTGAGGAAGTGGCTGTTTCCTTAGGGTTAAAGGCTTTTAATCTGTGATGGGGAAGGTCGGGGGGAGTCATCCTTAGCTTGCCACAGGACACCAATGCTTTTTCTCGTTTCCCTTGCTAGCCCTTTAGTCTCCCAGCCCTGAGATAGGGCCTCCTTCTAGGATCTGAGAGTATTTTAAACTGCTTTCAAGGGAGTCATTAGGAATCCTCATGTGCATTTTAAAAACCCTCCATTTTGGGTCTAGCCCTCTTTCCACTTGGCTTTAGGAACATAAGATCTAGAACTGGAAAGATCCTTAGACATTTTTACAATGAAGAAACCGAGTCCCAGCGAATCAAAATGAGTTTTACAAGGTTACACAGCTAATTCAGTGGGTGAAGCAGAATTCCCGTTCAGGTCCTATGCCTGCATTTCCAGTCATCTTTTTACTGGAGTATCCCTCAGCAAGGTCTGGCAATGAGGTTGAATGGTACATGTGTGTATAAATTAACAGATTTCTAGCACTTCAGCCTTCCTCATATTACCTTTGTCAAGCAAGGAATATGTCAAAGGGGCAGTTTTGTCTGATACCAAAGTCTCATTATCTTCATTTGGTCGCTGATGGTTTCTTCCAAGCCACGTTAAATTCAGAGGAAAGGGATCTAGGCTATAGCAGTCATCAAGGCAATGAGCATTTATTAAGCTCTTCTTTGTGCCAGATACTGTTCTAAGCTCTAGGAATACATGCACAAGCAAAAAGGAAGACAGTCCCTGCCCAGAAGGAACTTATATTCCAATGGGGGAAGACAACACAGAAGGGAGGTGAAAAGTGGAGGGGGCAGATACTTGTGTAGGAAGCAAGATATTGAACTCCAAAAAGTCAGAAGCAAAGCTGAATGAAAGAATGAAACTTGGCCAGCCTGGGCCTCTCTCCAAAGAAGAGGCACGAGATTGAAATCACCAGTGGAAGAAGGGTGCCATCATGGTAGAGGGATTTTCTAAGACCACAGAAACATATGGATGTTCCAAGCAAAGGAGGCCCCAGGCACTAACAGAGGTTCTGGGGTGAGACTGTAGCTGAGGCATAGTGTTGAAGTCCAGGGGCGGGAAAAAGAATATTTATTCAATATTTACTATGAGCCAGGCACAGTGTTAAATAATACAGATACAAATATAGTGAGGAGAACGGCCTCTATGCACAGAAAGCTTACATTCTAATGGAGACAAACAAGGAGAAATATAAGTATATATTGAATTAATATAAAGAGAAGAAATTCAAAGAAATAGAAAAGAGTTAAACACAATGACATCTGAGAGAGAGGCCACTAGCAGTTGACAGATCAAGAAAGAAAAGGTTTGTTTGTTCAAAGGCAGAACTTCCCCAAATCACAACCTGAGAGATCATTTAGCCCAGCTGCCCGAGACCCAGAGAGGAAGTGACTCTCCTAGGGTTACACAGCTGTTTAAGTAGCAAAGCTAGGAGTCAATTCCATGTCTTCTGATTCTAAAGTCCACTGAAATCCTATGATGAGGAGTGATGATGAGGGCTCTGGAGTGAGTGGCTGAGGTGGGCTCATCAGGAAACATCTGTTTTTAAGTCTTTAACCAAGTCTTTAACCAAAATCTGATCAGTTCAGATGGCATAGCAAGATGACCACCTGAGGTCCCCATTCAGTCTGGTACTTATAGGAAAGTAAAGAGAGCTTGGACAGCACCTCTTCTCTTTCAACAGGTAAAATGACCAGGCAGATTAGTCCAGAAGGGGAAGGAAGAGGTGTCTCTTCTCCCTGAATTTAATGCAGTAACATAGATGGTAAAACTGCTGTCAGGTAGATAGATAGATAGAAGGATGGATGAGTGGATGGATGGATGGATGGATGGATGGATGGATGGATAGATGGATGGATGGATGGATAGATGGAGAGAAAGAGAGAAAAAAAAGAGAGAGAGATACCTGAGGGTTGGCCACAGGTTCTTATGGCTGGGTGTGGAAGGCATGTCCCCTCCAGTTTATGGGTCAGACACTGTGTTCTCTTACCAGATTCCTTTTGGCCACAGGAACAAGGACAAATTCAATTCCTAGAATTATAAAGTAAGAGGGGCCTCTGGAGATCCTCCAGTCCAGAGACATCAAAAACACTGCCCATAGTCTGCATGAAGCCCAAAACATTCCCCAGTGGAGTCCCAACCAGATTAAAATGTAATTAGGAAATAATTAACAAAATAAATAAAATTGCAATAAAGCATATATAACATTATATCTTAAAACTAAGTCAATTTACAGCCCAAAGGGATCCTTCTATGTGATTTAGTGACCCCCATTTCTATGTGAGTTTGACACTACTGCTCCAGCATTTATGGAGTATTTACTGCCCTCACTTAGGGAGGAGTCCTAGAGAGGAGAACAGTTTTCTCCAACACAGACTATCAGACACATGACACATGACCCCATGTCCTCTAACTCCAGGTCTGCTGTTCTTACAACTACATTAAGTTTCCTCTATGCAGGTATACAGAAAAGGAGCAGTCATAGTGAAGGAAGCTTTGATTCTATCTAATTAGTCTCCTTTTCTATAGTCTTTCTCCCCTCCAGGTCATCTGGCATGTCTCTGTTCGATCAGTCTTTCTAATAATGACATTAATCACAACATACCCCACCCCTGCTCTTAAGCTCCCAAATGGCTCCCTGTTACCTATAGAATAAAGGCTCAAATCTTTTATCTGAAAGTTCTAACATAGCCAACATTATCTCCCACTATTTTCCAGTACCCTCTGCCCTAGGCAGAGTCCCTCACTGTCCCTTGAACACATTATGTTTATGGTGGATAATACCTTGCCAATTGGAATGGTTCCCCAATGCTGCCTTTCTTCCACCTCTTCTTCAAGGTCCATCTCAAATCTTTCTTCCAGGAATCCTCCCTGGATACCTCCAACCAACATTGATTGATTTCTCCCCTCCTGGCCCACTTACTGCTTATACCATGTATTCATAACCTTGTGGCTATTGAGTCTTTTAATTTATTTTATCTGTCTTCATTTTCTGCTCAAATTGAAGCAAATAAGGTTTGGTGGATAGAGCACTAGACTTGGGAGTCAGAAAAATCTAGGTTAAGATCAGACCTCAGATACACTGTTAGCTGTGTTGCCTTGAGCAAGTGACTTAACCTCTCTGGGATTCAGTTCCCTCTCCCTATACAAAAGGGCTGGACTCAGTGACCTCTGAGGTTCCTTCCTACATTAAGTCTATCTTTCTGACTAGACTATAAGCTTTTTGAAGGAAGGTTACCATGTCTTACATTTCTTCATAAACAATTAGACCATGAGCAATATATTGTTGTTCAATTGTTTTTCAGTCATTCCCAACTCTTCATGACCCCATTTGGTGTTTTCTTGGCAAAGATACTACAGTGGTTTGCCATGTCCTTCTCCAAATAATTTTACAAATGAGGAAACTGAGGCAAACAGGGTTAAGGATTTGGCCAGGGTCACACAACTAGTAAGTGTATAAGGTCAAATTTGAACTCAGGAAGATGAATCTTCCTGACTGCGGGCCCTGTACTCTGTCCACCTAGCTGCCCATGAGCTGTCATAGGTCTATATATTTGGAACAGGAAGGGACCTTAGAGGTCATCTAATCCAACTATTTCATTTTACAGATGAGGAAACTAAGGCCCAGAGGTAAGGGGATACGCCCACAATCAAAAGAATAGCAAGTGGCAGTACAAAGATGCATAGCCCACTCCCTTTTCGCTGCACTGTTGTTTCATCTGTGATCACATTGTCGACACTAAATACATATGTGTTGAACTTGCCCAAGGTCACACAGTAAGTTAGTGGTAGAACCAGAAGTCAAAATCAGGTCTTCTTGGCTGCTAGCCCAGCGGTTTTTTTTGTTATACCATCTCCTGGTGGACCTCTCCTCAAGCTCTCTGAAGATTTAGGCATTTCCCTTTAGTCAGAGACCTTCACTAGTTCGAAAAATGAAATAAAGGATAAAAGAGGAAAAATGCCCTTCTCTTCCTTCTTCATTCCAGGGTCCTGTTTTGGGTAAAAGGCCCTGTTCCAAAAGTGAAGAATCTAGAAAGTCTTCCAGGAAAACCAGTTCTTTCCATCTATGGTTTAATGACAGTATGGAGCACTGCCTGGAGAGAAAGCTGCCCTAGGAATTAGATCAGACCTAGATTCCAGTCTTGCCTCTGACCTGTGCTGGTTCTATAACTCTGGACAAGCTCTTTAGTCTCTCATTCCCTTCTCCCCTTCCCCCCAACTCTAATTGCAGAGTAGGTACCTATCTGCATTGTTAGAGGAAATCCTTACACTGATGAAATTGTGGTTCTAGATCCCCCTCCTAAATTAAAATAGATAAGGAACTGGGGAGCTTGGAGGGAGTCCTCCCATTCTTTCCAGAATTATGTCCATCCTGGGCCACCAGTTCAAGCTTTTCCTTTGGTTGTGACCTAGACTTTATTATCACATTTCCCTGAATCCCTATGTTGTCCTTTCTGCATTTAATAAAATAATCTAAAGACAGTGAGGGAAACTGCCTTCCCTCTCTCTCTCTCTCCTCCCTTTCCTTTTCCCCTTCCTCCCCTGTCCTCCTTCCCCACCCCCTCTCTTTCCCCTACTCTGGCTCTCTCTTTCAGAGGCATAATGAGTTTGATAAGAAATTGTCTCGTTAACAGGATTAGCCATGGAAATCTCTTGTCCCCTCCCATTCATTTTGTAATGTTCCTCATCCTGTCCTGTAATTTTCTGCTGGTATCAGTCGGCTCCGGACCACCTCAGGGATATTAATTCCTTCTTGTTCTTTGATAGTGTGAATGCTGATATGCCAAGAAGGCTCTCTGCAGCTGGATATGCCAGGCAGTTGTTAATGGTAATTTACATGAAACCCCCTCTAATGCTCTCTTCAGAAGTCTCCTTCTTGGAATTCAGCGACTTTTAATTCCACCAGGTCCAAGGCTTCAAATTTCCTTTCCAGAAACTCTGCTGATTCATAGGATTGGGAGGCAGAATCACAACTGGTGTGAGACGGAAAAGATGGAAAGAGAAAAATGAATGTCCTTCATAAACTCCACCACCACCACTGACCTCCTGCCGTGTATGGCCACCCAGGGGCGCTGTGGTGCAATGGTGGGATTTCATTACCTTCTCTTCTCTTATAGTACCTAAGATATATGATCTTCCATGCTTCATACTGGAGTGAATCAGAGTTCTTGAAGGTTAGAATAGAGGAGAGCAAGCTCTTGAAGGTTCTACCAAGTTGATAATGCTTTGAAGATGTCTTTCTTCTGAAGGCTGGCCACCAATTTTTTGTCTCTACCAAAATCAGACCCGATGGACCCATTGGAAAATTTTTATGTCAGCCAGTCAGCTTTGTAGGGTTCTTGTGAAGACTTACTATCTTTCTATCATGAAGCTAATATAGTCAGCTCCCATCCAAAACATGCTATTCTTCTGGTGACTGAGGGAAGTCTAAGCATATGCCATTATCACCTCACTGTTTCTGCTTCATCTAAAGCTAAGATATTTGATTTATTTTTGTGATTGTTGAAAACATACTATTCCCCAATACCATAAGTAGTTCAGAAATTTAAATTTCACAAATATAACCAACAGCCTGGTGAAGGTTTTCCTGTTTATATTGCAGAACTATACCATCTGTCTTAACATTGCCGTTTGGGGAATATCTTGGGGTGCATGTTATGGGGTTGCCTTGTATGTGAAATTTGCAATGAAACCCTCCAACAGCATGTCCTGACTGAACCAAATCTGACATTTATAGTCACAAGACAAGGTCTTAGCCCAGGAGAGTGAATTGCCATATGTCACATAAATTAAAGGGAGAAATTCTAATATCAATGCTGCCCATAACCTGCAGGCAGAGAAGTCTTGCCAATAGAGTCAACAGAATATGGGAAGTATGTACTTCACGGACCAATTCAGACAAACTAGTTCCTGCTCAGGCTCAGGCAGAGAGTCACAGTGATTTTCAGCTTACAGATTCAAGACTTTAGAGTACAGATTTCTGCAAGAAAGAGGGCCACTTTGAAAGAGAATGTCACTAAAAATTCACAGTGGATAGAGCACTGGCCCTGGCGTCAGGAGAACCTGTGTTCAACTCCAGCCTCAGACACTTGACACTTACTAGCTGTGTGACCCTGGGTAATTCACTTAACCCCAAATACCTTGTAAAATAAACAAATAAAAATAAAAAATTGATTAGAAGAAAAGTCCCAGAACCTTCTTAGTAGACCAGATGTTAGTGTTCTTGTTTATTCACACAGCAGCAAAAGTTTAGGAGTTCTCTAGAAATTTGAACCCTCGTCTAAGGTCACCATTCTTTCCACTGTACCACGTGGTCTCAGAGAACCCAGAGCAGGATTTTAAAAGGGACTCAAACGTCCATAAGCAAAAGATGTTCTCTTTAATTTTGGTGAATCAATAATTAGTAAAGTTGTCTTCTACATTCTTTTCTTACAAGACCCTTCACCAAAGATGTTGAAGGCTAGACACATACATCCTTCAGGATTGTAATGAGTTGTATTATAAATATGTGTGCAGTTCAGTTTCATAAGGAAACTTCTACTCATCCTTTAGGAATGATATAAAAGCCTCTCAGGGGAAAAGATCCTCTGTAGTTTAGTGGAAAGAGCACTTGATTTGGAGTTAGAAGAACTGAGTTCAAATCTTGGTCTTGCTACTGTGTTATCATGGGCAGGTTGCTTTATTTGTCAAATTCAAGATTTGAAATAGAGGATGCGTAAGATCCCTTTGTGTTTGAAATCCTACAAGCTAAGGGATTGTTTCACATCACTATACATACATACCCAAGGAATTTGTGCCATTAGGACAGCTGCAGTATAGGAAAATGCCAAGAGACCTTTCAAGGTGTTTTCAACAGGAGCCAGTGACACTCATCTGGATGCCTCTGCTTCTGGGCATCACACAAATTCACTTAAATGCTAAAAGGGGGGGCCTATTGCTCCAGGTAGGAACAAAGGAAGAACTTGAGAGTCTAATTAAACAAGTCATCTTCCAACTAGCTACACCTCCCTGGAGAGCTGCACAATATTTGGGGGAGGGGTTCTATTTTATTAATAAAAATATCTATAAACATGAAAAATAATTAATTGCACATGTATGTAAATATTTATATATACACATATGTGTATATGTACATATATGTATGTGTATATATACAGATATAGTATAGAAATGTGACATTTATTGAACCATTAGAAGATTAACTTGTCTGCAGCTTACTTTCTGAAGATAAAAATCAAAACAGTAATGCTTGGTAGGCCTGAGAATTCACAAAGGCTTTTTGAAAGCTATGTGGCATAGAATTTGAGAATGACTGATGGTTCACACATTTTATGCAAAAGGACCCTGAAACACTGAAGGTTTAAGGAATTTAACCAAGGTAATAGAGCAAATTGCTAATAGAATCTTAACTAGAATCTAAATCTCAGGACTAAGTCCTGTACAGTTTTCAGTATTATGGTCAAGTCATAGGATCCTTGAGTTAGAAGGAACTTTAGATGTCATGTGACATTCTAAGATCCTAAGTCAACAATTATCCACATGTTGGAGAACAGATGTGTTCACAAAATTACAAATTTAGTCCTGTCTATATGACAGAATGCCACTATGCCAGTGAGTGAGCTACACAATCTTTGCCTGTACTTAAAGCACAGTGGTGAAGTTAGACTGTGTGGAGACTACATGGCCATGACAAATATTCAGGGCCCTCAGCCATTCAGTTCCATGTTCTTCTTGCTAGGGAAGAAGTTTTTGCAAAATCTGACCTTACCCAAATAAAAAGCCTGCTAACCATTCCCAGAACTTAATACAATTTTTGGCCTCCATCCATTTGCACTGCAGTCCCTGGAACGCCCATCCAGTATGTGGCATGTCTCCTTGGAAAGAAGGCTAGATACAGAATCCGAGGACTCTGGTTCAAATCCTACTTTGCCTGAGTGAAGTCAGTAAACCTCTTTAGGCCTCAGTTTCTTCATCTGTTAAATGAACAAATTAGACCAGATGCCCTCTAAGGCCCTTTCCAACTCTAATTTATAGAATTATAAATTCTTCTCACCTTTATTTCTTTGAATCCCTAAATTCCTTTAAAAAATCTGGCTGTGGGTTATATTCTAGGGCAGCAGTTCTCAACCTGTGGGTTATGTTCAATTTGTAACAATGAAAATACATCCTGCATATCAGATATTTACATTCCAATTCATAACAATAGCAAAATTACAGTTATGAAGTAGCAACGAAAATAATTTTATGGTTGGGGGTCACCACGACATGAGGAACTGTATTAAAGGGTTGTGGCATTAGGAAGGTTGAGAACCACTGTTCTAGGGGAAGCCTTTGCTGATCTCCTTCACTCTGCTCCTTGTCCTGAGATGATCATATATATATATATATATATACCTCTCTGTTTGCCTATTATATCTTCCTAGTAGAATGTCAGTTCCAGAGGCAGCTAAGGTGACACAGTGAAGAGAGAGCACCAGCCCTGGAGCCAGGAGGACCTGAGCTCAAATCTGGCCTCAGATATTTAACTAGCCATGTGACCTTGGGCAAGTCACTTAATCCCAATTGCTCGGCCTTCCCCCTTCCAAAAAGAAAAAAAAAAATGTCAGTTCCTTGAGGGCAGAGGCTATTTTTTATTTTGTCTTTATATCCTTAGCACTTAGCATGTTTTTTTCCTGTTTTTTTTAAAGGCAATTGGGGTTAAGTGACTTGCCTAGGGTCACACAGATAGTAAGTGTCTGAGGCTGGATTTGAACTCATGGCCTCCTCACTTGAGGCTGGTGCTCTATTTACTGCACTACCTAGCTGCCCTGCCCCCCAGCCTGGTCCCTTATACATTTTGCAGTCCATACCTATGATATCATCACTTCTTGATGTGGAAACTCCCTCCCTGAATCAGTAGCTCCCTAACTTGTGGTCTTAAACGGTCATCTGGGAATGAAAAGTTAATTAGCTTGTCAGTATGTCAGAGGCAGGATTTGAACCCAAATTTCCTGATGCTTCAGCATCAGGATCCACTATGGTATTCACTATGATGCATTGGCTCTCTCCCATATGTTACCCATAGTAACCACTCAGTTAATTCATATTGGATTACATTGGAGTTTGCCTGGTATTTATGGTGCTAGTGCAGATACCTACATGATCACCACTGATTGAGTGAGAAAGGCAGTGTAGCATGATGTTCTGTTTGGACTCAGAGTTTGGACTCAGGTTTGAATCTTGCCATTTACCACCATGTGACCTTGGGCAAGTCACTTAACCTTCTGAGCTTCAGTTTCCTCTTCTGTAAAATGAAGGAGTAAAACTAGATGGCCTCAAGAGACCTTTTCATCTCCAAGTCTGTGATCATATTCAGTTTAGCTTCCTGCGGTCCTTCGGATTGCCTAGTACTTCATGGAAACCTTGTGCTCCAGGATTCTCAGTATAGTGCTGTGTCTTGATGGTATCCTAACTCCTCGGGTCACCACAAAAGTGCAAGAATACTTCAGGAAATCTCGAATCGTTTCAATATATCAGGCATATGAATGGAAAAACAAAACAAAACAAAAACCAAAATATGAAATCAGGACTCCGAGTCTCACTTTCAAAGGTATCAATGATTCTTGTGTTCACCCTCCCCCGGAGAGCAGACATGGACCTTCTCCAAAAATGAGCTAGGAGCTTCAAGCTTTCAAGAGACAACTCAATTCCTGGCATGTTTTTCTTTTGTAAAAGGCAACCGTTTACCAAGTCACTTCATTACCTACTGGGAAAGGGCAACCTATGGCATCAAACACACCAGCATGAGGAAGTTTTTTTCCACAATATCAAGCAGTTATTGACGTCTCAGTCTATGAAGGACATTATCATGAACATAAGCCCCTGACAGGTCACCTTGCTGTCTTGAAACCATGCTTAGCCAATGTGAGGAGACACTGACTGCTTACTAATAGTGAACAATGTCATCTACAGAAAGGAACTATTCACATATTTACTCTGAAACTATGATCCCTGGAGTCAAGAAGCTCCACAGTGAATGAATAAATGAACGAATGAAAGGCATTTCTTAAGTACCTATTCAGTGCCAAGTCCTGTGCTAAGCACTAGGCATAGAAGGAGATGACATTCTAATAGCACAAAACCACACATATAGAAGAATGTGACAAGGGAAGAGTGTTTGGGTTGGAGAAGGTATGGTGAATGGATCCATGCAGGGAAGGGGAAGATGGTGGAGTCTAGAAGCATGGAGGGGAAGGAAGATGAGGCAGTCTATTGACACACCCTTTCTAGAAGCAAAGTTGGTATTGATTTGATTACATTTTACAGGACAAGAGATGAGAGAATGGGTCCAGGGAAGGGCATACACACAGCAGCAGGGTAGCCTGCTGGATAGAATATGAAACATGGTCTGGTCCAGGGAGCCATGTGAGTTTTCACAGGTTCATTCATCTACCAATGAAGACAGCTCAGCCCCAGGGCAGGAGTGTCAAAGATGAAAGGATTAAATCCCATGGCTCTTGGCCTCTGGCAGGCTGGTGGGCTCGCTACAGCTTTGCTTTTATAGTTGGTATTGATCCCAAGCCTCTCTTGGGATTCTTCTCTAAAGATAAACTCATGCCTTAACTATGTTACCAGGTATGTAAGGAACACTACAATCTTTTGCTTAGCATTTAAGCTACAACCATGGAAAGGAATATCAAAAGCTAATGCCTTGAGTAGTCTACAGCTTCAGGTCTCCTCTGCCTTGGAAGCATTACCACCATTGTAAAACCTCCCTATATTTCTTCTTGAGGCTAGTCAAACGTCATATTTCACTGCACAGGATCCTAAATTGACCTCTGTCTTGAACTGCGTGTGGATAGGTTGTCCAACTGAAAAAACCACCTAAGAAATTCATGCCATCCACAAGCCCATAACTTATGTGCCCATAAAGGATTCCTTGTAGGGAGAAAATCTGTTGTTATTCTAGAAGGTGGTCATCCTGTTATATTGGCCACAGGGCATGCAGTACTTCTAAGAACTGTTTACAACAAAGCTTTGGCTAGAAGTTAGAAAATGTCTAGTGACTTGGAATAGATACTGATGTTGCAAAGATTATAAATAAATAAATAAAGCACATACCTGGCTACTTGGCCTAACCTGGCAAGGACATCTGTGGGCAGTGAACACTGAGCCTTGGTTAAGTTTTCATATCAAGTGTTTAGGATCATTTCAGGAAAAGAATTAGTACAATTCCCAGAATGACTCAAGGTACTCCTAGTTCTATTTCATAACTTTATAACAACAATCACAGCTTGTTTGTTTGAGGGGAGGAAAGGTCAAATGAAGATTAATTATGAGAAATAATAGTATTTGCTTTAGCTAAGAAATTTGAGTACAGAAACTTTAAGTGATCACCACAGCATCTCCTCCCCCATAAACAGATGATCAGCCTAAAATGATGATGAAGATAGCTAATAATACTTTGAAGTAGATTGTTAAAGGAAATTAGTCAAGAAGACTAGCCAGCTATTTCTCCCCTTAACCTGCCATTGCATATTCAGTAGGAGAAATTGATCCTACCAAATTATAGCTTCCTACGCAGGCATCTGGGTAGAATGGTGGAAGTGCTGGACTTGGAAGCAAGAAAACCTGAGTTTCAATCCTGACTCAGGCATTCACTAGCTATGTGACCCCTAGGCAAGTCACTTATCCAATCTTAGTCTCAGTTTCCTCTTCTATAAAATGGGAGTGATAATAGTGAGGATCAAATTAAAAACAAAAAGTAAAGCACTTTGTAAACCATAAAGAGCCATATAAATGTTGTGGTTGTTCCATTGTTTCAATTGTAGCTGACTCTGTTTGACTCCATTTGGGATTTTCTTGGTAAAGATACTAGAGTAGTTTGCCATTTCCTTCTCCAGTTCATTTTACAGATGAGGAAACCGAGACAAACAGGGTGAAGTAATTTACCCTGGGTCATACACACAGCCAGTAAGTGTATGAGACCACATTTGAATTCAGACCTGACTCCAGACCTGGTATTCTATTCACTGCATCACCTAGAGTATAAGTGCCATCTGTCATTATTGTAAAGACTTGCCTTGGCCTTCTATTTACAGACTGATGAGGACTGACACAACAATTCAATAATGTATGTTGCTCTGTCTACATCTTCTCTTTGCTCATTTTTTAGTACAAGTCGATCTTTGGTAGAAACAAATAAGCTACAAAAGGTGCTTTGGGCAGATTACACCAAGGTGGGTCACAGGACCCATGTCCAACAAGTTTATGGGCCTAACTCCGATTTATTCACCACATTAATCAAAGGTGAACATGTTCCTTCCATGGTGATTAGAAAACAACAGAACCATCAGCTTCACCCCTTCTTGAACCACTTGTCCTTGACCTTTTGATTACACTTCCAGGAGACTCAGAAGAAGCACTAAGTGAATGAAGGGATAATTCTCTGGTCACAACAACTGCTTAAGAGGCATCATCTATCATTTTTATACCCATTAACATAATGATTCTAAATGAGTACTCCAAAGCTCATTAGAAGATTATATGAGCTAAGTGGGATGGGGGGCAGGTACATCCTTACATACTAAAGTATGTAAGTTCTATGTGACTTTTCAGGGGCATTGAGGTGTACTTGATTCCACGCTTCAAGGGATCCATGATCTCAGTGGTGTCGGCATTCGCTTTCCCAGGGCAAAGCACAGCACTCATGTTTTCTCCTTCTGCATGACTCTTGTTCTTGCATATCTCTATATTCCT
Source organism: Pseudochirops corinnae (assembly GCA_028646515.1). Taxonomy (NCBI): domain Eukaryota; kingdom Metazoa; phylum Chordata; class Mammalia; order Diprotodontia; family Pseudocheiridae; genus Pseudochirops; species Pseudochirops corinnae. Next base: position 110,689,255 of record CM053588.1, read on the forward strand.
TACAGAAGATCTGCCCAGAGCGCTGGAGGCAATATTAGGAGTTGATTCCCCTTGAGTTCCTTAGTATTCAGTATATTTCAGACTCCCAGAGTTGCATACTACAGTGATTGTCAGGGCAACTTCTGCAGTAACCAATCAGATACAGCTATGTTCAAAGGTTTCTGATAAAGACTTTTAACATCATGGTTCTATTCCTAGAATGAAAGCTCTAGAATTGGAAGGGACCTTATAATCTATCTGTTCTAACACCTTCATTTTACATATGTTGAAGGTACAGTTGGAAAACCCACCTAATCTGCTGGTGGCATGAAACTGAGAGAGGTAATGAATGTAATTAAGGATAGAATTACATGTGTAAAAAATTGGAAGGGAGGTAACATGGAAAGAACCTGAATAGGGTTAACAGTGTATGTTATCAAACTACATCTGTAACATGATGTTGAGTTCTAGGTGCTATACATGAGGACAAATTGAAACATGTCCAAGGGAGAATGAAGGGGATATTGAGGTCTTGAGGCCATGTCATATACGTTTTAGTCTCCAGGTGAGTACCAGAAGATATTTATCCTGGATAAGAGAAGACTTAAAGGGTATGTGATTATTGTCTTCAAGGATGTGAAGGGTTCTCATGTGGAAGAGGGATTTGATTTGTATTACTGAGCTCCAGGAGGCAAAACTAGGATTAATGAATGGAAGTTACAAGAGGTAGATTTCAAATAAACAGAAGGAAAAATTTTTAATAATTAGAACTATGGCAAAATAGAATTCACTGTCTTGGGGAGAGTAGTGAATTCCTTGTTACTAGAGGAAAGAAGGAAGGAAGAAAGGAAGGAAGGAAGAAAGGAAGGAAGGAAGGAAGGAAGGAAGGAAGGAAGGAAGGAAGGAAGGAAGGAAAGAGAGAAGGAGGGAAGGAGAGAAGGAGGGAAGGGAGGAGGGGAAGGAAAGAAACAATGCAGCATTTATTAAGTACTTATTATATGCCAAGCACTGTACTAGCACTTTACAAATATTGTCTCATTTGATCCTCACAACAACTCCAAAAGGAGGGAGGGAGGAAGGAGAGATGGATAGAGGAAGGAAAAAAGGAAGGAACAAAGGAAGGAAGTATGGAAGGGAACTGATAGATAAGGAAATGGGTGAGGACTGGGGGAAACATGACATAGAGGTCCATATAAGGTGGGCACTTGATTAGTGTGGAGGAAGAAATGGGGGATGACATCATTTGTGGCATTTGCCATAGATGAAAAAATAACTCACAGCTCTGCCTCAGCCCCCTTTCAGCCTGATATCATGGGAAGAGTTGGAAGCTGGAGCCTGACATTTGTTTCCTAGCTCTGCATAACCTAGGACAGGTAACTTCACCTCCATATTCACATCCGTATTCCCATCTGTAACACGAAGTACTTGAACTCCCTCTATCACTGGGTTGTTTTAAGTGAGTATAACAGTATAAATATAAAAGTGATGCATTAGTAAACTCTGGCCATTGTCATCAATGTCCCCTTCCTCCTGCCCCCACAAGGTGGGATTCTGACCCAGAGACCACCCAGGGCTCTGGTAGCTAAGCTTCCCATTTATCTCACCCCAGAATCAGACCTCACTTTCTGGCTACCAGCAACACACCACTGCAAGGATTACCCACTCCTATGTTTTCTTGTCTCTTTGTTATTGTGTGTCCTCTGTTCTCCAAGAGGACCAAGGATGTTAGGATAGTGATGTCTTGACTTGCAAAGGAATTGGATTTAAGTGACTTAGGGCTTATGCAAAGTCATCAGTCTCACTCTCTCCTTTGGAGCCATCTGGGTCCAGTGGCAAGAAATAGGACAGGACAACTGGAGATGGCCCAGAATGCAGTGGGAGACTTTGGCCTTTTTAAGCTAAGGTCTTTCCCAGATCTGTTTGTCTGAGGCAACACCCATTCAGTGTCTGAGGATAGGTAAGAAATGAGGCAAAAAATGGCCTCTTACCTAATCATAAAAAAAAGAAAAAAAGAAAATCAGCCTGGGAGGGGAAGACCCTCAAGGTTTCTGTGTGTTTTCTTCCCCATTAGAACTGAAGTTTCTTGAGGGCAGAGATCATCTTGCTTTCTAATATTTTTCCCCCTATCAATTAGCATAGTAAGTGCTTAATAAATGCTTCATCATTGTTCCATTATTATTCAGTCCCTATATCCAATCCTTCTCTTATCTCTCTTTCCCTCCCCTCTCTCCCTTTAGGAGTTAAGGGAGCTCAAATCACATGCCTACTCCATTTAAGAGATTAGTGGAGAGCTTAGAATTAGTTTAGTGTTTTATAACATTATCAAATGAAATCATGTACGTGCAAGTCTTTTGAAAACTGAAGGGCACTGTACCAATGTACTTTTTTTTATTATTGTTGCTAGCAGTAGTAATAGTAGATAAGATGAAACTCCAAGGAAAAACACTGGAGAGTCCACTGGAGACGAGTTTAGTGCCCCACCCCACCCCCATCCCATTCCTCTGTTTACTTAAGAAAAAAGAGACAGCATTGTATAGTGATAACAGGAGAAATCAAGAATAAGCCACTGAATCATAATATCCTCATTCTTAAAGTTGAAACAAACTTCAGGAGCCACCTAGTTCAGCCTAGAGCTGCAATAGGAATCCCCTCCATTGCATTCCCAAAGAGTGGTCATTTAGCCCTAGTTGAAAGACCTTCTGTGAAGTGGAACCCACTACCACCAAAGGCAGCCCATTGCACATTCAAATTGCTTTCATTCATTGTTTGTGAGAGCCGGACTCAGGCACTAGGGTCAGGGGGGCATTTTCAGACTGAGGCATTAGAGGCAAAGGGCTGGAAGGCCACATGACTCGTGAGTGCCTGGTCCTGGAAGAGTTAACAAAGAAGGGGCTTATAAATTAACAGGAGTCAGGGGAGGTGAAGCCTGAACTAAATCTAGGTTAATTTGGAAACAGTTTTGGTGATCGATTGCAGGAGAAAGTGTCTGGGAGTGAGAGGTGGGAAATTGCACCTGTCTTGTGAATGAGCTCAGAATCCCAAGTGCGTTGCGGGCGGGGGAGGCGTGAGCATGCCTCTGGGATGACACACAATGGGGATGGCAGAGTTTAATGAGCATGATGGGATGGCAGGATGTAATGAGCAGCCACAGAGCTGGAGGTGGGGACATAGGAGAAAGAGGGAGAGTCTTGGAAAGATTGAGTCAAAATGAGGGTGCTTTTGACCGGAGCTTTGTATAGAGAAGGTGTGTTACTACTGACGTATGTCTTCAGTGACGGGGGATATTGATGGGAAACACCTAGGAAGAAGCCAGTATTAGCCCACACTTTGCTAAAAATAAATACATATACTTCAATAATGCATCTGGGGATGCTTAGAAAAATGGGTGATTTCCTGGGTGTGAGGATTTCCAACAGCAGCCCCTTTCTGCCTCAGTAGATGGTCTTTGTGAGTTATTGCACCCAAAAGAAAGATCATTTATCTAGTGGCCAACTTCCTGGTGATGGGCAGACTGGGCATCAAACAACAGAGACACAGTCTGTAACTGTAACACTCATAATAGGTAGCATGTCTACATCACTTGAAGGGTTTGCAAAGTACTTTACATATTTTAACTCATTTGATCTTCCCAACAACTCAGTGAGGTAGGTGTTACAGATGAGGGAACAGAGGCTAAGAGAAGCCAAGCTACTTACCCAGAATCATATAGCTAGTGTGAGGCAGAATTCAAACTCAGTTTTCCCGACTCCTAGGTTCCTTGCTATATTTGCTATGTTACCTAGCTGTCTCAGATACTTACTAGCTGTGTGACCCTGGGCAAGTCACTTAACTCTGCTTGCCTTAGTTTTTTCATCTGTAAAGCAAGCTGAAGAAGGAAATGGCGAACCACTCCAATATCTTTGCCAAGAAAATCCCAGATGGGGTCACAAAGAGTCAGCCATGACTGAAATGACTTAACAGCAACAACTAGCTACCTGGCCTTTACAGCGTAGGTATAGTTTCTAGAACTCTGTTTAACATTTGAGAATCCACAGTCATCACCATGCCACAATAAGACATCATCAGAATAGGACTTTGGTGGAAACATAAAAAAATCTAATCATGTTGATCAAGAAACTTTCATTAATTCACAAATATTTTTGAGCACCCGTTAAGTGCTAGATACTATGGGCAGATAATCCAAAGTAGGAGAGAGATAGGGTCTCTGATTTCAGGTTGTTGAGAGATAAGACCACCTCCGATGGAGGTCTGTTTGGATCTCTTCAGTGGCTACTGCCCTCCATCCTTGACCAATCCCCAAATTACCTTGTACTGGAGAGGGTTGCATGGTCCAGCAGACAGAGTGCTGGACTGGGAGTGAGAGGACATGGTTTGAATCCCAATTTTGCCACTCACTATGACATCTGTGACCTTGGGCAAATCACTTCCCCTCTCTTTGTCTAACTTTCCTCATCTGTAAAAAGATAGGGTTGGTCAATTGGTCAGCATTTATTAAGCCCTAACTATGCCAGGCTCCATACTAAGTGTTGAGGATACAAAAAAAAAAAAAAACCACAAGATCCTTGCCCTCAAAGAGCTCATAGTCTAACAGGGGAAACACACATGAAAGCTACTAGAACATGTAAAAGATATACAGTGCAAGAGGGAAGTAATCTCAGAAAAGAGGCAACAGGGAAAGATTTTATGCAGGGCAGAATCTGAGTGGAGGCTTGAACCAAGCAAGTCAGGGAAACAAGGAGCCAGAGGTAGGGAGGGAAAGTATTCCAGCCATGGAAAAGCGAAAACTCTGCAGAGTCTGGAGAAGGAAAGCCCTCGGATCCCTTCCAGTTCCAAGTCTGCGACCCTCTGCTCCTGGCCAACTTGGAACACATTTGCTTTTCTGTGTTCATGTTTTAACCAACCCCCAAATAAAAAGTAAGCCCCCTGAAAGGAAGATTTATTTTATCTTTGTAAGGCCAATGCCTGGCATGTCACAGCAAGCACTTAACAAATGCTCATTGAATGGACAAATGAATAAGGCAATGAGACGTTAAGAAGAAAAAAAATAGCTACATGAAGCAGTGTGATGTACTAGGAGTTCAAAGCCTTTTTTTTCTTAATTTTTCTTAATGTATTTTAGGGGAAACAAGTTCTCACCTTTCCCTTAAGTTCCACTCTCTAGGAGTTGAAAGCCTTGTTGTGGATAGGGAAGGCTTCACAGAGAAGGTGAAACATGAGATGGTCCTTGAACATGAACTGGGTCAGAAGCATCAAGGCAGAGCAGAGGGTAGGTCCTTTGATAGGGTTCTCCCCATAGACTCAGAGAGACCTCCAAAATCATCTTTTACAACCACCTCTTTTTACAGTGAAGAAAACTGAGTTCCAGGGAGGTGAAATAATTTGCTTAAGGTCACACAGATAGTGAATGTCAGAGATCCAAACCCTAGTCCTCTGACTTTAGAGGAAGTGCTCTTTACACTCTACCATGATGATATAGGCCAAGATGCCAAGCTAAGGATGCTCAAAGTATGTCCAAGAGACAATAAGGAAGCTACTCTGGCTAGAATAAAGGGTTCAAATATTTTTAAATATAAAATCTCTCCCTCTACCCCACTCCCCCAAGACAAGATTGTGTTATACAAACAGACGAGAAAAAAACCCAGAGGATCCAAATTTACACATTGTTTCAATAAAGTTTTAATGTCAATGCTGTTACATGAAAAAATATAGCCAAAAATGAGAATATTGGTTTTCTCATGTTATGTGTCCACTAATTGGCATGAGTGAGGTACCCTCTGATTTGCCCTGGATGCAAGTGCAAAGTAGAAGTATCAAAAGGCAGAACTACAATATAGTTGAGGAACTAAGACAGACAGACATTCAAAAGAAAAAGAGGTTAAAAAAAAAAAAAGACACAGGGCCATGTTGAAAACTATAGGAGTTCAAAGGTAAGAGTGATCATTGTGGACTGGGCTCTTGGTCAATGCAAACAGGTCTTAAAGCATTTGTGATTTGTGAAAATGTCAGAAATTGTGAGCACTGGAGACAGAACTTGAAACCGAACCAAATACATGTAATCATATTGGGGTTTATGGGATAAGTCTCCAGCAGAGCCTCCTGGGATAGTCACTGACTTGGAGAGATAGGAAGCCTGGAACAGCAGAATAGAAAGGGGTGTACCCATGAATCCATCTGTAGCATCAATCCTTCTCAGAAACACAGAGAAACTGAGATGAGCCTTTGTTCCCTTAGAGTGAAGACTACAATGCTGTGACATAATTTTCATTTAAAAACAAATGTATTGGTCACTGAAATATTTATCCACTTTATTGAAACACACTCTTCCAATGTGAGATCAGATTGATAGTTTCCTGTAGGATTTGTTCTGCCTCATACCTTTTTACACTGTGAAACACGCCCTGCATTTGGAATCAGAGGAGCAGGCTTCAGATCCTGGCTCCACTATTCTGTTATCTCAGAGACCTTGGCCTGGGTCCCTTCGACTTTTCCAGTCTTCTGACACCTTATTTCTTCCATCCAGTGGCACTGGCCTCTTTGCTGTTACTCTCATAACACATACCATCCCCCAACTCCATGAATTTTCATTCACTGTTTTCCCTGCCTGGAATTCTCACTATCTCCTCATTTACTCAACTGACTTCTCAGACTTACTTCACGTCCCAGCCAAAATTCACCTCCTGCAGTCAGCATTTCATGATATCCCTTAATTCTCGTATCTTCCCTCTGTTGATCAGCTCCAATTTATCTGTATCTATCCTGTAGTTGGTGCATAATTGTTCTCATGTTGTCTCCTCCATTAATAAGCTTCTTGGGAGAAGGGACTGCTGTTTGCCCGTAATAGTTAATAAATGCTGGCTGACTTGGCCTCCTTCCCCCCTCGTAAGCCTCTATGAATTGAAGGAGTGGGAAGAAGTGATGACGTCCATTCCAACTTTAGATCCAGCGCTTTACAGATACTTCATTTGATATTCACATCAGCCCTGGAGGTGGGCGCTAATAGTAATACTTTCCTTACTTACAGTTGAGGAAATTGAGGCAGACAGCAGTTAGGTGACTTGGCCAGGGTCATATAGCTAGTAAGTGTCTGAGGGTTGATTTGATCATTATTTGATATCACATATCATTATTAGCTAATATCTATGATTTGTTTCTCAACAAGGGAGTAGGCTCCATGAAGGTGGGGAATGGACTTTATTGCTGGAGATCTTTCACAATACATAGCTGTTCAGTAGGTGCTGTGTTGGTTTTAAATACAGTTTGCCTCGGAATATAAAGGCTATATTCTCCCCCCCGCCCCGAAAATGAGATCTCTTTGGGAAGAATGTATGTGTGTGTGTGCACACACACGCATGTACGTGTAGATACACACTAAAAAATAATCATGCAAAATTACCATTAAAATATATTTATTGTGAAAGTGTTTTATATTCATTTCAATTTAAATAAAGACATTTTATTCATCTGTATCATCACACATGGTGGCTTAGTTTCAAATTCAAGATGAAATGCTGTCTCATCTTCATCAAGATGAGATCATTGATGATAAAAATGAATAAAATGAAGAGGGGTATTACCAACTACATTCCCCTGAGTTTTAGATTGAAAAGCCTGTTTCGGGATCAGTATGGTGCCTACTGTCTTCATTAGACTGGGTCACCATTTCCTCCCTGGCCTCTTACAAATGAGGCTAAAAGTAGACCTGCTAATAGAATCACACAGCTATAGAATCTTAGATCAGTCTGTGCTTCCTCTCTTCTCCAGAGTGGAAGCTGGTGGCCATCAGTGTGCCCACCCATGCATTAGGAGAGTTGAGTAGGAATAGTAATGAGAAGAAAGAAGGAAGAGACGGAAAAGAAGAGAAGGAGAAGGAAAAAGGAGGAAGAGGAAGAGGAAGAAGGAGGAAGGGGAGAAAGAAGGAAAAGAAATAGGAGGAAGAAGCACTAACATAGCACTTTAAAGCTTAAAAAGCACTTTAATCACATCTTATTTGATCCTAGGATCACCTGAGGTTTATAGATTTAGAACTGGAAAGGACCTTAGAGGCCCTTGAGTCCAGTCACCTCATTTTACAGAGGAGAAAACTGAGGCTAAAAGGGCTTAAGAGATTTGCCCAGCATCACACAGTAAGTATATGAGTCAGGATCTGAACTGGGGTCCAGCCCTACTTGGTGTAGACCTACATGTATATGTATAAATGCACAAATACATATATTCATTACCCAACCTAGTTGTTGTTCCCATTTTATGGATGATAAGATTGAGGTTCAGAAAGGGTAAGGTTGCCAGGGCCTGTTGAGTTGGGGAGGGAGTTGAGGAGGGGAAGTTAAGAAGGGTCTGTCCACTGTGATGACCCTACAATAAGCTAAGGACATAGAATGTTAGAGCTTGAAAGAAACTGGGAGACCATCTCATCCGTTCTATTACAGATGAGAAAACTAAAGCCAGCATACCAACCCATGTCTCCCAAGCCCAAACTCAATACTTTCTACTGGACTACCATGCCTCTCAGTGAGGTAAAGGAACTTGCCTAGCTCTGATCACCCAGAGGGATGGTGGTAGAGCCAGAGTCAGAGCCTTCCTCCCAACCCTCAGCACAGTCCCAATAGAGTTAGCTCTCCACAGGGATGGGGACTGTCTTGCTTTTTTATTTCAATCCCCAGTGTTTATGTCCTAGTGTTTTACACATAGTAGGCACTTAATAAATGTTTTTTTTCATTCATTTATTCACTACCAACCAGGATTTACTCCTGAGCACTTGAGCTGCTCCTCTGTTTCCACATGACTCAATGTGGGTATTGGCCTGTACCTTGGTTTTACTCCTCTTTGATTGGAGAAAAACATCAATGGGCCTCTAACCTGAGCCAAGTGAAGAATAGGGCAGCATTAGAAAGGCAGGTTGAGGAAAAGACAACCACCATCATCCCCCAATTCTTCCCTTGGGGATATGCAGGGCAGAGGAAATGAAAGCCAACCCATTTGCTCTAAACCAGGTACCGTCCAACCTAACTAAACAGTACCATTCAAACAGAGCTCAATCTTCCAGAGAGATTAAGGAAATTTCAATGCAGTTCTCCACTGGGCACTTACTGTATGCCAAGCAAGTACTGAGCTATGTACTGGCAAAGAACAAAAGGGAGCTTTTGCTCCCTGCCCTCAGGGAGCTTACATTCTACTGGGTGGAATAATGTACTAGCATAGGTAGTAACCTAAGCAAAGGAGTTGGGGCATGAGAATGCAGTGTGTGTTCAGGGTTGAGCTGGCTAGAATAAAACATGAATGGACAGGGTTGGGTATGGGGGTAACAGGATTTAATGTTGAAAAGGGCTGGATGGTGGAGAGTCTTGAATTGCTAGCTAGAGGAGTATGAACTTTGCTTGGAAGGCAATATGGAGTCATTGAAAATTTCTGAGCAGAGTAGTGCCATAACCAGAACATAAAAAGATTACTCTAGCAGCAAGATAAAAGCTAAATTGCAGGGGGAAAGAAAGAGTAAATGGGAAGACCTGGGAGGAAGCTCTTGTAAGATTACAAGTAATGAGGCCCTGCATTAGGGCAGTAGCCATGGGAATAGGGAGGCGGGGACGAAGTCAAGACAAGTTGCAGAGATGGAATCGACAGGAACCGCTAATGATTACATATGAGGGAGAAGGAAAGATAAAGATAACCCCAGTATTCTAAGCAGGGTGATTCAGTAAACAATTACTGTGTTCCCACTATGTGTCTAGCTTTGTGCTAGGCATTGTGTGATATAAAAGAGAAGCTATGATACAAGAGAAGTACAGGATACCTGTGCTCAGGGAGCTTCCAATCTCACTCGAGAGAGAAGCCAGGCAAACAGAAATCAGTTCAATCCCATTGCAAGTACCATGTATCCCAACTGTGAGCCAAGGGATAGAGCATATAGTAAGTGGCTATGGATGTATGTGGAGGAGAAAGATAAATTTGACTGGAGTGGTGAGAGGAAGATTCATGGAGAATGTGGGTCTGGAGATGGACCTGGAAGGAGGTGGATAAGCCAAGGAGGGCAATAATTACTGACACTAGGATAGCACCTTAGAAAGTGTAATATTCCACCCAGTAGGGTGTAAGCTCCCCAAAGGCAGACTTTTTTCCTTTTGGTTTTTCCATCCCCAGTGCTTTCTTGGCACATAGTAAGTGCCCAGTAGGAAGGGAAGAACATGGGCAAAGACAGGTAGTCAAGAATGAATATAGCAGGGTGCAGAAAGGAGCGAAGCCTAGCTCTACCTAAGTGTAGGTACTAGGGGGAAGGTTAGCCACAGGAAAGGTTAGGAATAGATCTCAGAAGGTAATTTTGAAGGCAGGTGCAAGGGCCAATGAGACACCATCAGCTTCTCCCTCCCCATGCCCTCTAGAGCAGTGGAGACGCAGAGGTCCCCCTCTCAGCACTGTCTTGCTGTTGGGGGGTTCTATCCTAGGATGACAGTTTCCTCCATCCATAATAACAGTTATTTTTGTTGCAACATGTGGATCTGACACATCCAGCAAGGAACCACAAAGCCCCTCGGCGGGCAGCATAAAAGTGGGGGTGGGGGTAAGAGGAAGAGGGAGGCTGATGCCACTGGATATATTCTGCCACGTGCACTGAGCAGAGAATTTGGAATAAAGAGCCTTATTTCAGCACCCTGTTATTATGGCATCTTGTTTTCATAGTTTGTTCAACAAACCTCTCTCTCTCCCTCCCCCCCCTTTTTTCATCTTCCTCTCTCAGCAAATCCATTTAAATGCAATTCTATTCTTAAAGCATCCCTCTCATGCATGTCTAATGAATGTCAGGGAAATGCTATTACAATGGGGCTGAGTAGGATCCAATCTGCGGTGTGTGTACAAGTCATTTGAAAGAAACCCTGGGAGTGCTCCCAGTTTTATTACAGCATAATTAGAAATAAAATCTTGTTGCAAGAGGAGAATGAGAGATGTGTGTTAATCCTGTAACAGAGAAAGATAGAGCTGTTCTTAGAGAAAGGGATTAAGGGCGAGAAGAAGGTGCATCCCCCCAAGCGCTTCATGCCCGGTATTCTCGCTGCTCACCCATCCCCACCTCCCAGCTATCCGTGTCTGGGCCCATTCTGCAGCCATTCGGCCGCTTCAGATGAACAGGAAGGAACAACATTGTCCAACTGCTCTCCACCCAATGTCGGCCTCAGGCACTGGCCAGGAGATGACGCGGGGAGATGAGAGGCAGACAAAAAAAAAGCCAGTGGGCTCCTTTCCTGGGAATTGGGTTCATCTGTTGCAGCCAAGAATCAGCGTTTCTGAAGGGGGCAGCAGGTGGAGTTCCCCACCCCCACCCATAGTTGGCACAAAAAAACCCATGGACGATGGGGGTAGAAAAATGGAGAGTAAGATAAGGAGGGAGATCTATGCCTGCTCCACCAGCCCCCACCTTCACAGTGTCTGCTATTCCATGGCTCCCCTCAGGGGTCATAGCCCCCAGTTCTAGTTTATATTCTAGAATAATGGAGGGGTGCCCACCTACATTCCTGGTTCTTGTCCTTTCCAGAGAATGTAGCTTGGCTGGAACTAGAACCCATACTCCCCAAGAGCAAGTCCAGGACTCTTTTCACTACTCCAGGCTGCCTGCCATGTAAGTTTTTTCCAGAGAAGACATTCCCATAGATGACATTTCTAGGCCACACTGTTTTCTTTCAGGCAAAGCTTCAGTAGGGCCCTTTTTAGAGAGTCCTACAGCCAGGCAAGCGTGTGAAGAGAATGCCCCCAGAGAACTGTATCCATCCCTCATTCCCTCAAGATCAGCTCCAGGACCACAGAAGGCCAGCTGGAGGGCATTCTTCTGTCCAGGGCTCCCTGATCTATCCCAGACTTGTCCCCAAAGGTGAACTAGATTTGGATCTGGTGTTGCAGTCTGGGCCAAATCTGAACAAGTTAGCAGGAACATGGGCCCTGTTGAAGCAGATGCCTCCTATGTAGCCTGGGGGAGATGAGAATAAGGAAGAAAAGAATGTGAGCAAGGAAGAGAGGGAGGCACTTTGGGACCAGATTGGCATATATCCCAAGAGCCAAGGAGAACTTATTTTGTGTTTCTTATTACCCTCTGGTCCAGGTGGCACCACCAGGGTGCCCTGTCAGGGACGTGTGTCTTATTTTTTAACTGGTTAAAAAAATTGGCAGTGCTACCAGGGTCCTCCAGGAGTCATGCCAGAAGATGTATAAGTATAGTCACACCCCAAATGCAGGTTATTTAGCTGACATCTTCCTCCTCTGGCCTGACTTCGCTCTTGCCACTATTCTCATTCAAGTGCCGGTACCAGAGGCATTGGAATAAACTGCCTCTGATTCTGCATGGCCTATTTATCTACAGCATGGCAGAGTGAAAAGAGTACTAGACTCATCATCCTCTAGAGACCTAGCCTCTGGGCACCATGCTGACACTGACCAGCTGTGTGCCACCTCAGAATTACAGACTAGAAAAGATTTGGAAGAGTTCTTAGAGATCATTAGGCCAAACCGCTCACTTTACAACTGAGAAAACGAAGATATGAAGAGATGCCCAGGAACACACGACTAGTAAGTGGCAGGGAAAGCTTGAACTCAGGTCTTTTCACTTTAAAATCAGGGCCTTTCCCACCATCCTATGCTGTTAGAGAAGTCATATTGTATCATAGTACCATAGAAAGAGGGTTGATTTTGGAATCAGAAAACCTGTGTAGGGATTACAATTCTGTCACTTAATGACCTCTGTGACCTTAGGCAAGCCACTTAATCTCTCTGACCCTTGGTTTCCTTATCTGGAAAATGAGTGTGATGGTTTTAAAGATTCCTTTCCAGCTCTAATAGTCTGTTAATCTATGGTTAAAACCCATCTTCCCATCCCTTGTCAAAATCTGGACTCCTTTAAGACAGGGGCTATATCATTTTTCACTTCTGTATGCCCATCACCCAACTCAATGCCTTGTACATGTAGGTTCTTAATGTTTTTAAACTGAAATGAATTGCCAGACAGAGCTCTGAGCTATAGTAGGGCTAAAGCTGATTGAGTGTTCACACTAAGATTGGCACCAACCAGGTGAGCCTGGGAGCAGAGGGCCACCAGGCTGCCTAAAGTGTGATGGACCAGCCCACAATGGAAAAATAGAGCAGATGAAAGCTTCAGGAATGATCAATATTCAGATCAGTCCAGTCAGTAAGCCAATAAACATTCATAAAGTACCTACTATGTTTCAGGCACTGTGCTAAGCACCAGCAGAATCAAACCAACCTTCTGCCTTTCTTCACACATAACGCCCCATTCCTACCTCCATGCCTTTATACTGGCTGCCTCCCATGCCTGGATTATACCATACTCACTCTGCCACTTCTACCTCTTCTAATCCCTGGTTTCCTTCTAGCCTCGGATTAAGGACTATCTTGTGCAGGAAGCTTTTCCTGGTTCCTCAGAGCTATGCCAATCTTTTCCCCACCCTCCACCTCTGGCCTCAGGTTACCTTGGACCAGTTTTGTAACTGTCTCCATATTTGTACATGTTGTCTCCTTTGACAGAATGAAAGGTTGGCACTGTTTTGTTTTTCTCTTTGTAACCCCAGAACCCAGCACAGTACCTTGGCATGTAGTAGGTACTTGGGAAATCCTTGTTAATTGATCGATTATTGAGATCTCAGACCATTACCCTCTTTGTAAAACACCCATCTTAGTGCTAATTTGGCACTCTGCCCATAGATACATTCATACCCATAGCTCACTGAGTGCAAGAGTGCTGTCTTCCCCTTCCTCCACTCAGGTTCATTGGGAAGCTGGAGTTCTTGGCATAGCCTGGAGTATGTGGCCATGAGCTCACCCTCTCTTCTCACCCATGTTCTCTCTGCCCCCCTGAGAGTCTAAGAGAACATCACTGCTCACAGTACTCATCCATCTGTACCACTCTGCAGCATTTAACACTGTGCACTACCTCCTCCCGGATACTCTCTCTCCTCTAGGTTTCCATGACAGTGTTCTCTCTTGGTTCTCCCATCTGTCTGACCACTCTCAGTCTCTTCTACTGGATCATCATGCTCCCAACTGTGAATGCCTTCCAAGACCCTATTCTCTTCCCTTTCTACAATCTCTCATTTGGTAATCTCATTATGGGTTCAACTAGCATCTCTTATACCGATGTTTCTCAGATCAGTACACTCATCTCTACAGCCTGTCTCAAGCTCTAGCCCAGCATCATAAGCTGTCAGTTGGACATTTGGAGCTAGATTTCTCATAGGCATCTTAAGCCCAGGATATTCAAAATGAAACTCATTATCCCTTCCCCCTTTCCACCCAAATCTCCTTATTACTGCCAATGGCAACACCATCCTCCCAGTCACCCAGGCTTGAAAGCTCAGCATTATCCTTAACTCTTTATTTTTACCTCACATATCCAATCAGTCACCAAATCTTTCTCCATATCCCTCACCTCACTCACACACCACTCTAGCTCAGACCCTCATCACCTCCTGCCTGGATTACTGCATAGTATCCTAGTAGTATACCAGCCTATGATCTCTCTGCACTCCTATTGATCCTTGACAGAGATGTGAAAGTTATTTTACTAAAGTACAGGTCTAATCACCATACTTTCCCTGCCCCCTCATCAATAACTTCTGCTGGCTCCCTATTACTTCTAGAATCAAATATACATGCCTCTGTTTGGCATTCAAAGCTCTTCACAATATGGGCTATTCCTACTTTTCCAATTTTTCTTATAGTTCAACCATACTGACCTATTTTCTGTTTTTCACACATTATGTTATATCTGTCATCTCTGGGCATTTGTACTGACTAACCCCCATTTCCTGGGATATTCTCTGTCTTCACTTAACTAACATCTGTCTGCCTGAGTCTCCTCACCTATAAAATGGTGATCATAAAAGCATTTTACCTGACAAGGTTGTTGTGAGGATAAAATGAGATACTTGTAAAGCTCTTAGCACAGTACCTCAAATAGAGTAGGTGCTTAATAATGCTTCTGCCCTCCCCCTACCTTCTCTCTTGCAATCCCTAAACTCCTTCCAGACTCCTGAGGGGGGTCTCATCCTGTTCCCCCTTCCTCTCTACACCAACTCCTAGTGCCTTTTCCTCAATGGTTACTTTGCATCTACCCTCTATGTCCCTCAGTGAAAGAAGGGTTGCTTTTGCTTTGTATGTCCAGCACTTAACGCCACATCTCCCCTGTAGTAAATGCTTAATAAATGTTTGTTAACTGGTGGAGACTTCAGCAAGTAGAAAGATAACAGTGGTTTGCCTCCTTCTTGGGGATTTTTGACAGTACTTGGTACAAGAGGGAAGGTCTGACATAACTTCAAGGGGATTGTTGGATAGGTATAATTGTACTATGTGGTTCCTAACATCCGATTCGAGAATTTATGATTCTGGGGGTGGCTAGGTGGCACAGTGAATAGAGCACCAGCCCTGGAATCAGGAAGACCTGAGTTCAAATCCGGCCTCAGACATTTAACATTTTAAAAAACTAGCCGTGTGACCTTGGGCAAGTCACTTAACCCCAATTCTCCCTCCAAAAAGCAAAAAGAAAAAGAAAAAGAATTTGTGATTCTCCTCCAGCCCTCATCCCTATGTCATTGCCAAGAAGGTCACCACTCCCAGGAAAATGTGAGTCCCTTCTCCATCTTCACCCACACCTGAAACCCTGCTCTTGCTCTGAAACCTACATCTATCTAAAAAGAGTTTGAGAACTCTGCTCGGGGGCCTGGTATCAGAGCTGTTCCCTCATGTCAGTGAGGCAAACTCATCTGTTTGTGAGACTTTGAATCTCAAGGCAAGTACAGGACTCCATCCTCACTCCTCCTTCACAGACCATGGATTAAACAAATAAATGCAGGAACAGAAGTTTTCATCCCTCCCTACCTTGGGTGTCTTCTCTGGGGTAGCACTGGAGAGTGGCCCTGAAATAACTTCACAAAACCCTGGGCTTGTGCCAACGGGGGCTAATTCACAAATGCTGGTCCTCATCGATCTTCCCCCAGCAGCTCAAACAGAGTGTGTGCGCAGAAAAAGCAACCTCTGTGGGTTGGGGTTGAGTTATCTCATTAGTCTTATGAACTATCCGCCAGGCTCCGAGCTTCAGGCCTGACCCCACTGTTTTTATAAATCTCGATTGGAGAGAGCAGTAACTGGTAACCTGTATTGATTGCCATTTTTCTTACAGAATTGGGAGGCCCCTGGGGCCAATAGCTGCTCTGTCCAGCAGCAGCTCAGGGAAACAGACTTGGGCAATGTGACAGGTCTAAATATCTCCTTTCTTTTAAAAGAGAACAAATTATTTTCTGATAACAGGGCCTGGCTAGAGCTCCCTCCCCATTCCCCATGTGGCTTGGGCTGTAGGTTTATTTGTAAACTGGAATGGGGGAGGGGGCAGGGCATTCCCATTGGTTCTAATACTCTGAACCCTAAACAAGACTCATGGGTTTGAAAAATAATCCCAACTACAGTTCACGTGACAAAGACCTGGGCTTTTATCGGACTGCACACTCCACGTGAGTCAACACTGTAGCATAGTAGCCAAAAAAGCGAATATAATTTAGGCTGCATTAAAGAGAAAGTTTCCAGAATAAGGGAGATAATAGTCCTTTTGTATCCTGGGATGGCCAGTAACACTAGGGGAGTACCATGGGCAGTTCTGAAGCTGCATTTTAAGATGGAATTGATAAGCTCAAAAGCATCCATATAGGCAGGCCACCACGATGGTGAAGGGCTGCAAAATCATTCCTTTTGTGGCTTATTTGAAGCAACTGGGGACGCCAGCTTTTCTGCCTGACTCATGGGACATCATATCCATTCAGGGTAGAAGGTACCAAGTTATTCCAAAGACAGAGTGCCAGTCACTGACAGAAGCCACAGTAGAGAAACCCCTAACTTGATGAGATTATTAGCAGAAGGGCTGGATGTTTCAATTGGAAAAGGGACGCAAAGATCAGAGCCAAGGCCCCCAGGTCCTTATCACCCAGTGTGGATCTGCCTCTGTCTGCTCAGTCCTCACTGCCTCAAAACCTAAACTCCTAGGACGCCTTAGGAAATCTCTACCTCCAAACTCCTCACCCACCAATCGACATGCAAATTCTAACCAAGCGATGATGTAAGAACAAGAATTATTGCCGCTGTCTTTTTTTTTCAGTCATATCTGACTCTTGGTGATCCCATTTGGGGTTTTCTTGGTAAATATTCTGGAGTGTTTTGCCGTTTTCTTTTCCAGCTTATTTTACAGATGAGGAAACTGAGGTAAACAGGGCTAATTGACTTGCCTAGGGTCACATACCTAATAAGTATCCAAGGTCAGATTTGAACTCATGTCTTCCTGACTCCGGGCCTGGCGCTCAATCTACTGCATCACCTAACCACCCAACCACACAAGAAGTATGCTCCTTGGGGGAAAAAAAGGGGTTGGGATGAGTCAGGCTAGGAAGGGAGAAAAGGGAAGGAAGCCACTACCTGCTATCCATAATGCTCTGAGCCTTCTCCAACAAGCCTTTTAATTGTGACGACCTCAGGCCGACTGTGCTGTTTAACTCACTTTCCAGGCAGAGACCCAGGCAGCTAAGGAGAGCTTAATACTAGGATTCAGTCAATGGAAGTAAATCCAAAGGTGATAATTTAAGCAGCTGAAAGGTGAGGAAGTTAATTGGGAACCAAATCCTTCTCTTGAAATGGATGGAGCTGGTGTTCTCTCCTCCTCTGTCTGCTCTGTGCTGGGCCCAGCTGGGACTTGGGCTGCTGAACACAGTGCCCCACCCCACCTCCACGGGGGCAGGGGGGAGGAGAGGGGAGGAAAGAGAAGAAAGGTGAACAGAAAGCAAATGGAAAGAGGAGAGAGAAACAGTCAAAGAAGCTGAAGGTGGGGGCAGGAGTCAGGGAATGTGAAGAGTAGAATCTAATGACGGTCTTCATTTGCTTCTCATGTTCCTCAAGGAAGAGATGATTGAAAGAGCAAAAGAACAAATAAAAGTGCGGGATTGGGAGCAGGCAGAGCTCCCTGGCTTACGGGTCTAGGCACACTGGGAATCTGATCCATGGATACCAGTCTGGTTCAAAAGCAAAAGGGACACGGGCCCTGTTTGTCCTCTGCCTGTCGTGCCCCAAGCATCCCAGTTCATGGATCTGTCCCTTCTTAACTGGCAAGCAGTGCCACCGACTGAACCCCAGCTCAGTGGAGCCCTTGGCATAGACTTGGGACATGCACAAAGAAGCACGACATTGCCTCCTCTCTTTGATCCATCTGCTTTTTACCACTTCTGAAGCGTGATCTCTCAGAAGTCTTCCAATTTTAGAGCTTTGGGGATGCCCAGTGGAAGAATAAACAGGGTGGGTACTCTGAGCTAGTAAGGGGAGACTAGATGATGGGAACAAGAAAACAGGGTATGGAAGGTGGGGAGGGTAGTAGTTGGGTAAAAGATGTGAAAGGGGCTCCCCGGGTAGCATTTTGCCAGATGTCAGAACCAACATAGAGAAAAGACATTTCAGGCAGAAGAAGTAGCTTAGGCAGAGACACAGATACAGGAAGGAATGAACCATGCGTTGGAGGACTGGCTTCAGACTGGAAGGGCTGAAGCAGAGACTTCATGTTGGTGAGGAATTAGAGATGAAGTTGGTGAATGGGAGGAGGGGGCAGCAAGTTAGTTGAAGGGCCTTGAAGGCCAGCCTGACAAAGAAGTTAAAGACTTTTGTCACTTACCTCCCAAGACCTTCTGACTGCTCTTCAGTAACGATTCAATTGAATTCATCACACGTTTGCCTAGAAAGCACTGTACAAAGCATACAAAGACAAAAACAAGAAATAATCCCTGCCCTCAAAAAGCTTAAATTCTACTGAGGGGATATGACACATGCATTGATGAATAAATACAGAGTAATTTGAGGAAGCAGAAGACATGGGAAAGGAGAATGGATATTCTTAAGAGCAAAGAATTGATTCCCTATTCTCTTTTCTTTCTTTTTTTTTTTTTTTGCTTTTTGGAGGGGGGGGGAAGTAGAACAATTGGGGTTAAGTGACTTGCCCAAGGTCACATGGCTACTTTTTGTGTATGTTAAGTGTCTGAGGTCAGATTTGAACTCAGGTCCTCCTGACTCCAGGGCCAGTGCTCCATTCACTGTGCCACCTAGCTGCCCTTCCCTATTCTCTTTTCAACAAATGGCACCCTACACTCCAAGCAGACTGAATTATATACCGTTTGCCAAATCCAACCCAGGATCTTCTGCCTTCTTGTCTTTGCTCATACCATCCCTCTTTCCAGGGAATTCTATTTCCATCCAACTCTGCCTGCTAAAAGCCTACCCATCCTTCCAAAGCAACTTCCTTCATGAAGTCTTCTTTTATCCCCTTCCTTGGAAATGATGCATCCTCCTCTGAACCCAAATAACACTTTTATATCTCTCTTATTTAATGATTACACTCTATTTTTATTCTATTTATTTTGAAATCTGCATTCTTTCACCCACTAAACAATAAGCTCCCTTAGGGCAGGGATCATGTTTTATTTATCTTTGGCCCTGACAAATGCCTTGCATATAGTAGGAATTCAGTAAATATTGAGTGGTACACTCCTGGGCATAGTCCTAAAGGGTTTGAAGGAACCTCATGTGATGAAATTTCTATTAGCCATGAATTCAGCATCATAAGATGTTAATGCTCAAAGAGGCTTTAGAGATCATGGAGTCCAAACTCCGCCACCACCTATTATACAGATAAGGAAGTCACAGCTCACAGAGTCTGGGCCAAGTAATCAATCACAAACCTTGTGCCAAGGTCACACAGCAGATTAGTAGCAGTTCTATGTCTAGAAACCAGGCTTCCTGACTCCCAGCACAGTCAGGTTGCCTTAAGAACCTAGAGGAGGCCCCTACTAGTGTAGGTGCTGAGGAACACATCTTAACTTGAGTGAAGTCAGGTGTATTGTTAGGTTCAAGTTAGATAATGGATATAAAATACTTTGAAAACCTTAAGGTGCTATATAAATATCAATTATTGGTAGCAGCGGTGGTGGTGATGGTGGTGGTAGTACTAGTAGTCATCATAGTAGTAGTGGTGATAGTAGTAGTGGTAGTGGCAATAATAGTACCGGTAGATTTGGTGGTGGTGGTGGTAGTAGTAGTAGTGGTGATAGTAGTAATGGTAATAGTAATAATAGTACTAGTAGTGATGGTGATGGTGGTAGCAGGAGTGGTGGTGGTAGTGGTAGTACTAGTAGTAGTCATAGTAGTAGTGGTAGTACTAGTAATAGTGCTAGCAGTGATGGTGGTGGTGGTGGTAGTAGTAGAAGAAGTAGTAGTGATGGTGATGATAGTGGTGGTAGGAGTAGTGGTAGTAGTTGTGGTGGTGGTGGTGGTGATGTTGATGGTAGCCCACAGTCTATTGATTACTTCATTCCCAGAGTCTTCTACTGTACCCCTGCTGAGTGAGCTCAAGCAATATTTATAAAGCAGTACAGAAGTACACTGTTTGTCCTTCATTTTTTTTTCGAAGAGGACCTTGACATCCAGAAATGATGACATGATTTGCAGTTGACTTTGATTTGAGTGAGGGAGGGCTGTGTAAGGTCACCAACCTCACTTTCTCCTCCAGAGTCATATGGATTCAGTGACCAGATATTCATCAGGATGACTGGAGATGCTCCAGGATGTAATGGGAGACCCTCACCCTCTTAGGCTAAGGCCTTTTCAGGTGCTCACTTAGACCATCAGTAAATAGGCCTCTTTAAGAAGGGAGTCTAGGGATGGCCTGTTTAATTAGGGGGGAAATAATCAAACTGGGAGGGGAAGACCCTCAAAGTTGCTAGTTAAAAGAGAAGTATGCTGGTAAATATTTAACAACCAGTCTAGAGGGTCAGGGAAGGAGGGGAATGTATACACATAAGCTTTTAAGTTTAATCTGCATCATTAACACTTTCTTAGGTCTAGACAAGCAACACGTTAAACAATAAATCAAGTCCTAATTTGTAACAATTGCCAATTTCTGAAATGTAAGTGACCATGTTGAAAATTTAACAATGAAAAGCTGAGTTGGCTCCAGTACAACTGCTCAATCAAAGAAGGCTTCCTAGAGGAGGTGAGCTTCCATTGTAAGCTAATCAAATTCTAGCAGGATTTTTCTCTAGTTGTTCTATTTCAGAAAATGTCCATGAACCCCTTTGTGTAGCAGAATCTATGATGGAATGAGTCATTTTAAATTTGGAATCCTACCACATAGATGTCCCTGACATTAAGTAACTCCAAAAAAGATTGCCAGACATTCAAAACAAAGAATTATTCAGGTTTTTAAAGGATTCTTTGCTTTAGAATAGAAAGAGGTATTGAAGGAACATAACAAAATTGAATCTGAAAAATCATCCAGTCCAAAGATTCTTAGGCTCATTTATGTTATGGAACCCTCAGTCTATCCCTTTGGTCATCTGGTGGAGCCTATGGACTACTTCTCAGCATAATGTTTTGAATATATTAAATAAAATACGTAGAATTACAAAGGAGACTATGCTGAAATGCAGTTCTCAAAATATTACCCCTAAATGTTTACAGAGCCCCAGATTAAGAACCTCTGACTCTAGTCTAACTCTCTCCTTTTACAGATAAAAAATATAGGCACAGAGAGGTCAAAAAGCATCTCCAAAGTGACGCAGAGGATCCATATCAGAGCCAGAATTTGAACCCAGGTCCTATCACCCCAAATTTGATGCTTTACATTTTCAAGGCTTCCTTTGAAAACTTCTCTACTGCTTTCAAAAAAAGGATTCCATTTGCAAAAATTCTATTTCCAGCCAATATTGCAGTAATATAAACAGAAGCACCCTTGCCTACATAACCTCCCCCAGACTGATTTCTTTTAACCTACAGGTCATGGCTGTGACAACTAGCTGTTAACATAGCCTTGTAAATAAGCATTAGAGATTTGCTAGCCAGGATTCTCCCAAAAGGGACTGGGAATAAAATAAAAGGCATTTTGCTGTCATCATGAGTAACTTGTCATGCTGAGCAGGAAACAACGTAAATATGGCGGGGATGTTGAGTGAATTTGAAGCAACCCCCTACAGTCCTCCAAAACAGGCCTTTCTAGAGTTTCCATACCTCTCCTCCCTCCATTTTCTGGCACTCTCTTTGTCTGCCCTGTCTCTTTCATTCATTAGAAAAGCAGTGCAGTATCATAGAAAAAGAATCAGATTTGCTGGGTTTTCAAACCTGGCGCTCACATTTACTGCCTGTCAAGTCATTTGACCTCTATCATCGTCAGTTTTCTCATCTGTAAAATGGGGATAGTAACACAGGGTATCCTAAAAGTCTTAGGGCCATTTTAAGCTATTAGAGCTTTAATAGCCAACTCTACTTAGCACTACCCACCTAACAGGGTATTTTGTAGACCTTAAAGCTTTCAAGAAATGTGAATTGGTATTATTTGTCTGATGCTTCCATTCTGACCCAGAGATTGAAGTATTAGAACAATTCAGGTCCCATTCTTCTCCCCTCCCCCACCAACTCCACATACCACTAACTACTGCAACACTAAGTCCTTTCCTTCCCCACAAAACCCTCCTGGCTGTCTTAGGGCAGAGCCAAGGGATTTTTATCCTAAGACCTCCCTCAGTGGTTCTATTGGACCAATTTCTTGCCTGCAAGTCCCTCCTGTGTGGTCTTGAACAGAGAGATTTCTATCAATTATCTCCCCATGGTTCTCCTGGGCCCCAGGGATTCTTCCAACCCCAGCTGTTTGACCTTTTAGAAAAAGGAAAGAGAAGATGTTGTCAGGTCACTTAGCTCCTCGGTTCAGTCCCCCACAGCTGTCATCCCTTAATTTCCCCCAATCTCCTTCATTTCCCAGGAGGCCAGGCCTGGAGGTAAGGAGCAGCAGTGTCAGAATAATGATAAAGGCAAAGTACAAACGAGAATGGAGACAGAGACCAGATTCTCTGCTTCCCAGTTCAGACAGCCTCACTCTTTCTGAGTTTTATGCCCTTCCCTTTATCTGCCCCTAGTTTACCCTAATTCTCTCCTCTCACCTTATTCCCATCTCTCTGCATGACTGTAGACAAGTCATACTCCCTTGACTGGGGTCATTTCCTCTTCTATCAAATAAGGGGCTTGCAAGAACTGCTTTATCCTATCCCTTCCATTTCTAAGATTTCATGATCTCCTCAGATGCTGGAGACCTTGACAAACTGGAGCCCATCCAGAGAACAGCAGAGGGCTCAGAACCATGCCACGAGGACTTTGGTTCAGATTTTGATTATTTAAGACTCATGTGACCTTAAGAAAGTCATTTTACTTTCCTGAGCCTCAGTATTCTCATCTATAAAATGGGCATAATGATTTATGTCATGCTCACTGTATGGAGTGGTTCTGAGGTAGAAATGATATGATTTATAAAAAGTACTCTGCAAACTTTAAAGCAACATATAATGACAATTTGTCAGGGGATGATGTGGACAGTGTTCTCACACCCTCCTGAACAAAGTTCCTTCCTAGGGCTCAGTGGCATCTAAGCACATTCCTTCCTGGCTGTGCTTGATGGATAAACAGAGAGAAGACAGTAGGAACATAAGTGTCTTAGAAAGTGACAGGTCTCTGGGCTACTGATTACTATTGACTGAGGCCCCAGCTTTGTATGAGTTCCTGACATCCCTTGGGCTTGCATGGGGCACCTGCCCATGCCAAGGATGTACCTCCCCATGCTTATCCTTACTCTCACAGGGGTCACAATCTCTCAGCTGTTCCCCCTTCCTACCTTGCCCACTGCAGCTGATCTAGAAGGAATCAAGAAGGCAAATAGAGGGGCAGAGAGGGTAGAAATAAACCTGGAGATTAAATGATGAAGAGCAATTACAAGTAGAAGGGCAGCTCTGATAATGAGAACTACTCATACTGTCACATCTCCTCCCATTTATGCTTCCTACAAAAAGCAGTTGTTATTGTCCCCAAGTTATAGTAGGGCAAGATGAGACACAGAAAGGTCAAGAGCCCAGATTGCACAGTCAACTAGTGGCCTAGGTCCCAGGGCCTGTGGAGGAAGTATGGCTCCCATGCCCAGCAAGGTGAGACTCTCTCTTGGAAGAGAGAGCAAAATGCTTTGTTCTTTCTCCATTCCTAAAAGCTGGTCCTTTCTGGGACAGTAGAAGGAATCCTGTAGGAGGCTCCCATTCAGTATCCCACATGATTTTTGGTGGTAAAGGAGGAAAAGAAGAAAGATCATGGCAGTGGTGGGTCTGTATCCCAGTGGTCTTCTCAGTCCTACCTCTCCATCCCTCTGAGCTCTCCTTCCCCTCCCTATATTGTGGGAGAGACCGCCTTGTCTTCCTCCCTTCTCCCCAGTGGGGCCTATCAATGGATTCTCATCAAACATGCAGAACTAATGTTGCACAAGTCTCCCCCCCCCCAGAGGAGATTAACATAATACCCCTGATTTCTCCTTCCCCTCCATCATATTCAGCATCTCCCTGACTCTCCACGCCTTTGTTTCAGGAGGAGCAATAGACTGTGTCTGAATATGTTACTGCAATTAACATGCACAGAAAGGGGGGGGAGGGGAAAAAAAACAGAACAGTGAAGGATATGAAACATCAGATCCAGCAGCTGCTTTTGTTGCTATAGAAACAACATCTCCCCCCAATCGCCACACACCCTCCTCCCCCCACCCTACCAACCACTCCCCATTGAAAATTCCAGTCTGGCCAATAGGTTCTTCTCCTTGATTTGCTGGGAGCTAGGGGCCTCATGAGGTCCTCACATGCCAGAGCCGTGGGCACCTGTGGGCTGCTCTGTGTTTTTCTTCTGTTTCTTTCTTGGGCGCCTGGACATCCTCCCCAGTCCCCATCCCTCTTGGTGGCTCTGATTGGCACCACCACCCTCCAACTGTTCTGCATTCTGCTCCTGGTTACGTAATAAATTATTCGGGTGCTTCTGCAGTGACTTTGGGATGTCACAGGAGGGGGACCAAACAGCACAGGCAGATTGGGGCTGGTGAAGACCCAGCCCCTCTCTCTCTCTCTCTCTCTCTCTCTCTCTCTCTTCCCCCAATCTTTCTGTCTCTCTGTTTCTCACTCTCTTTCTCTCTGTCTCTCTCTGTCTCTCACTCTCTCTCTGTCTCTCTTTGTCTCTCTCTGCCTCTGTCTCTCTATCTCTCTGTCTCTGTCTCTCTCTCTCTGTCTCTGTCTCTGTCTTTCTCTCTCTCTCTCTTTCTCTCCCCCCAATCTTTCTGTCTCTCTGTTTCTCACTCTCTTTCTCTCTGTCTCTCTCTGTCTCTCACTCTCTCTCTCTCTCTCTCTCTGTCTCTCTCTCTCTCTCTCTGTCTCTCTCTCTTTCTGCCCCTCCCTCCCCTGCTTCCTTGGGTCTGGCAGCATTAGGGTCTCTCTCCCCCCATCCCCCACCATTTCCCCTCCTTCACTGTTCCCTTCTTCCCTCCTCCCACACCACGGAATTTTGTGGTTAGGTGTGTCTATGGGTTTGTTTTGGAGGGCTGGGGAAAATGGTATAATATAGTCCAAAAGAACCCCTGTCCTACTAGCAGTGTTTCATCTAGTTCTCCTCACTAAGAATCTCTCTTACTTCTCCCCTGTGGAAACATGTATTGCCCTCCAAGCAGCATACTAATACTAATAAATAATAATAATAATAATAATGATAGTAAAAGCATTTATGTAGCACATTAAGGTAAGCAAGGCACTTTATATATGCTAGCTCATTTTATCCTCACAACAACCCTTTGAGGTAGGTGCTATGATTATCCTTATTTTATTGATGAAGAAACCAAAGAAGGCAGAGGTTAAGAGACTTGCCTGGAATAACACAGCTAATAAGTGTCTGGGGGAGGATTTGAACTCTTTTCTTCCTGCCTCTGAGTCCAATACTCTATACACTGTACCAACTAAATAAATTCAAAATAAATGTCTGCTCCCATAAACCAGTGGGGCTGGAAGACACAAAGGGTTAAGTTCAGTAGAGAATGAGCACAATATCTGGTCCAGTTTGTCCCAAGCTAAAGAACTAGGGGGAACTGATGTCTCGGACTGGGGAACTTGTCTTCCTTTAGAAAGAAGGACATATGATCCATCATCCCAATGGGATGAGAAGCAATATACCTATGTCAATGATTGAAGGACATCAAGGCTAGTCCCTCCCCACATCCAATCAAATATTTGTACCACTAAACAGGCTGGGATACCACAATGAGTGAATCATCCCCTTGGGTGAAGCACAGCCTTTGCCACTAATTTTATATTTTTAAAGACATGTTCTTAGCCAGAGAAGGAATTCATGGGGTACCATATTCTAGGAATGCCAGTGATAAAGCTAGAGAGTATCCAGGGGAAGGTGACCAGAATATCAAAGAGCCTGAATATCATGTCATCTGAGAATTAGCTAGAATGAGAATTAACTAGGGACGCTTGTCCTGAAGAGGAGAAAAATGAGAGAGGAGATGATAGCTGCCTTCAAGTATACAAAAGACTGTTTTATGGAAGAGGGATTGTAATTGTTCTTCCTGGCTTGAGAAGTCATAAGAAGAGGCAATGGATGAAAGTTGCAAGTGGCTAGGTTAGATTAAATGTGAGGAAAACCTTGAGAACAATTAGAGCTGCCTAAAAGTAGGAGCTCCTTGGGGGGAGTGGGTACTTCACCCACCTCTTCCACCTTTTAACCCACCAACTGGAGACTTTCAAGCATCCATTGGGGAATACTTTAGAGGATATTCTTAATACA
The DNA here is from genome assembly GCA_028646515.1 of Pseudochirops corinnae. Taxonomy (NCBI): domain Eukaryota; kingdom Metazoa; phylum Chordata; class Mammalia; order Diprotodontia; family Pseudocheiridae; genus Pseudochirops; species Pseudochirops corinnae. Next base: position 110,715,925 of record CM053588.1, read on the forward strand.
GGATCCATAGATCAGCAAGCACTTGTTTGTACCTGCTTTGTTCTAGATACCATCTTCTGAATAGATTTGGAGACAGAGGAGTGGAGTCTGTGCTAGAGGAGCTCTGAATTCCCTTCTAGTTCCAAACCCCATGATCCTATCATCCCTCAGTCTCCACTTTCTGGAGGAAAGCATCTCTGCTTTTCCAGCAGAAAAGCTGACTTTTTTAGCCAAGTAAATTTGGTCAAATCCCACAACCTCTGTGAACCTCAATTTGCTCATCTGTAAAATGAGCATAATGACCCTTGCCCAGACAACTCCAGGGACTTATTATGAGAATCAAATGAATTAACAGATGTGAAAATACTCTGTAATGTAGAAAGTGAGATACAACTGTAAGGAATTGTTTTTAGAGTGGGAAGCAGAGGTGACCTGGGAGCTCTACAGTAATGCTGGACTGGGAAATAAGGAGAGGCTACTGGGAAAGTAAGAGGAGAGGGTAGGGGAATGAACACTGTCCCTAAATCAGGGAGTTAAGACTGCCCCGGAAAGTAATGGGACATCAGCCTTTACCTTTGACACTTACTCAGGAGGCATCAAAAAGGAGAGGAAAGGAAGCAATCTGTTCTCCCCTATAATTCTTGATGGTACCTGGAATTGCATGGACTTATCCCAGTCAGAACATCATGTAAGAGAGACAGCACTTCACAGTGGATAGAATAGGATCAGGAAGAACTGAGTTCAAATACCAACCCAGCTGGGCTACATTGCACAAGTCTCTTAATCTCTTTAAGATTCAGTTTCCTCATCTGTATAATGAGGATCTTGGACTCAATGACCTTAAAAGGCCCTTCCAGCTCTAACTCTATGGTCCTGTGATGCTACAGTGAAAGAAGAATGACTGGTAAGGAATACTAAAGGTTCAAAGGGAAAACTGAGGTGAATGAGGGGACAAAACTTGTAACTAGAAGAACATGGGAACAGGGAGTATAAAGGCCCCTAAGAACAAATGCATCTTAACAAGATCATATAAATTCAGGGTCATAAGGTATTTCAGAAACCATCCATTTCAGGGTCTTAGCACTTCTTGCCTGGATAATTGAAAAGCACTCTTAGTTGGTTCTCCTGCCACAAGTCCCTCCTCTCTCCAATCCATCCTCCACACAGCTGCCAAAGAAATTTCCTTTTTAGGGTCTGATCATGTCACTCCCCTACTCAATCCGTAAAACTCCTTATTACCTCTAGAATCAGATACGGATTCCTCTGTTTACTACTTGAAGCCCTTCACAATCTGACTCCAACTCACCTTTCCGGGCTTATTGGACTAGCTTTTATGGATTCTCTGGTTCAACCAAAATGGCCACCTTGCTGTTTCTCATACATGGCCTTCCATCCCCTGTCTTCATGTCTTTAAAAACATTGCCCCCCATGAATCAATTGCACTGTCACCTCATTTCCACTTCTTAGAATCTCTAGTTTCCTTCAAAACACATCTCAAAGACCACCATCTACACAAGTCCCTTCCTGATCCCCTCAGGTGTTAGTGCCTTCCCTCTCCCCATGCTCCTTTCCTGAGTAACTTTGGATCTATTTTGTGCATGTATGCCTATATAGTGTTAACAACTGAACCTGGGATTTCACTGATATGGGGAAGTAATTCCTGAATGAGGAAACCTCCTCTGCCAAAATAGTTTGTCACTGTCCCTGTAATGCATAATCTTTAGACTTAAAGAGAAAACTAAAGTTAGGTGACTTGTCCAGAGTTATACGGTGATATGTGTCAGAGGCAGGACTTCTAGGCTTGAGGCCAGCTCTCCAGCATTTCTCTATCTCCTATTCCATGTAGTCTGTCCTATATGTATTTGTATATATGCATCTATACAGATACCTTGTTTCTCCCAAGAGAATGTAAACTCTTCGAGGCAGGCATTATTTCATGTCGTCTTTGAATCCCTAGTACCTAACCCACTGTCTAGCGCATAGTAGGTGCTTGATAAATATTTGTTGATTGATTGGTTGATTGAGAGTCCAAATCATACCTGAAAAAGAATCTTCTCTGACGTATCCAGAACAAGGCAAGATGCAATCTTCAACTGAATACCTCAAGAGAGGAGGAATTCATTTTCTCCCAAGAGTAATTCACTTCCGAATAGTGCTGGGCATTAGGAAGTTTCTTTTCCTTACATATTGCCAAACTCACACCCAGTGCCTTCAGGGGCCAATCAATGCAAATCTAAGAGTTCTTCTATATGTTGTTGTTTGGACATTTTTCAATCATGTCCGAATGAAGTTTTCTTGGCAAATTTACTGGAGTGGTTTGTCATTTACTTCTCCAGCTTATTTTGCAGATGAATAAACTGAGTTAAATGTCTTGCCCAGGGTCACATAGCTAAGTGTCTGGAGCTGGATTTGAACCCAGGACAATGATTCTTTCTGACTCCAGGTCTGACACTCTATCCACTGCGTCTTCCACATGACAGGCCTTCAAATACTTGAAGACCTATTCATGTCTCCCTTTGTTCTTTTCTTCTCCACATTAAACATCATTTCTTCCAATCATATCATAAACAGCTTGGTGGCTCAGTGGGTAGAACACTGGGCCCGGGGTCAGGATGACCTGAGTTCAGATCCAGTCTTAGGCACTCCAATGTGATTCTGGGCAAGTCACTTGACCTCTGTCTACAGCAGTTTCCTTATCTGTAAAGTGAGAATAATAATACCACCTACCTTCCACACTTGTGAAAAACAAATGAGATGCTACTTGTAAAATAGCGCAATGCCTGGCACAGAGTAGGCACTTTTAAAGTGCTTGCTTCCTTTCTTCCATCCTTCTTTCCTAAATATTTTAGTTATGAAATTGATTGTTTGAACCCAAGGGGAGGACTTCGGTTTTGTTGTTGTTGTTCTTAATTTCACCTGATTAGAGTCAGCTTAATGATCTAGCCCAGAGGTTAGCAAACTACATACAGGTATCCAAATCCTCCCCCATTCCTTTTTATATGTTCTCCCCCCCTCACCCCAGTTAGAAGTGAGGGTTTTTTTTACATTTTTTTAATACAATAAATCTTTATTTTAAAATCTAACAACCCTTCTTAGCTCCCAGGGAGCTGTACAGAACAGATCTGCTACTTGGGCAGTAGTTTTCTGGACACCTGTTCTAGACTATAGTGATCATTTTGGATCTTTACTCTGCTTACAATATATTAGATCTCCTTCCCAGTTTTATTTCTACTGCAAAGTTGATAAGCTTGCCTTTTATGCTTTTATCCAAGCTATTAATAAAAATGTTAAAACAAACAAAAAACAGAGTCAAGAACAGATTCTTGGAGGACTCCAGTCAAAATTGATATTGAACCATCAATGAGTGCCTTCTTAGGAGACACTGGTCACAGAAATCAATAAGATTATAGATATACAACTTGAAAGAACCTTAGAGATCATTGAATCTAAACTCCCTAACTTTTTGGATGAGGAAACAGAGTTTGGGGGAGGTCAAGTGGCCTGTCCAGGGCAGAGCTAATAAATGGCAGGATTTGAGCCCAGGTCTTCCTGGAAATGACACAGGGGTCAAGGAGTTCAAGGAGTCCAGGAACCCCAATAACCAAAGTCCCTGAAAAGCAGTCTGGAAAGAATTCACAGACTCAAGCATTCTCTAAGTCAAGGCGGCAAAGATTTATTGTTATGCTATATAGCGGGCAAGAGTTCTTAGGGAACCTGCAACCTTAGAGAGGTACAGTTAAAGTTTATATAGGATATTCTGTAGTATAACCTGTGCCAAACATGCTAATTAGGTGAGTCAGGGTGGGATTAGGGAGGAGCTAAGGAGTGATCAGTTCTTAAAGGAACATGCACTTTTAATATCTACTGAGCAGGCATATTGCCCAGAATTCACTGGGAAATAGCCCAAGGTGGGGGAGGGGGGGCTGAATGGAGGTGTGGTTTTAGGCTTGAAATGTCACTAAGTCAGCTAGTGGTCAGGGCTGACCAAGCTGCCACCCATCAATGTCATGTTTGACAAGGTGGATGTTGGGAGTATACATATATCCCAAACTAACAAGGGATTCAGGATGTATATAATTAGCTAGGGAGTATACATATGACTGAGTCTAGGATACACATGATAGGTATGACCCAGTGCACAAGCTGCTTAAGCCAGCACACAGCTGGGTCAAACTACAAAATTCTATAGGTGCAGCTGGCTACTGCATTAGGAAGAGAGATAAGTATTTTGTTAGGGCATGCTGCCCTTCAGCTAGAGAGAAATTGACTGAGACAGTGTTTTGAGGCCAGGGAGATTTGAGGCTAGGGAGAAATGTGATTTTGCAAACTGAGGTTTAAGCACAGACACCCAAGCACCCCCATCAACTCCACTGCCCAAAAGTCTATCTGATATACCACCTAGCTACCAACAGATGGTACAGATCTGTGGTCTTGAATTTACCCATGGTAACTATCACTGGATAGGCTTACATCACCAACCTTTTGATTAACACCTTAAAGTGCAAAGTGATTATGACACAGAGATGGTCTATGGGATTGAACAGATTATATTTCTCTAAGATCTGACATTGTAAGAGGCCTTAGAGATAATCTAGTTCATCTTCCTTGTTTTTCAGGTGAAGAAACTGAGGCCTTAAGAGGTTAGGTAATTTGCCCAAAGCAAAGGTCTCACCATGTCTCTCAAGAGGTTCCCAGGGCCCCCTTTTGACTTTAGCATAAGATACTCGCAGTTCAGTTTTAGTTTCTACCTTTCCAGGCTCATTACATATGATTAACCTCCCAAATACTCTATTCCAGCCAAAGAGACCCATTTGTTGTTTTCGTGCAAGACACTCCAACCTCTGTCTCCAGGCTTTTTCACTGCTCTTTTCTATGCCTGGAATACACTTCTTAGTTACCACTACCTCTAAGAATATATAACTTTTTTCAAGGATTACCTCAATTCTTATGTCCTATCTGAGGCCTTTCTTAATCTCCTCACTTGTTAGGTCCCCATCCCCCACAGATATTTTATGTTTACTTTGTATCTTTCCATATACACATTGTTTCTGCCTAATAGAAGGTAAGTTCCTTGAAGGCAGACTATATCTGTTTTTTTTCTTTGTATACTTAATGCTTACAACAGTGCCTGGCATAAAACAAGAACTTAATAAGTCTTTTTTGAATGGATGGGTGGATGGATGGATGGATGGATGGATGGATGGATGGATGGATGGGTGGGTGGATGAGTGTTTGACTATAATTCTTGGTGTTGTCTATGTGCATGACTAAAATTTTCATTCACCTGGGACATTCTCCCTTATGAGAAATTCACTCCTATGCTCTTATTTAATGGGTAACCCCTACCCAAGGTGGCGGCCTGAGGCCTGCTCTTAGTCACTAATGCCCAGATGGTTAACTAATAAGTTATTTCTCTCTTGTTTGTGTCTCCAGAAAATAGGTTTTTTATTACTTTCCATGGTGGGCTGTACATCACAGATGTGCAGAAGGAGGATGCCCTGTCTACATACCGCTGCATCACCAAACACAAGTACAGTGGTGAGACCCGCCAAAGTAATGGGGCCCGACTCTCTGTGTCAGGTAGGCAGTGGACCCTCACAAGGCCAGGGTGGGGATGGGCGATGTAACGATATCAAAAGGCGGGGGAGAGGGGGAGGGAAAGAGAACTTCTATTGCAAAGTCCAGGAGTCATTGTCAGCACCATGGATAAGGGTACCTATTACATATGCAAAGAACGCTGAATGAGGAGCAGAAGAATTGACACACAGAGGTTCAATCTTAAATGTACTTTCAGTCTTGGAAAGATAGCATATAAGCATGAAATTTCAAGATACTCACCAAGCAGCTTATTTGCAGGCTCAGATTCATGACATATAATCTAGTCCTAATATAATCTGTTACCCCAAAAAGGAGAGCAGAGAGAGAGAGAGAGAGAGAGAGAGAGAGAGAGAGAGAGAGAGTGAGAATAAATAAACAACAAGAACCTCCACCTGAGTCCTACTGGGATGTCTCATCATGGAACTGAAGTGACACTGTCTTCTTCAAAGCTACACTAAGGGATGAAAAGCTTTGCCAGCTCCTACCACAAGAGATAATAGAGTATCATGTACTATGTGACACAAATTTAGAATTTGGAGTCAAGAGAATCATGTTCAAATCCCAGGTCTGGTGATCATTAGTTTTGTAACAATTAACAAAGTCATTTTATCTTTCCAAACCTCAGTTTCTTCATTTGAAAGACAGAGAAAATGTTGACACCATCTACATTCCAATTCTTGCAGATACCTGCTGTAAGGAAGTGATATATAAATATTAAATCATTACATAAATGATTTAATATTTCATTATTATTACCAAATTTGGAATATAGTATGATCTGTATAGAATATAAACTCTACATCTGCCCTCTCAGAATCAAACTAGCAAAATTTACAAATCCTCTTTACTAGAATGGTGACTACTGGGCGTTGAATTTTTTGACCATATCAAATCATGAAGTAACTTCTACAAAGGGTGTGGAGAGTTTGTAATCTGTGCCAATGGAGGGAGTATCCCTGCAGGTGAAATCACAAATCTTTTGAAGCATTAAAATATAATGTACTAAGTATCACTATACAAGATTACCACATAACAGTACTTACTGTGATTTTTTTTAAACCTTTATTTCCATTCAGATGAATGGATATTTTTGTCATCTCCATCTTTACCACTTCACTTGTTCTTTAGAACTGGTATAAGCCATATAAAAGCCACATCTTGTGGGAATGGGTGGGGAGATGATAACTGACATTTTATATGGATCGTTAAAGTTGGCAAGTTTTACAAATATCTCATTTGAGCAGCCAATATTCCTACCAGTATATTGACCATGGTCAAGTCGCTTAACCTCTCAATGTTCTAGGCAATTCCCTAGGCAGCGGAGTGGAAAGAGCATTGAACCTGGAGTCACTTAAGTCACTTAAACATTCTATCAGCCTCAGTTTTCATCATCTGTAATAACAGCATCAATCTCCCAGGGTTTTGAGAGGATAAAATGAGGTAATAATTTGAAAAGCACTTTGCAAGCCTTAAAGTACTATATAGATACTAGTTATGATGATGATGATGATGATGATGATGATGATGATGATGATGATGATGATGATGCAGAGAAGGTTACACCCTTCACTGGTAGAAGAAATTCCCTCATCCAGGAATTCGATTATGTGTGAAATCATAGGTCCAGTCCCTAAAGTTATGTTGTATACCTTCACTGAGTGACAGGGAGTAAAGCAGCAAATACAGTTAGAAAGGATCATTTCAAAAAAAGTTTCCCAGAAGAGTGAACATTAAAGGGAGATTTTGAAGGAGGCTTCAGTTTCCTTCCATCTTAACTTCCTGTAGAAATGTCTTCCCTACAAAGAGCTTTGATGCATTCCTCACTCTTATCAAAGGTCCACAGAAGAAGTGTTGATTTTCATTCATTCATTTCATTCCACCGGCATTCATTAAGTGCTAACTGTAGAAGGTACTGGGCTAGATGCTGGAGATATAAAGCAAAAAACAAAATGAAAATGAAAACATCCCCTGCCTTCCGGGAGCTTACATTCTACTGGATAGAAAAACATTTGAGAATCATTTGTGTGTTTTTCACTATGCCATGGTTGAAAATATTTTCCCTTTTGTTTCCTGTTGTCCCTTGGACCAGGATCCCCTGGAGAATACATCAGGATATAAGACAAAGAGCCCTGCACCAGCAGCTAGGAGACTAGGCTTTTTGTTCTGGTCCTGCCTGTATAACCTGGCCCTTACTCTCCCTGTCTGTAAGAGGAGAGAGTTGGACTAGAAAACCTCTAAAGTTCCATCTAACACTCACATTCTAAGTAGTGTACTAGAACTGGAGTCAGGAAGACCTGAATTTTGATCCCTCCCCAATCACATTAGCAGTGTGACCCCTAGGCAAGTTAACTTAGTCTCTATCTGCTTCCCAACTGTAAATGGGGCTAATGAAAGTGTCCATCTCTCAGGGTGGTTGAGAATGAGATAATATTTATAAAGTACTTAGCACAGTGCCTAACATATACAGTAGATATTTAATAAATGTTTATTTCCTTCCTTTCTTCTTTCCAGCCTCAGCCTCAGTTTTCCCTAGCTATAAAATGGGGTTAATAATAGTACCTATCGCCCAGGGCTGCTTTGAGGATCAGATGGGGGTAACATGTAGGAAGTACTCTACAAATCTAAATGCTAGCTATGCGAGGGACCATCCATTTCAATCTCAGTTCCAGTTGCCAGAAGCATGACTTCCTGAGCTCCGTCCTAATCTGTAGAGTCAGTTCAGACACACAACGGCTGAAGGAGCAGCAAGGCCTGGAAGCAAAGTGCTGCTGATGCCACAAGAGCACGGGTAGCACCGAGGGAATAGTGGCTTGATGTAGGGAGGAGAGAAGCAAACACGCTCCCAGGCTACCTTGAGAGAGGCCCAAGCCGAGGGATGTGATCACTGAGCCCTTGGCAGACCACATCTGGGGGCCGCCATGCTCAGGAGGGATGCTGACAAGCAAGAGTGTGTCCGGAGGAGAGGGAGGAGGAAGAGGAAGGATCTCAAAACCAAGAGAGCTTTGATTGAAGAAAGAGAAGGAAATGGAGAAGAAAAAATGCCAGTGTTGGGAGGAGGGAGACATGACAGCTGTCCTCAAGTATCTGAAGGGCTGTTGAGTGGAAGGGGGATTTGATTTGCCTGCTTAGCCCCAGAGGGCAGAACAAGGAGCAGTGGGAGGAAATGACATCAAGGTAAACTTAGGCTTCATTTAAGAAGAAATTCCCTAACAATTAGAATTTTTCAATAGTGAAATGAACTGTCTCAGAAGGTAGTGAACTCCCCATCTCTGAAAGTGGTTGAATGATTATTTGTTGAGCTTAGTAATACAGGGGTGGGGAACCTACAGCCTCAAGGCCACATGTGGCTCTCTAGGTCCTCAGCCCTATGACTGAATTCAAACTTCACAAAACAAATCCCCTTAATAAAAGGCATGTGTGGCCTCAAGGCCAAAGGTTCCCTCCCCAAGGCAGGGAATTCCCCAGTTCAAGTTCGAATTGTATCTCTGAGGTCCTTTTTGACTTTTAGTTCTGTGACAATCTCCCCTTACCATAGTTGTCTTCCTTGGATCTATAATCCTATTATTGAATGCTACCTGAGAGGTTCACTACAAAACTGTGAATGCTGCTCAGTGGTATTTTGCATCATATTTGCTTGCCACTCATATAACATAGAAGTAATTCTTTCAGGTCCCATTGAGTGAATCCCACTGGGATAAACCCCTTGGTGGGACCCTTGGGCCAGCTGGCCTTTCTACATGTTGGGGTAGGAAGGAATTATCCAGCGCCTTTATCCCAAAGAAGATCCTCTCTTCTCCCCCTTCACTATTGTGTGGGATGGTGATAGAGGGCTATTAATAATAACAATAGTTAATAATAATAATAGCATTTCAATAGTTCTTTAAGGTTTTAAAAGCACTTGATAAGTGTTATCTCAATTGGTTCTCACAATAATCCTTTCAAGTAGGTGCCATTTTTATTCCTGTTGTACAGATGAAGAAAATGAGGCTCAGAGATGAAATGACTTGCCCAGACAATCACACAGATAACAAGTATCCAAGGTGGTGTTTAAATCAGGTTGTCCTGGCTCCAAGCCCAGTCTTCTGTCTACTGTACCACCTACCTGAACTGTAAGGGAACCAGCAACTTGGGAAGAGAGATGAGAAGGGAGAATGTGGGTAACACGGGGACTCTGGTCTGATATATTGTGACAGGCTAATTTGTAAGTTTTCCCTCTTGACAAAGATGCCACTGTTACCAGAGCAGAGTTAGCCACTCCTGAGTGGGTGCCCACTGGCTGTCCTCCCACCTACCTGTGAACCAAGTCACTCTCACCTTCTAATGACTCTTGCACTGTCTCAGGCAAAGCGGTCCAAAGCTCCTGTGGTTTGGGTTACAAGTTAGCTATGTTGATGTCTTCTGAGGTTCTCATCCTTTATTTGTAGAGGCCTAGTTAGCATGGATACACCCGCTCAGATTGGGGAAGGGGCAGAGTGCTTTCCTTCCTGGGAAACAACAGATTGGATGGGAGAAGTAGCAGTGGTCTGAACCCCAGAATCCCTAGAAATCTGCTCTCATGAGTGGGTATAAAGAAGGAACCCCAAGAGAAGCAAGAAAGAAAGTATCTCAAGTCCATGGATAGGAGAAAAATTCATGACTAATAGAGAAAAAGAGGGCTATAGAAGGTAAAATGGAAAATTTTTGATTACGTAACATTAAAAATTTTTTATGCAAAAAATCCCAATACAGCTAAAATTAGAATAGAAGGAGACAAATGGGGGGAAAAAAATCTTTGCAGTGAGTTTCTCTGATAATTCTAAGATATTTAGGGAATGAATTTAAATTTGTATCAATAAGAACAATTCCCCAATTGATAAATGGCTAAAGAATATAAACAGACAGTTTTTAAAGGAAGAAATCCAAGCTATCGATAGCCATATAGAAAGCCCCCCAAAAAAACTCCAAATCGCTAATAATTATAAAATTACCAATTAAAACAACTCTGAAATTCTACTCACATCCATCAAATGGACAAATTTGGCAAAAAAAAGAAAGAGAGAGAAGGAGAGGGGGGGGGGAGGAAGGGAAGGAGAAAGAGAGAGGGAGGGAGAGAGAGAGAGAGAGAGAGAGAAGGAAAGAAAGAAAGAAAGAAAGAAAGAAAGAAAGAAAGAAAGAAAGAAAGAAAGAAAGAAAGAAAACAAAAGAAAGAAAGAAAGAGAAAGATGATAAATGTTGGAAGGGCTTTGGAAAAAAAATAGTTATCTTTTTAATGGGCTGTTGTTGAGCTATAAACTGATCTGATCATTTTGGAAAGTGATTTGGAACTATGCCCAGAAGTTACTAAACTGTGCATACCCTTTGACCCAGTAATACTCCTACTAGGTTCATATCAAGAAGATATAGCATGTGCAGTGACCACGCTCTTATAAGGCATAGAGACAGGCTAAATCGGATTGAGGGTAGATGACAGGTTTTAAACCCATCAATAAGTTAGGAGGATGCCTATTCCAAGCATGTGAAGACCTCCCCCCAGAGAATGGGCAGATGAGATCAATTTGTTCCAAAAGCCATGAAGGTGGCTGAAGTAGGCACTGTGGAGCTCTTAGAGCTTGGTCAGACATTGAAGACACTAAGGTCATCCAATGTATCCCAGGTCATTGCCATGATTGTTGTCTTCCCACTAGACTTCAATGACTCTGGAAGAGAGAATGAAGCTGATGATTTGTGCAGCTCTGCCTCACTTAAATCCAATTTTCATGCAAGTCAGGACATCACTCATTTGTGATGTCTTTGGTCTTCTTCAAAAATAAAGGATGAACAACAACTCCCAAAGAGATAAATGAAAGGAAAAAAAGCACCCATGCATACAAAAATATTTATAGCAGCTCTATTTATGGTAGCAAAGAATTGGAAACTGAGGAGGTGTCCATCAATTGGGGAATGGCTGAACAAGTTATGGTATTTTAATGTGATGGAATACTATTGCGCTATAAGAAATGATGAAGGGAATGGTTTCAGAGAACACAGGGAAGATTTGTATGAACTGATGAAAAGGAATTGAGAAGAACTAAGGGAGCAATTTTCATATAATAACAATATTATAAAGACAACCAATTTGAAAATGTTAAGACCTTTTATCCACACAATGGCCAACCATGATTCCAAAGGACTCATACTGAAACAGGCCAGCTACCTCCTTATAGAAATATGATAGAGGGCAACTTGAGACTTAAAAAAAAAAGACCTGGCAAATGCAGTAACTTATTTTGCTTGACTATATATGTTTGTAACAAAGGATTTTGTTTTTCTTACTTTCTCAGTGGGTGGTGAGGGGAAGAGTGGGAGAAAGAAGTTTGAAAAAATTGTTAGAAAAAAGGAACCTCAGATTTATAGCCTCTCTTTTGTAGTGGCAAAGTATTAGAAAGCGTACCATGAGTTTGGGAATGGCTAAGCCAAGAGTAATATATGAATGTAATGAAGTATAATTATGTCTTAAGAAATTATGGAAAGGATAGTTTCAAAGAAACCTGGGAAGGTTCATATGAACTGATACATAATGAAGTGAGCAGAACCAGAACAATTTCTATAATAATAACAACAATGTAGCAAAGACTAGACAACATTGTAAACAACTTTGAAAGACTTAGGAACTCTGCTCCATACAATGATCAACCATGATTCCAGAGGACTAATGATGAAACATGTTACCCCTCTGACTGACAGGTGATAGATACAAGATGCAAAATGCAGGTGTAGAATGAGATGTACATGTTAAGGCACGGACAATCCAAGAATTTTGATTAACTATGCATGTTCATTACAAGGGTTTTTTCTTTCCTTTTCCATTGGAGGTTGAGAGAAGAAAAATCTATACTTATTCAATGAAAATTTAAACTTTTATAAAAAGATGAAAACTTGGACAAGAAGGTCAGCACTCCAGACTCAGAAGATCTATAAGCTAGAAGGAAATGTGGAGGCCACCTAGTTTAACTCCTTCATTTTAAAACTAGGGAAACTGAGTCTCAAGCAAGTTAAATGACTTGCCCAATATTACACAAGTAGCAAGGGGCAGAGTTGGGATTAGAACCTCTGTTCTGCAACTCTTGAGTCAGTGTTCTTTCCCCCATACCATACTGTTTCCTATCCAAGGTTTTCTCTACTTCTTTGTAAGCATAGAGTTCTGTACCCTAAGCTGGCATGACAGTTGTCAGTCTCCCTCTTCTTCTACTGCTAGTCCTTCTCTGACCTTCTTCTACTTCTTTCAGATCCCCCTGCATCAAGTGGCTAGGTGGAGCAGTGAATAGAGCACAGGCCCTGGAGTCAGGACCTGAGTTCAAATCCAGCCTCAGACACTTAACACTTATTAGCCATGTGACCTTGGGCAAGTCACTTAACCCCAACTGCCCTGCCTTCCCCTCTCCAAAAAGTAAAAAAAAAAAATTGCCAGATCCCCCTGGATCATTCACCAAGCTCCCCTTTTTCTTTGCTAACATGAAACAAAGGCTGGACTTTTTACATCTTGATTTTGGCGGTATTTATTTTTATTTTTTTGCTTTTTTGGAGGGCAATTGGGGTTAAGTGACTTGCCCAAAGTCACACGGCTAGTTTTTGTGTTAAGTGTCTGAGGCCGGATTTGAACTCAGGTCCTCCTGACTCCAGGGCTGGTGCTCTGTTCACTGCACTACCTAGCCGCCCCGGTATTTTTTTTTTCAAAAAGATTTTTGTTAATAGCTAAGGAAACAAGAAAATAAAATTACATAATAGTACAATTCAGCAAGCATTCATTAAGCACTTGCAGCATCAGAGCTCTACACTAAATGCTAGGGAAGATGCACATTTTAGATATGATATAGTCTCTGCCCTCATAGAGCTTACATTCTAGTTGGACAATATAACATCATTGCATTTTAAGGTTTGCTATAAGAAGCAATGTTCTATAGTTGCTATAATAAGCAGCCTCAGGAGAAGGCCCTTGAGTCACCACCCCTCTTGTGCTACCAGCATTTTCCCTTTCTTTCTTGCACATTCCACCAGCGATTCTCCACCTGTGGGTCACGATCCCTTTGGGAGAATGACCCTTTCACAGGGGTCACAGGGGTCGTCTAAGACCATTGGAAAACACATATTTCCAATGGTCTTAGGTACTGAGACACCACTCCTCTATCCGTCTCCAGGCGGGTCCGCCCACATGCAGATACACCCACATACGAGTATTAAAAGGGTTGTAGCATTAGGAACATTGGGAACCACTGCTCTAAAGCTACTGGTCTTTTTGTTTGTTTGTTTTTGTTTTTTGGTGAAAACATGGGATATACTGGCACTCTAAGCTATGGTTTCCACCAACACAGGGAAAGGTCAACCTTTCACATCAGCCACCATGAGGGTCTTCTTTTCTGAGACCTGCAGATTCTACCTATCACCAACTCGCTACACAACGATGTATGCACCCCTCTCAGAATGCTGCTAGCTCTTTCTTGGAGGTGGAGCCATCTGTCTCCCAGCCCAGCCACTGGAGCTGTCAATGCCCCATCCCCTCTGGCTGTCACCATGTACATGTAGCATTTTACTTCTGCTCTGGAGTAATGAAAGAGGTTTCTTTCCCTTGGAATTTAATTTCACGCCTGAGACTCAGTGATTAATTCCCTCCTCCTCCCCTTCACCCCGCTTTCCAACCCTTCCTTGGCCATCTTAACAGTCCTTCTGCTTGTGAATTTTGCAGTGTGCCACTGAATTTGTCTATTTTATATCAATTAAGTGTCATGCTGAGTAATTCTTCCAGGAGACAGTATCCTACCGACTCTCTGTGGTCAGTGAGGAAAGAGGCTGTGGAGTCTGAAGGGGAGGGTCCAGGGAAGAAAGTCTATAAAGGTGGGAGTATCAGATGCTCACCTAACCCAGAGTGGGGGGTAGGGGGGAGAAGAGAATGAGACAGCAGTCTTTTTTCTGAAATATGACCAGAACCAGGTGCGATCAAGATGTTATTCTAGGGCACCAAAGGTAACAAGCCTCCCTGAGAATATGCTTCCACCTTCTCCCAACTGAACTAGATATGTCCCCCAGATGCCACTATTCCTAGTCATAGCCCTAGTCATCTCCCATTTCTGAGACACTCCGTAAAACAGAAGAAATTTCTGCTCCTTCCTGAGAATAAGCATGGTACAGCAGAAAAAGGAGTGGGTCTGAACTTAGAAATCCTGGCCTCATAGCCTAGTTCTGCAACTTGGAGACCATGGGTGAATCACTTCACTACTCTGGGCTTCAGCTTCCACATCTGGCAAATGAGAAGGTTGTACTAGATGATCTGTAAGTTATTAAATTAGAAAATACTTGTACACAGATGTTGTGTCCCTACTGAGGCTTCTCTTCTCCAGATTAAACGTGTTCTGTTCTTTCAACTGATGCTCATGACGTATACTCAAGGCCCTTCACCATCACCATCCCAGAATGGAGTATAATCCTCCAAATGACATCTGATGCAGGCAGAGTACAATGAGCCTATCACTTCCTTATTCCCAGAAATTATATCTTCTTTTTTTTTTTTTTTTTTTCTTTTTGGAGGGGCAATTGAGGTTAAGTGACTTGCCTAAGGTCATATGGCTAGTAAGTGTGTCAAGTGTCTGAGGCTGGATTGGAACTCAGATCCTCCTCACTCCAGGCCCAGTGCTCCATTCACTGTGCCACCTAGCCACCCCAATTATTCCTTCTTTATACAACTCAAGAATACCTTACCTGTTTTGCTGCCACTTGATATTGCTGACTCACATTGTGCTTGTAGCTCATTAAAAACTTTGGGAACCCTGCCCCACCCCCTACCCCATCTAGCACTACTGAAGTTGATTATTTGTGTCCAAGGGCAAGACTTTACATTCATCCCTCTTGAATTTCATTTTAGTAGATTCAGTTCAGTGCTCCAGCCTGTCAAGATCTTTTTGGTCACTGACTATCATCCAATGTGTTAAGTATCCCTCCCAGTTTTGTGTTACCTTACAAATCTGATGTGTACTCTAGCTATGCCTTTCTCCAAGTCATTTATAAAAATATCAAACATCAAAAGACCAAGCACAGATCTCTGACGGACTCTTCTGGAGATCTCCTGCCAGGTTGATGTTGAGCCATTTTAACTACTCTTTGAGTCATCTATCTCACCAGTCCTGAATACATCTAATTGTAGAACCATTTAGTCTCTAGCTCCACATCTTCCCCATAGAAATAGTATGAAATACTTTATCAAAAAACTTTGCTAGAATCCAGGTGGAATATACTTTCATAATCCCCCTCATCTATTAATCTAATAATCCTATTAGAAAAGGAAATTAGGTTAGTCTGACAAGACCTCTTCTTGATGAATCTGTGCAGGCTCTATAACCACTGGTGCCCTTTCTACATGTTTACCAACCATCCCTATAAGGCTTATTTCTAAAAAAAATTTTCAGGGCTTGAAGTCAAGCTCAGAAATCTGTAATTTTCAGACTTTGTTATCTTCCCTTTTTAAAAATATGACCAACGCTTGCCCTTCTCCAATCTTGTGGGATCATTTCTGTTTTCCATCTCCTCATCTTTCAAACATCACTAATGGTCCCTCCTCAATCATATAAGCCC
The DNA here is from genome assembly GCA_028646515.1 of Pseudochirops corinnae. Taxonomy (NCBI): domain Eukaryota; kingdom Metazoa; phylum Chordata; class Mammalia; order Diprotodontia; family Pseudocheiridae; genus Pseudochirops; species Pseudochirops corinnae. The sequence goes on from CM053588.1 coordinate 110,732,080, forward strand.
TTTCTTTAATTCCAGAGGCTATGGTTCATTTGGGATGGATGAACTTGAATTCATCGAGGACACCTGGAAGCCCCCTTATTTTCTCTTTCCTCATCTGGGAGCATCAACCCCCTGTTAGTCATTTTTATTCTGTGATTTCTAATGTGAAGGTCTTTCTCCTTGACAGGAAAACCAGAAACAAAATAAAACTTAAGCAGTGCTGCCTTCCCTCTGTTGTTAGCTAAAAAAGGTCTTTCTCTTCTTTTATTCACCCTTTTCTTCTAATGTAGCTAAGAATAGATAAATGATCCCTTTTTCTAGTCCTTAGCTTTCCTGGACAGCCTTAGTTCATTCTGAACTTCAGCATTTCTGACTTATTTTTACAGGTCAGTACCATACTCATTCAACCTTTTTTACATGGTCTTGCTTCCATCTTCCACACATTTCTTTTTAAAATCTAAGTTAGTGGGTGAGTACCCCATGCATCCAAATTAGTCTCTTTAGCCAAATTTCCTTTTTTCCTCTTCATTGGAATGGTTTCTCTTTTTGTCTTCAGAATTTCATTCTGGAGTCTCTCCCTTCACTCTTGGGCTAACTTCCCCTGTAGCATTTTATTCTATAGAATCCTGCCTGTCTTTTCTCTGAGCCCTTCTAAATCTGTTTTCTAAAATCTAGAGCACATGTAAAACTATGAAAACATCTCCTTGCCTTCCCTATTACAAACCCTAGGAAGGAGGACTGACTTCCCTTTCTCTCCCTGCCTCAGGTTTCCATCATTTTCCACCCCACCAACCAGTTCTTCCTTATAAGTGAGAATGAAATCTGGAACAGAATTTCCCCTGTTGGTTCTTCCATCTGTTGGAAGATGAAATTATCACTAAGATTCTGTGTTTGAATTCATAGGACCATAGATTTTAGAGCTAGAAAGAAACTTTGGAGGTCATCTGATCCAACCCCCACATACTACAGATGAGGAAACAGAGGCTCAGAGAGGTGAAGAGACTTGTCAAGTCTCACACAAGTAATAAGCAACAAGACTAGAATTCAAATTCTAGTTCACTGCCACCAAATCCATCAGTCCTTCCACTGCATTGCACTGCAAATGAGATAATGTATGTAGAGCATTTGTAAATCTGAAAGTGCTTTATAAATGCTAGCTTTCATCATGGGAATGGGCAGAGGTTAAAAAAAAAATCAGAGAAAAGTCATATTTTTAAAACTTTCTAAAACCAGATGAAACTCTGCCAGGACTGTAACCACACTAAGACATTTGGTGAACAATGTCCCCGGGGGATTTGGAGATGTCTGAGCCCAAACTGAACTTCAGCAATCCCATTTACCCACATCATCATTTGTATTTCTATGTGCCCTGGAACTTTTTGGAGCTCTGTTAATGTAAAATCTCTAGCATTGTGACCTTTAAAGCTAGAAAGAAACTTCAGAGATCAACTGGTCCAAAATCTTCCTTTTACAAATGAGGAAACTGAGGCCCAGTGATATCTAATGATATATTATCCATACAACCCATTTTGTTTGGATTCTAATCTTTTCATGTGTGAAGTTTGGATCTCAACTATGAAAGTTTCTCCTCCCACCCCCATGCCCTCAATTCCTGGACTCCCCCAGGGAAGAAACTCTTTCTCTTCCCCTCTCAGTCACCAAGCCACCATAAAGGAGAGTCCCTATCATCCTCATCACTCACAGGTTCAACAAACAAGAAACACTTTCTTCTCGAGCAGCAGCTGCTTCCAGAGAGGATCAATAATAAGAGAGCCATCTCTGTGGCCCACTGGATCAAGAACTGGGGCCGCTAGGTGGTACAGTGGATAGAGCACTGGCCCTGGAGTCAGGAAGATCCGAGTTCAAATCCAGCCTCAGACAATTAATAGCTATGTGATCGTGGGCAGTTACTTAAACACCTTCTTTCCCCCCCATCCAAAAAAAAAAAGAATCCAAGAACTATAGAGAAGAGTGTAGATAAGGACAGAGCAATAGTTTCAAGTCAGAGCCCTTGGCATCAAGAGCTAGGCCCAAGGCCAGTGTAATTGGGTAGGAATAAACTCACAGGGCCAAGCCCAGTGATATCACTTAGGCTGCCTCCCTCTCTTTCCTCCCCTGTCTTTTTCTCTTGTTTCTTTCTAGCCCTCACCCTCACTTCCTTTCCTCTCTCCACTTCTTTCCCTCTTTAGCTGTCTCTGTCTGTCTTGCTTTCCTTCTCTTGCCCTTTTCATCCCATTTCTAACATCAACAATGATAATAATCCCTTATACATTTTATTGAGAGCCAGGAGGTCACTAAGCTAGAGAACAACTGGGAGCTCATGGCCACAAAGAAGAAATGACATTGAAGTTTATAAAGCATTTTAAAATACCTTGTTCCCTACCACAAGCCTATTAATCCCATTTTGGAGATAAAGAAATAAGGTTCACATAGCTAGTAAGTGGATGAAGCCGAGAAGAGAGGCCAAGGCTCCCGACTCCTTAGATAATTGTTCACCATCTTGCCTCTCTGTGTGTCTCTTTTTCCTTATAAAATTTTCATTGATATATTTTGTTCATTACATCACCTTCACTTTCCCCTTTCCACTCAGGGAGTTGTCCATTATAAAAAGAATAAAAGAAGAGAAAGGGCAGAAAAAGCAGTTCACTAAAACTAGCCAGTATACCAATAAGCAAGCTGGGTGGTACAGTGGATAGAGTACTGGCCCTGGAGTCAGAAAAACTCATCTTCATGAGTTCAAATCTAGCCTCTGATACTTAACTCCATGGGTGACCCTGGACAAGTCACTCAGCCCTGTTTGCCTCAGTTTCCTCATCTGGTGAAGGAAATTGCAAACATCTCCAATATCTTTTCCAAGGAAACCCCAATAAACCCAAAAAAGAGTTGAACACAATAGAACAACACAATCAACTAAGTCTGACAGTATATGTTGTTTCCCACACCCCAGACCTCTACTCTGCAAAGAAGAAACTAAGAAGCATTCTCATGTCTGCATATCTCTCTTCAGCCCTGGACTTCCAACTGCTCTCTCCTCTGGAATTATCTTTTTTCTCACTCCTTAATTCTATTTTTTTGGATATCATCCCATCATAGTCAATTCACACCCATGCTCCTTGTCTATATACACTCCTTCCAGCTGCCCCAATAAAGAAAAAGTTCATAGGAATTACAAGTAAAATTATCCCATGTAGGATGTAAACAGTTTAACCTTATTGAATCCCTTATGATTTCTCTTCCTCTGGAATTATCTTGCCTTTTAGCCCAAGGCCTTTCAACTTTAGGTCTAGCCTGGGCCAGGGGAGAGTGCCATGCCAGAGGGGGACCTGATATGGTGGGAATAACACAGGTACTTTCTGATGTGTTTTCCCAAGGGTTCCTTAGATGTGATACTGCACAAAAGCAAATTATTATTGTTTTTGTTTGTTCAGAATCTTTTCCTTTAGATCACTATGTGGCCTCTGGGCCTTGGTCTAAGCCCCAACCCCTTCTCTACTTCCTCATCTCCCAGCTAGTGTTACTAATTTTCTTTTGCCTTACAGACCCAGCTGAATCAACTCCCACCATTCTCGACAGCTTCCACTCCAGGGAAGTGAGGGCAGGCCAGACAGTGGAGTTGCCCTGCACTGCTTCAGGCTATCCTGCCCCAGCAATCAGGTGGCTCAAGGATGGGCGGCCCCTCCCCACAGACAGCCGGTGGACCAAGCGCATCACAGGGCTGACCATTAGTGACCTGCGGGCTGAAGACAGTGGCGTTTACATCTGCGAGGTCACCAATACCTTTGGCTCAGCGGAAGCCACAGGCACCCTCACAGTCATCGGTGAGTGCACGTGGGTTACCAGCACCTTGTCTACATAAGCTGCCGGGTTCAGAACTCCATCCTAGATCTCTCTCCCAAGAAATATTGAGAGCAATAATGTCCCCCATGGTACTAGGAGGGCATTTTTTTCTAGTCACCTTTAAAATAAGGTATTTTTCCAACCAAAGAAAGAGAGCCAGAGGGCACTTTCATTTTTGTCTTTGAAGCTCTAGCACCTAGCACCGAGTCTGACATATAGTAGGTGCTCAAAAATTGATTGTTTCATGTCTATTGCCTAGGACCAGGTAGCCCAGCCCCCTCTGAATGGCCCTCCTCTGATAGGAAACTTGTTCCATGCTGTTTTTCCATGTAGGTAGAGTCTACATTAGAAGAAATAATAGTAATGTCCATTAAGTCACTTGCATATGAGATAATCTCTCTCTCCCTCTTCTCTCCTTCACCTCATCCCCTCACCTCTGCTGAATAATGGACTGTTCATATAAAAGAAAGAATAAAGCAACCTCAGAGCTAAAAAGGAAGGAGATTTTTTGTAGAGTCCTAATGGGCTGATCATGGCCCTCCTTGCCATTTACCAGTGTAGGGCAGAAAAAGTACAACGACTGATTGAACCTTATCCATTCATTCGTTCATTCATCCATCCATCTATCCATCTACCATCCATCCATCTATTCATCCACTATTCATTCAATAAATACTTATAAAAGTGCCTTCTATGAGCAAGGCACCAAGCTGGGTGGTGGGGTTACAAAAATAGATCCATCACAGGCTGCGTTCTTAAGGAGTTTATGATCTAATGGGGGGAACATGTGGAAACAAATTACCATGTGGTTTGGTAGAAAAAGTATATTTGGAATTACAGGGTCTCTAATCATATCCTGGATCATCTGTTTAATATCTGTATGGCCTGGGACAAGTCATTTAATCTTTCTAGCTCTCAGTTTTCCTCATCTGTAAAATTAGGAGATTGGACTAGATCAGTGGTTCTCAAATGTTTCCATAGTCAGTCCGCAAGAATTTACCAAGCACCTACTATGTGCCAGGCACTTTGCTAAGCATTGGAGATACAAAGAATGGCAAAAGATAGGCCTTGCTCACTGTCTAGGGAGGAACATGAAAACAACTATGTGCAAAAAGCATATACAGGATACGTTGAAGATGATGAAGGGAAGATATTAGCATTAAAGGAAATCAGGAAAGGCTTCCTGTAGAAGGGGAAATTTAAGCTGGGGCTTTAAGGAAGCCAGGGAAGCCAGGAGGCAGAGATAAGGAAGGAGAATGTTCCAGGCATGGAGGACAACCAGTGAAAATGTCCAAAGTCTAGAGACTGGGATGTTGTGCAAGTGGTCACAAGAAGGCCACTGTGTCACTGCATCACAAAATATGTAAGAGGTGGGGGCATAAGGTGTATGAGGCCTAGACAGGTGGGAGAGAAGCGGGGTTTTGAATACCTAACAGAACATTATATAGTTCACCTAGAAGGTGATAGAGAGAGAGCCCCTGGAGTTTACTGAGTAGGGGAATGATATAGTCAGTCCTGTGCTTTAGGAAGATCCCTTTGACAGCTGAATTGTGGATGAACTAGAGCTGGGAAAGATTTAGAACCCTTCAGCTGAAACAAAACTTTGGCAAAAAAAAAAAATTGTAGCAAAACAGTTAAAATTATTATTATTTAATTAATTGTTAATTATTATTTAACATTATTATTGTCAATACCTATTAACAAATAACATAAGGTTCATTTAAAAAAACAAACCTTAGGGTGTTTCAGGGTTCCTTACAGTACAGTTTGAGAAACATTAAATGGACCAAATGACTACTAAGGTCACTTCCAACTCTCTCTGATCCTATAATACAAGGGGAAGTGGGATACATCTCAAGGATAGGTCCAGGCAAACTGGAGTTGGGGGGACGGGAGGTTGGAAAGACAAGGGGGTGAATTCTAAGTTGGGACTTGAAAATGGTTCCAACAGACAACATCTCACACATAGGAGTAGAGAGGTATCAGGATAAACAAAAGCACAGTGTTGGAAGCATCCACATTGGTGTCCTCTCCTAAGTGAAAAAGAAAATTGACCAGGTGGGGTATCACACACTTGTAATCCCAGCTATCAGGGAGGCTGAGGCTGGCTGAGCTCAAGCTCAAGAGTTCTGAGATGCAATGGGCCATGCAGATAGGGTGTCCACATGTGAGTTCAGCCAATATGATGAGACTCACAGAAAGTGTGCACCACCAGGTTGCCTAAGGAGAGGAGAACTAACCCAGGTCAGAACCAGAGTAGATTAAAACTTCCATGCCAGTTGATAAAGGGATAGGGTCTGTAAATAGCCCCTGCACTTCCAACCTTGATGTTATGGGGAGGTCAGTCTTTTTTTAAAAAGTAAAAGAAAAGTAAATTGATGGGTGTGTGTGTATGTACATGGACCCATGAGCAAGGAGAAGAGTGGTCACCTTGGGCATAAATGAAGGTGCTCATCATTAACTAGGCTACCAGACCACCAGGATCTCCCTCAGTCTCTTTTTATACTGAGCGAGAGATGGTTTAGTATAGTAAGAAAAGTACTACAGAAATTAAAGTCTACCCTCTCTAGGCCTCAGTTTACTCATCTATAAAGCCAATGGTTTGGGCTAGAAGATATCTAAGGTTCTTCCTTCTGTCTGTGCTTGGGAGTCTATGTATTCTTGGCTTTCCAGAAATTATGGAGATGAGGCAGGATGGGGATTTGGCAAGATGATACAGAGGGAAGTGGGACATGTGCCTGGTGGCTGTGTGGGAACCTGCCCTCTCTGCACTTTCCCTGGATGTGAGAGACATGGAGCAGAGGTGACCTGATCCTCTGTGCATTTGTTCTTCCCAAGGTCAATATAGGAGGTTGCATGTTCAGAATTGAAAAGGTTGTAGGAGGGGAACTCTCAGAAGAATGGGGTCCCATTTAGGGAATGGGCCATTTTAGGAGACTGAATATCCCAGAAAGCTCTTTTCTCACCCTTGCTTTCCTCCTGCCATAGCTGAAGGCACAGAGATTCTTGAGCCCCCTTCTGTCCCAAAGATGGCACCCATTTTTTGGCTTAGTCTAATGATCTGCTCTTCCGGGGATCAAGCTCTAGAGGCCAGGTCTATTCCCCCTCCCCTTCCTCAGGCTGCACAGGGAGCTACAGCATGCTATTATCTATGGTGGCAGAGCTGTGGCAGAGCCGTCCCTGCTAAGATTTACAGTGTGGTTGGAAGAGCAGACAGCGGTCCCCAGCAAATCAACCCCATGTGTTGAGAATGACAGTAAGTGATGTAAATGCTTTGGATGAAATGCTGGAAGTTCGATATTAAGGTGCCTTGTGTTTCCTGTTGGGACCTGAGCTGTATTAAATAAGCCTGAGACATGCAAGCAGCAGAAAGATGGATTGGGGTTTGTGGGTGAGAGTGAGATTTAGGTTTGGTTTAATGCATCCTCCCCCCCAAGCATCACTGGACACATAGTCACCAGGGACCATCCATTAAAGCCTGAGCATCACCTCCTAATGGCTAAGCAGAGCTGGGCTCCCCCTCCCTTCCTGAACTCACATGCACAGGTGTGCGTGCACACACACTCAGACCCCAACTATCCAGATAGAGCAATGCAGTGCCAGAGCTTCTGCCAAAAAAAAAAAAGATAGAAAATTCTTAGGTGCATGATCCCAAATGGAAGCAGGTCAGGGCATCTCCATTCACTGATGAAGTTCATAAACTCATAAATCCAGGGATCCAACTAGTGGTGAAGGGGTTGGGCAGTGAGAAGGGGAAGAAACAACATACCTGAATGGGGGGGGGGGTCATTGTTTCAGTCTTAAACCCTGGTCCAAGGTATATGTGCACACACATATATTCACAAATACAGACATTTACTCAATCCTGGCACATATATGCATGTTAAAAACATACCACCATGTGTGTATATATACACATATATGCATTTCAGCCAGTATATGTCACTTCCTCCATGCATATACACATGTGCTAAGACATTGATATTCTTATGTGTACAGGACAGAAGAGTTTTCCTGGGCAGCCTGCTTCCTAAAGTGACCCTCTCCACAGGATAGACCATCACTCTCTTGGCAGCCTCTCTTAGACCATGTGTACATGCGGACACATTGTATCTATGTAGATACATTGTATCTATGCAGGCACACACATTGTGTACATGCAGACACATTGTATCCATGTAGACACATACATAGCATCCATGCAGACACACCCAGTATATCCATGCGCATTCATCCATTGTATCTATGTAGACACACATTGAATCCACCACAGACACATACATTGTATCCATGCAGGTACATACATTGTATCCATCTAGACACATTCATTATGTCTCTGTAGACACGTACATTGTATCCATGCATATGTATACATTGTATCCCTGTAGACACATCCAGACACATGTATGCACACAAAAATACTCTCCCCCAGTCATAACCACACATACATAGACCCTCGCATGCATGCACACATATATATGGATACCTATACATACTGCATCTGATCACATAAGCACACATGGCTCTTCTCTAAAGCCAGGGCTATGCCAAGGGGCTGACCCAGGTGGCCATGGGTAGAAGGCATGGAAAGAGGGCATTCTAGTGATCCGTCACACACAGTCATTGTATCAGCTGGCTCCGATGCCTACTTAACCTGACAGTCCTTCTTTGCCTGTTCAAGAAGAGGAAAAAAAAACTTTGAGAACTGCTCTTTCTTCTGGTGGATAGGTTTGCGGGAGCAGGCACCAGGGCAGGGGACTACGACAGGTATGGGTCTGACACCTGCTTCATTGTGGAATGACATTTCCAGGCAGGTGGACAAAGACTCCAGGCCAGGACAAAGACTGAGAGAGTCACTCCTACTCTGAGCTCTCTCCCATTCCCCCAGGTAGCCACACCACCTCCTTGCACTGTGAGCTGCTACATGGGAGACACCATAGCTATATGTTCTCTGTAATACAGGACCCCAGAACAGGTTGAGTCCAAGAGAAATAGAAAGCAAAGAGCTCTGAACAGATAGCAGCACAGGGATGAGGAGAAGAGGAGGAGGAGAAAGAAGGAGGGGATCAATGGTCACTCTGTCTCGGTTCAGCCTCCTTAGAATGTGTCCAGCCTAGTTGCTGGAGGTAATTCCCACTTATTTACAAAGCACAAATGGTGTCGAAGCTGAAGGAATCATCTCCATGGACATTCAAAGCACCCCCTCCTCAGTTAGCTGGAGAAGACTGAACCTCCACTTGGAAAAAAAAAAAAGAGGGTATGGATCATAGACTCACAGCATAGCAGAGCTGGAGGGAACCTTGGGAATCACATACGCTAGTTCCCACCCCCATTTTACAGACAAAGAAACAGGCACAGAGAGGTTGAGTGATCTTCCAAGAATCATACAGTTAGTGTCAGAGGAAGAATTTGAATCCAGATCTCTCCTGACCCAAACTCACTATTCTGCCTTTAAGTGACTTGTCCAACGTCACACAAACAGACAGTGGCAAAGCTGAAACTCAAACCCAGGTGCCCTGACTCCCAAGGCCATGCTGTTTCCCCTACACCACCAGCAGTAAGCCTTTTTTTCTTCTCTTTCTCCCTCCTCCCTCCTTGGCCCACCCTGGCCCAGACCCCCTCCATGTGACCCTGACGCCAAAGCAGCTGAAGACAGGCATCGGCAGCACCGTCATCCTGTCCTGTGCCCTGACTGGCCCCCCGGAGCTCACCATCCACTGGTACCGCAACACAGAGCTGGTGGTGCCGGATGAGACCATCTCTATCCGTGGGCTTAGCAACGAGACCCTCCTCATCACCTCCGCCCAGAAAAGCCACTCCGGGGCTTACCAATGCTTCGCCACTCGCAAATCCCAGACGGCCCAGGACTTCGCCATCATTGTTCTGGAGGGTGAGCAGAGTGGAAGGGAAGGGGCTGAGAGAACAGTTAGGTTACCACCTCCACACATACCCTCCCACACCTCAACCACTTCCTGGGACAAGCCCTACCTAGTGATGCCCTCTATCCACAGAAAACAAAGACCCCTGGCCACAAGACTGTCTCATCCACCACCTGTCACAGTGCCTGAAATTCCACCATTACAATGATTCATTCCTTGGGGTTTTAAAGGCTTTTTATCTTCCACAATCCCTGTTGAAATGCAACTAATCTCCCCTGGTTTCTTGGGATCTATCATTCTTGAAGCTTTTATCTGCTCCCACCTCAGGGAGGATTAGTTGACAGCTATCTGAGAGCAAGGACACAGGATGGGGGGGAAGGGGGCTCATCAGGAGAAAGGAGAGAGCTGTGGAAAGAGGAGTGGGAGGATGCCTGATGTGCCCACTTCCCAGCTTCACAGAGGGCTAGGCCTGCTCTGGGGACACTGAAAAGCCAGCCTACCAGGGACTGCCAGGGGTTTTAGCTCCCTCAAGATTAGGCAGCAACCTCCCCTGGGGTGTGCATGAAAGGCAGAGACAGAGCGAGCATTTGTATTACAGTGCTTCACAAAAAGGGTCTCACATACATTATCTCATTTAAATAATAGGAGTAAGTAGCCTCAGGTGGATGGGGCACAGCTTGGGGAGTCTGGCCCTGGCTCAGACCAACATCTGGATATGAACCCAAAATATGTGGTATGCAAATGTGGTATAATAATAATAATAATTTACTCCTAAATAGCCATTTTAAATTTGCAAATTAATAATTTCTCACCTTCCTGTATCTAACAATCCTATAATGTAATTAAGTTTAACTGTCATCCCCATTTTAGGAAACTGAGCCTCAGAAAAGTGAAGTGACTTGCCCAGGGTCAATCAGCTAGTTAACGATGGCATCTGGATTCAAGCTCAAGTTTTCTGATTCCAAATCCACCATTCTTTTCACTGCACCTCATTTTACATCTGTTTGGTCCTCACAGTCACCTGATATGGTAGACAAGACAAGCATCATTATCTCCACTTTACAGATAAGGAAACTGAGAAAGAGGGACTAAGTGATTTGCCTAAAATCACAAATGACTTAGTAGCAGAGCTAGGATTAGAACCCAGACCTGCTATGTGTCAGGCCCCGGCTCTTTCCTTACAAGGACCAGAACAAAGATCAACCTTGCCATGCTTTTGGTGGGTTGGTGTTAATTCTCCTGCTCCTGCTCCTTTTGTCAGAGCAGGGACCTTGTGAGTCACTTCCCAGCCTGGGTCTCCATCGACCTCTTTCCTTTCTGTTGGGGTGGGGGACCCACTCTGTGTTATATGGTGATGCCAAGGCTGGTTTCCTCCTGCCCCTTCCCAGATGGGACACCCCGCATCATCTCCTCCTTCAGCGAGAAGGTGGTGAACCCGGGGGAGCAGTTCTCACTGATGTGCGCAGCTAAAGGCGCCCCACCTCCCACCGTCACCTGGGCCCTGGATGATGAGCCGATCCAGCGGGATGGCGGGCACCGCACCAACCAGTACACCATGTCAGACGGCACGACCATCAGCTACATGAATGTCACGGCCCCCCAGATCCGAGATGGGGGTGTCTACCGATGCGCTGCACGGAACTCAGTGGGCAGTGCTGAATACCAAGCGCGAATAAACGTAAGAGGTGCCTGTCTACATTTAAATATCAGAATAGGCTATTAATTTCCTTCGTCATCTTTATGGTCGCCATCATCATTGTGGTTATTATTATCAATTATTATTGTTAATTATGCTTTTGATTTGGGTGGAGGATCTCACTCTCTCCCCACCCCGCTCTCTGTCTCTCTCACCCTGTCTCCCTCCTCTCTTTTGACCACACCCCACCCTTATTCTACCATTCTTATTTGTGTGTACAAGTGATGTGGTTTATTCCCCATCCTCTTCTACCTTAGTCCTCTCCTTCCCCCAGCGTCCTACCTCCTTAATCCTTCCTCTCTCTTCCTCTATCCAGTCACTCTGGGGATTGGGCAAGCCACAGATTCACGAACCATCCCACCCCGCTTTGTCCCTGCATGCAGAGCCTACAAAGACTAGGAAGGCAGAGTGTCACTGGGGATCAGAGAGTTGAGCTGTGGGGCCAGGTACCTGAGAGAGTTATCTTCCACATGTCCTGTTTCCTCCAAACCCACCATTTGGGAAGTGTGGCGTGACCAGGACATCAGAGTTGGGAAAGTCCCCTAGTCAGGGCTTACACTCCAGACTATGAGTCAGTGGTCTCCAGCTCCAAGTCTGGAAGGTAGCATTGTAGTCTTGTAGTCAGATCCCAGCCCTTTCCCATGTGGGTTTTTTTCTTTTCTACCATCTTCCTCATTCAATCTTTACTGGGTAGCTCATCAAAGATATGGAGGCAGCAGCCATTTGTCATGGTCTAGGGGAAAAGGTACTGGATCTGGAGTCAAAAGAAATGGGCAGAAATTACAACTCTAATAATTGATAGCTGTATGACCTTAGACAAGTCACTTCTTCTGTCTTACCCCCAGTGTCTTCCTGAGTTAAGTGAGAGGGCAGGATTCCATCTCTAAGGCATCTGCCACATATATGATCTGTTCTTCATGATATTGCCATCCTACCCAACCCTGAGCTGCACTTAGCCAAAAGTTGTGGCCATGATTACCACAAGACCACAACATAAAACATGGTCTCCCCTTTGTTCAGTGGGAAGAAGGAAAGTAGAGCAGATCTTAATTGCCTACTTTCCTCTGGGAGATATACATATTTTTGTAGAATATTAGGAAAGAGGTACAGTAATATGTATCATCCTCGGTCATCCTGTAGCTGACTTTTCATGGCCATCACCCAAAAGGAGAAGTTTCACAATCAAGGATGATACCATTGGGTCTTGCCTTCTCTTACTGTCTCTTCTCCTCTGGTAGTACCCTTGTTCTCCATTCAGTCCATTATAGTCCCATATATACTTTTCACTGCAAAAAGGAATTTATAAATGTTAGGCAAAGATTGAAATTATGTTTCCTGTGTGTTACTGTGCACCAGAGTCTTTGAGCTTAGCCTCAACTGGGGCACATGAGATTTGACATCACAAGATAGATTCCTCCATCTCCTGGAGAATGTAATTTTCTGGCATTAAAAACGTGTGGATCTCTCCTTTGCCTTGTAAGTCACCTGCATCTTTCTTTTTTTTCTTTTTTTGAGAGACTCTAAGATTTGCAACTGTGCCACACCATTAGCAGAATGTTTGTGTTTTTTTTAAAAAGATGGAGTTTTGTGCCAAATTGGAGCTTAAGATTTTTTAAAGCCCAGTGACAATTTCCCAAATTCCATCCAGCCTTCTCTCTTCTTCTGCAATTCTGAGCCCATTCTCATTTTCTAGCTGCTACGCCTGTCCTAGGCAAAAGTAGTGATAGATCACCTTAGTGAAGAAGTCTTCCATCTCCATGCCATAGTTTGCTTAGTAAACATTTTTCATCCATTTAGCTGTTCACATGTGGATGGTTATGACAACATTTTTTGAATCATCATGGATTATTCAAGTGTGATGATTATTTTCAGTAATTGTAGGTCTCATTGGGAAGGCCTGAAATGGGACTTAATTCAGTCATTAAAATATTATCTCATACAGGTATATCTAGAGCACAGGTGTCAAACTCAGGGCCATCAGGCAACCTGAAAAAACTCCTGAGTGTGGCTAGAACCACGTTAAAATGTAATTGGGAAATGTTTCATAAAACAAATACAAAATACAATACAACATAGATAATGTTAATTTGTGGTTTTTTAAGTCAATATGCATTCCACAGGGATCAGTTCTATTTGAGTTTGACACCACCATAGGGCATCTTCCATGACAGTGTCCAACACTTCTAATAAGCATACCTATTTAATGCTTCCTTTAACATTAAAATCAGTGTTGTGCGAGAGTTCTACAACATATTTCAATGATAATCAATACATAAGGGATACTAGGAGGCAGCTTGGTACAATGGAATAAGCACTTGCTCTGAAGTCACAGGTCATGTGTTCAAATCTCACCACTGATCTTTCCTTGTCTATATGACCTTGGACAGGTCATTTAACCTCTTTAGGCCTCAGTTTCCTCATCTGTAAAATTTGAGAGTTGGATTAGATGTCTAGAGGAGACACATGACCATAAAAGTGGGTAAACTGGTCATATAGAAGAAGGAAGGATAACAGGTGGACAGAAGCCCTGAGCGCTATCCACTGGTATCCAAAGAATGTCAAAAAAAAAAAAAAACCCTCCAGCAAGACACAGCTTGTTGAGTAGAGAAGCTAAAGAAAAATACAAATAGGCATCTTGTAGAAAGAGAAGACAAGGATGGGCAGTGATCTGCATTAATGGGAGGAATGGCCCACGTTAATGACATCTTAGGGCCATTGAATTATTGATCTACAAGTACAAAAAACATGTGCATTTATAAAAAATGAGTGTCCCTCACTGTGTCTCCCTGCACGTTGTGCCCTGGCTTTGCCAACGCCTAGTCCCATCATCAGTCCAGTTATCCACCAAGCATTTCCTCCACTGTGAGGGAAGTTCAGGAAGCTAACTACATATAATCAAGATCAGTCACACATTGAGACTCAAATGATTCCTTTTTTTGGGCTCAGGTTATAACACAAAATAATCCTTCCAGGTGATACTGTCATCCCTTCTATGTAAGTCTCAAGGTCTTGCCTCTTAGGATTAGAGTTATTCTTAGCACTTAATATTATTATTTTTAACAATAGTAGCTCATACTTATGTGGTATTTTAAGGTTTATAACACAAAATAATCCCTTTCAGGTATTACTGTCATCACTCCCATTTATGAACATTTAACCTTATTAAGACTTTAGTTCTTAGGATTATAGTTATTCATGTTGTTATTATTAAAAATAATAATAGTTCATATTTATATAATTTTTAAGGTTTATTAAATGCTTAGTGAAGTAGGTTGTACCACAAGTAGTATTATACTCATTTTATAGAAGAAGAAACTGGAGCTCAGAGAAAGAAAGTTTCTTTCCAGCTCTAAATACTATTACCTTTTGTGAATGTCTGTCTCCTGACTTTTTCAGATTAGTCCATCCTCTTTCTGTCCTCCAATTCTTGGCTAAGCTACAACCTTTTAGCCCTCTCTTTGAGTCTCTGGAGATAGCCAAGGAGTCCTCTACAAACTCCAGCTACTTTTTAAAAATTAATTTAATTTATTAATATATTATTATTTATTAGTATATTGATTATAATTCATAAATGTTATTAAATAATTTGATTTAATTTACATATTTCCTTGGCTCTGGCCATAGGAATCCTGTTCTCCAGTCTCTGCCCAGGTAATAGGCTATGCAATAGGACTGGATCCCTAACTTCTTTGTTTCACATCTGTACTTTCTCCCTCCACATCCCCACCTATCCAGTTAATTTTGTTTAAAATGCCTTTTGAACATTTCTTACTCCACTCCCAACCATCATCTCCCCACTGTAAAAAGAGGTAGAGAAGGAAATGGTAAACCACTCCAGTGTTTTTGCCAGGGAAACCGCCAAAGTGGGGTCATGAAGAGTCCAGCATGATTGAAATAACTCCCTGAACAACAAAAAGTCCTTGAAGATTAGGACTGGAAGAGACATCATATCAAAAATCTCCATCGTACAGAAGAGGAAACTGAGTGGAATGTCTCACTTGAGGTCACACAACTAGTTGTTAACAGATCTGTGATTTGAACCTAGGTCCTCTGACTCTGAGTCCAGTGCTCTGGACAATCTTCCATGCTATTTCTCACAATGTGCCACTTTAGGGATTCCCAATCTATGTTTGTATATAAAAAGACAATCACCAACTACTAGGGAAGACCTCATTTTAGTCCTCTCTTAAATATTTAAAGTGCTTAAGACTTCTCATTTACATTAAAACAGAAAAATCTCATTGTCTACATAGAGATAAATCCACAATCAGCAATCACCAAGGGGAAGAAGTGCATTTAAGCACTTACCATCCCTCTTTTCCCCAGGCTGGCCAGTAGATTCTTATCTTATTAAAGGGTGACTTCTAGGAAAGAGATCTGACCTTCTAGAGTGAACAACTGTAAGTTCAGATGCTTCTTTGGGAGGTTAAAGGGGGACCCGAAATCCAGCTTATCTCAATCACCTTAGGTCAGAGGTCTTCTTATCTAATCGTTCTATCACCAGACCTAACAGTCCTATCCCAAGGTTATCCTACCTACATGCTAAGTGACTTGAGAACAGAATTCCAGGGAGATCCCTAGCTCTCTGTGGCTAACTTTGTCCCTTGTTTTCCCTCTCCCAATCCTGCTTAGGACCCCCAAGTATCCGAGCAATGAGGAACATCACGGCAGTGGCAGGTCGGGACACACTTATCAACTGCAGGGTCATTGGCTATCCCTACTACTCCATCAAGTGGTACAAAGACACCTTGCTGCTGCCTGACAACCACCGCCAGGTGGTGTTTGAGAATGGAACCCTCAAACTGATGGATGTCCAGAAGGGTATGGACGAAGGAGAATACCTCTGCAGCGTTCTTATCCAGCCTCAGCTGTCCATCAGCCAGAGTGTCCATGTTGCAGTGAAAGGTAAGGATGACAAGGAAAGACATCTTCAAGGGACCTATCAGATATGATTATGCCTTAGAGTTGGCTTCACATGTATTTTGTTCCCATACTAGGGTGTAAGCTCCCTCCCTGAGGGAAGGGACCCTGTTTTATCTAAATTTTGTATCCCTCCCAGTAGTACCACTAAATCAGTCAGCCCTGATCAGTCAGTCAATGAGCATTTATTAGAGCAGAGCTCTGGGGATACAAAGAAAGGGAAAAAAGGTCCCTGTCTTTGAGAAATTCATCTTCTAATGGAGGAGACAACATGTAAAGGACTAGATACATATAAGATCTATACAGAGTAGATCCAGGCTTCTGTACCTTTCTGAAAAGGAGGTAACTCTAGTAAGTCATCGGGTTAGGAGGGGAGAGTTAGAACCTCCCTGTTTCTCTCTTATGAAACTGTGGAAGACAAGAGTGCACTAAGGCAGGTCCTCCCAGGAGCTGGTTCCTAACCTTTGGCCAAGCCCCAAACACATCATATTTGGTACTGCACTGAGTCCTCTAATAAAGATTTACTATCATGCCTCTTAGTGTTGTGGAGGTGACTCTGGGCTCTTGAAAGTTATGCAGGTGGAGTATGATCCCTGGTCAGTCCTACCAGAGATTAAAAGTACAGGCCTGGTAATGTACTACATACATATTGTCTAGGGACCTACTTAAAAGCTCACCTGGTTGGTGGCAAAAATGAAGATGATTTTGTGGAGCTACAGCTAATCCAAGGGCCATAGTTTAGGTCATAGAGGTTTCAACTTATGTTGCTAAATAGTTAGCATTTATATAGTGCCTTTAGGTTTGCAAGGTACATTATAAACATTATCTCATCTAATCCTCACAACAACCCACAACCCTGGGAGGGAGGTGTTATTATGAACCTCATTTTAGAGATGAGGAAACTGAGGCAGACATAGGTTAAGTGACTTGTCCAGGGACATACAGCTAACATGTCTGAGGCTAGCTTTGAACTCAGGGCTTCCTGACTCCCAGTCCAGCCCTCTATTCATTGTGCTACATAGCTGCCTCAAATCATCAAATGAATCACACATCAAATCATCACACAAATGAAATCCCAGCTCCTCATTGTACTGTCCATTAAAAGTTATATAGGTAGGGGTGGCTAGGTGGCACAGTGAATAGAGCACCAGCCCTGGAGTCAGGAGGACCTGAGTTCAAATCCGACCTCAGACACTTAACATTTACTAGCTGTGTAACCCTGGGCAAGTCACTTAACCCCAATTGCCCTTCCCCCCCAAAAAAAAATTGCATAGGCCTAATTCCTGATTTAGGGGAGTTTTACAGACACATGCTCTGGAAAGCTCTGAGCATTCACACATGACTGAAGAAACACCTCCATCCAGTATATGTATGGAAAGTTAGTCATTTATGTCATCTGCCAGGAACTTCATCATCTACAAGCAGTTGTAGGGGGATAAAAACTCCAATGAACACAATTTCAGATGAAAAGATAGAATGGATATCTCTGGAACTTGCAGACACAGGGATAGATAGGACCTACAGATAACATGAATTCCTAAGATTTTAAGTGGCAAGTAAAATTGAATATGTTATGATTTTACTCAAAAAAATAAGTGATTAAGTATCTGTGATTAATTTAAGAAGTATGCATTGCATAACAACTACCTGCCTCATAATATGTTAGGCATTGAAGGGCAACACAGACATAGAACAAGACAAGTCTTTGCCATGAAAGACCTTATAGTCCTTATAGCTGATGAGGGGAGCATACGGAAAGTTTGATAACTCTACATGACTAGGTACAAGAAGCACCCAATGAGTTGTTAGAACACTACAGGAGTTCAGAGAATGGGGGATCTTTGTGGTTTGGGAAAGCTGGAGAAAGTTTCACAGAGGAAGCAAAACTTAAGATGGGCTTTGAATGGTGGATATTTGAATAAAGGAAGAGGATGATGTGGAAGACATTCTAGGCTGGAAGAAGAGACAAGCAAAGACACTGA
This sequence comes from Pseudochirops corinnae, assembly GCA_028646515.1. NCBI lineage: Eukaryota > Metazoa > Chordata > Mammalia > Diprotodontia > Pseudocheiridae > Pseudochirops > Pseudochirops corinnae. Next base: position 110,750,373 of record CM053588.1, read on the forward strand.
GGTGGGAAAGTGGATGGTATATTTGGAAGATTAATTAGTCAATTGATTGTTGATTAATTAGAAGATGGTAGATGAGTCAGCCTGGAATGGAAGGCCCATGTTGGCCATCAGTGAGAGATGAAACTGGAAAGGTAGATTAGGTTCAAATTGAGGAGAGTTTTAAATATCTGGCTAAGAATTTGAACAGTATCATTTTAGGTAATGGGGAGCCACTGAAAGTTTCTGAGCAGAGAAGTAAAATTATAAAAATTCTCCTTTAAGGAAGATTCATCTGGTACTGTGTTCAGGGAGGATTGGAGCAGAAGACAGGAGGCAGAGAGAAACCCCTTAGGAATCTATCATTTAGTCTATATATTAGATGACAAGTGATAAAAATGAGAAAGAAGAGAAAGGGTTGAATTCAAGAGACTTTGTGATTCAGTAGGGCAATTGGAAGTGGAGAGAGGAGGAGGCAGCATCGTAGGTAGGGCGTGGGGAACGAGAAGCATGATTCCAGTGATGGAAATAAGGAAGTCAAGAAAAAGAAAGCTTTGAGGGGAAGGTTTGAAGAAGGAAAAATGTCTTGTTGTAGGCAAATAAATGTATATTGGATTGAAAATGGCAAATTGAGTTTAAGGTGATGGTAGGACAGGGAGTTGAAGACAAGTCAGAGGTCTAATAATGGACGTATAGATGATTATGGACAGCCATCAATAAAAAATGTCACCACATATGATGGGCATTGTGTAGGGCAGGGGTGGTCTGAGAACCCATGGTCTCCAGGTCACATGTGGCCCTCTAGGGCCTCAAGTGAGGCCCTTTGATGGAAGCCAAACTTCACAGAACAAATCCCCTTAATAAAAGGATTTGTTCTGTAAAATTTGGATTCAGTCAAAAGGTCACATCCAAGGACCTAGAAGGCCACATGTGACCTTGAGGTATAAGGCTTGTAAACACAGTGGTGGCAAGAAGGAATGGAAAATATGAGACACAGAGAAGTGACTTGTCCAAGGTCACACAGCAATTTAGGCTTCTCTTACCATTATCGAAGATAGGGTGGGGAGGGAGATTGGGGACACAGGATTCTAAAAGTCTCAGACAGAGTAGGGAGGTCACCTTGTGATCCTGAATCAATCACTTCACTCTAGTGGGCTTCAGCTTCCTCATCTATAAAAGGAGGAGGTTGGAATAGATGACTTTTATGATTCCTCCAGCTCTAAATCTGTGACCCCATGAAAGTTCTGGGGGTGCTTGTCCCATCTCTACTACTGTCCCCCCTCCCCCCAGACCCTGGCAGTGGTCCAGCATGTGCTGCCAGCATGAGCCACGCACCCGAACCACAATGATTGTGCACCAAGAAGATGTGCAGCAGCCACAGCAAATTAGCTCAGTTGCAGCTGAATTAGAGCAAAGCCCCATCTCTCCCTCTCAGCTGTCACTGGGCCGCCTGGATCTATTTCCCGTTACAAGCAGCGGAGCAAGAGTTTACAGTGTAAACATCACATATTAAAACATCTAACCTTTGCTCGGCTTGCCCGCACCCAGCATTTGGCCATGTTTGTTGGCTTTTAAAAAAAAATTACAGTGTTCAGTCTGTGGAGCACACTGAACATCCTGAAAGCTGCTCCTGCCCATCAATTATTCAGCCCCATTCAGGGAACCATCGGTCCTAATGAATTGAATCTGATGCATTCCATCTCAATGACTTGCTCTTTGGATTACACCGAAAACCAGCATCTTCTCAGCCAGTGTCATTTGAGTGTGTGTGTGTGTGTGTGTGTGTGTGTGTGTGTGTGTGTGTCCCCACCTCAAGAGATCGTGAAAATTTTTAGGAGAAATACAGTCCCAGAAGGAGGGAGTTTACCAGTGCCTGGGCTGGGGAAGTACCCCCCGAGAGTCCTGTGACATAGCCCTTTCTTGGTGTCCAAAGCATTTCCTCACCCAATCCACCACCACCATCACCAACCCACTGACCCTATTCCCTGACACCTCCAGCCACCAACCTCTCCCTACTCTGATTAGCATTCAGCTTTGCAGAAAAACCCATCATAACTAATTAGGGATGATGTAACTTGATTAGCTGATGCCCTCCTTCAGGGGCTGCCCAAGGAGGTGCTGGTTGGCACAAAAGGGGGACACTAACAAGGTGTCCAAGTCCACAGGCACCCAAGACAGGGCTGATTTTTGTATCCCCCAACACTACCTCCCCAGCCTGTTATGACAGGAGGACAGTAGCCAGGCCTAGCTGGGGTGGGGTGGAAATCTGACAGCTCCTTCAAATACCTTTGTTTTCTTCCCTCGGAGCCCCGCCCCCAACCCCTTTCATGTGCCAGCTTTCCTGGCAGCTATTAGAAATGGTTGCAGGTGGTGCTGAATCAAAAATTCCCTGGGCAAGCTGATTATGGCCCAGAGAGATGAAGGGAGGAGGGAAAGCCGTGGAGGATGTTGGCACAGGGCTTGCCTGGGCCTTTGGCATGAGTGAGAACTGGCTGGCAGGAGAAATCCAGGCTTTGCTGGAAGGGGGAGTGCTTATATCACTGGACATCAGGCAAGGTCCCTGGCAGGATGTTAAGATGCAGGCACATCAATCCAACATGGACAAGATGTCTTTGGGGCCCCCTTTAGCTGCAAAATAACGTAGCATAAAAGCAGCTCTGGGCATGCATGCTAAATCTTTAATTAAATGAGAAGGTGCAGCTGACTCTCTGGGCTCCTGGGTGCTGAATGTGAGGGAACATTTCCATCATCATATTAGTACCACTTAGGAAGTCCAGAGCTGAAAACAGGGAAGCAGGGTGTCTTTCTTCTGGCTCGCACCAGGACATTTGGGCTTCTGTGCTCTGTTTTTGAACAAGTAGCAAACACTCCTTTTTAAAGCACATGGGAGCTGTGGGTGTGTGGAACGAACTAACACAAACATACTCTACACAGCCCTCCTCTCCAGGTCACTCAAAACAGGTGCAACTACTTCCCAGGAAGCCCCTGACGTGCTTCCTCTCTTCACCCAATCCTAAAACAAATGAAGAGCATGAGAGGATGTTGGGGTAGGGTGGGGGGAGGGGGTGAAGTTGGTTTGGCCCAAAATTTAAATTCCCATTATTTTTTAGAAAGGAAGGTTCTAATATCTACACTATTGAAGCCCTTCCAAAGACACCTTGATTATTATGAAAGACGACACCATCTTCCAAGGAAAATGCACCAAGCACATCTTAATTTATGGAAAGGAAAGAAATGGGGTGGAGGGGATTATGAAAGCTTCTCACAAGAATTTTATTTTACCAATTGAAGAAGCCAAGAGAATGATATAGAAATGCCCTCCTTTTTAAAGATGTAGGGCATTAAATATCAGAGTCAGGCCATAACAGTAATAATTGCACCTTCTTGTCACCATTTCACAACTACCAGCTGTAAGGGTACCGTAATCTCTGACACAGGTAGATCTAAAAGAACAGGGAAAGACTCAAAGAGTATTGTCATGATGGTCACTGACAATGTGATGAAGAGTCATCATTTCTCTGCCCTTCAGCATATTCTGTACCTGAGAACTCAGGCACCTTACAGCACAACACAATGCGCAATGGCTCCCCAAAGACATAAACGGTACAAGAAACAGAAATACAGATACACAGAGCCATACTGTTCTGGTGGAAAGAGATCTCCCCTGGTCATCTTGCTTCTTCTCCTTCCAAAACACAGTTCTACTGCCATACTATATATAATAGGCCAACTTAACCATACTCCCAGAGGACTAGTTTTCCCTGTTCTTATCTGCTGCTACAATCATCCTCAGAAGGCCATTGGCTCCTGTCTTCCTGACCCACAGATCAATTGTCTTACCTCTGTGAGTGTAATAACACTTTCATTTCTATAAGCCTTTATAATTTCCAAAACACTTTCACAGTCAGTGCCTCACAATATCCCAGTAAAGGGATGAAGGGTATGGTATCCTCATTCTACAGATGAGGAAATGGAGAATCGGGAAATTTAAATGGCTTGCCCAAAGTCACACAGCAAGGTGGTGATGAAGCCAGGACTGGGAGCCAGGTCTCCTGATTCCTAGTCTGCAGCTCTAAGCTGTTTCCAGTCCAGCCTCTCACACCATCCATACTTTGCTAATGACTACGGTAAATAAAAAGAGCTTGGTCTAAAAGATTGACAACAAGAGGTGCCATAAAAGCTTTATTGGCCTCAACCAGGGGTCAGCACATCACTTGCTAGTGCCTTGCCCTTCCCAACAAGTGACAATAAAGGCTTTATGGTAGACAGACCATGATCTGGGTTACCACATCTGCTTATCCTGTCTGCCATTGTTCCCCCTTAGATTCTCTTTCCCCTCTGCTGCTGCCTCTGACATCACCATGAATGAATGAGTGAAGGAATGAAAAAGCATTTATTAAGCCCTCAACATGTGCAAGGCACTGGGTATGCTAAGCCCTGAGCATACAAATTCCAACAAGCAAGACAGTCCCTGACCTCAAGAAGCTTACACTCTAACTGGGAAAGTCAAAGGCAATGCTAATTGCTCTCCTCAAAGCTTGCTATCTGGGAAAGGATGACCCTTTTTCTTGTGTAGAGAAGCTAGAAGGTAGAAACTCAATGCTATCCACACAGTGATGTTCTCAAGGCTGCCTTGCTGAGGAGAATACTGGAGCTCAGGCAGTAATCACTAAACAACAAAAATGTAAGAAACTGATGATCTTTGTTGTTAAGGTATGAATTGTCCCCATTGCTGGGAGGTCAGAATGGATTCCGACGACAGAATTCTACCGTTGTTGCATTGTTTTTGTTTTTTACCAGCCCTACAGAAGTTATCTCTTCCCCTTTCCTGTGCAGATCTAGAAGAGTCCCCAAAAGGTCACCTCTCGCTCCCCACCCCAGGATTTCTGGCAGGTGAATGTCTGAAGTACCCAGGACAGATAGTTATTTGATATCTCTTCTTTGGTGGCACCCAAACCATAGCAGACTGGTCATTAATCCTATTCCTGATGACCTACAAAGGAGAAACCACAGGCTTTTCCCTAGTAGACTCAAGAGACTTGTACTTTCCTTACTCTCCTCCTTTTCTTATCCTGTGCCATCTACCTATAATTCTTTCCCTTCTATGTCCTTCTGCCTATTGAAAATGTGCCCATTCTTCAAGGCCCAGATTAAATACTATCTTCCCCATGAAACCTTTCCTGATCAGCCCCAGACACGTCTAATCTGTCCTTCCTCTAAACTTATAGCAATGATCATATTCTGACTCATACTATAATTATTTGTGCATATCTTTTCTCCTTAACTCTATACTTCTTTAATCAATCAATCTATCAACTAACATTTATTAAACACCTACTTTGTATTCCAGGCACTGTGGCAGGTTCTAGGGATACATAGAAAAAGAATGAAATGGTCTCTGCCCCAAAGAGGGTCTATTATTTCATAAGGGTGCCCATGTACACATAAAAATACATGCACATATGTATTACATATATAGTGTGTATATACATATATGTGTATACATATACATAAAATATGTATGTATATATTGTGCATATATATATATATACACATCAGGCTGGGTCCTGGGACAGTGGCTGTTACAGCTCCCCTGAGGACCCAATGCTAACCCTGAGGATTTGGAGTTGTTTTCTAATGTTATGCCTCATAAGCCCCTACTTATGGATGGGCTTCCCTTCTCATGATTATCAATTGATATCATTTAGTGAACAAGACTTAGTTAGCTTTTTAAAAAGCTTTTAATTTTCTAACATTCATTTTTTTAAATTTTGAATTCTAAATTCTCTCCCTCCCTATAGCCCCTCCACTCATTGAGAAAGCAAGCAATATAATATCCATTATATGTATGAATTTATTCAAAACATTTCCATATTAAGAGTATTGTAAGAAAAATAAAGTTTAAAATGTTAATTAGCTTTTATTAAGACTTATTTCCTGAAATGGTAGTATAAGAAGAGTTGGTACAAAACACTTTCTCAAAGTGTGTGACACACTCTCTCCCACCAGTACAAAGACCCAGTTTCCTCTATCACTCTGAACACACTTCCAATGTAAAGTCAGGGGAACCTGCATAGTTCAGCTAATGGCTTCATCTAATAGGGGGAAACTTCCCAAAGACACTTTTTCTAAAGCACATGATTGATTCATTCAACAGAAAAGTATTCTCACCTGGTATAGGTATCAGGATTTAGCATCTTGACATTTCCTCTAAACCCCCACCTCTCCCAGGTTTTTTATTACATCAAAGGAGGAGGATGAGGAGGAGAGGTCAGGAAGGGCCTCCTTCAGGGGGTGGTGTTTGAAGAAAACTAGGAATTTTAGTGATGACACTCAGAATAGCTGCCATTGCTATAGAGTGCTTTAAGGTTTGCAAAGCACTGTCTATATGTTACCTCTCTTGATCCTCAGAAAATCCTCCAAGTTAGATGTTATTATGGTCCCCATTTTACATACGAGGAAGCCAAGGCTGACAGAGATTAAGTGAATTGTCTAAGGTCACACAGCAGGCAAGTATCTGAAAGAGAATCTGAACGCAGATCTTCCTGACTCCAAGTTCAGTCCTCTGTATGCTGTGCTGCCTAGCTGCCATGGTGTAGACATGATCCTAAGATGGAGAGGCAAGGAGGGGGTGTATTTGTACATCAAGGAGAGATGGGAAATGGAATCTCATATGTGAAGAACAGCAAAAAGCTCAGTTTGATTCATCTGTAGGAGGTATAAAGAGGAATAATGTATTAGTCTGGAAAGGTAGATTGGGAGTCAAGTTGTGAAAGATTTTAGTTGCTAAAGAAGATTTTCTATTTTATCTTCTTGCTAATAGGAGCCACTAGAGTCCTTGAGAGGCAGAAGCTTTGTCTTAGGAATCTTTTTATTCCCTCCCTCATCTTTACCCAATTATCTATTAACAGTGCATTTCATATTGACTATTCTAATTAAGTAAATAAACAAATGACCTCCTTTTGGGACTTTTTCCAAAATCCCAAATTCTTATTATTTGAAAGGTCTTCCTCATGTATGATCATCTTCCCTGCTTCAATTTCAACCCATTTCTACTTGCTCTGTACCCCATAGAGATGTAGAAATCTGATCAGTAGCCTTCAAAGTCATTAATACTTCTTTTTCCAGGTTGAACCATCCTAATTCCTGTCTTTCTTCACATACAAGCCATTTTTAAGGTTCTCTTTTTGCTTGGGTCTGAACATCCCACATCTTCTCGGGTCATCAGTACAAGATTAAATCAAAATCTGACTCCCATGTGGTACAGAGGAAGAACCTTCTAGCTCACCAATACTAGGGCATTAGGGCACTTTTCTCTTAGAAGACTGGAAGCCCCTTAGTCTCTGACTCTTTTATCGCACCACTGTCCATAGAGCCTCTGAACTATGCCAGCAACTTCCAGGTTCCATTGAGAGAAAAAGCTGTCATTTCATGGTTTCAATCCTTTCAATTCCTTCTCTCCAGGCCTAGAACTCTCTCCCATCTTCTCCATCTCCTATCCCATCACCCTCGTGGAAGAGATTTCTCTCTGTAAGTATCTGTCCTTCCCAGAGGATCAACCTCCCTAAGACATCCTGAAAGTCGGTCCAGGCAAGAGAGTCCAGGCAAAACTCACCCCTGTCCGCTAGCCCCTTCACCACTTCCCTACCATATTCCCTAGGCCTCCTCTGATGGCACAGACATGTTAGTAGCATTTTTCCCTATATCCATCAATACCTCCAGATGAGACTGAGGGTCTGCCTTCTCCCATCCTTCCTCCTCCAGGGTCTCATACTCATGCCTTTAGGGGTGGCTATTGAGAAGAGAAGCAGTCAAGGAAGCTTCACTCTCTAAATGAGCCAGGATGGGCCAGGAAAGGCTGTTGGACTGTAGACAGTCTTATAATTTAATTACCAGACTATAGAAAGGAGTTCTCATCCATCTATTAAGTGCTTACCCTTGTTAAGCTCCTCTCTCTTCTCCTACCCCCTACTTGCTGGAGAAGCTGTGGCCTAATTGAGTTATCATAAAGATAATGGCTACTTCTCTATCTAGACCTTGGAAAAGAAACATCCATCTGAGATTCACTTAGGCTCCATCCAGTCCTTCCATTCCTCCTACACAGACACACACACACATATACACACACACACACACACACACACACACACACATAAACCACAGGGGTTAAGATTTTGGCATATGAGGGAGATTTCCCAAAGGGAGGACTTAAGTGATAGGGGAGGGCACGCTAAAACATCAGTTAATGCCATGCATGGTCAAATAAACCAACCAGGGCAGATGACAACCACATCTTTACTACTCATACTATCCAAGAGAGGGATACTATCTTCCTGTCTCCTTTTCTAGTCTTACCCAAAGGGAAACCATAAAGAAAAAAGATATGTACTTTCCCCAGAGTCCCTTCTGTGGGGCATCTCTGTCTGGGGCCCCTCTCTAAAAGCAGCTAGGTGGGAACTGGGCATGAAATCAGGAAGACCTAAGTTCAAATCTTAGTAGTGCTTAATAAAATGTTTATTTCCTTCCTTCTTTCCTTCATACCTTCTTATCTAGGATCTCTCTGCCTAAGCCCTTCCTGGATATATCAGAGCCTTCCATAGATATGGGCCCCTTTGAGGGGTGAGGGACCTCTTTCTGAGAACTCTGTGGGTCTGGGTACCCTCTATAGGGTTTCTATGTCTAGACCCTTCTGTAGAATCTATCTATCTGGATCCTCTGCAGATGTGGACCACTCTATGGGATGCATCTGAAAGGACCCTCTGTGGATATGGGTCCTGCTCTTCCTAACTTCCCAATCTCATGTCTCATCATTTTCCCTACTTCAATTTCAACACATTTCCACGTGCTCTGTTCCCATCAGAGATATAGGAAGCGGATCAGTAGGCTTCAGAGACTTTAAGACCCCTCAGCCTTCCTTTTTCCAAGCTAAATCATCCCAATTCTTGTCAAAGGTACCAGACTTGCAACCATGTGTCATTCACAACTCTTTGCTATCTCTCACCTTCTGTATCTGCTCTGGTTGCTTAGTCTTGTTAATATTGCCTTTGTAACATCTTTCACATACACCTCCTTCTCTCCTCTGCCACTGCTATCACCCTGGTATGTGCACTCATTGCCTCAAGCCTATATTATTGCAATAGCCTGCTGGTTGGTCTGCTTGCCCAACTCTCTCCCCATCCCAGTTCATTCTCCACTAAGTTGTCAAAGTGATCTTCCTAAAGTGCAGGTCTGGCCATATGACACACCCCCTCCCAATAAATTCTAATGGCTCCATGTCATCTTTGAGATCAAATATAAAATCCTCTGTTTGGCATTCAATGGCCTATCTCCCTCCCTCCCTTCCAGGCTTTTTATACTTTTCATCCTTCACACACACACACACACACACACACACACACACACACACACACACATCCACACATCCAATGACACTGGCCTCCTGGCTATTCCCTGATCAAGACACTCCATCTCCCAATTTCAGATTTTTTTACTGACTATCCTCCCAGGAAAGGATTTCTCTCCCTTAACATCTTCACCTTCTGGCCTCCATGGTTTCCTTCAAGTCCCAGCCAAAATCTTACCTTCTATAGGAAGTGTTAACTGATCCCCCTTAATTCTAGTGCCTTCAGTTTATTGATTATCTTCAACTTATCTTGTATATGACTTATTTGTACATAGTGGTTTGCCTGTTGTCTAACCCCATTAGATCGTGAACTCCTTCAGAGCAGGGACTGTCTTTTGCCCTTCTTATTATCTTCAGTACTTAATACAGTGCCTGGTACATAAATGCTTAATAAATGTTTATCAACTGATTGACTGTAAGTTCTCTCTCCCTGGGCCAATGTTGGACCTCTGTGGGGTCTTTCTTTCTGGGTCCCTCTGTGGGATCTCTTTCTTGCCTAAGATCTTCTGAAATGGCATATACAACAAGCTCCCGGTCTCTCCTCCTTCTATTAGAGAAGTGAAAGGATAGGAGAGTGGGAGCTCCAGAGATAGAGACAAGAATAAATAAGGCAGTGTGGGGAACATATGGGGAAGAGTCTTATGGCTGGGGCAGGTTTCATTACATCTATCAGGACTGATCCCATGGGAGGTAGTGGGTTGTGGATATATGATAAGGAACTGGGGCAAAAAAAGACCATGACATGATGGGGAAAATGGGGATCTGGACTTAGATGATAGGCCCACAGTCAATCAGAGGTCCAGATGCAAACACAAAATAAAATTTGGGGCCAAATATAGAGTTGTAATTCACGATGATAAGCAGAAAGGCCACATTGGGTAGGCAGGCAGGCAGACAAGAACCAAGGCTACACATAATGAAGGGCAAGGTAAGGTGAGCAGTCAGATGCCTGGGAGACAATTTGGATTTTCACAGGACCTGATGAGTAAGAATAGCTGCAAGAAATGAGTAACCAAGGAGGCCTTGATTCTGAAGCAAGGATTTAGCACCCATCAGGAGTTTTTTTTAATATTCTTCCCACTAAGGCAAGAACCAAGCCTAGGACAGAGGTATCCCAGAATCCATAGGGAAGAGCATGCAAATGAATATCCCTAACTGAAACCAAGATGGAAAAGATAGTAGCTAAGAACTGATTTCCATGCTATCATTTCCCTCTTGCCTTTTCTCTTGCCATGCTTGTCCAGTTCCCCCCCTGATTCAACCCTTTGAGTTTCCCCCTGCCTCCATCGGACAGCTGCTCTACATCCCCTGCGTGGTCTCCTCTGGGGACATGCCCATCCGGATCACCTGGAGGAAGGATGGTCAAGTAATCATCTCCGGCTCAGGGGTGACCATTGAGAGCAAGGAATTCATGAGCTCCCTCCAGATCTCCAGCGTCTCCCTCAATCACAATGGAAACTATACCTGCATTGCCAGCAATGATGCTGCCACCGTCAGCCGTGAGCGTCAGTTGATCGTGCGAGGTGAGACCCCCATGTGGGAGAAGGGCAGGAGATGGGAAGGAGGACAGAAACAATCCCATGGACATGGGGATGGAGGAACTGTGATTGACCGTTGAGGTAACGTCTCTTAATCCTGACTTACAAAGACCCACAATATATCAGGACTTTAGGAACTATAGAGGAAAAGACTCTTTATCTCTACAAAGGAATGTCAATACAGGGAAATAAGTTCTAGCCCTATCCAGGAGATGTGGTTATGGATTTCTTCCCCCTTAAGATTCAGGTTGTAAAACTCTAAGCAAGCTTGTTTGTAGTAGTTACTGATCCACTGAATCCTTCTCTTCCCTTCTCCCCACTCTAACTTCCCTAGTCCCACCTCGTTTTGTGGTGCAACCCAACAATCAGGATGGTATTTATGGAAAAGCTGGAGTGCTGAACTGCTCCGTGGATGGCTACCCACCTCCCAAGGTCATGTGGAAGCATGCCAAAGGTAGGCACTAGGGCCTTGGCTGTGAGTTATTTCAAGTGGAGAACTCTAGGCTAAGAAGGAAAGAAGGTTCTTATGGTAAAATGAATGAATAACATTCATTAAGTGCTTGCTATGTATCAGACACTGTGCTTAAGTCCTGAGGATACAACATAAAACAAAGAGACAGTCCCTGACCTCAAAGAGCTGGCAAGAGTGAGATAAAACATATATAAAGGACATGGTGATTAGGGAAGGAAGTTTTTTTGTCTGAAAAGTTGCAATGATAGTGAATGGGATAGTCATTTGATACACTCTATCCAGAATCAATGGTAGTTTTGATATGATTATGGATCCCAGAACAAAAGGTAGAAAAAAAGGGCTGGGGAGTGGGAGGCAGGGAGGGGAGGAGCAAGGGAAGGAAGGAAGTACAAAGAGAAAGGGAGCTAACTGCATGGCAACAGGGTGAATGCAAGAAGGTGGCTAGAGTGGGCAGCTGGATGGGATGAGAAACATGATTTAGTGTATCTTCCAGTCATTCACTCAATAATGATGCCCCAGGGAAAGAGTTCCAAAGCTGAGCAGATTAAGTTAACTCAAGATGGACATTGGTTCTCTTTGTCCACCCCAATACAGAGCCTGGAACCTCCAGACTTTTTTTTTTAAGATGTATCTTATTCTGCGGCACCCACCACCAGTTGGCCCTACAACATATGTGAGAAACTAATATTCCTGTATTTAAAGAGAACTTCTTTAGTTTTAGCCTTAGACTTCTGGGGCGCATAGATTTGAGGGGAATTTGCTAGAAATGATACATAAATTTCTTCATGGAGTCAAGGACTTAGACTTTTTCCAGCAAGGTCAGGATCTGAAGCCAAATATATTCAAGCAGGATAGTATACAGCCATCCCTTTCACATCATGACTTTTTCTATTGCAGTGTCAATGCATCATGGGTCACCATAAGAACCTAAATGGGAATTTTGGGGGAGTTTTATAGAAGCTACAGATAACACATGTATAGAAGCACAACAGATGATACATAAAATGTTTGGGAACTCAGAAATACATAAAATATGTGTATAGCATTGTATAATATCAACATATTTTATCTTTTAATACCATAATAATTCAGATTTCTCTGGTATGAAGGTAGTGCCAAAAATATTTATGTGAATTTTCCAGGTTGGAGGGCCACTGTATCCCTAAGCCCTGTGATGTGGAAGGGATAACTGTACTAGAAAAGAAATTGACCTGAAAATTCAAAGATCTGGGTTCCAGTCTTCAACTAAATGTTTGACTTAGAGGAACCCCAAAAATCATTTTACTCCTCTAGGCTTCAATTTCTTTGTATGTAAAATGAGAAGGTTCATTTTAGTGAGCTCTAAGGTCATTATTGACCTTACATTAGATGGTTCTATGAAGCTACTTCTCTCTCAATCATCTGGTGCCAGTTTTTCTCCTCCTCTTCCTGGTCCTGGATCAACTTACATAGGATCACAGTTCTGTCAGATTCCAGTGTCCCTCCTCAAGCATGATTCATGGACTCCTTTGACCTCAGATTAAACTCCTCTTCCATGGATACTGCTGAAAATATCAGAAGGGGGCTTCTCAGGAGGCCTGAGAGACATTGTCATCAGGAGTGAAGGGGAAAAGGCATGAGCTAGACCTCATGGTACAAAGTGCTAGGCATATCTCTGAATGGTATCCTTTGATATTTAAGCTAGGAAGCCTCAAGAGATCTGGCCCTTCTGTAAAGCCCTCTGTGAAGTCTTGCTTTCTTAGTTGACATGTTCTTCATTGATAATGTCTGTAAGAGGAAACTTGAGAGACAGTATGGTATAACAGAAAGAAAACTGATCTTGGAATTAGATCTGAAGTCATATCCCAGCCTCAATACTTGTAATATAACTTTGACCAAGTCAACTCATTTCTTTTATCAATCAATATTTATCAGGCACCTACTATATGCCAGGCACTTTGTGAGACTTGAGAGTGGGAGGGAGATTTACAGGCAAAAGGGAAATAGTCCTTGCCCTCTAGGAACTTACATTCTTTCTAAGCTTCAGTTCCCATCTGTAAAAGTGGGATAAAATAATACTAGCACTATCTCCCTTGCAAGGTTTTTTGTTTCTTTTTGGAGGGAGAGAGAAGGAAGAAGGTGGGAATAAGATATAAGAATAAGGGAATAAGAATAAATAACCCTTAGGCTTAGGGTTAGGGTTGGAGGCAGATTTAGGATTAGAGGTGGAGGTAGAGTCAGAGGATTAGGGTTAGGGTTAGAATCAGGGGCAGAGTTGGAGGCATTTCTTTATAAATCTTAAGGTACCATGGTAATATGAGGTCCTGTTGGTTATTAAGAGGCCTGGGGTTCTCCTTTTGATGTGGACTCTTTGTGGCTTCAGTCTCTTTCTTAAGTTTACCATCATCTGCAATTGATCAAGAGGTTGCTAAATGATTAATGTTCACCTCTTAACCTCAAAAAATGTTCCTTCATTGGTTTACAGTCAGCTCAGTTTCTGCACAGAAGTGAATCTGAGCAAATCCTTGATACTATTATCCTCCCTGAGTTTAAAGATGCCCACCTATAGTATTTGCTTCTTTTTGGAGTTTCACCAACAAGAGGACTTTGTGAGGTAGGGTGACAAATAGTGAAAGCCTTTATAAAATGTCTCCTGAAGTTCCTTCTGCATTTCTCTGTGATATAAAGGAAAAGCTTTTGGAGTCAAACTTTGGGCTTGTCCAATCTACATAATACTTAACAAAAGATACTTCACATTTCTGGATTTTACCCAGTGTACCTACTAACTGCTTCTCTTTGAACTCCTTCCAGGTAGCGGGAACCCTCAGCAGTACCACCCTGTCCCACTCACAGGCCGCATCCAGATCCTTCCCAACAGCTCACTACTCATCCGTCATGTACTGGAGGAAGACATTGGCTATTACCTCTGCCAGGCCAGCAATGGTGTGGGCACTGACATCAGCAAGTCCATGTTCCTCACCGTCAAGAGTGAGTCTCTTTAATCACTAAACACTCACCTCCCTATTGTCTCCCTTTCCACGCCTAACTTGATTCAAGTCCCTTAGCTTAACATCATTTCATCTGGAGGAGGTGGAGGGAAAGGGATAGAAGGAAAAGAGAGACTCCAAATTATGAGAAATGAAGTCCCTCGAATGGGTGTTTCTTTGAGCCATCTCAGAGCAAAGTTTCTTGGAAGAGCTCAAACCCTGGACAGCTCCTCCAGGAAGAGGCTTATGGTTGATTCTTATTCACATGACATATAGAGTGTGTATATTGTTTAGTATTATATTTATGTGACGTATATATACACTTCACATAGCATATTTTTATCAATTAATATATCTACATAATAAATCATATTCATAAGACATAATAACGCAGAACATAGAAAGAAAGTTTGGAAAGAACACAGGGGTAAGAGTCAGGAGATCTGGACTTTCACTAAATAGCTATGTAATTTTAAACAAGCCACTTCATTTTCTTTAGCCTGGGTGCTGTATTTGTAAATTGGGGTGTTTTTTTCTGCGGTTGAAAATAGTGACTATTGTGATTCCACTATTCTGAGAAACAGTGTGAACAATAACGCAGATGTCAAACCCATCTTGTTTAAAGAAAAGGACATATTTAAGGTGTTAACTTTTTCAGGTATAAGTTGTATCCTAAATGGAGGCAACATCCTTGGTATTATACTAAGTACTATAGAGCATATAACCTAGAGAAAATGTTCTCTGATTCTGGGAATTTAGAATTCAGTTTAGGTAAGACAAGCAGCCATCAAAGGGTAAATATAAGTGACTGCCAAATGAGACTGAGTCCAAAAACCAGTCTAACTACTTTATAGTCATATCTTTTATATGTTGAGGTTTAATATTTCAGAAGATATAGGACTTGCTCCACATAGGTACTCACTCCCCAGACACAGATAGGTATCCTTCCATAAAGTCTCTATGAGTTGAGATAGCCAATCTTCCCTGTGATCAGCTTTTCTCTATTTGACTAAGCTAATCCTGGGGCATAAATAAATGGTCTGATCCTGGGCAATGGGAATTGTGTTGGATTTGGAGCCAGAGGCTCTGGGTTCAAATCTCAGCGGACCACTTATGATCTGTGTTAAGGACAAACTGCTTCATCTGTGTGAGCCTCACTTAACTCATTAGTACAATGAAGGAATTAGCCTAGATAACTAAGGTTACTTCTGATCACAAGCCTACAATGATTTCTGATGTACTTTCCAACTATGAATTGTATGGGCCTTTATATACAAATCAGTGTAAGGAAAGGAAAAGAGAGGAAAGGAGAGGAGAAGAGAGGAAGGGGAGAGTAGAGGAAGAGAAGAGGAAAGGAGAGGAGAAGAGAGGAGAGGAGAGGAGAGGAGAGGAGAGGAGAGGAGAGGAGAAAGACCCTGATCTACCTGAGAGAAGAAGCACCTACTGTGTGCCAGACATTGTGCCAAGTGCCTTACAAAGATTATCTCATTTGATCTTCACAACAACCCTGGGAAGTAGGTGCTATTATTATTCTCATTTTACAGTTGAGGAAACTGAGGCAAACAGAGTTAAGCAGCTTACCAGCCTCCTACAGCTAGTAAGTGTTTGAGGCTGGAGTTGAACTCATGTCTTCCTGAATCCAGGCCTAACGCCATATCCACTGCATCACCTAGCTGACTGAGACAAGATTGCCGATTCCTCTTCCCATCTCCCTTACTGAGTCACATCACTTGACATCTCTGATCCTTATTTTCCTCATCTATAAAATGAGACGGGTGGACTAGATGGCCTCTCAGGTCTCTCACAACACAAACATTCTAATTCAAGTCACCTCAGCACTCTGTGTCCCAGTTTCCTCCTCTGTCAGATGGGGATAATAATACCTGCCCTACCTACCACATAGAGTTGTGAAGAACAAATGAGATAATAGATGTGAGTATGTTTTAAAAGTGAAAATTGAAATACAAATGAAAGAGTTTTTTTATACTCTTCTTCTCCTCCCTCACCCACCCCCCACCATTTTTTAAAGGCCTGTGATTTCATTGGTGTAGGGAACTCCTAGCAAGGACATGCCAGTTTATCGATGGAAATCAGCAATAACAACCTACAGTCTTAAAGAGTTGCCTAGGGCTCTAAGAGGTTACATGTCTTGCCAAGGGTCACAAAGCCATATTGCTGGAGGTGAGACTTATTCCCAGGTCTTCCTAGCTTTGATGCCTTTCTTCTATCCCTCTTAACTACATCGTCCCTATATCTTTTAAATAGGTATTTTTTGTACTGTATCCATAGAATATGGGATTATAATCATATATTCAAATCCCATTAACATCACTTGGTAAATTCAGTTCAATTAAACAAACGTCTCTTTAGCATCTATTCAGTCCAAGGTTATACAATGTCCTCTGATACATAATCAAAAAATAAAGATAAATGGGATTTAGGAGGCTTTGCCAACAGAGCTCAAGTTCTAACAGGTTCTAACAGGTTCTGTCATTCAAGAAAGACTACAAATATGGTCCCAGTGTTGGACTTAGGCTGCTTTCCAAGGACCAGCCTTGCTAAGTACAGAGGTTCATCACTAGTAGGTTGGCCATTTGGTAAATGGCCCTCGGTCTCATGTGATCCTCTTCTACTTCTGAAGTGACAGAATGTCAGAAAAAGGGGCAAGAGAATGCCAAGAAATACAATTTTTAGACAATCTATAAACATTAACTTAGCTTTGTTACTCTCAATGTAAGACTCTTATCTAGTAATCAATATGTGGGCATCCGACTGGAGGAACTGAATTATACCAATCTTAACATTCTTGCTATAAATGAAACCAAAAGAAAGACAGACAGTTACTTCTTGGGAATACAAATAAAGGAATTAACAGAATTGGTTTTATCATACACTCAAAGAGAAGAAGAAACATGATTCTTGGGACATTTGATCATTTCATAATGTAGTTCTCATGAAAACTATATGAAAAAAGACCAATATGAAAATAATTGAAGTTTATGCACCAGTATCTGTTACAAAGGATGAAGAAGTAGAGGAATTCTTCAAAAAGTTCATCAAGATCTTCCAAATTAAAAAAAAATCTTCCAAATTAAATCAACCTACACTTTGATATCTAGTGGGTTCAGTAGAAAGATGGAAATAGGTTAAGATGACCAGAAATACATTGGAAAATATGAGTCATGAAAAAGAAATGAGTAAAGTCAAAAACTTGTCCACACAGAAGCCTTACATCTCCGCACCATGAATACTCTCTTCAAGGAAAGAATGAGTGGGTACTAGGTATGACAAACAGTAACATCACACAAACAAAAAAAGGAAATTAATTCTATTTTGACAAACAGGAAATGACACATTACTGATATGGGCCTCACCCCTGAATAATCTATCTTTACACTCATACCACTAACTTATTTAGAGAACAAGATTAATACAATGCCAGAAGAAAGAACAAATTTTTAAAAGATGTGACATGACACTAAAAATAAATCCAACTTGAAATATTGAAATAAGTTTTCAATGTCAGTAAATTGGAAATGGACAGAAGAAAGTACATTAGCACCTATTTAAGTAATTTATTGCATACACATGTTTAACCAATGTAAATAAATTGTCATAACCAAAAGAACCTAAAATCTGACTTAATCAGCAAACACTTAACTTACTCACCAAGAAGAAAAATGTGGTAACTGAAGGCAATATCAGTCTCAAATATAAACACAATTTTCAAATCCTGTGGTGAAGGATGGTAGTAATAAAATCAACTTACAAAACAACACAAAGCAATAGAAGAAAAAAGATTTTTAAGAAATCTTAGGATAAGATTCAACTAAACAAGTTATCTCCAAGATGTTTAAGTATGAAAGTGGAAAGAAAACAGCAAACAAACCAAAGATGGAAAAGATCTGCAGGAATTTATATGCCAAAAAAAATTTTTTTTACCATCAAGGACAGAGAGACTACTACATATATGCTCTAATATCTTTACAATCCCAGATGTGCTCATACAGGAAATGGAGATGGCATGGAAAAGGATAAAGATGGGGAAAGCAGCTTGTTATTGTTGTTTTTCAATCATGTCTGACTCTTTGTAACTTCATTTGGGGTTTTCCTGGCAAAGATACTGGAGTGGTTTGCCATTTCCTTCTCCGGTTCATTTTACAAATGAAGAAACTGAGGCAAACAGGGTTCAGTGACTTGCCCAGAGTCACACAGCTAGTCAGTTTCTGAGACCAGTCTTGAGCTCAAGAAGATGAGTCTTCCTGACTCCAGGCCTGGCAGTCTATCCACTATACCATTTAACTATCCTAAGGCTTAACTAGACCATTTATAAGCAAAGGAGATTTGTGCTAGAAGTGACACAATTTTGAGGGATCAAGTCTCAAGGCATTTGAAGTAGAGTTAGATATAAAAATGTGGAGGGAAATTATATTAATATAGAAAAAGGCAACTGATATAACATCATTTACTACTACCAACCATAGGCCTACTTTCCCAATGAGAATATCCTTAACAAGAAATTGATGACAGTATTAAAAAAAAAAAAAAAAACAGAAAACTTTCACAAGCAACATTCACATCTTTACCAGCTGGCTAAAAGATACAGAGAACACAAAATCCTAGTGCTTGTTATTAGTTTACTAATTTTTAAAAGAACACAACATTTTATTTGGTAGAACAAAACACTATCTTAAAAGCTCTCATTCATAAAGATGTCTCCCAAGCATTTGTCGAAATTATAGAAGATTCCCTGGAAGACCTAATAACAGAACCAGGCATGGTGGTACATACCTGTAGTCCCTGAACCTGGGAAGGCTGAGGCTGGTGGACCCCTTGAGTTCAGGAATCTGACCTGCAACAGGCCTAAAGCTGATCAAGTGTGTGCATTAAGTCCAGCATCAAAATGGTAAGACCCCAGGAATGAAGGGACAAATGACCCCAAGCTTCCCTATGAAAAAGAGACTTGTCTTTCCAATTTGGATATTCTTCAGTTGATATTATATGACTATAAGTAATAGAATGTCATAATCCCTGAAAAATTGAAGCTCAGTATCACTGGAAGGGCAAGAGAGAGGCCTTTGGTGGGTATGAGCAGGCTACAAGTCATTAAAAATAAGAGATAATATATGCGGAAAGTTCTATACAGGATGTAAACAAAGAAATGAAAAGCTGAAAAAGATGGCTTGGTGATATGGAGAGGATGAGGTATACAACCTATGGACAAGATGCAAGTTCCTTTACTATCCTCAGGATGTCAGGACAACTCAAGGAAGGCACCCAGGACATTGAGTGTGGATATCTAAGCAAGAAAAGGCAGAGATGGACTTGAGTTTCTAAGTTCTGTGCAAAGCAATCCTCTGGCATTTTGGGAATGCAAATACAAAGATTCTTCTATAATCTTGCCCACAAGGAACTCAAATTCTACTAGAAAGATACAATATACATATATTCAGTGTGCGTATGTGTATGTGTGCATTCAAAGTACATACAACGAAATGCAAGATAATTTCAGTTGTGAGTGTGCTAATAACTGATGGGTCAGGAAAAGCCTTTTGTAGGGGTGGCATGTGAGCTTTGAAAAAAGTCGGGAATTTTACAGGTAGAAGTAATAAAGAAATACATTTCAAATGTGGGGGGCCATTTAGGCAAAGGCATGGAGATCCAAAATGGAATGCTGTGTGTGAGAAAACAACTTTTGCTGAAATTGAAAATGTGTAAAGAAATATGAAAAAAGACCGAAAAACTAATTAGGTCCCATTTTGTAAAGGCCTTAAAATGTCAGATGGAAGATTCTCCATTTTACTCTAGAGGTAATGGGGAACCATTGAAGATTTTTGAGTAAGAAATATTAAGAGTGGGGAGTTGACATAGTATTTAAGGACATGTATTTAAGGAAAGTTCGTGGATATATGCCTTAGTATAACATTCCCATTATATAATCCTACCCATATTCTACCTTGTCTATGTCCCAAAACACTGTGTAGTGGGCTCCCAGGAACAGTTTTCAAAAGTACATTCTCTGGTGCTGGGGAGGTAAATGAACAGTATATAGTCTCTCTTGGACAATGGAAGAAGCTTTAAGAAGTCAGAGAGCTCCAGGTTCTGCAGAAAACTGGCCAAGCAGGGTATGGGACTTCCCTCTCTTTAGAATCTCAGTGCCTTTATCCCTTGGCAAAACCCTCACTCTGCTCTGTTCAGCTCAGGACACACGAGCCTGGGTGATCGATGCACAGGGAGCACAGGGGGTAGGAATCCCTGCCCCAGGGAGCAGCTTCCCTTACACTATCAAAAAGCACTTTGTCCTTAATAAAAGTAGGCAATCAATCTACATGGCCCAGCCAAAAAAAGAGGGAAAGGAAAGTGCCTGGCTAATTCTGCCTGTGCTGGAAGGGCTGTGAGAAGCCTTATTGAAATGGTACTCTTTATTTGATGCTTATCTTCCTCCTGTCAGCAGGAGAGATAAGCTCTCAGTCTGAGATTCGTTTTTCTTGTCATTTCCTTTTCTTCTATGAATAAGGGGATTCCCAGCATTTGCTGCTGAATTGCTGGTACTTTCTAGCACCTAGAGGTTTCACAATAGTATCTACCATGGTAATCCACAGTAAGGATATAGCATAGCCAAAACTAGGGTGTGGCAACTGGGGGTTTGCCCTCAATGCTGAAAATTAAGGGGCACCAACAGCATGATGTTGAAGCATGTTTTCTTCCTTCAAGTTCCCACACAAGTGACTCCCCCCACACTTTGTCCCAGATTCAAAAGCATTCCTAGTTACAGTTCTGAGATGTGGAGATATGCTATAAGATCCATTTCTAAATTCTGTTCCTAATATAGCATGTGACCGTGAACAAATTGCTCTAGCATTCTAGACCTATATTAAACATCTCAACCCTATTTCACAAGCCAGGAAGGAGGCAGAAAGATTCTAAACTCTTCAGAAGATTCATGCCTTGCTACATCCATATACCTACGGGTATATGGGTTACAATGTCAATCTCATACAATGAACTTATCACATTCTATCATGTCAAGTTTACTTGAAAGTTCTATCCTCAGAGTGGGGCAGGGCAGTAAAGAGCAGATAGCTGTAGGAACAAATCTGAAATTTATGACTGCACCACAAGGGATTTTTATTTTCTCTGTATCTCCTCTTTTCCAAAGAAGCTTGTAGTGAGCACAAAATAAAATAATTTCCTATGGTCACAAATGGAGGCATTTTCATTTTCCCTGCCAACCTTTCTATCCCTCTCATTTGTCCCTTTTTTCTCCTCTTCATTCTCAGTCCCATACTTATGTCCATACCCACTCACACCTATACCTCCTTCTCTTTCCCCTTGGACAGGCTCTAACCTCACTAATTCACTCTTATTCATTCTCACACACTCACTCAGTCTCACATACATTGCCTTGCACTCGCACATACACATTTGCTGTCAGAGGTTCTCTCTCTCACACTCTTACTCTCACAGTTTTTCTCATAAACACTTAGACATTCACATTCTATCATAGTATTTTGCTTTGAGGTGTTTTTTTTTCCTTTCTTTATATCTCCCAGGATTAACACAGTGCCTGATAACAAATTCTGATTGACTTGTTGACCCCTCTGTCTGATCCTTCTCAAGCCTGGCCATGCTAATAGTTGCTCTTTCTACTTTTCACCACCAGCAATTCTAGAACCAAGTCAGTAATAGAGAAAAGAGTGTGGGAGCATTGGGTGTGGAGCATGGGAGAGAGTCAAGCAGGCCAGTGTGACTGGATCACAGAATGTGTAGAGAAGAGAGTAAGATGTCAGAAGACTGGAAAGGTAGGAAAGGGTTAGGTTCCATACTACCCTACCTTACCTTTCTCTTTTCTTGCATCCATCCATTCACATACATTCGATATGTATATGTGTATGTATGCATTCAAAGCACATACAATGAAATACAAGATAATTTCACTAGTGAGACTGCTAATAACTGATGGTTCAGGAAAAGTCTTTTGTAGGGGTGGTATATGAGCTGTGCTTTGAAGAAAGCTTGGAATTTTACAAGGTAAAGGTAATGAAGAAATATATTCCAAATGTGGGGTACTGTTTAGGCAAAGGCATGGAGATCCAAAATGGAATGTTGTGCATGAGAAAAGAGCTAACAGGCCACTTTTGGACCATATATAGGACCATAGATTTACAGCAGGAAAGGACCTTAGACTCACCCACCCCCATTTTACAAATGAGGAATGGAGTCCTAGAAGGGTGAAGTGACCTGCCCAGTTTCTGGATTATCTCTATATATTTCTGTGTCAATATTTGACTTATAGTAAATGCTTGATAAATACTTTTTCGTTCATTCATCTGTATGTGCAAGTGGTGGATGGGAAATGACTGGTGTTATGGAATGGGACTTGAGAGAGAAAAAAAATAGAGTTCTATGAGCCCTGACCTTGAGCCCTCTCCCCTAAGCCTACCTCAACTTTGAGCTCTTTTGCTATCCCTTGTTTATTCAATTTGTGCTGAAGAAGAGATAAGAAAAGAAGGAAAAAGGAAAGAAAGGAAAGGAGGAACCATGGTGCAGTAGAGAGTACACAAGAGAAGAAGGATAATGTGGTGAATAGTTAAAGATTTTAGATTTAACCCATGGAAGACTTTGGCTAAAATTCTACCGGAGACATTTCCTAATGGGAAGGTCAGTTCATTTCCCTGAGATTCTGTTTCCTTATCTGTAAAATGGGGTTAATAATAGTGCTTATCTCCCAGGATGGTTAGGAAGCTCAAATGAGATATTATGGTAAAGTGCTATGTAAATGTTAGCTATTATTTTTAAAAGAAGGGATGGAACTGGAATCAGAGAACCTGGGTTTGAATTGCAACTTTGCTATTTACTACCTGTGTGGCTGTTTGGGCAGGTCACTTCACCTTTCTTGGACTCAGTTCCTCACCTGTAAAATGAAGGAATTGTTCTAAGGTCCTTTTCTGCTGTAAATCTATGGTCCTATGAAAGGGGATAACTAGGTAAGACGGGGGATAGAGTGAGTACTCGGTCAAAAGTCAAGAAGACTCCTTTTACTGGGTTCAAATCTGGTCCCAGACATTTACTAGCTGTGTGACCCTGGGCAAGTCACTTAACCCTGTTTGCCTCAGTTTCATCATCTGTAAAATGAGCTGGAGAAGGAAATGGCAAACCACTCCAGTATCCTTGCTAAGAAAACCCAAAATGGGGTCATGAGCAGCCAGACATGGCTGATAAACTGCTGAAAAACAACATGAAAGGGGATGGAGGTAAGAGAGAAAGGTGAGGTAGTGGACTTGGGAACCTAGCTCCTTCCTACCTTTCCAGTCTCCTGACTTCTTACTCCCTTCACACATGCTATGATACAATCACACTGACCTACTCAGAATTCCTCCAAGTCAACCACTCCATCTCCCATCTCCTTGCCTTTGCATTGAACCGTGTACTCCATACTTAGGATGCTCGGCCACTTCACCTCTACCTTTTAGTTTCATCACCTGTCTTCAAGACTCAGATTAAATCCCACCTTTATGCAAGAGCCCTTTCCAATCCCTTCAGTTTCTAGTGCCTTACCCTACCAGATTACTTTCATCTACTGTATCTATATCTTATATATACCTAGTTATCTACACATTATTTCCTTCATTAGAATGTGAACTTCTTAAAGGCATGGAAGGGAAGGAAGCATGGGTGGGCTGGGCCCCCAGAAGGAACTCACCAGTAGGAGAAGGGGTCCAGTATGGTGGGAGGATGTTCTAAAGTAAGAGTAAAGGTCAAGATCATTGCAGCTTACAAAGAAAAGAGTTCCATTTTCCCTGAGTATGATGAAAGCCAATACAAAGGTGTTGGCTATGTAAGTAGAAAGGAAATATACAAGAGATGTTGTGAAATTACAAGATTTGGTAATATCCTGGATATATGGGTAGAGTGAGAGTGAGGAGTTGAGGATGAGAGCTTAGAAGGACAGAGATACCAAGCAAGGTTGAAAGTCAAGGAGATTAGTAGTACCAACCAAGGTTGAGAGTCAAGGAGGATTGTGGTACCAGCCAAGGTTGAGAGCCTAGGAGAAAATGGTACCCTCAACAGTAATAAGGGAGCTAAGAAGAGAGAAGAGTTTAGGGTAAAATATAGTGAGTTCTACTTTGGACAAGTTAAGTTTGAGATGTCTATGGGATGTTCAGTTCCAGATGTTCAAAGGTAGTTGCTAAAGGGGCCCTAAAGTTCCAGAGATAGACTAGGGTTGGATATATAGATCAGGGGCTCATCACCAGTGTGGTTACTCAGATATCAAAATGTTCCACAAATCAACTTTGTTTACAGCTGCCCATGCATTGTGATTCCCCTTGGCGAGAGGCCGGAGGCCACATGTCAAGGCCCTCTCTCAACTACATGTATCGTCCACAGCAAATGTTTTACAACTAACTTCATCTGTCTTGTCAGAAAAGACACGTCTGGGAGCTTCCAAAAAGCAGACCTGCTCTATTCTCTGTCTAAACACAACACAATGAAGAAGATAAAGATGCTGAGGGAAATGTAGACAATAAATTGCATTCCAAAATCAAGTAGATAAGAGTTTGGGGTCAAGCAATATTTTAGATCACCTAATATTATGATAGTGATGATGATGATAACCAGCATTTATATGGCATTTTAAGGTTTAAAATACATTATCCCAATGGATCCCCACAACAACTCTGGAGATAGGTGCTATCATCATCCCCATTTTGCAGATGAGGAAACTAAGGCTAACTCAGACTAAATGATTTACTCAGGTTCACACAGCTAATAAGTGTCTAAGGCGGATTTGAACTCAGGTCTTCCTGACAGCAGGTCCTATGCTTTATGCATTGTGCCACTCAGCAGTGCTTGATGACTGGGCTCTTCCAATACCAGCTAATGGCTTAGTGAAAAGAGCACCTGAAGTAAGAAGACATGGTTCCAACACCCAATAGCTGTGTGATCTTCAGTTTTTTCACTTGTTAAGGCAAGAATAATGATATTGTCACGACCTGCCCCACAGGAAGTTGTAAGGAAAGTCCTTTGTAACCCTTAAGGTGCTACTATAGAAAGGTAATTTATATAGGGTGCTGAACATGGCCTCTCACTGGCCACCAAAAGCAGTCACAACTTATGCCTGGTGAGTCACAAAGGGAAAAAATATATGTAACATTTTGCTCTCTTCTTCAAGGTAGTAGATAGAGTAATGAACTTAGAATCAGAAATAGCTGGACTTTAGAGACATTTAAATCCCCTAGCTTTAAATCACTTAACCTTTATGTGTATCAGTTTCCTTATGTGTAAAATGGGGACAGTAATAACCTACCTCCCAATGTTGTTGTGAGAATCAAATGAGATAATATATGTCAAACACTTTGAAAACCTTAAAGAGCCATATAAATTGTTAGTTTTTTGCAATTCATCTTGTTCTCATATTTTTCAAAGGAATTTGGATAGAAATAGTCTTAGAACGAGTCACTCCCCTGTTATTGTTATTTTCTATTTAATCTTATGTAGACTGCTGCGTAAGGGGACAATATGATAGTTTGTAATTGGTTTTTTTTAATTATGTATAAGTTCATCTCCTAAAGGCTCACCAAAAACATCTCCAGGACCACCCCAGTAATAGACAGGACAATGGGACTGGCATGTGCCTCATCCTGTTTCCATGTGCTTTCGATTTCTTCTGCTGACCCTCTCTATTTAAAAGCTTCTCACTCCATACAGCTTGAAGATCTTGGACATTCGGTGTGGTGACATCTACTCAAAATATTGTTCTTAAATTTTTGTGGAGCCATGTTAGGTCCAGGTGATTGTGGTCAACAGTTCTTTCTGTACTCAGGCTCTAGTTCCAATACAGTTTTTAATACTCAAGGATATTTTTAGGTTTGTATTTATACCATAAGGATTTGTTGTCTGTAAATTTGTAAATTATAGCAAATTTCAGGTGTATAATTCAAACTACTTGATCATGTCTCCCTAAGTATCCAGAAGATGATAAATCTTTGCAACCTGCAGTGATATACTGCAATTTCCACCACTTCATTGCATAATCTGCATTGATCAACAAATTAAGCTTCTTAATTATTAATAGTTTTTCTATAATTTCTAGTGGCAGTGTTCTGATCCTGAATTGCTATCATAAAACCCTTCATTTCTATAAATAGCCCCACTTGACAGCCATTTGTTAAAAATCTTCTTTGTCAGCAGCATTTTGTTGGTTGAGTTCATATGGACGTCATCCTTCGAGCCCTTCCCACTCTACTCTTGATAGCATCTGAGCCATTTTATAGTCTACATCTAGAGAGAACATTCAGCAAATCCAAAGGTGTTTACATGTTGCCAGACTTTGAGAAAGGAAGTAGTATTTTTTTTAACTAAGGTATTTTTGTAAATTGTTAATCTATTTATCACTCGCTCTAAGTACATCTATCAGTTTTCTTGCTCCTCTTTTAACAAGAAAATATTCATCCTTCTCTACTTTCCATAGAGTAATGAGCTCTGTGACTTATAAACATTTTAAGGGCTTTTATTTGGACACCTTTTAGATCCATTGTCATTTACTTTACCAAGCCAAAGTTATACATGAAGACTGGAACAACAGAAGAACTAATTGCCCTAAATGTGTTCTTTCTGTTAGAACTTGACTTCATTATACCAGTCATTCTCTTAACTTACATAGCCTCAAGGTTCTCTTCTATAGAGTCATGCTTGACATGTCTTCCCTGGAAAAGACCAAGGCGTTTATAAGTATTGCCCTATCTATTGGTTCATTTGACCTCCAGATTCATGCTTCAACTATTCAGTCTCTATTCTTTCTTGGCATGCCCAATGAAATTTTCACTTATGGAACCCAACTGATATTTCCATATCATTGGAGAAAGTTTCCATGAGATAAAGTAGCTATTTAGTGGGATTTTCCATGACGCTATTATAACAATGTCATCCACATACATTAAGTGGATGTTTCAATACAACTCCCTCTTTATCCTGAAAACTATTTTTAATTCTACTCAGAAGTGACAATAATGGATTTAAGGTTAGACAGAACCATAAGTGACTTAAACTGTCTATCTAAAATATGCCACATTTTATATTGTTTGTTCTTGATATTATTTTGTTGGTGGCATGTTTTCTTTTTGGGTTTTTTTTTTTGGAGGGGGGAAAAAAAGGCAATTGGGATTAAGTGACTTGCCCAAGGTCACACAGCTAGTAAGTGTGTCAAGTATCTGAGGCCAGATTTGAACTCAGGTCCTCCTGACTCCAGGGCTGGTGCTCTGTTCACTGTGCCACCTAGCTGCCCCTCAGTGACATACGTTAAATGGAGAACAGTTTTACATATGGACATCAAATAATCTTGCATTCTCACTGGTGTGGGTCTATTTTATATATTTGCAATACATGATTGAGCCATGAATGTGGAACAGAGTCAAAGACTTTGTGATTTTCAATAAAAATAGTATAAATGCTGTGACACATGGATGCCTTATTAAATACCTACCAGATTGATAGTAATAATAATAGTAATAATAAGTAGCTAATGAGATAGTATTTGTAAAACACTTGGCAGAGTGCCTGGCACATGGTAGGTGCTTAATAAATGCGTATTCCCTTCCTTCTGCCCTCCCCCCATTTATGGTTTCCAAAGTACTTTACATATGTTATTTCATTTGATCTTCACAACAGCCATGGAAGGTAGATGTTAATATCTCCATTTTGCAGATGAGCAAACTGAGGCTGACGGAGATTAAGTGATGGCCCAGGGTCACACAGATAATATATATTTGAAGCAGGATTTGAAGTTTTCCTAACTCCAACTCTACTGCCCTTCCTACTATAGTACCTAGCTACCCTTTCAGTCATTTGCCTTGATGACTGTCATTCATTATATTAATTGTATATAAGCTTTCTTTTGTGTTTGATACAACTTGTACCTCAATATATATTATATTTTTTTTTACCATAGAGAGAGACAACTAGAAATTTTCTACATCCTCCTTTTTGAGGAGTTCCCTCTGCTCTAGTTTCTTTGCTTCTCAAGTCTCCACAGTCTCTCTTTTTTTAATGGTTTTAAATTGTTTATAGTGGGAGTTTGGGGGCTATTTTGACTCCTTGGATTGCCTTTATGTTTTAGCTTTGGTTTCTAAATTCCATTCCACATAATGGTATTTGTTGTTCAGGATTTTTACCATGCATAGCTGTTAGGCATTGCTGCCATTTCCCAATGTTTTTTTGTATATCTTAAATAGTTTTTTCAAACCACTTCTCTCATTTGATGTCTATTTGTAGGAATATTTCTATACAGTTCCATCTTTCCTCTTATGACCCATACCATTTCTTCCATGATTCATACTATAACAATGGACACAGCATATGCTATTGTGTGCAGGTCCTGAAATGTTTGTACCCTCTGCCAAATATCATTGGAGAATGCACTCATTTATGATTATTATAAGAGAGATTAGATTTTTTTTTAATTCCTATTTTGGTACAGCTTGTCTACTAGTTGGATTCATATTGTCCAACACAAAAAAGGATTTTTCAAAATTCCAATATAAATATGCCCATCCCCTTTTCAAAATCATCCAAGACATTGACATTATTCTTGCTATCCTTTTCAACATTCTTAATAACATCCCTAACAACAACATCATGATTAAAGGCAACAAGAAAGAAATATGTGGAATGGAATTCAGAAAACAAATGCACATCAGAAATTCCTGATAATCATAATCAACAATTGAAAACCAAAGCTAAAAAATAAAGGTTATCTAAGGAGTCAAAATAGCGTGTACACACACACACACACACACACACACACACACACACCACTAAACAATTCACTAATTTTTTTTTAAAGGAAATTATAGGAGCTTGAAAAGCATAGGTAGCAATAGGTAGCACTTCCCGTACTTGTGTTAAGTGTAGGTTTTCAATATCTTCAGGCTCTTCAACTTTTCCTTCTTCAGCTTTGAGTAACTACTCCATTTCCATTCTTATCCAATTCAGGCTTAGGAATGAAGTTATTTCTTACAGTTGCCCTGCATTGATCTATAATATGTTGTTGGGTATCTTCGAACTGAGTATGTCATTGACAAAAAAAAAAAAAGTATGAGGTCCTTGTCTATAACTAGTAAGATTTGTCTCCAATTTTAATACAATACTGATACATAACAAAAGTATTCTTGTCTTCAATCCATTTCATGCACACTTGTGGTTTGCTTCCTATGGTGATCAGTACCATCTGTATCAAAGCAATCCTATCAGGTGGAGTAATTAATATTTCTGATTTGTTCCATTGATCCTTAGCTTCTTGTGGTACCAAAGCAGCTCCACTTGATGTGTTTTCCATGCCTAGTTATTCATCACAACAGTTTTAAGTAAGGCCAGTCTGCAACCCTGTGCCATGTATTTCTTAGATTCATAGAACAGTTACATTACACTGGCTGAAGTGCTAAACCAATCAGTGGTTTTGCAAACTGGCCAGTATTTCAAGGTTACTATCAGGTCTTCTACTAGCAGAGAGACTCTGCTGTATATATCACCCTGCCTGAAATTTTCTAATTTTGACATTTCACGCACTCCTCCAATAACAGACAATGAGTTGGGTTTTAAGTTGTTGTCATCATCATTATGATTGTTTAAGTAACTGTGCTGGTGGTGATAGCTGGCATTGCTGGAAGAGATAAGAATGGAGCTACCATTCTTTGGGAGTTTTGAGAAATTCCCCATCTGTGTGCTTCCCAGAGTCACTTCTGAAAGGATGCAGACCACTCAAGAACAAATCATCTCGCCCTTCTATCCTCTTCCCTCTGCCCCTTTCCTTTCTTTTATCTTCTTATCTATTTCTTTTCTCCTCCCTCTCCTCTAACACTATGCCCCTACTTGAGCCAAAATTGAGCAAACAAGGGGCATGGGAGGATGCTCATGGCCAGCCATGGTGCAGCTTTGAAGACTTGTGATCTGGATTGGTAGTGAGGAAGTACTGCTCCAAATGCTTTTTTATTCCCTCTCAAGCCTCAATCCATTCACATCTGTCAGCTGCTTCCCTTGTTCCAGAAAAACCACATACACTTGTAACTCCCAACCATCTAACAGTTTAAAGCTTGGGACAATCCAGTAGTATCTATGGTTCTTGCTTCAACTTCTAGCTTCCGAAGCAGCTTGTCCAAATACATTACAAACTCAGATAACTTCTCCCCTCCATGATGAAAGGCATTAAGCATCTCATGCTGAAAAGCATTAAGAAACTCACCTTAATGCAGGTTTCACCAAAGAGCCAAATTGTTTCTCCAATCCTTGCAAACATTCCAACATGGTGACACCAAGGCTCTGTGATTTCACACCATATACAAGATTGAATGCTAGTCCTCTGAGACTTTTCCATTTGTCTCACCTTTTTCTCCATATCAGTTGACTGCCATTGCTATAATCAGCAGTATGTTCTATTCAGGACTTGAATAGTTCATCTCCAGGGAAGAGGCAGAGAGAGCTGCTCCCTTGAGACACTTCATAACTTGACATGGTGAAGTCTCTCTGCTGACTTTTGGATAGAGTTCCAGACCTGGAGTTATGAATCCCTACATGCAAATTCAGCTGTGTGACACTGGGCAAGTCATTTAACCTCTGTCTGTCTCAGTCTCCTCATCTGTAAGATGGGGATAATAATAGCACTTACTTCATAAGGTTGTTGTGAGGATGTTGTAAAGTGCTCTGAAAACTTTAAAGGGCTTTACAAATGTTAGTGTTTTTACTACCCAACCTTCTCTCCATCTCCAGATATCAACTTGTCAGTTTCTCCCTTTGCATAATTATACTGGGCCTTCTTTCTATTTTTTCTTCCTGAGCAAAGGGTTGGGGATAGCAATTAGTTTTCAGATTTTTCTCCCCAGCTATTGTTTCACCAGGTATTTTAGAACTAGTTCATATATTGTGTATTAAGTACTTCACTTCTCCACAAAGATATCTACTGCATCACATGAAGTATTTTCAGTATCTTTATCTTTTAGGTCCTCAGGCCCTTCTTTAACTAGCAGTTCTCTCTATGTGTCCCTAGGTACATTGCTAAACACCAGGATTCTGAAAGTTGAACATCTATTCTGATTTTTTTCTCATTGTAACTCACTACTTGCACCATAGAAATAAAAATAATCCTGCAGTGGCACCTTGACATACAACAAGAGAAGTTATTTTAAAGCAACTGATCTAACTCGATAAACACATACATCAAAACACCTGAAAGTCCTGAAAAATATCCCTGCAGTACTAAGGTATCCAAAATAGCAATCTTAGATGAGTACCAACAATGTAGCATCTAAGATCTCCCTCACACGTGGGCTTCCAGACAGGTACTTTGAGGGTCAGAATTGGTTTCTGCTATATCTCACAAGCCTCCTCTAATGTGTTTGTTTTTGTTAATCAGCCAAAGGATTAGTTCAAAGAAAAGATATGTAATTAAATAACTTAGAAGTAAAATTAAAATAGGGCATTTTCCCCAATAACCTTGAACAAATCCCTACACCATGAAGAGTGAGCCTCCATGTGGATAACACATTGGACATACAAACAGGAAATGAGTAGCCAGAGGACATTTGTAGAGGGGCAGCTCATATCACTGGCACTGCAGACCTTTTGACAGCTTCCACTGATGTCACCACACTGATTTCTGAATCATGGTGCTCGCCACTAGATAGTATGTCTCAGCTACTCCCTGCAGGGTGACCCTCACATCTACAATACAACCCGTTTTTAGCTATCTATCTTGAGAGTCACCTAATACCCTCACCAATATCTACTAGGATACTGTGGTCAGTAAGCCTCCTCCCTGAAGAGGAAGAAGATAGTTCTTTCAGCCTTCCAATGAGCTTCAGCTACAGTCTTCAGCAGAGGTGCTACCTTCAGGGGACTCTTCTACTCTGCACACTATCCACTAGGGGATGTTGTGATTAGCAAACTTCTCCTCAGTAGTAGAGGGCTACAATACTCCTCAAAGACTCTCTTGGCCAATGGCATTGACATTCCTTAGCTAATCTGTTCTAATAATGTAGCAGATGTCCATCATAGGATCATGTCAGCTTTATGTATTCCTCTTTCCTTTTACCATTTCCTCTGAGTTATCAAATAATGTATTATAGATTTAGAGCTGGGGGGTACTTTCAAGGCCATCAAATCCAGCCACCTAATTTTATAGATAAGGAAATTGAGACACAAAGAATTTAAGTGGCTCCAGTTCAGTGGTCACCTAACAGGGTCAGAAATCCATTTTAGTTCTTAGTCTTTATCAAACTCCCCTGGTTGATGCAAATACCACCCTAGGGCTCTGTTTCCTCAAATGGAAAAAGAAACTGAGTAAAATTATGGTGAATAAACTGCTTTTAATCAACTTTCTGATCCTCTGTTTTATGTAAATCACAAAAATCTGAATTTATGAGGTCCCTGCCTTTATAAAGCTTACAGTCTAGTATGGGGGATAAGCTACAAACACGTAGCACTATAATGTACAATATTCCATGATAAGCACATGTGTTCTGAGGAGGGAAGTTTAATCATTTGGAAGTCATGGACTTAGAAGAATCTGAGGTAAAGAGTTCAGGCTTAGGATCTCTGATTATTTCTTTAAGTGCCAGACCAGGAATCCAGAGATCAAGATTTGAGTCATGACTGTTCCACTAACTTGGACAATTAATCTCCCTGGGTTTCAGTTTTCTTTACTGTAAAAAGGAGGGGGGTTGTATTCTATGGTCTCTTAGGTGCCCTCCAGCTCCAGATTTAATCATCTATGATCCTTCAATCACATGACATCTAAAAACCCTTCTAGTTTTAACAGTCTCTCAAAGGGTTCTTGGTCAGTGGTCACCAAAGGGAGTTCCCCTTGTGATCCTTGGTTGGTTAGTGATTTCTAAATTCCTCTGAAATCACCGTGGCAATAAATGTTGGACAGAGTCTCCTACCTGGCTCACAAGTCTCCCCGGCCTGATGAGGGAGTTCTCAAGCCTGTGCCCCTGCTGAGCCTGAGGTGCCACTGGGGAGAAGACAAGCACCCAGCCTTGGCAACCTCAGGAAATTTGTTGAGACTGAATGAAATTAACTGCGCCCCCATCCACTGCCAATGCCACTTCTCCAGGGCTGGCTTTTATCTTCCTTTTAAAAAAACAATTTAAAAAGAAGAGAAGACAACCAAGAAGGGGAGGCAGTAATTTCTCCCACTGATTGACACATAGGGAAAAAGCAACTTCAAACAAAATACTTCAATAAAAGGCAGGTACAAAGGAAAGCGGCCTCATTGAGGCTAGGGGAGGGGCAGAGAGGGCCCGGGTTTGAACTGCTTGTTCCACGCAGCCACCCCATGTGATTGCATCCTGGGCCGAGCCTGGTTCCCTTGAATCCCTTGGCATAACCTTATTATGCATGTGCTATTACAACAGTTTCTCCAGACCTTCCTGGGGCTTTGCAAAGGCCCCAGTGAATTGACAGACAAAACCCCCGTAGCCAATTAAACCTGATAAGGGCTCTTTGTTTAGCTTGGGTTTTGATTTGTTTGTTTAGCGAAAATGTCAGGCCAATTAAAGGGAAATCACACACTCTCACCAGGCACCAGGCTTCGGGGACCCAGTCAAATAGAAGTTGAAGAAAAACTAAACCCCCACATGGATTGTGGGTGGAGACAGATTCCTGAGGGGAGCAGAGGATCTCAGCAAAAACCTGATTGGTGTCTCCTGCCTTATGTTCACTTGTTCTCCCTCACCCCACCCTCCACCCTGCAGCCAAATCCTATAGCTCCTACCTCCCCAGAATCTTCCCATCCATACCCTTCTCTTGACTTACCCAGACACCACCCCAGTTCAGGCCCTCACCCCCTCTTGCCTAGGCTATTGGAATAGCTATCTAATTGATACACCTCCCTCCAGGCTCTCTACTCTCTCATCTATCCTCCATATAGCTGCCAAAGTGACATTCCTAAAGTGCAGGTCTGACCATGTAACTCCCCCACCCTACTTAACAATCTTCAATGGCTCCCACTGCCTATAATGCAATAATGCAAACTCCTCTTTGGCAAGTTAAAACCCCTTCATAATCTGGTTCCAAAGAAACTTTCCAGTCTAATTTCTCAAAATTCTCCCTCACATACTCTCCCATGCAGCCAAACTGGCCTGTGTGATGTTCTTCATATAGGACATTCCATCTCCCTCTTGTGGGCCTTTGTCAAGACTGTGCCCCATACCTGGAATTCTCTTCCTTCTCACCTCAGCTTTGGAATATGCCTGACTTCCTTTAAAATTTAGTTCAGGAGTCAATTCCTCTTCTCTCCCCAATTGCTGGTATTCTTCCACTCACCCCACACTCCAACATGTCTCCAATTATAGTATATAGGTATAGTCTTAGGCTTATCTGAATACATGTAATTTCCCTCCAGGAGAATGAAAATTCCTTGAGGTCAAGAGCTGTTTCATTTTTGCCTTTGTATTCCCAATGCTTAATATGGTGCCTGGCACATAGAGAATATTCAGCAAATGGTGGCTGAATTTAATGGGTAGGCCTTGCAGAGAAGAGTGGAGCTCCAGCTCACAATCATGGCATCAAGGCCAGCATACAATGGGACAGAAGAATCTGGGACTTAACTTCTTAGGCTAGCAGCCACTCTGACCCATTTATTCACTGAAAAAAGATTTTAAGTGCCTCTTGTGTCAGACATCGTGCTGGGGATTGAGGATACAAAGACAGAAAAGTTGTCCAGCTTCTGCCTGCAAGAAGTTTCCATTCTCCTGGGAAGGTGGAATGGATCGGAGGGGAGGGCACTGATTGTGTCCAGATAAAATTAGTCAGCCCAGAAATAGGTCTTCCAGCAGAGGTTAAACAGATGCTAGTCGGAGACGTACATAGCACAGATTGATGCGTCAGGTAAAGACGGGATTAGATCATAGGGATTATAGGTTGGAGGGCTGGAAAGGAGATTAGAGCCCAGCCTTGTCATTAGACAGATGAGGCAACAAAGGCCCATAGAAGCAGATGAATTCTAAAGGTCTCTCCTACTCATTGATGCCATACCCCTCCAGTGGCATCGTATTGAAAACAACCAGGTCTCTACATTTCTTTATGGATGGTCAGTCACGTAATTAGAATTACGTGCAAGCAATTAGTGTTGCCCAGCATTTATCCAAGGAGCAAGAGAGACTGAGAACTACCCCGGTAACCCCAGACCAAGTTAGATATCCTAATTTAAGAATAATAATAATAACAGCTAGCATTTGTAGCATTTTAACATTTACAAAGCACTTTACAAATATTTCATTTGATCCTCACAACAACTCTGGATCAATAAACTGAGACAGACAATGGTTAAGCAACTTACCTAGGCTAAGTGTCCAAGACTGAATTTGAACTTAGATCATCCTGACTCCAGACCCAGTGTTCTACCCATGCTGCCACCTAGCTGCCTAAGGAGTAAGCAATTCAAACATTTCACTTCCTAGCAGGGAAAGGAGGAGGGTAGAAAAAGAGGAAGAGAGACTGAGAGGGAGGGAGGGGAAGAGACAGATGGAGGGAGGAGGGGAAGGAGAGGCAAAGAGAGGAAGAGGAAGAGAGAGAGGAGAGTGAGACAGACAGAGACAGAGAGACAAAACAGAAAGGGGGTAGAGATAGGCAGACAGAGACAGAGAGATTAGGGGAGG
>CM053588.1:110786477-110896557 GCA_028646515.1 Pseudochirops corinnae
AGAGTGAAACAGAGACAGAGAAAGAAGACAGAGACAAAGGGGGAGGGAGGAGGAGAGACAAGAAGACAGAGAGATGGGGGGGAGAGACCCAGAGAAAGACAAAGAGGAGAAGGGGGGGAGAGACAGAGAGAGGGAGGCAGAGAGAGAGAGAGACAGAGACAGAGACAGAGAGAGAGAGAGACAGAGACAGAGAGAGAATCAGAGAGAAGCAATGAGGAGAGAGAGAACCAGAGCCATTCACACAGAAGGAGATAAAAAGGAGAAAGATACAGGGACAGAGAGAAAGAGACGGAAATGAGGAGGGGGAGGGAGAGAGAAGGGAGGCAAGGAGAGAAAGATGTGCTGAAGGGGTTTTTTAAATCATTATTCTTATTATCTGCTTAGCTCTTAGGCTGCATTGATTTTCATACACTTCGTAAAATAAAGAGTAGTGTTTTATCTCCCACTTCATTAAAATGGAGAAGGCAGAGCCTTCCCCCTTCTCCCCTTCAACTTCACCTGGTTATTCCTTCCCTGCTCCACTCCCACGGTCCCATCCCTCAGGTCCAGAGGTGCAGACAACAACTTTAATCTCTTCTGCTGTCACTAGCCTAAACTAGAGACTTCTCAAAACTCCCTGCTCTGCCCCACTCTCCTCTCCTCCTTTTCTCATCCCTTCCTTCTCCCCCCTCTCTCCTCCCTCTCTAGTGTGGCTCAGTGGGAAGGGAGCATGGGATTCAAATATAGAAGACCACAGGGTTAAGAGTTAAAAGAGACCTTAGAGATGGAATTCAACTACCTCATTTTACAGATGAGGAAACTGAGACCCGGGACTTGCTACAGGTCACACAGAGAGTGAAGAGCAGAACCTGGGCCCTCAGCATCTGTTCTTTTAAATATGATTGTCTCTCCAAGGACCTACTTTCAGATCCTCCGTCTGTTACTAATTACCTCTGTGATCCTAGGCACCTCCACCTCTCTTGACCCCAGTTGTTTCACCTGTGAAATGAGAGAGTTTGCTTAAACAGTCTCTAAAGCAGGGATGCTTAACCTGGGTGTCTGGGAACTTATTTTTCACTGATAGAAGGAAAATCTGAGTTTGAATCCCACCTCACACTATGTGAAGCTGAGCAATTCACTTAGTCCTTATTTATCTCAGTTTCCTCATCTCTAAATTGGGGATAAGAATAGCACCTATATCCCAGGGTTGTTGTTAAAATCAAATAAGATAACATGTAAAGTGCTTCACAGACTTTAAAATGTTGTAGAAATGCAGAAAGCATAGATAGATTGTAGGTGCTATATAGGATGTATTTCAATATAATTGGTTTCCTTTGTAACCTTGTGTATTTTATTTAATGCCTTTAAAAACATTCTGAGAAAGGTCTTTAAACTTCACCAGACTGCCAAAGGGACCTATGAAACAAAAAAAAGGTTAAGAACCTCTGCTAAGTCCTGATGAATAGCAATCCCTGGGGAAAGAACTCTGACTTACCTAGGGCACAAGATTCCTTATTTTTTTTCTCAGATTCCCCCACTGAAGGTCATCGTGTGACCTTTCCCTCTCTTCCCTGGTTCCTAAAGGTATTATGAAGCATCAAACACAGCTCACTCTCAATTGCCTGTCCTTAAATGCCTGGGCCTTTCAAAATTGAGGGCCAGTTTGTCACCAAACTTCTCTCAGTGTTTATAGCAGTGCTAGGAAATATGGGGAATAGAGAGGATGTCAGACACTAATCCTGCCCTCAGAACTCCCAGCATTTGGGGAGAGACGGCTGACATAAATGAAACAATATAGGGATAAATACATGCTGAATTCTGTTTCACTAATTAAAAATGCAATGGAATTCAAGGACTAGTAGACTGGAGAAGGCTTCATGGAGGAGCTGGTACTTGAACAGGATAGACTGAGATGAAAGGAGAGGGAGCCCTGGGAAAAGCATTCTAGGTAAGGGAAAAGGCATGTGCAAAGGAGAGAAGTGAGGATGAACGAGGTATGATTAGGAGATTGGAATGTGTGTGTGAGCGTGTGTGTGTGTGTGTGTGTGTGTGTGTGTGTGTATGTGTGTGTGTATGTGCTAGGAAGAGAAAGGGATGGAAAGGTGGAGGAGAGGTAGAGAAAAGGTTAGGGGTAGTAGGAAGTTAAGTTGTATAGGTAAGCTAAGGTTGTAGGAGCCTTGAAAGCCAGGCAAATTCCAGCTTGATTCAACAGGTAGTAAGGAGTTATTGTAGGTCCTTGATCAGGAAAGTAACATGATACAGAATGTTAGATGGGTTGGAAAGGAAAGGGTTGATGAGTGCCTAAACAAAGATAGTGGTGATGGAAAAGAAAGGGACAAGGGAGAATATGAGATATTTTGAAAGAAGTAATAGGAGAGGCCCAGGGGAGAGAGGAATTGCTGTGTTCATAGCTTCATGTGTTCTTTCTCTACCCTCTCCTTGATATTTGCATGTTAATAAGTTATTTCTGGAGAAACAAAGCCTTAGCTCAACAGAGTCATAGAATCCCTGAGTAATAACAATAGATAAGATTTATATCACACTTACTATGTGCCTGGCACTGTGCTAAGTACTTTACAAAGATTGTCTCATTTGATCCTTACAACACCCTCAGGAGGTTAGGTGTCATTACTATTCCCATTTTACAGATGAGGAAACTGAGACAAGCACAAGTTAAGTGATTTGCCTATAGTCATATGGCTAATAAATGTCTGAGGCTGAATTTGAATTCAGATCTTCCCAACTCCAACTCCAGTGTCTGTATTCACTACACCACATAGCTGTCCTAATTTATCTACAACCCACCCATCCCCATGGAAAACAAGAACAACAGAACCTTATAACAAATATATATATATATATATATTTATTTATTTAAGCAAAATAACTTCCCACATTGTCCATGTCTAAAATAAATCATTCATTCTGCATCGGAAGTCCATCATCACCTTTCTGTCAGGAAGAAGTGGCAGGCATCATCATCAGTCCCCTAGGATCATGGTTGGTCATTATATTAATCAGTTTCTAATGTACTTATGTAATACCATCTGTTTTGTCTATTTGCATTTGTGATTTGTTTCCCTATTGAAAAAGAAGATTGACACATTCAGTTTCCAAATCTTATTGGTTCTACCTCCACAATTTCTCTCCTATTTCCACTTCTCTCCATTTACACAGTCATTCAATTCAGACTTTCTTCACCTTTCATCTGGATTATTGCGATGGCCTCTTAATTGTTATCTTCCATCTCTAGTCTCTTCTACAACTAATGCCTCACTTGTCTGCCCTAGTGATTTCCCTAAAGTACAAGTTTGACCATGGTGCTCTCCTGTACAATAAGCTCCTTATTACCCCCATGTTCAAATTCAGACTCTTCTGCTTGGTATTGAAAGCCCTTCACTATTTGCCTTTCTAATCTTATTTTAGATAACGCCCCTTCATGCTCTCTTCATGTTTTCCTTGCTGTTCTTCCTACTCACACTTCATCTCTTATCTCCATGCCTTTGCTGATTTCTTTCAAAACTCACTTCAAGTAACTGGCTTCTTCATTAGACCTTTCTAAACCCTCTTTCCAAATCTCCCTCCCTCCACCCCCCAAAAAAGCTACTAGTGCCTCCCTCTTCCCTGGTATCTAATCTATATGCATTTCGAACATACCTACATATGTGCAATTTGTCATCCCCCACTCCAATTCAATTGTAATTGTATTTTGCTTTTGTATTATCAGCACCAAGAACAGTTCCCAGCAAATTATGAGGCACTCAATAAATGCTTGTTAATTGGTTGATTAATTCATGAAGATTGGGACTGGATCTAACCTAAATCTATACATCTACCCCAATGATTAGCATACTGCTCTGCACAGCATAGGCACTTGATACATGTTATTGTTGCTAGGGAGTTCTCAGTTCTAGGACTGGTGATGGATTCAATTAAATTCAACAAACATTTATTGTCTACTATGATAAAAAAGATGAAAGGGGGGGAAAGGCACAATCCCTGCTTTCAAGGAACTTGCAACCTGATCAGGAGACATGCAGAGCAGAGATTCAAAACCCAGGCATTCAATTCTTTCCAAATCTAGGCAAGAGGACCCTTCTCTGGAACAAATATATAAGCCTTGGGATAAAAAAAAAAATCCCATTTTATAGCTATAGAAACCAAGGCTCAAACATGTTGAGTAACTCATTTAAGGTGAGCTAGTAAAGAGCTAGGACTGAAGGCTATGTTTCCTAAGTAAGACTCCCCCCCATTTTTCTTGGCAAGTGATGGATGTCTCCCTAACAAATGCAGTGACTTATCGCAATTGCTCCCATCCCCTTGATCCTCTGGAGAAGGGCAGGGGTGCCTTCAGTGCTTCCCCACTAGCTCTCTAAGAGCATAACCAATTGCTTACATGCAATTTGCATTAATCTCATGCTTCAGGTAGAGCTTGGCTAATCAGGAGAGACAAGAAGCCAAAGTTGGTGCCGTCAAATTAATAACATCACAATCCTGGCTCTTTAAGGGAGGGAGGTGCCGGAAGAGGCCTCCCCAAGACCTTCCTCAGGGAGAAACCTGTTTAGTCAGTGGGGCTGGGCTGGGCTAGGATGGGAGGAGCTCTTGAGGTTTCACCACCCAACATACCGGCAATGCCCTTTGTGGCTGGCTTATCTCCAGTCACCAAATGGAATTCCTACTCTTGTTGGAGTCTTGTTAACAAGCAGGGACACAAAAGAACCAGAGCTGAGAGAGAAATGCCAGGGGGAACAGAAGGAAGGCTTTCACACAGAAGGATGAAAGAGGAAGAGAATCCTTTTAGAAAGCAAAAGAGCAAAGCTGGACACAAGGATTCCATCAAGGAAAGCCTGCTTCCTTCTCCTTTTAGGGAAGAAATCCCTGAGGTTTTCTACATGCTCAGAATTTTAACTAGGGTGGGGTAGTGGAGCTTTGCCCAAGTGATGACATAGGGTTGGGGGGGGGGGGGCGGTCTTCACCAAGAAGAAAGATGCTTCCACCTTCATATACTTCTACCCAGATACTTCACCCAGCTCTACCCTAAGGTTCCATCCTCATAGGCCCCTTCTAAATCAAAACCCACCTCTCCTCCTGACTAATTTCAGGGGGGGCAGGACTTTCTAGAGAATGCACCCTCACCATTTTTATCTCAGGTGAAAACAACTGTTAGTTACAGCTCTTCATGAACCTATCACCGTCTAGAAAGATCAGAGAGTAGGTTGGGAGATAGGAGCTCTGGTTAAAAGCTGTTAGCATTTCTTTAGCCTCCTTTTAAAAAAAATCTACCAAGTTCTAGAAGGAACTTAATGAAAGAAAGGGGTAGAAGAAACAAGACCAATAATAATTTTCTTGGAAATTTTCTTTAATAATTTCCTAGAAGATCATGGGATAGGATTACAAAACATTAGAAGTGCAAGGAACCTTAGATGATCAAGTTCAAGTATTTCATTTTACTGGTGAAGAAAGTGAGACCTAGAGGGGGAAAGTGAAATTGTCCAAAGTCACACAATAGTAAATAGAAGAACCAGAATTTGAACCTAGGTTCTAGAATTACAAAACCAGGACTCTTTCCAAGTTTAAAATTCAGCATGAGAAGAATATTTGGACAAATAATTACTACTACTTGATCACTTAAAACAGTAACTATGATAAAATAATGCTATACCAAAAGTAAAGAGACTTAAGAAGACTACCTCCAGGCTCCCATATTCTCTCCCCTCCTCTGCACCTAGCAAAGAGTGGCTCAGGATCATTGTGTCCAAAGGCAGGGGGATAGATGAGATCCTTTAAAACCCCACTCAAATGTCTCCTTTTCTATAAAAATGATGCCAATAATAGCTGACATTCACATATCAGAGGGTTCCCAGACTTATTTGGCCTACCACCCCCTTTTTTAAAAATTTACTTAGCACCCCCACCCCCAGAAATCTACTTTCTTTAACCCTTTAACTTTTTTTTTTTAAATTTGTATCACTTGAAGCTACTACCACCCCTCTGGATCATTTCAGCACCTCTCAGGGGGCAGTATTACACATTTTGGGAACCTATGCTAGTTGAATCTATGCTACTGATGCTCACAACAACCCTAAGAGTGAGACATTGCAAGTATTATCATTTCCATTTTTCAGTTGAAGAAACTGACACTTAGGATAGGTGACTTGGCACACAGCTCATACATAGCAAGACCATGAACTGGAGCCAGGTCTTTTTATTCTCAAGTTTAATCCCATCAAGATTTCCCTGATATCCACTACTATAAGCACCCCCAAGTAGGAAAGAATCTTTCCCCTCTCAGACCTCACATGTCATTTTGTTTGTCCTTCTAATCTTGAGGAATAGTTTGTGTTTTAGTTAAATTTGTATGTATGGTATCTCCCTAGAGCTCTATGAGGGCAGGGGCTATGCTTCCTAGGACCACGATTAGTGCTTGGTGCACAGCAGAGCCGTGTTTAATAAATGTTTGCTGAGTGAATGTTGAATGTCAAAGCTCCTCTTTGCCAAAAATGGAGAACTCTTACTATTCATTCCTTCATTCACTCCTTCATTCATTCATTCCAAAGTGTCAACCACATGCAGGCATTGTGCCAATCAAGGTGGGGAAGGCAAAGAAGACTAAGATGGCATCCCTGCCATCATTGAGTTAAAGTCTAGTACAGGGAATAAGACATGTACACAAGATGCCATCATATGAAAGAGGGACGAGATGCAGTGTGGTCTATAGCAGAACAAGGCAGGAGTGGCCTGGGTTTGAATCTTAACACAAGATCATAGTTCTAGGTACCTTTCATTTTACAAATGTGGAAACTAGTTCTTAGGAAAGTTGCAATTTGCCCTAGGTCACACATGTGAGTAAATGTTAAAGGCAGGATTTGAACCCAGGTCCTCTGACTCCTGTGGCCCTTACACCCTCCCCCTCTCTGGGTTCTCAGTGTTTTGGGGGTGGGACCTGGCCATGAGTGGAGCTAGGCAGTGGCATTTGTACCTGAGAGACAGAGAGAGAGAGAGAGAGAGAGAGAGAGAGAGAGAGAGAGAGAGAGACTGAAAGGCAATTTTCAGTGGCCTGTGTGCTTCCTTGTTCTTTTCAGGCAACTAAATGGCGCAGTGGATAGAGTGCTGGACTTCTAGTCAGGAAGATTTGAGTCCAAATCCAACTTCAAACATTTACTAGCTATGTGACCCTGGACAAGTCACTTAACCCTGTTTGCCTCAGATCCTCATCTGTAAAATTAGCTGGAGAAGGACATGGCAAACCACTCCAGTATGTTTGCCAAGAAAATCCCATATAGGGTCACAAACAGTCAGATGCTACTGAATGCCTGAAAAATAGTCTGGGACTCCAGATTTAGTTCCTGTAACTTCACTTCCTCATTCAACTTAACCCTCCCGGTCTCACCTCTGACATACTCCTTCTCCAACATACTCCTTCTCCCCTCTCCAAAGCATGACTTAGCCCAGTTCAATGTGCATTTCACAGATTCTCAGGTCACTCATTCTTGAAATTCCTATCTTGTTCATCCTAAAATTCCAAACCCTCCTACTTCCCATAAGGGCTTAGTTGAGTCTTTGCTTCCTCTGGTGATTTGGTGATTTGTCAGAAACTCCAACTGAGCCAAACTCATTAGTGTGGAAAGAAAGAAATATGAAGAGGAACTCTCATCTCCCCATTATGCTCTGTCCCCTGTACAGAAACTGCCTGAAGTGACACATAAACCCACGGGAGGGAGTGAGATCACCAAGAGAGAGTATTTTTAAGAGAAAAGAGAAGAGGACCCAGTATAAAACCTTGAGGGACATTCCTAATTAGGGAGAGGAAAATGGATGATGTGATCCAGCAAAGAACACTAGCTGAGGCAGTGAAGAGGGGAACCAAATGACCTGTGGTCTAGTCCCAGTCCTGCCCTATTACTTTACAATGCTCTTGGAAACATTGCCCATCTCCGACCCTCAGTCTCCTCTTTCAACTGGAGATCAAAATAACCTGCTCTATTTGAATTCTAGGTTTGTCAAGAGGATAGCAAAACAGTTAATGGGGGTGAATTTAATTTTGGAAAGCAAAAGGTACTTTATAAGTATATGAAGTATTATTGTGATTATTTTTGCTGCAATGCTTAGTTATTTCTTTTTCTACTCTATCTCCTTGAGACAGCCTCTCCTGAAGGAAAGGGGTAGGTACTTGTCTGTGTGATACGCAGTGGAGTCCAGAGAAGTTAATGGATAAGCTTCTGGGAATGGTTTTTCACACTCTCCTCTGGGGAGTTAGTCTAGTGATACAAAGTACAATACTAAATATCGTGTACTAAGCATAGTTGGAAAAGGCAAAATATCTGTGTGTATACATACATGTATATATACATACATAAATTACACACATATATAACCAAATATGGCCCCAACCACATAAGGAATATGGGATATACATACACATATAGGCATAGAGACATATATATGCATATACACAATACATATGTATATGCTATTACTAGACAGCAGTGGAAAACTGAGCATGTAAGAAAACTCATGGAGTAAAGAAACATTCCAAACTGAGGTTGATCATGGGGAGCTTCCCTAGAGGAAGTGAGCTTTGAACAAGGTTTTGAAGTAGGGAACATGTGGAGACAAGGAAGATGGGCATTGCGTCTTCCTTGTTCATGACTGCTTTATTCAGGCACGAGGAGAATAGGATAGTGGAAGGCATAAGAACAGTGAGTAGATGTGTTGGGAGTCCAAGTTAGATATCCTCTGTTGTTGTTGTTGTTGATGTTCATCCTTCATTCTCAAAG
This sequence comes from Pseudochirops corinnae, assembly GCA_028646515.1. NCBI lineage: Eukaryota > Metazoa > Chordata > Mammalia > Diprotodontia > Pseudocheiridae > Pseudochirops > Pseudochirops corinnae. Next base: position 110,795,234 of record CM053588.1, read on the forward strand.
ACAACTGTGACATTATGAGGGTGATATCTTGACTCATACATAAATTGGACTTAAGTGAGGCTTCAGACTCCAGAGACAGAAGTCAAGACGACCGGCAATGGCCCAGGATGCAGGCTGGTGACGTGGTGGGGGCAGGAAAGGGGATCAGGCATTGGACAAAGGTCTTAAAGACCAGACTGAGAAGTTTCTGTTAGAGATGGTGGGACTTTGTGCTGTGTAGGGTCTCAGGCAGAGAAAAAAGTCAAGAAGTTGACAGTTGACAACCTCCAAGTGGCCAACTCTCCTATCCCTGAAGGGTATTGGAAAGTCCATTGCTTCCCTGGGGGTGAGAGGAGTGGGTCTGTGTGGTGTGTGGTCTTTTAAAAATCTATCAGCTTCTTGCCATAAAATTAAAATGTAAATAGCATCTCTTTTGGGCAGTGCCTGTCCTCAGTGACAGGAGCCAGCTAGAGAGCAATTTCACAGATGGGAACAGGTTACATTGGATTCTGACAACTATCTTGTTACTGAAATTGATTTCTTTGCCCCTCTGCTTGCTCCCCTAGGGAAGACCCCTAGATCAAGGGGAAAAATTTGTTTCTTACCAACAGCAGCTCCCTCCCCTCCCCATAAATTCCTTGCCCCTATCCACCTTTGTCCTTCCCTCTACCATCTTCTCCAGTGGGGAAGTGAAGAAGCAGGCTTCAGAATAGATAGGGTCAGAGATGGTTGGTCATTGAGCCAAGGACCTCTGAGAAAACCTGATGCAATTTCACTGTTCCAAAAGGGATGGAGCAACAACAGCCTGAGCCTCTGACCACCTGGCCCTGTGGATATGTCTCTCTCTTCCTTTGGTGTTGTAGAGAGAGAAAGACAGTATTTTATCATAAAGGAATGATCTTACCACTGGGTCAGGGAGGGAAATAGAATGATAGGGCCTTCAGTTCTCTTCTTGATACTAGCTGAGGCTGATGGACTCCTGGCACTAAAACCAGAGACTGGAGAGACATCTATCGTTCCTGTCATTAAGTGGGGGCCAAAAGCTATATAGATGCACTGGTTTGTTTCTCTCTCTGAATCTTCATTTTCTCAGACATCAAGGAAGATATGGAAGCCCTGTATTGAAACAAGTTATTGCTGCCATCCCCATTCCCAGGTGCAGAGGAAGGAGTGAGCCAATTAATCAATCAATCAATCAGCAAGCATTTATTAAGCATTTACTATGTACCAGGCACAGTATAAGTAGCTAAAGGAAATAGCAAAAAGTCCTTGTCTTGAGGAAGCTTTCATTCTAATGGGACAGACAACACATATGTACATGAATATATAATATACATGCTGAAGCTACATATAGGATAGATACAATATAGCCTTAGTAAGAAGGTACCAGAAGCCACCAAGAAAGGCTTCCTACATAGGGTGATATTTGAGCTGAACTTTGAAGGAACAGAGGCATTCTAAGAGGTAAAGGTGAAGGCCTGGGGACAGTCAGTGCAAAGGCATGGAGACAGGAGTCCCGGGGGCAGTTCTTTTGTCAAGGGCCCATCCAGGATGGTCATTGCCATGGGCTCTCAGTCGAGTATCCTTGCAAGTGTAGGCCTTTAAAGTGGGAATGAGATTTTCTTCATAACTATCAACTGAAGACAATTTTAAATTTAAGGGGGATGGCATAGTGGCTAGAGTCATGAAACTAAACACAGAGTCATGAAAAACATGTTTAAATCATCCCTTAGATAATTATTAGCTGTCTGACCCTGGACAAGTCACTTAACCTCTCTTTGCCCCTGTTTCTTCATCTATAAAATGAAGATAATGACAGTAACTACCTCGATATTTTGTTGTGAGGACTAAATAGGGTACTGTATGTAAGGCCCTTTGCAAATCCTAAAATGCTATATAATAAGTGTGCATCATCGCCATCCTTATTATTATAAATGCCTTCTAGTCATGACACCGAATACTGATGACTAAAGTGAGGGAAGTGAGAAGCAGGAAGATCTCTGTCTTCCAATGCTTTAAGGACTGCCCCCCGAAAAAGGGAACTGATCTTATGATAGGACTGATGCTGCCAGAGATCTGCAAGTGTCAGAGAGGTAGATCTTACCTCCATATAAGGACAAACTTCCTTACGGTCAGAACTGTCGGAAAATGGCATGGCCTGCCTCCAGAGGGACTGAGTTCATCATCACTAGAGGCATTTGAACAGAGGATGGTTGACCACTTACCAGAGGATGAAACAGAGGAGATTCAGGTTGAGTGAACCAAGCAGGAGGTGGGGTGCAGGGGCATGAGGGCTGGATTGCACTGAGATGGTTTGGGTTTGACCACTGACTCTGCTATTTACTTAAGCAAGTCACTTAAACCCTCTGGGCCTCAGTTTTCTCATCTGTAAAATGGAGATAATAATGTTTGCACCTCACAGGGCTCATAGGAAAACACATTTGCAGCTGAGATCATAGAGGTCACTCAGTCCAACTGCTTCATTTTACAGATGAGGAAACTGAGATCCAGAGAGGTAGTTATGAGGAAAATGACCTGTAAACTCTAAGGCCATATACATATGTGAGTTGTTATTATTATGCTGTCCTTGTCATTTCTATGTCATTTCAGATTCTATGATTCTATGAAGTCCAGGCATTCCCTGGGAGAACCTACACACAATCATGTTCCTGGTCCCCAAATACAAAACCGCTTGCTTTATTTCTCCTTAGCCCAGTGCTGGAGGCCTATGGTGGCCTGGAAGCCCTGTCTCCCAGATGGGCAGAATTAAGCAACACAGAGATCCCTGACTTGCCCCCATTTTACAGATAAAGAGACCACAGTGCTAGGAAGCAATGGGACTTACCCAAAGTCAGGGGCAGAATCAAGCTGGAAAAAAAAGAGTTGGCTCTTACTCCTAGATATATGACCTGCTATTCATCATGCCTTTCTTGGTCAGGAAGGATTTGGAGCAAGAGTATTCCTAGTTCCATGCAGATCTCAGGGCCCCTTTCCTTCTATGCTGATCACACCCCAATGACTTGAAGATACCCAGGAAGCCGGCTTTTCGTTCTCTTCCTTAGACCACTGCCACCACCATGTCCCTTCTCCCCATTATGCTTGCATGTAACCCTTTAGGGCAGGCAGCATTCAGGTCCCTTGGTGTTGGGGGTTAGGGAGTGGCTGTTGTTTAGAAGGCATAGCAAAGGGCCAATCCTGACACCCTTGGCCCTACCTCTTTCCTAGTCTTCCAACCTTTCTGCCCTTCATAGAAAATCTCCAGACATTTGTCTCTCCCACCACCAACACCCTTAAAAAAAAATGAAGTTTCCTTCACTGTTAATTGAATTACATTGCCACAGAAAGCAGGGAAGTTGTATCTCATTAAAGCCTCCTGTGTCCTATTAGAGCAGTGTGTTGCTTTTGTGACTATCATTACCATACATTACGGAAGGACTCGGGCTCTCTGTTTGTTTATGCATTACATTTCTTCCCTCTTCTAGTTTTGCCTGCCAGCCTGGATGTTTGTCCCCACCCTCCCACCACAGCCCCTATCCTCCCATCCCCCAACAGCCAACCCACACACGCAAGTGTGCTGCCCATACCCAAAGCACCAGAAGGGGGCCTTTCTGAAAGGGGCTACTTGCTGTGTGGACATAAGTAACAGCTTCTTCTTGGTAACAACCAAATTTAGTTTCCTAAATCCAGATTAACTGCTAGTGTGTGAGAGGAGGAAGGAGGCAGATGGGGGGGCTGTTGGGGTTTATGTATGCCTCTGTGTTGTACATTGGTGCTCAGATACAGCTCATGTCTCTTCATGGATGCCCGTGTGTGTGTGTGTGTGTGTGTGTGTGTGTGTGTGTACAGGACCCTGTGGTTTGATATAAGCATGTGTGAGAATGTATGACTCTCCATGACCTGTTGGAAGTGTAGGTGGTATGTGTGTCCATGAGCACAGAGTTTTTTGGGCTAGAAGTTTTTCAGACTTTGCCTTCTGACCAGTATGGAATGAAGCATTAATAGTATTTATTACAGTAACTCATTGTAGTGTGGAAGGATGCTTCAGGGCCGTGGCTTGGAAGCCCATGTGGAAAGGTGGTATATCGAGGACATTGGGTTTCTCTCAGTTGGGCTAAAAGCCAAGGTTTTATTTGTGTGCGTGTGTGTGTGTGTGTGTGTGTGTACACATATATAACAACAACAATAATAAACATGGATGTGTGTGCTTTAAGTTTTACAGAGCACTTAACGTCTATTTTCTCACTTACTCCTCACAACCCTAGGAGGTCTGTATTCTTTGTAATACTCTCCATTTTACAAATGGGGAAGTTGAGGCTAAAAGAAATGAAGTCATTAGCCCAAGGCCATGCTGGTAGTGAATTATCTGAAGCCTCTTGTGAACTTGCTGACTCCAGATCCAGCAGTGGACCCACACATCCACCTGTACCCCTGACTCAGGCACATCATTGCTGGTCTCAAGAGGCAGAGGCAGAGGAGGGTGAAAAGTGTGGAATTTGGAGGCAAAAAATCACCCTGCTCTAGGGTAGGGAAGAAGAGGCGAGTGAGAAGGGCCCAGGAATTGACCATTGCCCTAGTCCTAGATCATTTACTGTCCAGAAAGTATGAAAAATCATGCCCTATACTTATTACTATTGCAGGACCAGGCTACCTGTGAGGGGCCCCAGAGCAGGTTCTCTCCAACCAACACCACTAAAAAAAAAAAAATTACTCCTCCACTAATTCCTGAAATTCCACCCCTGAGAATGGATTGTAATGGTAATAATTGACATTTATATAGAGCTTTAAGATTTGCAAAGTACTCTACGTATGTTATCTATTTGATCTCCCAGCAATGCTATGAGGTAGTTGTGATTCCCATTTTTCACATGAGGAAACTGAAGATGAAGGCACATGAGTTGCCCAGGGTCACACAGCTTGTGAGTGATGAAGCAGGATTTGCACTCGGGTCTTCCTAACTCTAACTTCAGTACTGATTTTGCTTTTGTTGAGGCCCTATTAAAATGTGAATTCTCTTGAGAGGAGTAGTATTAGGTCACTAATCCTTTGGTTGTGTGCCACTGTAATAAACAGAACTATTAGGTATTTCCAAGAAAGTCTGGGAACCTCTGCATCAGTCTCTAAATTATAAATTGTTAAGAGAGGGCCAAGACCTTAACGTCCGACTAATCCAAAATACTCATTTTTACAGAGGAGACTAAGGGCCAGAGTGACCTGCCCAAGGTTCCACAGATATTAGAACTCAGTGTCCTTCTAGGAATAGGGGCCTATGATCCAGATTCTTATAAGCCAGCTGGGACGGCCATTTCCCAAATTGTGTACATGCTAGCTGATGCCTGGGAGCCCTTTGTGACACAATCATCTCTGCTCCCTAATCTGCATTCTTTACACTGAATTCAGATGTCCCTACGGCCCTGCAGAAGGGGCCAGAAGGCAGAGGCAGAGCCCCTGAGGAGGGGCTTCCTCCTCCAGCTTTAGCGCCACTCTCCCTGCCTGCCTTTCATGCTGTGGTGCCCAGGCTATACACCCTGGGGCAGGGTTCTCCTCCCGGGCTTGCTCTCTCCTGAGCATTACTGTGGGATGGGCATTCTCAGGGAAACCCACTCATCACACTGAGTCAGTGCATTAGATTTGATGCTCCTCACTTGCCCCCAGGGCCCAGCCTGCCCCTGAGTATGAAAACAAGGTCCCAGAGTTGGCTATTCTTTGACCAACATGCACTAAGCAGAGTTGGGGGGAGCCAGAGTGGGGAGGGCTGGAAGGCTGCCCTTTCAGAAGGTAAGTGGGAAGCATGAGGGCATAACTAGAAACAAATTAAGAAGCAGAAGGTGTCTCCCCCATCTATATCAATTGCCACCACTCTGCAGCGTTTCTGTAGAGACTCCAAAGCAGCAATCCCTGAAACTTTGGACCTTACATCTTTCACTGTGCTTTTTTTCATGGGTGACTTTTCTGAAGGAAGCTACCCAGGAGTTACCGTAGAGGGGGTGATATGTCCAGAAATAATTAGGGTCCCTTAAGCCATCCCAACTGCAGCCCCACCTCCACCATGATATCAGTAACATACACTGCTTCCCTTCTGCCTAGGAAAGCATACCACTCCTCTACTCCCTACCTTGACAGGTTCTTGTTCCTGGAACTTGGCCCTTTGCCTTGTAAATCTCCCTGTAGTCAGGTGGCTTTGGGGTGGTTCTAGGCTGTCTGTCTGGTCAGAGTCAGTGATACTGGGATCTGTAAGGACAGTCAGTAGATGAAGCACCCAGGGTTCCTAACCTCACTGAGGAGCAGCAGGACCTAAGCTTCTCCATATTTCAAAAAGCTTGAGCAAAGTGACTTTTTTTTTAATCATTGTGATCCCCTCCTCCTATCTCCCACCCTCTAACTTCCTATATTTTCCTTCCTCTTCTCCCTCTTCCTTGAAGACTCATTCTTCCCTTCCCTCCCCCCAATCCAGTTACCTTCCTCTGTTCAGTGTTTCATGTCCTACTCTTCCCCCCACCCCCAACCAGAAGGAACCAAAGCAAAACAAGACAAAGGGAGAGACCAAAATCCACATGCTTTGGCTATAGAGATAGGAACATTGCATCTTTCCTGTCAGTCTCTATGCCTGCCTGCCTCTCTTATGACCAGGCAGGTGGATCACAGATGTGACTTACTCAGGACAAGGACTGTAGCATATATAGCCAAAGACCTCTGAAAAGAAGTCATCTTACAGCACCAACCACAAAGCTGGCTTCCCAGTAAACAATCTTCCTTGACCTTCTCCTGGAAGGCACTGTGTCTCCTGGTTAGCTAGCATTAACTTTTGATCTTCTGCCCCCTACACACTCACCTGATTCCTGATCCCCTACCCCTCGAAGTCTCTCAAGTCTGAATCTGATTCTTGCCACCTCTCCTTTGACACAAACCCTCCTGGATCTCAGCCTCAGATCTTTTTAGTGGTCCTGAGTCCTGGGTCCCAGACCTCCACTCTCTAGGGGTACAGCAGAAACAAACCCAGCTCCTCCTTCCGCCCTCCTGCTCCAAACCTCCTCTAAAACATGGAGGGCATCTGCAATGCAAAGCCCGACTTGTTGATGTAAAATCATACTCTATATTCCACCCAGGTTTATACGAGTGAATTATGCAAATCTTTGATGGAAAAATATTCCTCCTCACATCCTTGAGAGTGTAAAACCTTAGTCAATAATTCATACTCGCATGTCTCTGACTGCAGGCTTTTTCTTCATTATAACTTGCACCTTGTTATTTGTCTTTCGCATTTTATTGTATATCCTGGTGTAAAGCTGCGCATTATAAAATTTATCTGCTTCATTATTTGATGATCCAGGACTGGGGAATGTGCTGAGATCCTACCACACTGGCAGAAAGGCCTAGCGACTAGCTCTGCTGGGGCAGGGCTGCCTCTAGTGATTTCAGGGAAGCCGACAAGGCCTCTTCATCAAGAAACAAAAACATACTTGTCCCACCCACAGGCTGAGCAGCCTGAAATGCCATCATCATAGCCTTAAAATGCAAATATTCCAAAGGCAACCTTTTTAGTGTTAATCATGATAAGATATTATTAAGAATGATAACTCACATTTGAGGAGCAGCATAGCGAACCAAGAGCAGGCCTCAGTCAGGGAGTCCTTGGTTCGAATGCTGCCTCTTACCCTCAGCTAGTCCTGAAAGTCATTTAATCTATTACCGTCCCAGGTAAGATTATAAATAGCATAGCACGTGTTGGGCTGTATTGGAAAAGGGAGTTCTTTTCAGAGAACTCTATATCAATGTAATCAAGCCCAGCCCCTAGAAAAACCTCACACATATAATATTTTAAAGTTCATTAAGAACTTAATTGATTGTTTAGATTTCACTTCTCTTAAGTTTACCAAACCCCGAGAAGAGGGTCTAATAAAGGAAAAGGACTAGCTCGAGAAGAGCCCTGGATGCCCAAAGTCCAAACAGAGTCACAGCCAGGGGGAGAAGCTGCCCCTGGTGATGCTGCCCAAAGGATATCCTCTGGGGATTCCTAAGATCAGAATCGTTACTTGGGCTAGGTAAAGTCTTGCCTAAAGAGGGTGAGGGTAAAAATAAATGAATAAATAAAATTAAATTAAAAATTAAAAAAGCATTGGGTTGGCTAGGTGGCGCAGTGAATAGAACACCAGCCCTGGAGTCAGGAGGACCTGAGTTCAAATTCAGCCTCAGACACTTAACACAAAAACTAGTCGTGTGACCTTGGGCAAGTTGCTTAACCCCAACTGCCCTATAAAAAGCAAAAAAAAAAAAAAAAAAAAAGATGGTGAGAGTAGACAAAGGAGCCTTCAAAAACTGTTTCCATCCTGATGAAGTAAGAGAGGTAGGATTGCTCTAACAGAAAGGGCATTAGTTGTGAAGTCAGTAGAGCTGGGTTCAGATCCTGAATCTGCTACTTACTGTGTGATATCGGATGAGTCTTTTAACTTCTCTGAGTCTGTTTGCCCATATGTAGAATGGGGATATTGGACTTGATAAAGCCTTCATTCATCCTGAATCTTTCCTATCACCCACAGATAAACACAGACTAGTAGGGCCTCTGGTTAGATCCCCTAGGTAGAGCCCCTGGATAAGGTCCCTGCCTTCTTGTGATTACATAAACAGGACACACATCCCTGGACCATTCCCGTAGTAATGAATCCTGAAGAGGACTTTCAGACACAGGCAAGGTCAAAAAAGAAGAGGTCCCAATACATTCTACAGGGGGAGAATCCCTTGAGTCGCATGGCCCTACTCATGCTTCACACCTGTGAAAGCACACAGAGCTCACCACCTTTCAGACTGCTGCAGTAACTTTCATCTGAGAGCTGAAACAAGCGTCCAGGACCAGATCACCAGGGTCCGGTGTCCCCGACCCTAGCTCTTATAAGACTAGGTTAAGTGCTTCTGAGGCAAGATGGGGTCAGCCAAGGAAACTGATGGGAACATATCTCAGCTACCTCACCTTCACTGATACCCTTCTTCCACCTCTCACTTACCCCTTTATGTCAGCCTGGCAAGTTTGATAGCCAACTTCGCTGGTTATACCTATGAAGTGAATGTGGTTTTCATCTTGTGCACATGGTGCTATTTACTAAAGGCCAGAATGGCAGGTGAGGAGGGAGGGTTGGGGTAGTCGGGTACATCTTCATTTGTGAGCCATCTAAATCCCTGATAATTCAGAATCAGATATTCTGAGGAGGGGAGAGCCGCTGAAGGCAGAGAAGGAAGCTTGGTCTTACTTTCCTGCCAAGATCTCCTCTCCTAGGTTTTAGGGTTACCCCATATTTATCTCTGACTCTCCTTTTCCTTCTTTTTCCAGTACCAGCCATGATCACCTCCCATCCTAATACTACCATAGCCATCAAGGGTCATACAAAGGAACTGAACTGCACTGCACGAGGAGAGCGCCCCATCATCATCCGTTGGGAGAAGGGGGACACAGTCATTGACCCAGACCGAGTCATGAGATATGCCATCACCACCAAAGACAATGGCGATGAGGTCATATCTACTCTTAAGGTAAGCAACTGTCTGTCTACCTTAACACCCATACCCAAACCCCCAAAGCTCCATTCAGCTAAATTCATTAACCTTTTCAAGTATCTTCACGATAGGTAGATAGGGTATGAAGGTCTGGGACCACAATGAACACAAAGGTCCTCTGTTCCTTTTGGGAAAATCCCTACGGATCAATGTCACGAACTTTCAAACTTAACCCAACAGGTCTTCATTTAAAATTATTTCCCAGAGCTTCCTTTACTGTGTTGGCACTGGAGAGATGGAAGGGAGAGGGGGAAAGATGAGGAATTATCCCACTGGTTTCCCTGGCCCAGAAAGGGTAAAGCAACCTATTTGCCCAGCTTCCACTTCTCCAATGTGGGACTTCTCAGTACAGAGTGAGAGATTGCCATTCAGTGGGAGGTCACATTAAAGCAAATCGGCAAGAACACTAGCACAGAAGCATGCTGACTATGGACCTGGAAACCAGGACTGTGTCACGACCTGCTTAGAAGAGCTGGTTTCCTCCATCTCCCAACCTTTCCATCAGAGTGAAGCTACATGGCAACATCACCTGGCCTTCATTCCTTTTCCCTGCAGTACAGCTGCTTTAATTTGGTAGTGATTGGCCTCCCTCATCCAAGATAACCTTGACTACAGGCAGGAAAATTGGAGCCCTCTCAATCCAACACAAGCAATAGATTCTACCCACACTCACCCTTCCTCCCTGCCCCCTGGAATCAGTATGAGTTGCTTCTCAGATTTTGAAACCTCTTTATTCTCAGAATATCACATCTCCTTTCCTGGAGCCCTTTGTTGACAGCATATTTAGAATTCTGTAGCATTTCCCCCAGTACTTAGAATACCATAACCTAACCCCATGCTTGGAACACCACAGGTCTCTCCATAATTAGAACCCTCAGACCCTCCCTGTTTTAACTCCAAAAATGTTCTTTTCCTAGCATACTCAGGAAGCCCTCGAGCATCCTCATGACTAATCTATCTGCTGCCTTTTGTCACTTCCCCTATGTATCTGTCTCTAGGGCCCAGTTCTCATAGTAACACAACCCTAGTGTCTCCCATACCCTTGGATTGAAATGGCATTTCTCCTTGGGTAGAAGATAGCATTCCCCATCCCCTTTCTCTATGATCTTTTTTGCCTCCAACTTACTGGGATCATAGGGTCACAGTCTTAGAGACAGAAGAGATCTTATAGGTTATCTGGTCCACATCCTTCACTTTACAGATGAGGAAACTGAGACTCAAAGAATCTTAGTGATTTACCCAGTCACACAGATAGTAAATGGGAGAGAGGATCTAAACTAAACTCTGCTGACCCAAATCTCATATTCTTGCCACTCTCCCAGACATGTTTGGGAGCAAGTAGTGGGAAACAGGATCAACTGTCCATATTCAAGAACCTGAGGTGGTGTGAGGAAGAGCCACAGGAAAAAAAACATACAAAAAGTCTCTCTCTTACACACACACACACACACACACACACACACACACACACACACACACACATACATCCCAGAAACTGTGCCTTTCTTTGAGTCACTCTAAAATGCTCCCTTGTCTCCCTTCCTCCTCCTTGCCCCCTGTCATTATCAAAGCTGAAGCCAGCTGACCGTGGGGACTCTGTGTTCTTCAGCTGCCATGCCATCAACTCCTATGGGGAGGACCGGGGTTTGATCCAACTCACTGTGCAAGGTACCCTCTCTGTCCCTTCCTGGCCCCCCACATCAGCAAGGTCTATCCCTTACACTAGCCCAAAGAGGAAGGGGTGGGCACCAGACATAGATGAGGACAGGGGAAAGGGAGGGAATTATCTGAAAGCATTTGATGTAAAATTCTCTTTAATTGACTCTCTGGACCAGGGCAGGAAGTCAGAGCTACATCAACTCCAGGCTAGGATGGCAAAAGTTGGTGATGACGCTAGCCTACATCATGCCCATTGACCCACTTTACAAATGGATAGATGTGTCTGAATGAGATCAGAACCTTCTTGTTGCCTCTTTGGGAGAAGGATAAGAAGGAAATACAAAGCTAGTAAAAGAGGGGTCTTGTGGATGGGTCTCTCTTTGGCAATACCCAGAAGGTATTATCCAATGGGGAGGGTTCTTGGCTCTGGAAATCCCTAGGAAATTTAGCCCTAAGTGCCCTCCCCCAAATCAAGGAAGAGATGAGAATTAGACAGAAGTCACAGAGTGGGATTTTAAATTCAGTTCTCAGGCCACAGTGACTAGATGCCTCATCCAGACCCCAACAAAAGGCTGAAGTCCAAATTTGCCAAACCAGGAGTACTAATCCCTTCTCAGGGAGAGATAAAAAAGAGTCCAAAGCCCTCATAAAGGGTGAGGATGAGAGGAAAATTTCACTGTCATTCACTGGCTTCCCCTCTACCTTTCCCCTACACACAAAAATCCCAGAGCCCCCAGACCCTCCTGAGCTAGAGATCCGGGAAGTGAAGGCCCGGAGCATGAACCTGCGCTGGACTCAAAGATTTGACGGGAACAGCATCATCACCGGCTTTGACATTGAATATAAAAACAAATCTGGTAGGTGCCAGTTGTGTGTGTGTGTGTGTGTGTGTGTGTTGGTGTTGCTAGGTGCATGTGGGATGGGACTCCTCTCTTCTGACAGCCCCCTGAGCTGAGTGTCCAAGGTCCTCTGAGTTCATAATGCCTTATACTCACTACATAGGACTATCACTATTCCAAATCAAAGAAAGAACGGGAAAAGCATTGTTCTTTTAAAACTGTTGCTAAGTTTGGGGACCTGAATGGAGAAAGGGGACTCGATTACAGTGGGTGAGTTTTTTAACTCAACTTCGTGGCAGATGGACGCATCTCCCTTGTTTGACCCTGGAGCCAAAGTAAAATCGGACAGCCTGATTAATGGGCAATTTGCCCACTCCCCTTGGGTGAGTCCCCATTTTTGCCAGATGAATGGTAAAACTGGCTGGCTAGCCTGAAGATCTTTTGGAAGAGGGGAGGATAAAGGACTGGTGAAGCCCTGAGAAGGATGTCAATGTTTCCTGGAAAGGCTGGACTAGGGCATAGAGAGAGGAGGTTTGTGGGAACAGGGACTGATGGAGGAAAGGAGTAGAGAAACTGCTAGACTCTGACCCCAGGCTGATGACATCTGGAGTATTTTATTCTTACATTTTAGGAAAGATATTGACATTGAGTATATTTAGAGGAGGATGATCAAGATGGTGAAGGATCATAGGATCATTGATTTAGAGCTGGAAGGGGCCCCTGGGTAAGGAAACTTTCCCAAGGTCACAACAGCCAGTAAATAATTTGAGGTGGGATTTTTTTTGCTTTTTTTTTTTGAGGGGGGAAGGCAGCTGGGGTTGTGACTTGCCCACGGTCACATGGCTAGTAAGTGTTATGTGTCTGAGGTCACATTAGAACTCAGGTCCTCCTGACTCCAGGATCCGTGCTCTATTCACTGTACCACCTAGCCATCCCTGAGGTGGGATTTGAACATGGGTCTTCCTGAGCCCAAGTCCAGTGCTCCAACTATTCCACTACAGTGTCTTTCCAATGGCACTGGAAGCCAACCCATAAAGAATATGAGAACAAAGATTAAAATAGTAAAAGTGAGATTATAGAGGGGAGAAAGAAAGGGAATTCCAGGTTCAGGGTTGATAAATCTTGATACATGTTGAGGACACAGAAAATAGTTCATATGGTTGTGATATATGGTCCAAAATGAGAGATGAGGCTCAAAAGATGAATTGAGATCAGGAGTCTTGAATGTCAGCTAAAGGATTTGGATTTTTTTTTCAGTAACCATCAAGGAGTCATTGAAGGTTTTGAAAAGTGGAATAATATGATTCCTGCATTTTATAAAGAAAGCTTATTTGACTGTGCTGTACAGGATAGATGGAGGAGGAAAAATTGGAGGTGGGGAGACCAGTTGGGTGACTCTTGAAATATTCTTGACACAGGATAAAAACCTGAACTAGAGTTGTAGCAGGAAAACTAGAAAGAAGAAGCATATTAGTGCTTTGTGAAGTTGGGAAAAATCTACCTGCAAGGTAGGCAGGGCAGGGATATGAGATCTAGACTGACATTTCCATATGGCAGTGCACATTCAATCTCCCCTCCATGCTGATATAGGGTGGCAGGATCTTCACTCACATCTGGGCATTCTTATCCAGAAGATACATAGGCTGTCACTAGATATTTTCCCCCATTGCTCAATAAAACACCTCATGCCTTCTCCTACCACCATTGTCTTCCTCCTACTGTGCCCAAGTATGTGGAATCTCCCTAAAGCACTGCCTGGCTGGACTATTAGGGTTTTAGCAACAGAAGCTGAGAAGAGATCAGACCTGAGACTCTAGAAGGGACCATGGATGAGAGGAAGCTGGTAAAGGTGATGACAGTTAAATTAAGTTCCATTTTATTCAACCTGATAAATGCTAATTAAGACCCTATTGTGAATAAACTGTTTATACTCTCTTGACTCAAAGATTCCACTGCAGGCATGTATCCCCAGAGAAAGTCCAATACAGAAAGAAATGTCCCATATATAATCATACTTTATGCAGATCTATGATATATACAAAAATATTTAAACAATTTTTATTCATTTCTATTTTATCTTCAGTTTCAAATTCTCTCCCTCCCACCCCTTCTCCCCCACCCACTGAGAAAGCTAGAAAAACACAAAGCAGTTTCTATAGTAGCAAACAACCAGAAACAAAGTAAAGGTCCATCAATTGGGGAATGGCTAAAAAACTGTTTTATACAAATGTAATAGAATATCATTGTGTCATGAGACATGAAAAATATGAGAAATTCAGAGAAACTTAGAAAAATATTTGAAATGATATAGAATGATGTAGATGTATGTGTAAATGAATGAATGGTTCTAAAACTAATGTATTATAGTCAGCTAGATGGCATATTGGAAACCTGGGTAAGCCACTTAACCTGATTGCCTCAGTTTCCTCATCTGCAATATGAGGATAATAATAGCACCTATTTCATTAGGTTCTTATGAGGACTAAATGAGATTTTGTGTATTTATCTATATGTATGCATATAAATATACATATACACATATATATATTTAGCTATGTAAACCTTAAAGCACTTCAGATTATTGATGAATAATAAGGAAAATAATACATACAATGGAAATGAAAAGAACAATCCCATAAAGCAGGATGCTATATGATTATGATGATTTCTCTTGGTACCAAAGGAGAGATGCAGACATGTCCTCCCCTCCTCTGGTTGGATGGATTTCTTTGTATGTGGTCTATTGTGTATACTGTCAGATGAGTTTGGGATAGGTCTTTTGGTTGATTCTCTTAATTTTTTTTCTTTGTTTCAAGGGAAGGCACTAAAGTGGGTGGAGATATGTTTGGAAATTACTATGACAGTGCTGGGCCTGAAGTCAGGAAGACTCATTTCTCTGAGTTCAAATCTAGCATCAGACATTTAATGTGTGACCCTAGGCAAGTCACTTGACCCTGTTTGCCTCAGATTCCTCATCTGTAAAATGAGCTGGAGAAGGAAATGGCAACCCACTCCAGTATCTTTGCCAAAACAAACTCAAATGGCATCATGAAGAGTCAAACACAACTGAACAACAACCATGATAGAGAAACAAGAAGCGTCTTTTTTTTTTAAGAACTCATTAGGTGTTTAAAGAAAGGAACATATTGTAATAAAAGAATATTAGACTCAGAGTCAGACCATCTAGGTTTAATTCCTAGTGCTGAGACTTACTAGCTGTGCAGCCAAAGGAAAAGCAGTCAACCTCTCCCACTCTCAGCTTCCTCATGTATAAAATGAGCTAATCATACTCACATTACTTACCTTATGATATTGTCATAAGGAAAGTGCTTTCTAAACTGTAAGGTACTATATAAATTTGAATTGCTGCACTGTGCTAGGGAAGATAGAAGAATAAATAGCATGGAAACAAGAGGAAAATATTTCATAAAACTGAAACCACTATACAAATGTAAATTCAGACCTGGCTCCTGCCCTCAAGAAGCTCCCATTCCAGCAGTTGATTTGTTTTGTTTTGGGGGAGGGGAGGGCAAGGCAATTGGGTTAAGTGACTTGCCCAACATCACACAGCTAGTAAGTGTTAAGTGTCTGAGGCAGGATTTGAACTCAGGTCCTCCTGATTCCAGGGCTGGCGCTATATTCACTGCACCACCTAGCTGCTGCACATTCCAGTAGTTTATCTGAAAAAGATGCAATTTTCATATAAAATTGCCCTTCAAGGATATCAATAACCCCAACCACAAAATGCTTTTCTCCTTTCTCACTCTATTTGACCTCTGAAGCTTTTTATACTACCCTAGTTCCTCCCAACACTCTTCCCTCCACTGGCTTCCGTGATATTTCAATCTCCATGTTTTCCTACTACATAATTGGCCACTACCCTTTAATCTCCATTGCTGGGTCATCTCTTACCCACTAACCTTGGTTTCCTCCAAAGAAACATCTCTCCCCCTCTAACTGTGGTGAGCTGAGAGGTCCTCTTGTTCTGGTCCTTCTCTTTTCTCTCTATGTTCTCTCCTTTAGTGATCTCATCAGTTCACATGGGTTCAATGATCATCTCTACATGGATTCTTATTGAATCTGTATGTCCACCACTAATCTCTCTCCTGGCAACATCTGAAACTCCACAGATCAGAAATGGAACTTGTCTCCCCCCAACACCCTCAAAACCTGCCTCTCCTCCAATCTTCCCTATTTCTATTTAGGGCACCACCATCCTCTCAGGCACACGTTTGAAACATCTGAGTTATCCTAGAATATACCCTCTTCCTCTTCCTCCCGTAATGAATCAGGTGTTCAGTCTTGTCACTTCTACGTCCAAAATATCTCTCATATCCATCTCTTCTCCATTTATAGCCATCCTCCTAATACAAGGCCTTATCACCACTTCCCTAGACCATGAAACATGTTCCTAATTGGCCTCCCAGGTTCCAGTCTTTTCCCTTTCAAGTCTATCCTTTACGCAGCTGCCAGAATAATCTTAAAGCACAGTTCTGATCATTTCACCCCCACCCCTGATCAAAAATCTTCAGTGGCCACCTATTACCTTCAGGATAAAATACAACTCCATGAACATGGTATCTAAGGCCTCCAAAATTTGTTTCCAACTTTTCATTCTAGTCTTATTTTTCCCCTTCATACTCTACATGTTCCAACCAAACAGGATTACTAGCTGCTCTCCTAACTCAGGATGCCTGGGATGCACCCATAGAATCACAGGACCTCTGAATTGGAAATGATTTCAAAGACCATCTACTCCAAACTGTACCTGAATAAAAATTCTACAACACACCCAACAAGTGGTCATTCAATCTTTTGCTTAAAGACGTTCAGTGGGCAGGAAACCCATTTTCATCAAATGGAGTCCATTTGATTTCGAGATTTTTCTGATCGTTAAGGTATTTTCCTCATGTCAATCCTAAATTTGTCTCTGTAATTTTTATCCATTGATCTCATTGTTAATTTGGGCCAACTAGAAAAAAGTGAATTCCTCTTCCATGGAGACTATTATGTTTCCAAGTCTTCTTTTCTCCAGGTAAAACATTTTTACTTTCTTTAATTGATATTCACCTGGCATAACCTCAAGGCCATTCACCATCCTAACTGTCTTTGCCAAGGTGGTCTCCAATTTATCAATACCCTTTCCAAGAACATGGTACCCAGAACTGAGCACAATACTCTAGATATGATCTATCTAGGACGAAGTACAGGCTCACCATCTCGCCCTTATGCCTGGCTACAATACCTCCCTTAATGCAACTTCAGACTGCTATAACTTTCCTGGATGTCATATAACACAAGTGATTTTTTTTTGAGACTGGGTCTCCCTATATGACCTAGGCTAGAAATATGTTGGCCACCCAAGATGCCCAGTCCCAGCTAATTGACATGGAAGTGCTGATCTGCTCCATTTCTGACCTGGGTCACTTTTCCCTTCCTTGGGCAGCCTGGTGGCCCCCTATTCCCAAGGGCTTACCATGTCATTGCCAGAATTGGTGTAGACATCCAGTCAGTTTAGCCTACGACAAGTCAGAACTCCCAAATTCAAGTAATCCACCAACCTCAGCTTCCCAGCAGCAGGAATTATTGGTGCATGCTGCCACATCTGGGGACACTGATGAATGGTACTGAGGCTAGGCCACTAAAACCTGTATATCTTTTTCAGATGAACTGTGGTCTAGCCATGCCTCCCCATCTTAGTCTTAGAAAGTTGATTTTTCAAGGGTTTTTTCCCTCAATCAGTTTTGGAGTTTGTCCTCCAAAATAGCTCCCAGAAAAACAGCTTGTCCAAAAGTTATTTAAAACCCCACCATCAACTTCCTTCTCACTTTGCATCTCATTCATTCATTGTTTTATCTTCCTTCAAGGTGCCACTTCCTCCTGGGAGCCTTTTCTGGTCTCCCCAGTTGTCACTATTTTATTCTTCCATGCTTATCTGGGTGCATGTTACATTGTCCCTATAGAAGAATATAAAATCCTTGAAAGCAGGCCCCATTTCATTGTTGTCTTTATATCTACAATAGCTTTATAATCATTTTCATATCCTAATGTGTTCAGAGGGAAGGGAAGAGACCAGACTTGTGATTTCACTAGGGTAAGAAACTACCAGGATGAAAACTCCCTCCACCAGTGTCTTACTGAGTTGCATGGGAGGTAAATGACTCATCTGTGGTTCTGTGACCAATATGCTAGGAAGGCATGCTTAACCTCTTGCACTTATTAAGATGAACTGTGGTCTAGCCATGCCTCCCCATCTTAGTCTTAGAAAGTTACTTAACCTCTTGCACAACTCTAAAAATAAAAATAATCGAAAATGGATGGAGGAAGTTTTTTTTACCAATGAAATTACAGGTCTGTGCAAAAAAGGGGAGTGGGGAGAAAAGGGAAAGGATTGAGAGCAATTTTCATCCCACAGTCTGCTGGCACACTGAGCCCAAACTCTATGTTATACCTATAGTCAGAAATAAGATTTGAACCCAGATCTCCCTGATTCCTTTACTCCACGCAGCCTGTCACCTTGAATATCATAGCTATTCAATAAATATTTCTAAAATTAATTGAAATCAGAGCTCCCTAAGTTAGACAAAGGGCTTGGTACTAGGGGGGCTTTAATTGAGATGGGCAAAGCTGTGCAAGGCCAACTTCTTACTCAGCAGGGACTTGGCTTCTTTAAACATCACTGGATTTCCAGGCTAGAGGAGACCTTAAGAAACCATTTCATCTACTCTTCTGCCTTCACATGGAAGTACAGTGAACCTAGAACACACAGAAAGCGTTCATCTCATTTTTAAAGGCCTTTAGTCTCAGATGCCAGAATCTCCATCCTAGTGTACACTACCCCTCCTTTCAAGAAGTGCTTTCTTAGGTCTAAACTCAAATACCATGTGCTGTAGCTGAAGCTCTTTTAAGCACAGCTGGTCAGCAGCCTCTACAGAATAATGGCCAGGGTTGGAGAACCTGTGACCTTCTAGGTCCTTGGGTATGGCCTTTTGACTGAATCCAAGTTTTACAGAACAAATCCTTTTATTAAGGAAATTTGTTCTGTGAAATTTGGATTCAGTCAAAATGCCGCACTTGAAGACCTAGAGGACCACATGTGACCTCTAGGCTGCAGGTTCCCTACCCCTGACTTCAAAGACCAGGAACCTGATATCTGGGTGTGTAATTGAATATTAGTTAATCAATAACGTATATTATTTTTGTTCTTGTTGTTGCTGTTGAATTTTGCACTAGATTTGTGTATAGGAAAAGTAGTAAAGACAGGATGCTACCTTTGGAGCACTTATAGACCGATAGAAAAGAAAGTCACACACGCACACACCCTTTACCCAGAACTATATGCAATCAAGTGGAATGTCACTTAGATTGTTATTGCATTAGCCTGAGTATTCAGAGGAGCCAAAGGGTCCAAGGACTGTCACGTGGAAGAGGAATTCACTTTGTTCTAGTTGGCCCAAATTAACAATGAGATCAATGGATAAAAATTACAAAGAGACAAAGTTAGTACTGATATAAGGAAAATATCTTAACAATCAGAATAATCTCCAAATTGTCTTGTTATACACGTGACAACATGTATGTCTGTGTGTGTGTGTGTGTGTATTTTCAGGAGTCTAAATAAACTCCTGCTTATCTTAGACATAATTAATCCAACAACCTTCTACCAAAACCCACAAACTCACTGTGGTCATAAAAAATCACTTTAAAATAGTTCCCATCCCCCTTAGACAGGAGTTCCCTCAATTAATTTGACAAGACATTCTTCTAAGTATTCTACCTCCTCTGCTTCTCCTAGACCCCATGCTCTTCTCACCTCCCCCCCTCCACATCTATCCCCTGGGGCAAAAATCAAGTCGACAAAAACAGCTCCCCGCTCTAAAAACCAACCTAAATAACTATTCTTTTGTTTCCTCTTTTCCCTTCTTTCCTTTCCAACCCCAGGCCATTGCTTCTAGACCATTTTGGAGCATAAGATCATTAGTTTAGGGAGCTTAGAGATCATTAATCCTTTCACCCTAATTTTATGGGAATGGAAATTTGGGATTAGAAATGGAAAGTAACTTTCCCAAATGTCGCACAAATTGTAAACAGTATAGCCAGTATTCAAACCCAGGTTCTCTAAGAGAACTGGACCGTGCTCACTTTCAGAGGATTGAACCCTATGCCTGAGATCTCAGCCATTACCCCAGGGGTGCCCATACCAGCCTCCTATTCCTCATTTCACTATTTTTCCAAGGAAATAACCAAGTCTGCCCCTTCCAAGCCATTGTGCTCATGATGGCTTCTCCTGGCCCCAGGCGAGAGTAATAATACACAAATACTGAATGATAAATAGCACCATCCATACAGATAGATCTATCAGATAGCCCAATGCAGAATTCAAAATGTGACACCAAATTTGTTCTTTGATTCCCAAGCGAAGAAGGCAAGTTTCTCCTTTGAAGGGATCCCCACAAGCCAAAAAGCTGCCCGATGATGCAGTCGGCTATTCCAGTACTGGAGACCACAGTTCTACCAGCCAATGTGTGTCTGAGCTGGGTCAGTAGCCATTACTGTTCTAGGTGTGTTGGACTGTTTTTTCTGGGTTCCTAGTGGTAGGTGTTTTGAGTTGCTGATTTTTGTGTTATCTTGGTATGTGCTATGGTAAGTGTTGTGAGCTAGTACATATGGTCAGAGCTGTACTGAAGTGTTCAATGGTGTTTTTGCAAGCTGATATGCTATGAGTTGTGTTGAGTGTTCTAAGCTGTTGTTACAAGCCAGTATGTAGTGAGTTGTATGCTGTAGGTTGGGGTTGTGAACTGGTCTATTATGAGCTGTGTTTACGTATGCTTTGATAGGTATTTTGAGCCAGTGTGATGTTGTGAGGTGTATTGGTGTGTGATATGGTGAGTATTGTGAACTGATGTATTGTGAGTTGTATTTGTATGTGCTTTGGTGGGTATTGTGAGCTACTGGAATATGAGTTGCATTGGTGTGTGATAAGGTAGGTGTTGAGAAGCAGTATTATAAACTATGGTAGGAGTTGTGGTGCTGTGAACGGTCTTTGTGATACACACCTCATCCTCTGCATATCAGAGAAGTATTGTAATAACGTGGCTCCAAGGCCCATCGGAAAGAGGAAATCAGAGATGCAGAATAGATTTGTTTCCAGAGCTTGGGCAGCCGACTGGCACAGATGCTGCTTTTGTCCTAGTCATTCTCCTCCAGTGTGAGCACATCAAGCCGGCACAATTCATGTTAGCAGAGCATTCCGTGGACTTGAGGGCAATGACGTCTCCCCAGCCTCCCCCTTGGGTTTTTTTTTTTTTAAAGAATGTTCTGCATTCTAGGACCTTTGATGAAGAAAGGGAAAGAGCAACCTTAATGAAATATGTTCATCTCAGTTAGCTGGGCCCATATGAAAGGGAATACTAAAAGACACAAGATTTGCCAAAGCCAGCTGAACTGCACTGAGAGCCATGAAAGACTCTAGAGAAGGAAAAAGAAGACACCCTGTGATTTCTGCATCTCAGGGTCAGAAGACTGCTCTAATCAAGTTTGCAACATCAGCCAGATGTTCCCCCGTCTGACTTAGATGCATTAAAAGGAGAGATTGGGGGTGGGGAGGCTAAAGAGAGCAGTTTCTCATCAACATCAAAGAAGGTTTCAGAACACGAGGTCAAATTCACCTGCAAACTTTTGGCAAAATCAGCACAGACGGGCTGCTCCCTGGAAACCTCCTGCTGCCTTGTGATTGGCATGTAGAGACTATTGCAGAAGCCAAGAAGGTGGGAGGTGGGCAGGCTGGCAGGCAACAAGTAGTAGCTGTGTCCTCAGGGTACAGGGCCTCATACCAGATGTTCAAGGTCCACAGGAGAAAAATACATAAATTGTCCCTTCTCTCAATCAGTTCCTGCTCTGTTTGCATTCTTTGAGTACCTGCTATGCATCCAGCCTTACTAGGGGATGCAGAAGAGCTCCCTGAGCTCCAAGAGCTTACCATGTAGCTAGGAAGATAAGGCATACAGGAAAGAATGAGTACAAGACAGCCTATAATGAAGTACTAAGTTGAGGGAAGGGAGGGAGGAAAGATATATATTCTAAGAGCCATAGGAGGAATTCAGAGTGGGGGGTCAGTGATTAAGGGTAGCTGGAGAAATAAGAAAAGGCAAATAGGAAGAGGTGGGAACTGAATAGGGTTTTAGAGGATAAAGAGAATTTGGATACAGTGTGACAAGATTTCAGAGAATAAATAGGCACCTGAGTATCAGTCGAGATTCTGGACTTTGTGCAAACCTTGTGTTTGGACCTCTTTTCATGCTCTGCATCCCATTAAAGAGCCTAGTCACAAAGGCAGCATGGGAGAATGCAAAGGACACTGGACTTAAAGTCATGATTTCTGCATTCAAGATGCAGCTCTGACACTTCCTAGTTCTGTCTTAAGCAAGTCAATTGGTTTCTGTGTGCCTCATTTTCCTCATCTGTAAAATGGAGATAGCACTTGTATTACCATCCTAGTAGGAGAGTTTCGAAGATCAAATTGGGATAATGGATTTAAGTGCTATACAATTATCAGTTCTCCACATTGTCATCATCATCATCATCATCATCATCATCATCATCATCATCATCACATCTTTTGTATCCTAAATTGCTGTTAAACAGGATTAGATTCAAGATTCCACCTTGGCTCAGCCACCATGGCTTTTTTTCCCCTATGCTTTGAATGTTTTCTTCCTCCCTGAGGTTCATAGGAGTTAGGATTCTTTCATAGTATGCTCTCTTTATCCCTTTTCCTAAGCCCTCCAAATTGCACCCTTGGAAAATGGAAAATTCTAGTGCTTAGGGCTGGGGCTGGAACTTCATTCAAGGAGATTTGGGGCCATATGCATTACTAGCAGTAACCTCCTTTGTAGTGGGACTAAGGATATAAGATTTGTGTCCTTTTCTCCACTAGATTCCTGGGACTTCAAGCAATCCACCCGCAACATCTCACCTACCATCAACCAGGCAAACATCGTGGACCTGCACCCTGCCTCTGTTTACAGCATTCGAATGTATTCCTTCAACAAGATTGGCCGCAGTGAGCCCAGCAAGGAGCTCACCATAAGCACAGAGGAAGCTGGTAAGTCCCTCCATTTCCTAGACTATTCCTCCCCTCCCGCTGCTGCCCCTTTCATGACAGGTCTGAGTTTCCTTTTTGGTATACTGGGGTCAAGGCTGAGGTCCCAGGACCACCAGGAACACACATTAACCAAGTTCATCAACAGCTGGGCAAAGATTTGACTAGAAAGGTAGAAAAAGGAAATGGATAACCACTGTGACCTTGGGCAATTCACTTCCCAATTATGGACCTTCATTTCTTTACCTATAAAATGAAGTTAGACTGATCATCTTTAAGGTCCTGAGACACTCTCTGTTAGTAATTTTGTGGTTCTGACTCAAATGTCTTCTCCCTGGAGTTCTGATAGCTGTCCTTGGTGCTTACTCAGGCTTCCAGACAAGAACCTAAAACTGTATGTGGCTCTGAGTCAGTGGTTCTCAACCTTCCTAATGTCGCAAACTTTAATACTCGTATGTGGACGTATCTGCATGTGGGCGGACCTGCCTGGAGATGGATAGAGGAGCAGTGTCTCGGTTCCTAAGACCATCAGAAATATGTGTTTTCTGATGGTCTTGGGCGACCCCTGTGAAAGGGTCGTTTGACCCCCCCAAAGGGGTCTCGACCCACAGGTTGAGGACCACTGCTGAGTGGTGCTGTCCATAGTTCTATCCTTTCCCCAGCTGGTAACACGTTTGAAAAGAGTATATGTACCCTATCTGCCTAGACTAGATCTAGGGCAACAGGGGAAAAATTCAAAAGAATAGTTTCAACCCCTGAAGGATTTCAACCTCTGACTCCTACTAAACAATGGCCAAATGATCATTCTTCCCTGAACAGGGCCACCTCTTCACCCTGGAGATTTTGATGAATTGTGGTGCTTGTGGGCAGAAACAAAAAAATCGACTCTTGCAGTGCTAGGCACCAGAATGGAACAAATTCACATGGGACCAATAGATGTTTCTCTGGCTTTATTAAACTCTTAACCATTAGAAAAAACACATGGCCTTATATGTCTTGGTTCTCCCATAAAGGGCCAGTGGTACTTCCTGCCATAATTTCAAGGGTACTAAAAGTGACACCCTACCCCCAATATGAAATTCACTTTCCACCCTTAGCCTACCAAAGTACCAGAAATTCTCAGCATTAATGTCACTGCTTAAGGGTGAAAGCCCATTACTACCCACAGTCACTAGGAAGAGCAGAGTCCTGAGGGACTAGGACACAAGTTGTAAAAGTTTGAGTAGAAGAGGAGGTTAGAAGCATGGGTACATTATACAAGACTGGGTGAGTTCCTACCTTGATGGGCATTTGAAAATGCTGAAAGGGGGTGGGTGTCAACAAAAGAAAGGACTTTTCTGAGGTGCACATATAAGGATTTTTTTTTTTTTGCCCAGGCATAACCTTGTTGTAGCCACCAAGTCTAATTTCTCTCTCTGAGTGGGAACAATGTAGCACCCAACTTACAAATTAAAACACTGTTCCCTTAAGTCTGTTGATCTCTGCCCCACCCCCACTATTGTTGTTGTGTTTGTCCTTCCTTTTTTGAAGAGGACCGTGGCATCAGGGAGATGAAGACATGATTTGCAGTTAACTTTGATTTGAAGGAGGGAGAACTGTGCAAAGGCACCAGCTTCACTCTCCTCCAGAGCCATCTGGATCCAGTGGCCTGATATTCATCAGGACAATTGGAGATGGCCCAGGATGCATTGAGAGATCCTGAACCTTTTAGGCTAAGGCCTTTTCAGGTTCTCACTTTGAGCGAGATAAGCCCAATTCAGTGAATAGACCTCTTTAAGTAGTTAATAAAAAAAAAATGACACTGGGAGGGGAAGACCGTTGGGGTTCCTGGCCAAAAGAGAAACAGTTACTATTTAGTATTTACATAGATACACCGTTCTAGCATTTAGTGGCTTCCTAACAGGAAGTTCTTCCTTTTGTCTAAACCAAATCTGTCTGTCATCTCAGCAATTTCAGGGAAGCAAAAGAAGAACAGATACTCTCAGGGTACTGCTAGTTTCAGTGCCAAGGAATGAGGACAAAGCTAAGGATATTTCCCTATTATTATGCTTTTTTTTTTTTTGTTGCCTTTTCCATCTCTGAACTGCCCAGGTGAAGAAGAAAACGGGCAGGAGAAGTCTTTCTCCTGCTTCCTGGTATAACATAATTATACTTTCCCCTCAGCTCCTGATGGACCACCCATGGATGTCACCTTGCAACCTGTGACCTCCCAGAGCATCCAAGTAACCTGGAAGGTGAGTGGAGTTGGCAGGAACTTTGGAAGGAGAACCTCACAGTGCATTTCTTCTATTTAGATTATGAATTTCCTGACCCCCACCCTTATGTATATACATAAGAGGAATGCTCCCTAGTCTTGTAATGATATACCTAGCAACCTGAGAAGTAACGAAATACCCAGAGGAATACAAGAGTGGGTTGGAGGATTATTTTCTGTTTAGGAGATTATTTTTTTATTTAGGTTCTAATTTGCTGCTCTTTGATTCCTTTTAGACCACTGCCAAGTTCCTCTCAGACATAGTAAGATTAAGGGAGAGAGAAGCAGAATGTGATTCAAATATCCAAGGTTATCAGAAATCAAGGTTATCAGCCACCCCTATGGACATGGACAGAGGAGAGAGGTGTATTGCCCAGCACAGTAATCTAGTCTGGAAATGTACCACCATCACTATTGATTAGGAGTTGGATTTGGTTTTATGTAAACTTCAGAAAGGCAATATATATTATTGCGAAAACTGTACTGAGGATCAGAAAGTCACCTAATTAGAAAGGACCCTCATTTCATCTCCATCAACAAGTGGTAATAGCAGAAAGAGCTCTGAATGTGAATAGAATCAGGGAACTTGGCTTTAAATCCTGGCTTTACTTCTTTCTAGCAGAGTCTCTAGTTACTTCACTCTTCTGGGCCTCAGTTTCCTTATCTGTAAAATCAGAACTTTGAAACAGATGATCTCTTTGGTCCCTTCTAGCTCTAAATGCTATGATCCATGAACTAAACTAGTCTTATCCAATTCAACCAGCACTTGTTTAAGCATCTAATATGCATGTAAGACAAGACTCTGGGGGCTAAGGGATACCAGGGAATTCATGGACAAAGTTAGAATCTGCCTTTGCTCTCAAGAAACTTACGTTCTACTGGGGGATATAACATATAAGCAGGTAAGTATGTGCATGATGATTTGAGGAGAGGGGGAGCACTAGAACCTGTGGGATCAGAAAAGGTTTCTCCTGCCTTCACTGGCATAAAAACAGACATGTGAGCTGAACCTTGAGTAAAGTCAGGTATTCTACAAGGTGGAGGTAAGAGGTACATTCAAGGCACATGGAATGAGGGGAGGGGAAGCAAAATGCTTGAAGAAAGAAGATGGAATGCTGAGCTTGGGGAACAGCAGATAGGCCATTTTGACTGGAATGGAAAGTATGTGAAGGGGATTAATGTGAAATAAGCCTGGAAAAGTAGGCCGGAGACAGACTGTGAAGGACTACCTTGCTTTGTGCCCTTGGATAAGAATTCAATTCAGCAAATATTTATTAAACACTTAATGCAAGACGAGAAGGTACTCAGCCTCTATGGACTTATTTCTCCATCTGTAGAATGGAGATGAGAACATAATCAAAAACTGTCAGAACTGGTAGGAGGAACCTTGGAGATCACCTGGCCCTTGGCCAACCCCTCATTTTACAGGTGAGAAAACTCAAACCCAGAGAAAGTGAAGCAATATACCTAAGGTCACATGTTGAATTAGTGGTAGAATAGGAGATAGAACTGGGGTCTTTGGGGTCTAAGTCCTGGACAGACTTCCCACTATACCAGGTTGCCTGTACCCTGTCCTTCCTACATCTTAGGGTAGCTATGAACAAAGAATAGATGGAAATGTTCTATAAAAGTTTAAAGGGGCAGGATTTAGGTAAGTAAGGGAAGAGATGGAAAGAGAGAAACACTAGAACTATCTTCCCTATTGAGGACTGATGGACAAACTGAGGAATGAGACAATGTCCTAAGCCAGAGTCTTCCATGCAGGAAAGAGACAAGTGCATGATTCTCCTTGTTCA
Organism: Pseudochirops corinnae; assembly: GCA_028646515.1. Taxonomy (NCBI): domain Eukaryota; kingdom Metazoa; phylum Chordata; class Mammalia; order Diprotodontia; family Pseudocheiridae; genus Pseudochirops; species Pseudochirops corinnae. The sequence continues at coordinate 110,822,405 of CM053588.1, forward strand.
TCCCTGGATCAGAATAGCAATGATTTGGTGGTGTTTTGGCCCTCACCAACCAAGACAGTTTCCTGACTTACAGGCTAAAGTGACTTGAAGGGAAATACTTTAGCTATCACTTTTTACTGCTCCGGGGTTCTCTTAAAGGGTAGGCTTGGGAAAAGGTCAAGAACAGAACTAAGAATGACTTGTTAGTCTTTTCTAGAAAGAAAGGAAATTATGCCCACCTAGGTGACCCAGGACCCACTCTGCTTAAAAGTAAGTAGAATGGAGATCTGGACAACTGAATCCTTCCAGGAGGGTACCTAAGGCAGTAAAGTCTTACGAATTTCAGGATGTCCTCAGAATCAGAACACTGTCCAGAACTCCCAGTACTGACTCTCGTTGACTCAGAGACTCAAAAACAAGACCCATATCCTGATGCCCTCCTATCCTGTCTATTCCAAAACTTGTGTCCATCTCTAAGAAAACTCAGTAGCTCCAAAGAAGTAGGGAAGGCTGGACAGAAGAGAGGAACTGATAAATATGTAAAACATTGAACTCTTGGCAACAAAACACAGGCCAGGAAGTCAATAAAATTTTAGAGTCAGATTTATTTCTCCAAAGTCACATAATGAAAAATAAAATTGATTAAAAAGTTAGAACTTCACAATGAACCAGCCGATCAATAAATTTTGGGTCAGCTTCTCCAGAGATTTCTTTCTTTCTTTCTTTCTTCCTTTTAGCACCAAGAAACAGATTAATGAAAAATAAAGATCCACTTGAAAGATAAGTCACTTATTTTAAGACTCTTTCAGTGAGATGGATCGTCCTGGCTTTATAACATAAATTTGCAATCAGCCCTATTGATTTCTTAATGCTTCAGAGAAATATTGTTAAGATTGATTTAAAACCTGGGGGTGTGGGCGTGGGTGTGGGTGTGGGTGTATAGAAATGTGTGGGTCAGGATACATATAAGTACGTGTGTGATATGTGTATATCAGTATACAAGTAGGTATGTGTCAAGATCTAAGGGAATATGGGAGTACATGTGAGGGTGTGTGGAGGGACATGTACTTCTTTCAAGCCATGTGTAGATACTTATATGTATGCCAATGTGTTTAGAAATGTGAGTGTTCAGGTACATGAAAATGTATCTATACATAGTTTATACATATGTCTGTGCCTCATTTTGGTGTTAAGTTTCAAGTGCAAAAATGGTCTCACTTGCTTATTAATAAAGAGAGCCTGCCCAAATGCAGAGAAATGCTTGATTCAGGACAGAACAAATATTCAACTTTTTGTTAAACAGTCTTCTTGAAATAAGAAGAGACACCTCTCTTCGTTCTTTACAGAGATGGGAGACTATAGGTACAGAACATTGTGTATCCTGCCAGCCTCAGTTGACATGATTATTTTTTTCTGAACTGCTTTTTTTTCCTCTTTTTATTCTTTGTTACAAGAGATGGCTCTCTGGAGAGAGGAGGGAAGGGGAATATATCTGGAAATGAAGGTGATATAAAAACAAAGATAACAATAAACATTTTTTAAAGATCTCTAAAAAGTTCTTCCTAAATTAAGTTAATTTAAAAAGCCATTTTTATTAAGTTAATAGTCTTTTAAAAGAAACAATGAAATCAATTTAAAATAATACTTTCAATAAAGTAAAAAAAAAAACAGGCTGCTTTTTTGTTAACTTAATTGTTTTTAAACAAAGGTGTGTGGTTTTTTTAATTATCTTTATTGTTTTCAAGCTTAACATTGGTCTTATCTTCACATTTCTTGATGGGCACACTTAGTTCCAGTGGGCCAATTTCCCTATGCACAGAGCTATAACTAGCTATTTCCCCTCTGGGAAAGTAGCCTAGAAACCCACCCTCAAACTATGCAGGGGAAGCCAGTGTGCAAGGGAAAGAGTAGAGGAAGCAGGCACGTCCTGGGGAAGAGTTTGTTTGGGGTTCAGCCACTACAAGTCACCTGATAGCTTCTCATTTTCTTACTAACTCTTGCTAACTAGGTACTCAATTTCTACTCAGCCAAAAGACTGCATGTGCTATTCAAGTGAGCCAAAATCCCAGTCAACCTATGCTAATTATGACTGTGTATGGAAGCCTTAATGTTGAAGTATATGTGTGTGTATATGTGTGTGTGTGTGTGTGTGTGTGTGTGTGTGTGTGAGAGAGAGAGAGAGAGAGAGAGAGAGAGAGAGAGAGAGAGAGAATATTTCTAGGGCTGCCTTAATCTTCATCCAGATGGCCTATTGAGACCCAAAGGAGGTTCCCACAATCCCATTTTCTTCCCCACATTCTGGTTGTATTTCTTGTCCTTATAACTTGAATATACTTACCAATCTACAAAATCCCTCTTCCCCAAGCCTTCCCTCTTCTTTACCTGAGCAGCAACAGTGTGTTTAACAGCACCTGGACCTGCATAATCCAAAGTACTCTTCATATTCAATTTCAAGCATACCACTGTCCACTCTCTCTTACTCCTGTTGCCTAGTTTCTCCCAGGCCAACAACTTGGTGAAGAAGGGACTTTCCCCAGGGGTGTGAATCTGTCCTTCTCTGTAATCACCACCCCTCTCCCTCCCTCTCCCAGGCTCCAAAGAAGGAGCTTCAGAACGGCGTGATCCGTGGCTACCAGATCGGTTACCGGGAGAACAGCCCCGGCAGCAACGGGCAGTACAGCATTGTGGAGATGAAGGCCACTGGAGACAGTGAGGTCTATACCCTGGACAATCTGAAGAAGTTTGCTCAATATGGGGTAGTGGTCCAGGCCTTCAACCGGGCAGGGACAGGTCCCTCATCCAGTGAAATCAATGCCACTACACTAGAGGATGGTAAGGAAGGTCAAGGGGGAGTGGAGGGACAGCCAAGGCTGCAATGGGGTGAATGGAGCTAAGAAGGGGTCAGTGGTTGATTCCAGAGTTGATCACCAATTCATGAAATGCTAGAGCCTGGAGACAGCTGAAAGGGAGGTGGTTTGACCTATTACACTTAGAGTTCAAAATACTACGGTCAAAAACTAACTCAGATATTTACTAGCTTTATGAACTTGATCAAGTCACTTGACTGCCTCAGTTTCCTCATCTGTAAAATGGAAATAATGATAGTACCTACCTCATAGAGTTGTTATGAGAATTTAATAAGATAATATGTGCAAAGTGCTATATAAAATGTTGACTATTATTTTAATATTAATATTATTGACCATACTCTTCTATTCCCCAAATAGAAAATACTAGATAGTACTTCATCCTTAAACCTAAAGAAAGAGAGCCCTTGGTACCCTTCAGAAGATGGTCAAGAATTAGTCCCAGCCCCCTAAAAAGAAAAGAATAATTTTAAGACCAGTCCTTTCTCCCTAGAACCATGAAAGAATTTCCAAGGCAGCTAGGAGGTCCAGAGTACAGTGCACTGGACCTAGAACTCAGGAAGATCTGAATTCAAATCCTGCCTCTGACACTTACTTGCTGTGTGACCCTGGGTGCATCACTTAACCTCTGCTTGCCTCAGTTTCCTCATTTGTAAAACAGAGTCATTGTGAGACTCAAGCAAGATAATATTTGTAAAGCACTTTGTAAACCGTAAAGTATTATATAAATGCTAGCTATACTCACTATTTTCCAAAGCTGGGTTTTAAGTACAAGATCAGTTATGTATCAGCCCTGAGTCAGGTCTCTACCTCCTGAAAACCAGAATCAGTGACTCAGAATCACAGAATGGCAGAAAAGGAAGGACCTTAGAAATCTTATAATTTAACTCTCTCATTTTACAAATAAGGAAAGGGGGGTTAAATGACTGGCCTGAAGCCACACGGTAAGAGGCAAAGTTAGAGCTCAAACCTAGGATGTATAATCCTAGTGTACTTGTCACTAAACCAGGGTTCTGTCCTGATAAGGCAGGCTTTACAATTCTCAGAGAATAAGCATGCTGTTGGTGTGATTTGGGGGTTTCTAGAAAGTTCACACACACCCCAAGATTCCCTCAGTCTTTATCACCATGCCTGGAATTCTACCACTGGAGATTTGCATTCAGTATTGCCATCTCTCCATTTGGTCCTTCTTTGGAAAGTAGATTCTCTGACTAGTGTAAAAATAAGTTTAATATGACTGTACACATACAGCCTATATCAGATTGCATGCCATTTTGGGGAAGGGGGAGAGGAGGGAGGAGGGAAATTTTAGAGCTCAAAATCTTATAAAAGTAAAGGTTGAAAATTTAAAATTAGTTAAGTAATTAATTTTTTAAAAAGAAAAGAAAGGAGATGTTCCTTGTCAGGAGCCAAAATCTAGAATTAAAAGGGACTTTAGCAATGATGACCTAACCTAAGCCTCTCATTTTTCAGAGGAGAAGAATTTGAAGTCTTGGAAAGGGAAGTAAACTACTTAACTAAAGTCACACAGGGGATAAGGGGCAGAATTTGCATCTGAATCCAGAGTCAGAAGCCTCAGACTGTATTGTACAGGTAGATTGATTGGAGACCAGAGGCAAAGACTAGAGCAGCCTTGGAATAGTGAGTTGGTACCTAGGAAGGAAGAGAAAAGGGCATGGCATCCCCAAAGGTAAATTTCCACAACTTTGCAGCTTTCTAATTAAGACCCTGTCCTTCTCCCCCATCCTCAGCCTTTTCTCTGCTTCCCTGCTTCCTTCCCCTGAAATGAGGTCCCCTTCCCTCATCCCAGCTGAGGTACATATACATGGGGATAAACTCTTCATTCCACAAGAGTTCCTATGGCCAACCCAGGGCCCTTTAGAGCTCTTGCACCCCTTGTCCCAGTCATTTCCACTCACCCCAACGTCCCAATCTATTTTCTGATTGTTATTCTTTTGCCTCTGCCAGTGACTCTCATTTCCCCATGCTATGAATCTATCCCTATTTCCATTAAGTAGATAGAAAATCCCCAGGCTTTTTTTAGCAGTTCTTTTCCATCGGAGACAGACTGAGAGAGGTGGACACCAATGTCTCAAGCACAGGGTCTAGTCCTATCCCCCTCCTCAGCATCCTTGTTCTCCTCGAGGCATTCTAGGACTGGTAATGTCCTGGAGAAAGCACTAGTCTTTGAATTATACTGCTAGTTCCCAAGTTTTATGATCCTATTCATCCTGGTTCACACCTACTAGCTGCATGACCCTGAGTAAGTCACTGACTCTTAGAGTTAGAAGGAGTCTCAGCGGTCCCTAGTCTAACCTATACCTGAAACTCTACAAATCCATGGCAATTAATCATTCAGGCTCTACTTAGAGACCTTGAGGGATGGGGAACTTGCTACCTCCTATCCACTGATGCTTAGCTTTCATTGTTAAGATTTGCCTTAGGTCAAACTAAAATCTGCCTCTCCAGTTTCCACCAGAAGTCAAGTAAAATAAATCTAATCCCTCTTTCACAAAAGAGATGCCAACTATAGAAAGACAGTTATCAGATACCCCCTAAATCTTCTCTTCTTCAAGTTAGATGTTCCTAGTTCCTCCCAATTATTCTTCTATGTCCTGATCTCAAATTATCTCACTATCTTAAGTACCCTCCCCTGGATGTGCCCTTCCAAAAATGAACCCAATAGAGTCCAGATATGGTCTGATGTAGGCAGAGCAAAGCAGAGTTATCTACCTTCCTTGATCCTGAGTTTCCACATTGGTAAAATGGCATAATGGTTACAATAACAATTCCCTACATCAGGTTGGTGTGATTTGGTAAAGAAAGCACTTTGTAAATTTACATGAATTGTCATCTTCAAAGAGTCTTTGTTAAAATATCTAGTTGCTCATGGTGATGGGCTAAGCACCATATAGTTAGTTACATGGACCTAAGACAAGGAGCAGAAAGATCCCATTATCTAAATTAAGAAAAAAGAAGAAAAGAAAGAGAAAGAAAATGTTTTAAAGAAAATATTATTTTAAAAAGTAAAAATCCCTTTCCCTTGATGGCCACTCTCCCTCAGGGGGAAAAAAGTGATCAGTACATATACATTAAAAGTCATAAAGTATGGATATTAAACATAGAAAGGAAAAACTTAGGGGTAGGAGAGAGTGAGGAAGGAGAAAAAAGGGGAAGAGAAAAGGAAGAAATAGCATTAAAGTGATGAAAATCTCAGGGAGACAAAGAAAGAGAATGCCATCAAGAATTAGGAAAAGTACAGGGATGAGAAAGCCAAAAGAAAGAGAAATAGACAGGAGAGAGACACACATGGGAAGCCACACGAGGACAGAGAGAGAGAGCAAAGAGGGAGAGAGAAGTAAAGAATTACACTCAGTAATTTATGAGGTGAATGTTAGCCAAAGGTTAAGCTATTCACTTGAGCTGTGGGATTCAGAGTGATATCATTCATCTTGCCTTTTTAAATTTTAAATTTAGGGTTACAGTTCAGAAGTTTGCAATGGCTCTAATATCTAACTCTTCATCTGTTCCACTTTGTATGGAATAACCAGAGCAATCCACTGGAAGAGAAATGATTCTCTGTAGTACATTAGCGAGAGGAAGGACCGATAAAAACAAGCCAAGGGGTGTGCTAGATTTCTGATCTGGAAGTTTCCATGACACCCTTGCTGCCTTAAGAGTTTAGGACCTAAGAAAAGAGGTGCCAGAATAAAATGACAGGGCTATGACCAAGTAAAAGTGATAGGTCAACTTTTAACTTTAGAGTAAATTATGACAGCTGAGTATATATGTCATGACCACAGTAGGTTGGAACATATGGACAGGTATGTACATAGCCATAATGGAAAAAAGTAAACATTTGAGGGACAACTAGGTGGCAAAGTGCATGGCACACCTGCCTGGAGTCAGGAGGACTGTACAAATCCAGCCTCAAACACTAGCTGTGTGACCCTGGGCAAGTCACTTAACCCCAAATGCCTCCAAAAAAAAAGGAAACATTTATTAAGCACTTACCATGTGTCAGGCACTGTGCTAAGCACTGGCGTCAGATGCTCCAATTCAAGGTGGAGGTGGTAGGATTTCAGAAACATTCTGAAATGTGAGAGATCACTTGGTAAGTAGAGCCTTAAAAAAAAAAAAGTTGTGCTTTGGGAATTGTTCATTCTTTGACTGAAGTGGAGAGAAAGAGGGCCAGATGAAGGAGGTTTGGAGCAGATTTCGGTCCCCAAGGGAATAGGAGGGTGCAAACTGAGATGAAGCAAACTTATTTATTATAGCATCACTAATTTCACTCAGGACCATAGTGGGGAAAAGCTGGACAGCGCCTGTCCTGCCTGTGACCTTCAGCGGCTCTGGGCCTCCCATCAAGCTTTCTCCTCTTCTCTCCCCTGGGGCCATTGACATTTCCATCAGGAAGAGATCTGCAAAGGCCATGGAGTCATTCCCCAACAAAAAGGGGAGGAAAAAAGTTTCCAGCCACATTTGCTCAGCAGTTTTTCATACTTAATTAAGGCCCTCGTTATCCTGTCAAATCCTGATCGTTTCCTGGCAATATTAGCACTCCTCCTGGGGTATTCAAGGGCCCCAGCTTTAACAATGGTGTCTTTTCCATAATTATATTACCTTCATTTTGTTTGAACGGGCTATCTGTATTAGTTTATTACACTCGGTCCCTAATTACATGGCGCTTATATTTTTACACCTAAGTAATATGAAACAATAATCATTCTCAAAGAGGATCGTTAGGATGATGTATTATCATTTAAATGCTCATAAAAATTAGAGTTGCCTCTTGTGGGGCAACAGGATCTAATTACCTTCCATCCAGCTTATACTTCCTTTCTCCCACTCAGAGCAAGGCAGATTAGGTCTCTCCTTTGTCCTTTGCCCTCTGTTAGACAGTGGGGAGTCCCACTGGTGTTCTACCCAAGTAACACTAGGGGAATCAATGTTCTCTCAGATTTGTCATTTGCAAAATGAGAAGATCTAGATGTAAATACACTATTGTAACTCTAGGACCAGACTGTATCAGAAGGATTTGGGCTAAAACTAGGAGAGGCTTCCCTTAAAGGGAGAAGGTAAAAGGCAGCAGAATGGGTGACCATGGTAGGTTATGTAATCTCCTTCCCTGGAGGTCTCCTCAGAAAACTTTCAGGTTATCTGAGGCAGTCTGGGTACGCTGAGGTGTGGCATCAGAAAGATGGGCCCTTTGATCCTAGAAAGTCCTATCCCACCACAGGCACAATACTCACCTTTGGGAGAACATGGGACAGTCCAAGGTGATTCCATTCACCTTTTCCTAATCAGGAATACAACCCTTCTACTCCACCCCCACCCCACTTTATCAGCTTACATTAGGACTCAGAAGTTCCCAGACCCTGGGGTTGCTCTTTCAATCCTGGCCAGAGTTGGCAGTTGATTGACTCCATTCCATTATGATCCATGGCTTGACATGGTGAAAACACAGATCCACCATGTATTTGGGCAAGTCATGATTCCCCACTTTACCAAACATTTTACCTTTCTTAGTTATTCATTCATGAAGAGCTGACTAACAAACTGAGCATTATAGTGTAGTGCATCACGCCAGAAGAACATGTCAAAGGAAATTTTAGGAAGCATAACTAAATTCTAAGTAGCTCAGTGCAGCAACTAGATCTCCCCCCAGCTCTGTTCAATGCTATCAAGATCCTCGAATAGGGTCCAACAGGGATGATGCTCTAAGTCTGGGAGTTATCCTATCAATTATCCTATCCATCCTCCTGATTTTTATTGTTTTTCCTTATGTCAAGCCAAAATTCTATCCTTTGACCTTATTTCTGTTCTTCTGGGACCAAAAATATAAGTCTAATCTCTCTTCCAAGAGACAGTCCTCCAAATGTTTAAAGAAAGCAATTGTACCCTCCCTAACTCTTCTCTTCCCCAGACTAAATGATCCCAATCCCTTCAACAAAACCTCATGAAGCTTCACGTCAAAGCCGTTCACCATCCCAACTGCCCTCTTCTTAACATCCTCCAGCTTCTCAGCATCCTTTCTGAAGTATGGTACCCAGAACTGAACACAAAGCTCCAGTTGTAGTCTGCCCAGAGCAGAATACAAGAAGCCCATAATTCCCGAATCTCATTCTAGACATTACTTTTCTCATAATGCAGTAGCTTTCTTGGCTACCCTAAGACCCAACTGAATCATATTGAGCTTGTATTCTACTAAAAACCCCAGGGGTTTGTTATTTTTTTTAGGTGAAATGCTATCTATCCATGCTTTTTCCCTAGCTTATACTTATGTTGTTAATTTTTTTAACTCAAATATAAGACTTTATATTTGTCCCTATTAACTTCCATTCTATTGGATGAATCCAATAATAGTCTAACATGAAAATTGACAAACCATGGTTCCAGGGCCAAATCAGGAAATTTTTTTGTCTTGTAGTTTGTCAAGCCCCTGGTCCAATCTGTTGAGATGTTCTTGGTTCATTAACCTGTAAACTCATGTGTTAGCTATTTGTTCTCCTTGGTTTTGTGACATCTGCACGTCAGATACATATGACCTTCCCTAAGCTCTAACCTAGAGATGCACTGATCCAGCTTCACGGAGACGACTCACTTATTTGCTTTATTCAATCACTCCCCCACCCCTCAGTCTGATCTCCTTCCTATTCCCCCTACACAGTGCCCAGCCAGCCTCCTGAGAATGTTCGAGCCCTGTCCATCACTTCCGATGTAGCTGTCATTTCCTGGTCAGAGCCACCACGAAGCACCCTCAATGGTGTCCTAAAGGGCTACCGGGTCATCTTTTGGTCTCTCTACATGGATGGGGGTAAGTACATGAGGATTTTGGTTTTTAGGATGGTGGGTATTGTCTTCTGTGATCCAGACCTGCCTTTCTCCTCCACCTGGGAGGGAGAGAATCATGCATGACAGCAACCCCTGCTCTGCTCCATTCAGCACTTCAGGTGGGACTAGATTGTTATAAGAACTGGTAGATGGTTCACTCAAGGGCTCCTTATACTAACCTCAAGGCCAAATGAGTATTAATTTTATATACAGTAATAGCAAGGAATGATGGCCAAGAAAATGCAGAGTGTCATATAATACTTCCAAAATTTTCTATTTGCTTTTGAATAGACACTCCATCTCCCACTTCCATACCTTTGCACTGGCTATCCTCCATGCCTGGAAAGCTCTCCCTCTTAATCTCTGACAAGTAGAATCTTTGACTTCCTTTATGAATCAACCCAAGCATTATCTCCTCAAGGAGGCTTCTCTCGGTCTACCACCACCTCCAGCTGTTAGTGTCTAGGACTACCTTCCATGGACTCTGTCTGTATCTATCTCATATATACCAACTTATTGATTTGTTGGTTCCTCCACTGGAATATTGACTCCACCCACCTCATCACAGAGGGTGATGGACTCAAGATGTAGAACAAGACATATATTTAGGACATGGCCAATTTGGTGAATTTGTTTTGCTTGGCCATGTGTATTTGTTATGAAGGTTTTATTTTTCTGTCTTTTTTATTGTTCTTTGACAGAGAGGTAGAAGAGAGAAAATAAATTCTTGTTGTTTGAAAACATAATAAAACTAATTTTAAATAAAAGAATGTTAGCTTCCTGAGTCAGGGATTATTTTAGCTTTTTCTTTATATCACCAACCTTAACACAGTGCTTGGCATGTAGTAAGCATAACTACTTGTTGATTGGTTGATTGATTGAATGAATGAATCAATAATTTTTTTTTGTACAAGTATTTATTAAGTGCAAAAGGTACGGTCCTAGGCATTGGAAATGAAAAAAACACCTGCCCTCAAAAAGCTTACATTGGAAGGTACAACATCTAGATAGATAAGTAAAAACAAGATCGTGGGAATACTCAAGAACAATAATAACTCATAGTATAGAGAAATGCATCTTGTGGGAAATGACACCTGGATTGCCTCCTTGAAAGAGGCAAAAGATTCTTACAGGCTGAGGTGAAGGGAGAGTATTCTGAGAATGGGAAGCAGCCTGGATAAAACACAAAAGTGAAAGATAGAATTCCAGTTTTAGGAAACAGCAAATCCACCAGTTCAGCTGGAATGTATTATGTTTGAAAAAGAGAATATTGTGAAGTAAGTCTTGACAAGGAAGCCAGAGTCAGACTGTGAAGGATCTAAATGCCAAATTGAGGAATTTGTATTTTATTCTAAAGGCACTAGGGAGCCATTGAAGCTTCTTGGGCAGGGGGGTGATGTGGTCAGTCCTATGCTTTATTGGCAGCTATATGGAAAATGGATTGGAGAAGAGAGACTGGAAGCAGAGACCAATTAGGAAACCATTGCAATAATCCAGGAGAGAAGTCAGGTTTAGCTTCAGAATTATCTTGTCCTGATGCTAAAATAAGTTTTCGTTTGTAATGATCACTAGTTCACAATTCATAGACCTGGTCCAGAAGTATGGAAGGTTGTGAGGGAAAGACCAGCATGGGATTGGATGTTTGCTATGAATCACCCGTAAAATGCATAATCCACATGCAGATAATTGGGAGCTGACTATTTTTACACGCTAACTGTACACACAGTCAGGTTGCTGGGTTTGGGTTCTCCCTGCCTGGGACTTCATTTATTGTCTAAGCAGCTGACCCAAGTTCTGACTTCTGTAAAGAAATAGGGGACCTGAAAGTTGTTCACTGAATAGATGTGCTGTGCTTTGGGGATGGGAGAAAGCCCCACTGACTTACAGGGTGAGAGTCAGAGTCAACGGGAGGCTGCAGTCTAGATCACAAGGTATCGCTTTTCCAAGTCAGCCCTTTTCTTGCCAGCCAGGACAGCAGAGGCTCCAAGGATCTCAGGCCCCCCACTCTCTCTCTCCAGTCACTATGTCACTCTGCTCCTCTCTCAAAGTGGGGATCTTCAATATAAACACAAAGGCCAAGCTGGAATGAGGGCAATGCAGAGGACATGGCAAGTATGGTTTTTAGCCACAGACTGGTCCCCTCCTACTTCAAGGGTAGGAGGAAGAGAATTGTGGTCTAGGCTCTGAGATTGGTGACAGAGGAGCCTCCCACAACCCCTACTCATCTTGTGTCTCTCTTTTGGCAGAGTGGGGGGAGATGCAGAATATCACCACCACACGGGAGCGGGTGGAGCTCCGTGGCATGGAGAAGTTCACCAACTATAGTGTCCAGGTACTGGCCTACACCCAGGCTGGGGACGGCGTCCGAAGCAGTGTGCTCTACATCCAGACCAAGGAGGACAGTAAGTGTCCTTGGCTCAACACACACACACACACACACACACACACACACACACACATACACATGTACAGACACATACACACATATACGCTCTCCTTAGCTACTCTTCCCAAGGCAGCCTGCCTTCAGTCTTAAACCCTTTGAAGGGTCAGAGATCATACAGACCCACTAGAAGTCACCATCAGGACAAGTCGCATTTGAATAATCAGAGTGAAGGCAGTTATCGTCCCTGAAGGACAAAATCATGCCTAGGGGATCAGTCTACCCTACAAGCATTGATAGAGCTTCTGGTTTGTGCCTGGCACTGTGCCAGGAACAGGAGATGCAAAGGGAGGGAAGTGGGGTTAGATAAGTGAAATACAAGGTAGGGGGAGTGAAATCAAGGAGAGATAGAGGGCAAAATGTGAGCAGAGAAACTTTTTCTTAATTTAAGAGATCAAGGAAGGCTTCATGAAAGAGGTAGTGCACAATCTGAGCCTAGAAAAAAAAAAAAAGAATTCTCAATGGCAAAGAGGAGGAGAATATTGTAGTCATGGCAGGTGACTTACATAAAAGGACACTCATTCCTTCAGCACCTTCTAAGTGAAAGGCACAAGGTACTAGGTATTAGGGATGGAAATGAAGGAAATAAGCATTTATTAAATACCACTGCGCTAAGTGCTTTACAAATATTGTCATTTGAATTCACAACTCCAGGTGCTGGTATCGTCCCCATTTTACAGCAGAAGAACCTGAGACAGAGAAAGGTTCAGGGACTTGCCCAGGGTCACACACCTAGTAAGGGTCCGAGTCTGGATCTGAATTCAGATCTTTCCTGACTCTAGACCCAGCACTCTATCCACTAGGGATAGGAACTAAACTATGATTTCATTAGTGTAAGGAACTGCCAGGGGAGGAAAAGCCTTGTATCAATACAGGTTGGCACGTTCCATGAACCCAATCATCTTATAGAGTTGGCTGGGTCATTGGCACACAGGCAGTATATAACAGAGACCCCGCTTGTTAGGCCAAATGGCCTTTCTACAAAGATGAATGGGACATGGTTCCCAGCCTCAAGGAGCTTACAATCTAACAGTAATACTTGTGCAAGGGCACAAATAACTTTAATGCAAACTAGAATCTGACAAATACGTGAGTGGAACAAAGTCCTTGAAAGATGCCAGAAAGAATTATTGTGCGATGGAAGGAACAGAAGAAACATCACGAGAGAGGGGAAGAATGTTGCATTTTTTCCCCACCACCCAATAACAGGCCAGATAAGAGAACAAAGATTTTGGGAGGCTAGAGGGTGCAGACCCACCCCCACCCCCCAAGCTGAGACTCACATATTCAGCTAAAAATTAGCCCCATCACCATCACTCAGGCAGAGGGGGGAGGGGTCTGCCCCTGCTCTCCACCTTTCAAGATTTTTTTCCTCTTCAGAAATGCCCCTGGTATTCACTGTCACCTGATTGTACCTGGATCCAAATGCTGGGGGGAGAAAGCACCGTCCCTGAGATCTGTAAGACTAACCTTCAAATTAAAGTCATTACTCCCTCTACACATCCCTGTGCTAACATCGCCCCTATTTTCCAGGGGGTGCAACATTAACAAGCCCCACTCTTACTGCCATTAAAACCCCACCTGTTTGGGTTTCATAGGGTTGGGGCCAAGCCAAAAGTACCCAAGCTGTTGGGCAGCAGATGCTGAAAGGTCCATCAAGGTATTGTTGGTATAAACTGGTCAAGCACATTAGGGGATTAAGGTCACAGATGTTCGGAGCCGATTCCAAGCCCTCCCACCCACCCTACCCCCACCTTGGGGAGCAGAAGCTAAAGGCATCTCCTTTCCTTGATACCTAAGGGCTGGTCAAAATCGGGGTGCCTGAGAACAGAGTGGGGAGGCTTCCTTACCCAGGCCCGACAGCTAGAACCTATCAAAGATGTGGCTCCTCTTTCCTTCCTGAAGTTACAGCCTCAATATAGTGCCCATATAGGGAGGTAAACTTGTCTTTACACCATTTTCATTTGACAAGGAACACCTTCCCCGGGAGAAGCCCAAAGAACTAAGACCCCTGCCTCAAGGGAGCTGGCAGTTTGATCACCCTGACCATTTGCAGGGCAACCCACATCTAGGGAGGAAGGTTGGAGAGGGAGAAGAGGAGAGAAAAAGGGGAAGAAAGATCAGAGAAGAAAGTGCTAACTCATTATGACCATTGAATTAGCATCTCCTGATTCATCAGATCAAAGGATCATTAGAACCAATGATGATGAGACTTTAGAGAGACCATACATCATAGTGGATGAAATGTTGTCTTTGGAGTCAGAAAGACTGAGTTCTAATCCTGTCTCAAACACTCACCAGGTGTGTGACTCTGGGTGTCACTTGATCTCCCTGAATCTCAGTTTCCTTATCTGTAAAATGGAGGTGGTAATCGTTACAAGGATATTGTATTGTTACAAGATTGTTAAAAGGACCAAAAGAGATCATGTGAATCAGGTTGCCAATTTTAAAGAGCTAAGTAAATGGTGGCTATTACTATTATCCCTTCCAACACCCTGGAGGCCCAAATTGGTAAAGTGACTTGCTCAAGGTCACACAGAAAGTAAGTGGCAGAAGCAGAATTCAAACCCAAGTCCTCTGACTCCAAATCCAACTCCCTTTCCAATAGGCCAATTTCCTAGAAGAGTAAGTCCTGCTAGCCCAGATTCCCAAGTAGCCAGCAAGAAGGGAAGCAGAGACTCCAAAGGAATTGCACTCACTGTAAAATAGCAATCATTGCCACCGACCAAAAACACTTTTCCTTCTAAGAGCTGAGTTGGGGAAATGGAAGGAGGAAAGGTGGGAAGTACCCCAGGGACACACCACAGGCAGGCAGGCAGAACTTCCTGCACCTACAGACTGAAAAGGCCTGAGCACTCACAGAGCATCCATTTAAATAAGGTAGAATAAATAAATCAACGTGTGATCCACCAACATGTAGAGTTTCACGAGGTAAAGAGCCCAGAGCACTCAGAAATGGTGTTTGCGAGTTGAAGAGTGGACTAGATTACTCTTAGGAGGATCTTCTGGAGGGAGTAACCCTAAACTGGGGGTCGACAGGGAGATCTCAGTATGAAAGAGGTAGGAGGAGGAAAGAGATAACTGCTGGCATGTGGGCAAAGGCTCGATAGTAAGAGGAGGCAGCTACACGGTGCAGTGGATAGTACGCCACACTTGGAGTCAAGAGAGACCTAAGTTCAAATCCTGTCTCAGATACTTACTAGCTATATAACCCTGGGCAAGTCACTTAATCACTGCCTCAGTTTCCCCATCCTCAAAATGGGTATAAAAATGGCACCTTTCTCCCAGGATTATCGAGATGGTCAAATGATATCACATATGTAAAGTCCTTCATGAGCCTTGAGATGTTACATAAATGACAACTGCTATTATTATTAAAGGGGGAAAACCACAAAAAAGCCAGGTGGGTCAGAATGGCAGATGAAGCGGGAGACAAGGAGGGCAGAAAGAACAGAGCCTCACTCTACCCCTGTAGGTCTCGTCCTGACCTCCCTCTGCTCCCAGCCTCAGCCTGGCCACTGCCACACTTTGCAAACTTGGAAATGTTAGGTAAATGTTGGCTGCTACCCTTATATCCCCAGGGTGGTGCTCGCCCCTTCCCTGGGCTAACCTGGCCTTCTTCCCCACTCAGTTCCAGGTCCCCCTGCTGGAATCAAAGCTGTCCCTTCCTCAGCCAGCAGCGTGGTCGTGTCCTGGCTGCCTCCTGCCAAGCCTAATGGGGTAATCCGAAAGTACACCATCTTCTGCTCTAGTCCTGGGTCTGGACAGCCGGTGAGTGAGCCTCCTGGAATGGCCCAGCTGGGCTTTGCCCTCTGAGTACAGTCAGAGGCCTGGTGCTTCTAGCAGGTTGGGACACCAAGCTACCCGTTGAGCTGTGAGAGAGGGAAGGGGAGAAGAACAGGCTTGCTTGGGGGAGGGCAGGGGCAGCAGGAGGAGGGGACAGAGCACGCCTTATAGCTAGATAGGTTGCCACCTACTAACAGGTGTATCTCTGGGAACTTCCCAAGATTTTATCCTGGATCCCATTTATGGTCCACGTGATTAACTTAAATTCCACATGCCAGAGGGCCACAGTCAGGTGGGGAGGATACAGGACGAGGCCAGGTCCTTAAGAGCCCCTACATAGGCTTCCAGAGTTATATAGACCCAGAGAATTCTTAGCAAGACCAGAGGTACAGAGCACTGATTCAGATACAGTGACATCTCTATCACCAAATATTCTGGGACAAAGCAAACCAGCTTAGCCTGGATTCTGTAGAGAGGGGAAGGGATGTGAGATAGGGCAAGGGAGGGAATACTGGGGCAAGTTCCAGTCTCTTCAATCCTGGGTCAGTAGTAGCCATGACTGAGGAAGAAACAAATGATGGACAAACTAAGGTATAAACCTAAGGAGATAGTCAAGGCCTGGGCCTGCTTAAAGACCCTCTTCCTAGGCTCTGATATTCAGTCACAGAGGGGCATGAAATGGAGGAAGCTGGGGAAAGACACAAGAATGATTCCATAAGGGGCCAAGAGGGCTGGAGAGCCAGCACAGTCTGTCTTCTTCCTTTGTTCCCTCTCAGAGTGATAGGAAATGCATTCAGGTGTCAGATTACCTCCCTGTGCCTTTTGTATTATTTTTGTCAATTCTGAATTACAAAGTGAATAGTTGGAAGAC
Organism: Pseudochirops corinnae; assembly: GCA_028646515.1. Lineage (NCBI taxonomy): Eukaryota > Metazoa > Chordata > Mammalia > Diprotodontia > Pseudocheiridae > Pseudochirops > Pseudochirops corinnae. Next base: position 110,839,185 of record CM053588.1, read on the forward strand.
ATCCTCTTCATTAATAGAGTAATCACCACACACAATGTGGAAAATCCTAGGACTAGAGAAGGAATCCTTCCCACTTAGGACTTGAGTTTCTTAGGCCCCAGGAGATATTGATCTCAAAGCACTGAGGCAGGAGCCAATGGCCACTATGTGTCTTTGTTAAGTCAATGTGTGTGTGAAAGTGAGATAATGTATGTATGACTCTGAGTGTGTTAAGTGTGTTAGATAAGTGTGCACAAAAGTATATGGCACGTGTGTGTGAATGTATATACAAGGATGGGGTGAATCTCTTTGCCAATGCTGTGTTAAACGGAAACAGAGCTACCCAGGGTAGGGTGAGAGGGGCCCCCAGAAATACTGGAGTTTTAACCAGATGCTTTGAAAGGTGATTTCAGGCATAGAATAAGAAGCTCCAAGTCAGAGGGAGAACAGCCAGAGTCCAGGTGAACTGCTGCCATCACCTTTCCCAAGTCATCTGTATCTTCTCTAACCTGGGCACAGACAGGATCTAGAATTCAGGGGTGGGGAACCTGCGGCCTCGAGGCCACATGTGACCTAGGTCCTCAGGTGCAGCCTTTTGACAGAGTCCAAGTTTTACAGAACAAATCCTTTTATTAAGGGGATTTATTCTGTGAAGTTTGGATTCAGTCAAAGGGTCTCATTTGAGGACCTAGAGGGCCACATGTGGCCTCGAGGCTGCAGTTTCCCAACCCCTGGGACTCTAGATTTTCACAATCACAGACACATTTGTGTCTAGAGATACAGCTATCCACACAAATACGCAAATCTTCAAGAATATGCAGGCACATATACATGATAGCAATACATGCAGGCCTGCCCACCACCTTTGCAAGGCTTTTCTGGGCCAGAAGCCATACTCCCCATGAGAGAGGCAGCAAAGAAACTCACCCCACAGCTAGGGAGGTCAGTGGGGACTGGTCTTGTCCTAGACTTCCCCACCAGGGACCATTAAAGAGGACTCCAGATCAAAAGGAATATGTCCACGCCCCCTTTCCAAATCCAGTAGGTCCTTTAAGGCTGGAGGGTCTGGCCCATATATGTGCCTAGGCAGCCGAGCAGGAAATTACCTTTACAATTGGAGCATGGAAAGTATCCCCCAACACCCTCACCCCACTGGTGTCTGCCTCTCAGTATATGCATGTCTGACCACGTCTGCATCTCAGTCTGTGCCCAGGCTGGGTGAGTGTGTGTACTTGTGTGTATGTGTGTGTGCCCGAGCTAGGTCTGCACGTGTGCCCATGTGCGTGCGCCAGAGGCTGTGACTGCAGAGATAACTAATTATTCTCTCCCTCTGGCCCTACTACCCCCATCTGTTCCCTGGGCTGGTCCCCCTCCCCAGCCCTCTGTGCCAATTTCAAAGGGTCCCTGGCACCATGCTCTTCTCCCTTCCCTGTGGCTGACCAAAAAATAAAATAAAATGAAAGCCAGCCCCATCCCGCCTGCGCCAGGCAAGAGGTTTACAGGAGGTCTGCAAACTGGTGCTTATCAAAAGCTCCTTCTCAAATTCATTTCAATATCTGAGCCACTGGTTTCCAAGGCAACATAATCTTTTCATCAAAGCAACTGGTAAAGCCACTGGGATTCGATATTGTTTTGTTGGCAACTTGTCAAAACTGTCATTTGGTTAAAATATATAGATATGTATATATGTACATATATAACATATGTAGAATGTCTATGGAGATCTATAGTACAGCTAAAAATAATTATTAAAGTACTGGTGAGTAAGGACCTCTCCTTTTCCTTCCTTATGGCTCCCCCTCCAAAGGTTTACTGCTGGAAAAATGAAAGGGTAGTAATTAAAAGGTGGAACCAGGGGACATAGCTCTAACGCAGAATGAAGCAGCCTCTGCTGTCCTGAGTTCTGAGCTCTTTTCTTCTGGAAAGAGATCTCTTAATTCTCATTTCTGCACATTCTCACCACATACACTTTCTATACCATGTGTCTACACACAAAATCCATATGCACTGAAACCATGACAGGCCCCTGGTCAGGGTTCACTCAGGTGATTTTGGGGTGCCTGTTGTTGCCTCATAAGATCAAAAACTCTAGAGTTGGAAGGAATTGTTGGTTTTAATCCCTTGATTTTACAGATAAGGACAGAGAGTGACTTGGCCAGGGTCACACTGTATATGCCAAAAAGCAGAAGCAGTGGAGCTGGGCTTGATATAAGATGAGGGAGAGGGTGGACTAGATGGTTTGAGGTCCCTTCTAATTCTAGAGATCCTGTACCCTACCGTGGAGTCCCCAGCCCTCTGACTTCAGATCTAGTGCTTTTCCACTGTGGAATCAAGACATCCCCTAACTCAGTTCACCCAAGCAGATGTGTTGCCAGGATGCTAAGCCACTGGGCTAAGTGCCCATGGGTTCTGGCCCCTACTAATTCCTTTCCAGCAGAGTAAGTGCAAAGAGGACAGGTTGCCCCTACAGATGCCTTCTTGAGGAGTGTACACACACACACACACACACACACACACACATACACACACACATCTCGCTTTCCAGGCTGGCTGAGTACCCTTTATGCCCCAGGAAAGATGGGAAAGTCAGAGGATTGGGGGCCTAGGTGATGGGCCCTGTTAATCTTTCCTCTCCTATCCCAACCCATTTATTCCACCCAGGCCCCCAGTGAATACGAGACAAGTCCAGAGCAGCTGTTCTACCGGATCGCTCATCTGAATCGAGGGCAGCAGTACATGCTGTGGGTAGCGGCTGTCACCTCTGCTGGCCGGGGCAACATCAGTGAGAAGGTCACTATCGAGCCAGCTGGAAAGGGTAAGGAGTATGTGGGAGAGGAAAGGGGGGGGCTGAAAGACGTTGCTGTAGAAAGTTTCAGAACCCCCAAATCAGGCAGTCTTCCCTTACACACACACACACACACACACACACACACACACACACACACACACACACACAGAGACACGCGCCAGCCTCCCCCCAGAACTCAGCCTTAGATACAGAAGGCATTGTCCTGCCCCACAAGCATTTTGTTCCAGATACCCTCTCTGTGCTGATTGGAGCTCAGTCCCCGCCTGCATCCACAAAGAGTGAGCCTCTGCTGCCCCCTGACTCCAGGAATCTCTCACAACCACCTGCTCCGACCTGTGGCCATCTGCTGCTCTTCCCCAGAACTCCCATCTCCAGCAGAACCTGGCAAGATGAGTCTTGAGCCCTTCTTTTCAATTCTCAAGCCTCACTCCTCCCCAGTCCTCCACACTTGGAACATCTAGCACCATTTTGACCTCACCAGCCTTGTCTCCATAGGCTTGATCTCCCCACCATAGAGAATGGGAGCATTTTACATAGCTTTTCACTGAATAGCATTAGCTGTCTTTGTTTTATAGATGAGGAAAGAAATGGTTCACAAGGGAAGAAAATAACTTGTCCAAGGTCACATGCTAGGCACATACCGCCACCCTGTCCATATCCCCTTCCCAACTCTTGTTCTCAGAACAGTAATCAGATCAACACTACCTTTCCTGGAAAGGACATGACTACCAGTCACTGTTTCCTCCAAATTCCCTATCCAAAATGCTCCTCCCTGGTACTTTCCTATGTTGGTTGCATCCCCCTATTAGAATGTAAGATCCTTGATGGCAGGAATTTTTCTTGCTTACTTATTTTTTTTATCCCCAGCACTTAGCACAGTGCTAGGGCACATAGTAAGTACTTAATATTTTTTTTAATTCATTCATTCACTTACAGCTACTGAGAATACAAAGAAATCCCCCATTTTAAGAGTCCAGTCCTTACCCTCAAGGACAGCTAGGTGGCACAGTGGATAGAATGCCATTCCTGGAGTCCAAATACCAGAGTTTAAATACTAGCTGTGTGACCCTGAGCAAGTCACTTAACCCTTTTTGCCTCAGTTTCCTCTTCTGTAAAATGAACTGGAGAAGGAAATGGCAAACCATTCCAGTACCTCTGCCAAGAAAACCCCAAAAGGGGTGACAAACAGTCAGACACAACTGAAAAAAATCAAACACCACAATCCTTACCCCACACTTGGTCTGAGACTGCAACTCTGTTAGCCACACCTTTGACTGGTCCCTGTCATGAGGCATCTTCCTCAGTCTCCTGACCCCTCCTTCAGATCCTGTCTGCATCCCTAAGGGGGAAAGTAGGACTTAGTGCAAATAAGTTCTGAGTCAGCCAATGCCAGGCCCTGTGTAAGCACTGGAGATACAAAGTAAGGCAAAGACAGTTACTACCTTGAGGAGTTTATATTCTAAGAGGGAATCATATAAATAACTAGAAACATACAGAGTAAATGGAAGGTAGCAGGGGAAGAGAAGGCACTAGCAGCTGGAGGGATTGGAGAAGATGGAATTGGAGCTGAGTCTTGAAGGAAGGCAGGGGAAATGAAGAGGCTAGACTGTGGAAGAAGGGCATTCTAGACACGGGCCTGAAGCCCAGGACAGCGTCAAGGATAACTTCCCTGGGCCAACTCTGACCTGACCTTACACTCTTTTGTCAAACAATTCAACAATCATTTATTATGAAGCATTTACTATATTCAAGCTGCTGTGCTTGATGCTGGACACTTCCCTCTACCACCCAAATACAGAAAAAGAGAAGCAAAGTGTTTCCTTCTCTCTATCATTCATTATCACCATCCAATCCCCAATTAGCCATGGAGCCACCCTTCTTTGATTCCTTCCCCACTGGAATTATAAGGTTTTTTTAAACCTTTTTGTTGTCCTTAGCTTTTTAAACTACTTTCAGCTCATTCTGAACACTAGCACTCCTGACACTGGTTTTTCTTCCCTCTTTTGTACAAACTTTTAAAAAATCTTATATCTTTGTAAATTCATTATTGAGAGTTTCTCATCCTTCTAGACTGAATCACTCTATAGAATTTGAAACCAGGAAATCTTACATGCCCTTTCACTGAACTTTTTAAGTTCTATAAAAACTAGGGAGCCTGTCAAACCATGCCCAGTTTTCCTCAGTTTTTCTATAATAAACACCAAGATGGTGTGGTAACATCTTCCTAAGGGTCTCATTATTTTTATTTCAACAGCTTCTATTTCAAAAGTTTCATTAAAAGCCTACTTAATAATTGAAGCTTCCCATCATTACTATATACACACTTGTGATGTTTTCTGAATTCCTTATCTATTTCCTCCTTCTGTCCAGGTGTCTGTTGTATAGTCTAATGACAACACTGATTCTGCTTATGTCTCCTTTGATCTTCATCCAAATGCTTTCCACTGTGGATTCCTTCTGTGGTAATTAGATTTCCTCACATGAGTGTATCTTCTTACATTTACAATGCACTCCACCACATTTTTTTTTAACTCTTCTCTTCATTTTGAATGAGGTCTACCTTTTCAGAGTCATGTTCTAGAATAAGTGTAATCTCATTAAATCTCAGCTATACCCATGAGGTCAGATTTGCCTCCTTACATTAGGATCTCTAGTTCAATTTTCATTTTGCATTTTTCTATAGACATCTGAGTCCATGTGGTTTTTGCCAAATCCTTTCTTGGACTTTGTTTCCTGTGAATGTGATACAGGAGGAGAGTGATACAGGAGGAGAGCAATGGATCTAGAGTTAGGAAGACTAAGTTGAAATCCAGACTCAGATACTTTCTAGCTGTGTAATCCTAGGAAAATCTTAACCTCTGCTTACCTCAGTTTCCTCACCTGTAAAAATGGGATAAAAGTACCTACTTCCCAGGGTTGTTAGGAGGATCAAGTGGAATAACATTTGCAAAGCACTTTGCAATACTTAAAGTGCTATATGAATGATAAGTGCTATCATTGTTTTTAACATTATTTCTATATTATAACCTTCTTACATTCTTTATTCATGGGATTTAGCTTGGTAGATAGACATATCTATACATAGTTTCTTTCCCCCCCTTTTCAATATCACTAAAGCCAAGAGAGAAGAGAGCATAAAAAAGAATTTTGAGGTGGCTGACAGCAACAAAAGCTATGGAGAGGTCTAGGGAGAGGAGGACTGAGAAAAAGCCATCAGATCTTGATTCATTCTGAAACCAGATTGTGAATGGTTGAGAAGAAAGTGAAAAGTGAAAAAGTGGAGGTGGCAGTGGAATTATGAAAACAGTCGAAACTAAGGCGTGGAAGGATCTTGAATCTGTACTGCAAGAGGGAATACCCACACCCATCAAAGAAAGCAATGACAACTACAGTATTAAAGTTTATTCAGTTAGTGCTTTATATTTTTTGAGGAATCTTTATATAATCTTTCTTTATCCCATAGCCCCTGCCAAGATTATCTCATTTGGAGGCACTGTGACCACACCCTGGATGAAAGATGTCCGACTGCCTTGTACTTCAGTGGGAGAACCTGTCCCAGCCATCAAATGGACAAAAGACAGGCAAGTGACCGATGTATCCTTTAACATGGGTTTGACTTAATCCTTACCCCACCTCTCCCCAAGAAACCATAGATAAGACTTAGGTTTATACAATGCCATAACTTCTCTCTCAAAGTACACCCACATACCTCTCTGTCTGGAGCCTCTTCTCCATTGAGCATTTAGGGAAATAGAGAATGTGTGGTTGCTGAGTAAAAATCAAGAATCCCTGACTCCTGGCCAGGGCTCTATCTAATCACCCCTTCTACTCCTCTTCAAACCCTCCCTCAAACCTTGGGGAAAGAAGTTGCTAAGGGATAAGGAGTTTGCCTGGAATTCTGAATCCAGTTCTCAGTTAATCTTGCTCCCTGCCAACAGTGAGGATTCTGCTATTGCTGTGACTATAGATGGCCATCGGCTCATCCAAACCAATGGGACACTGGTGCTACGCTCGGTAAAGGCCGAGGACTCTGGTTACTATACCTGTACTGCCACCAACACCTGGGGCTTTGATACCATCATCATCAACTTGCTAGTACAAGGTGAGAGCATTGAGGCATGACCTGGCCATGGATGATTGGTGTTGGAGACCATGGGGAAAAGGAAAGAGTAGTTCCAAAAGGGAAAAGAAGCAGGGTTCCTGCCCTACTAGAAAGTTATGGAGCCAGCTGAAGGGGGAAGATACAAGAGAGAACAGATTGGGGGAAAAGGTATTCAGTAGGCTTGCTATTTTGGGGTAGGAGTAGGGGAAAGATGGGGAGAAAAAAATTGTAACGCAAAATCTTGTGAAAATGAGTGTTGAAAACTAAAAATAAAAAATAATAATAATAAAAAAGAAGAAGAAGGGTCCCAGGGTGGAACAGGGACAGATTTCCAGGATGTAATGGAAACAAGAACTGGATTAGAAGCAGAGTATCTGGGTTTAGATTCTGGTTCTTCCAAGTTACCTTGGGCGAAACCCTAGACTAGAGTATCAGTTTCCTCAACTGTAAAGTAAAAAGGTTAAATGACTTCCAAGGTCTCCTCCAGCTCTAAATATATGATTCTATGATCAGAATGAAGAAAGAATAGAATTAGGAAGGGAAGCCTGATGAGCAGACATAGAAAGACAGGGATGCCAAAATGTTCCCATCCTTTCCATCTTAGATCCATCCTTTAACTTTGAGGGCTTAAAATTGTTCAGAGTTTGGGAAGTGTCAGGGGAGGAGTTGGTATAAACTCAAGGAGAAGCAGTCTTGGGATTTTGACCTAAGCCAGTGTAACCCAATTCAGCCTATGCAGTTAGAAAAGTGTTGTGAGTTATTTCTTACCACTTCAGAGAGAAATTTTAGCATCTTGGAGATGCCAAGCTGACTAGGGGATTGGATTTAACTCCTTGAGGTGAGCCATGGGTGGTCGCAGGAAGTCTGAGAAGAATCTGGAATCTTCCATTTCAGTACCTCCAGATCAGCCTCGACTGACTGTGTCCAAGACCTCTGCTTCCTCTATCACTCTAGCCTGGATCCCAGGGGACAACGGGGGCAGCTCCATTCGAGGTAAGGAGGTAATCCGATGGATGAGGGGAGGAATGGGCACAGGGTCAAGATAGACTCTGTACACCCACTACCACCCTCAAGAAGAGTATCAGGTACTAGGGTCAGTGGGACACTTGGCATTACAATCAGACTAGCAAAGCCACATTGAAAGTTTTTATTCTGGATCCATAAGGAGCAAAGAATGTGTAAAAGGGACCCCTCTCCCATTATTAACTATAAAATAAACCAGTTTCTTGAAATGAAGTGGGTAAAGAGAGCCCCTGTAATGCAAGGACCAGTTGGGAAGTGTCTACACTCATGACTCAGGGTCTTTTCCAAAAGTGCTTGACCCAGTCCCAAATGGATAGCACTATCATGAAGTTCCTTCAGTGCTGGACACTCAGGTCATGGGGAATATCCCTATTTCATCAAGGACACAACTATCCTTCAAGTCACCTGGGTTTAAAACCTTGGAATCATCCTTAATTCTTTATTCTCCCTCCCCTCAAATATCCAGTTGCCAAATCTTGCCAATTCTACTTGCCCAACATTTCTCCCATCCATCCCCTCTCTCCATTCACATGCTAGTCCAGGTTTTCATCACTTCTCCTCTGGACTATTTCAAGAGACTCCTCATTGATTTCCCTGCCTCATGTCTCTCCCCTACAATCCATCCCACACACAGCTGCCAAAATATAGTCCTAAAACATCTCTGATCATATAACTCTGCTCAATAAACTTCGATGACTCCCTATTACCTCTAAAATCAAATACAGACTCTTCTAATGGAATTAATAAATGTTTGTTGAATTTAATGCAGCTATGGAGCCCGGATGTAGGAGAAAAGGGAGAGGGTCAGTGGGTTACTGGCTACTTTTGCAATCTGACTCTAACCCACCTTCCAGTCTTATTATATATACTTCATTCCCCTTCACAGACTTTTTAATGGAGCCAATCTGTCCTTGCTATTCCTCACACCAGACGTTCCCATGCCTCTGTGCAGACTGTCTTTCATGCCTACAATATCCTCTCCTCACAGCAGGGAGGACACACTACCTGGTTCCAAATATTTCAAGGGCCTTCATTTGGCAAAAGGCTTAAATTCTACCCATTTGTCCCCAGATGGCAAAAACAAGGAAGTTAATAGAAGTGGCGAAAAAAGCAAATTTAAGCTTATTATAAGGAAAAACTTCCTCATAACTACAGCTTCCCCAAAGGGGACTGGGTGACCTCCAGAAGTAGTGGGTTCCCCTTCATTGGAGGACGTCAAGCAAAGTCTACAGGGCCATTTGTTGAGCATGTTGAGGAAAGATTTTCATTCAGATGTCAGATGAAAAAGATATCCTCTAAGATTCCTCTGAACTATGAAGCTCCCAGGAGACACTCTGATGCAGAGGCTCTTAGTACCAACCTAGCAACCCCTCCTTTTTCTCCCACCTAGGGCTCCTGAGCCCCAGATAGAATTTGACATTCAATTCAATGCAATAAATATTTATTAACCACCTACTACACACAGAACACTGTGCTGGACAAGATACAAAATTGAGTTAAAACACAATCAGGGATGTAGTGGTAAATGTTTTAATAACAATCTATTTTTTTTAAACCAACCTCTATAGGAAGGACATACTTTTAAGTTTGTTATTATCATTCTCTCCATTGATTTCTAACGTCTTGACAATCAGAAGAACAATAAATAAAAACCTAATTGGTAACCTTTGCAGATTTCCAAGGCATGAATGCTTATTTATGAAGCATTTTTAACAATCAGCTCTCTGATTTGAATAGGATCCAGCACATCTTTGAATATAATCTTCTCCCTCATGCAACTTACAGTCTAGTAGGCAGTTAAGACACATATTTAACTATTGTGCAAAATGGTATATGGGAAGCTCTGGACTCAGAGGAAGGGGTGACCTGAGCTTGAATCCCATCTAGATCCTAGATTTACTAGCTCTGTGACCCTCAGCAAGTCACCAGACTTCTCCGAGCCCCGACAAAATGGGGATAATTGTACCCACAATGCCTATCCCACAAGGTTGTTGTGAGGAACAGATAACATATATAAAGCCCTTTATGAATCTGAGAGGGAATGGGGGGAAGGCTTCATGGAAAAGGTGGCATTTGAGCTGGACCCAGATAGGATTTCAATGGGGGAATGGGGGTGGGGGAGATTCCAGGCAAAGTGAACAAGCTGACCAAAGGTCATAGAGGCAGGAAAATGTGCAAAAATGTATGCAGAGAATTTAGGCAAGCCGGTGGAGGAAAGTAGTAGAATGACATAAGGCTGGATCCCAGGCACTCCCTACTATGGCTTAATTCAATCTATGATATGGGTGTGGGGAGGTTTTCTCTAATTTGCATATTGCCCCTCCCTGCTCCTCTCCCTGTCAGGGCCCCAGTTCCTGTTGTCAGGTCGAGGTGGGGGCCTCCCCAGATCCCACTTCTAGCCAAGGTTGATTGCCTTCTTTCTTCCACAGGTTTTGTGCTACAGTACTCTGTGGACAATAGCGAGGAGTGGAAAGACGTGTTCATCAGCTCCAGTGAGCGCTCCTTCAAACTGGACAGTCTCAAGTGTGGCACCTGGTATAAGGTGAAACTAGCTGCCAAGAACAGTGTGGGCGCCGGGCGCATTAGCGAGATCATCGAGGCCAAGACCCACGGGCGGGGTGAGGACCAGGGTTGGGAGGTGGGATGGGCCTTGATGTCAGTCATGGTGGGACTCATCCAGGCACAGAGGGTTCAGGATAGGGAAGCAGCCCAAGGTTGGCACAAGAGGGGTCAAGGTTGTGGCTGAAGGATGAGCCCAGAACTGGGGACACCAGTGGACCAAGGTGAGAATAGAACCAGGAAAGAGAGTAGAGACTAGAGAGAGAAGACAGCTGAAATAGTTCTAGGGAAGATGGAATAAAAGAGCAGGATAAAATAGAGAGGGGCCCTGGGCAGGGGTTGGATATGAGGGCCAAGGCTACAGGGTTGGGTGAGGGAGTCAGTATTGGAGCTCAGTCTCTTTACTTTAATGTTAGCTTCTATATGGGCAGAGTTGGGTAGAAACCAGTCCCTTTTCTCTGCTTCAGGGGTGGGGGAAAGATTTCTACTTCCCCTCCCCCCTCTTCCCCCTTTTCCCCTTTCCTCCTTTCCCTTCTCTCTCTTTCCCTTTCCCTTCCCCTTCCCTTCCCCGCTCTCCATCTCTTCCCACCTTCCTGTGGTCCCCCTTGCCTCTGCTCCCTATGGAAACCCTACCCCAATCTGCCTCTCACTCCTTAACCACCTGGGGCCACCGTCAGAGGAGGAGGAGTGGAGGAGGGATGTGAAGGTCCCCGCAGGGGAACATCCATCTTGGGGGCAGACAAGGGGGCTGGTCCAGCCCACATTAACCCTACCCTTCCCTTCCCCCTCCTCCCCATCCCCTTACTCCTTCATCTCCTCACCACCCCACCCCACCCAGAACCGTCCTTCAGCAAAGACCAGCACCTCTTCACCCACATCAACTCCACGCACGCCCGACTCAACCTGCAGGGCTGGAGCAGTGGGGGCTGCCCCATCACGTCCATCCTGCTGGAGTATAGGCCCAAGGGCACGTGGGCCTGGCAGGGCCTTCGGGCCAACAGCTCTGGGGAGGTGTTCCTGGCAGAACTTCGGGAAGCCACCTGGTACGAGCTGCGTATGAGGGCCTGTAATAGCGCAGGCTGCGGCAATGAGACCACTCAGTTCGCAACGCTGGACTATGATGGAAGTGAGTTCAGCCCCCAGGCCAGAGGGGTTACCCTCTGGGGACAGGGCGGCACCAGGAAGGCAGGCAGGCCACACAGAACAGAATGCCCTCTAAGGAGGGAGACTTGGCCTGGGATGAAGAAGGAGCACCCGGGAGAGAGACAAGCCCACTCTCCCTTTCCAAATCTCACAGGCCCCCTTCCCTAAAGGCCTTCTCTCTTCTCTAGCTATCATCATCGGACCCCAGAGCCCCTGTGTGCTCTCTGATTCTCTACACTGAATATCAGTCAGCAAGCCCCCCTTCCCTTGATTCAACTGAGACAGTCTTGGTTAAAAAAAAAAATTATTGAGGAGGAATTCAGGTTTGAAAGAGTAAAATAAAACATAACTATGTAAAAACATTGGCTTAGCAGAATAAGTGAAATAACAATCCCATTACACCCTGCACTTCTCATATCATGCTTGAAGTCTTGTACTTGGTTTAGATCATACTTTTTCAGGGAGACCCCAACAGGCTGGAATACATTCAGGGGAGGATAGTAACCATAATCAGAGACCTTGAAAGCATGTAATATGAGGAATTGGTGAAGGAAGTGAACATTTTCTATTTATTCTCTATATATTTCCATGTACTTGTTATCTTCCTTGTAGTAAAAACTGCTTGCAAGAAGGGATTGTTTCATTTACTACCTTTGTATGCCCGATGCCTGGAACTTAAGTGCTTAATAAATACTTGCTGATTGAAAAAAAAGAAAAAGAAATATAAGCTTATCGGGTTACAATGTTGTCCAACTCAGCAAACATTTATTTGGATTTTCTTTTTTTGGAGGGGGAAAGGCAGGGCATTTGGGGTTAAGTGACTTGCCCAACAGTCACACAGCTAGTAAGTGTCAAGTGTCTGAAGTCAAATTTGAACTCAGATCCTCCTGACTCCAAAACCACTGCACCACCTAGTTACCCCTTAGCAAACATTTATTAAAAGTTTACTAGGTTCATAGCTGATGAGAGGAAAAAAAGTTTAGATGAAGAGCAGGCCCTCCCCTATGTGGAGCTAATGGTCTAATCACAAAGACATAGCAAATCCTCCTTCAGCCTAATCCTTTCTTTGTCTCCAGGCACAGCTTAGACACAGACCAGGCCATAGTGGAAAGAGCACTTTACTTGGAATTATAAAACCTGAGTTTGGCGCTGTCATTTAATAGCTATGTCACCTTGGGCAAGTCATTTCTCTGCTAGGAGATTCAGTTTTCTAATTTATAAAGTAATGGTGCTAATCACCTACCATCTTCCAGGCACTGTGCTAAGAGCTAGGGATCCAAAAAAACGCAAAAGACATTCCCTGCCCTCAAAGAGCTCACCATCTAATGGGGCAGAAAATCCTCTAGTCAATCCTTCCCAAGTTCTTTATTCAGTTCTAATTTCTGGTATCACAGTCATGATTGTTAGTCAGACCACCCACCAAGTTCTTGCTTCTGGCCTACATTACGCTTCAACCCATTTGCAGAGCAGCAAAGACCAATGACCACCAAGGCCAGTGGATATTTCATACCTGTTCTAGTGCAGTTGCCAGCTCTGATTTATAATAAGCTTTTACAAACTTGCCTTTCTTAAGTTTCCTCCTGCCACTCAGGAAAGTGACTTTACACAGCCATATCTTGGGATTTTTATAGTATCATGATAGTTTTCATATATAGTAGCAAAAATTTGCTCATTTATATTTGTAGATAATTTCTATTCATAATAAGGGAAGGGTCATGTTATCACCAGGAGGAATCCAGGCTATGCCTATAAAGAGGAAGGGCCTAGTCTCATAGAAGAAACAGAACACTCACTCAGGGTGTAGTGGAAATAGCACTGATTGGCTTTGGAGTCTGTGAGCCTGGTTTCAAATCCTCACTGTACCATTTGAATGAATGAATAGGCATTAATTAAACATTTATTATGTTCTAAACATTGTGCAAAGAACCAGGAACACCAATACAAAAGTAAGACGGTCCCTGTCCTCAAAAAAGTCATCTTAACCTACTAAGTACTCCCAAATACCTTTATTAGGCAGCCCCCTAATAAAGGAGCAAACAGAATGGGGCAGAATTAAGCCAGGAAGTCTTCCTGAAGAAGTGAGTTTGGAGGCAGATTTTGGTAAAGGATAGGGCCATCACTTGGCAGTCAGATATAGCAAAATGGCTTAGCTTAGCAAGATCCCTTCTCTGGGCCAGCCTCACTAGGACCCTTGGCTAGTAAGAGAGACGGCCAAGTAGAGGAGCTGCCTCCTCACAGCTGATGTGAGAGAGAGGAGAAGCAAGGTCTTAGATGCCTCCAGATCAAGGCTTCCCTCTGACCCTTGCTGTGTTACCTGGCTAAGCTTCTTTATCAGTCTGAGTTTCAGCCTCCTCATCTGTAAGATAGGATTAAGACTATCAATATATTAATTTACCGATACTATTTCTTCACTAAACATTTATAAGGAAAGAGCTTTAAGAACTTCAGAAGAGGAAATAAATGTGAGCTCTAGTGACCCATCTCCAGCTCTGCTGGGCACAAGGAAGAGGGGTATCAGTCGTGAAGTTCTAATGGAGAATCACAGGAAAAAGAATGATAAGAGGAAGATGAAAAGCAGGAGAGATCACAGCCCTGTGGCTGGGGGGAGGAGCAGGGGAGAAGATAAGAGGAAGGGAAGCAGAGATTTCAAGAAACAGGATAAATAGTAATAATTGTTCCAGCTACGTACGGGGGGCACTGTGCTAAGCACCTTTACAAACATTATCTCATTAATCCTCACAACTCTAGGAGGCAAGGGTGATAAATAATGGCTAACATCTATATCGCACCATGTGAAGAACTTTACAATTGTCATCTCATTGGATCCTCACAACAGCCCTGGGAGACAGACAGGTGCTACTATTATCCCCATTTCACAAATGAGGAAAACTGAGGCAAAGAGACACACATGCCTGTATCTAAGTTCAGATTTGAACCCGGATCTCCCTGACTCCCAGCCCAGTGCTCTATAATCCTCACTTGTAGTCAGTCTGTAGAGTTATTGCATGAGAGAACCTTCGTCTGAGCTCTCCCTGGTAACTCCTTGTCTTAGGCACCATCCCACCCATCAAGTCAGCCCAGGGGGAGGGGGATGATGTGAAGAAGCTCTTCTCCATTGCCTGCCCCGTCATCCTCGCCACCCTCGGGGTGGCCCTGCTGGTCATCATTCGCAAGAAGAGGAAGGAGAAAAGGTTAAAGCGACTCCGAGGTAAGAGGGCTTGGACCTTTGTGATTGTCCCCTAGGAGGGTTGTGAGGCCTGTGGCATACGTAAAGGTGGGACTGGGGCAGAGGGCATTAAATTTACCCCCCTGAGGGAAGGAAAAAACGAATCAGGGATCCTTATCCAACTCTCAGTTATCTGGACCTTGACATTACAGTGTGTGGATTTGTCCAAGCTCTCCTCATCTCCACTGAGAAGAGAAAGGGAAAGTCAGACATAAAGCCCATGCTGGTCTTTGGGAGGAACTGGGCACAGAGACATAAAGAAGGGGAAGCTCTGGAACAGGGTTTGGGTTCTCTTTGGCTGTCCATGAAGAGCTCTGCCTCTGGCTGTGTGCCCTTTCCCTTCTCCAACACATACAGAGGATGGGAATGGCCACCAACCCACCCAGCCCTGAGCCCCCTACAGGGACCTCACCCCTTGACTCCACAGTTCTCTACCAGCTTTACTCCTCAGCATTCTTCCTCTCTCTTTTCTCAGCACTTCTCTCTCTTTCTCTCTCTCTTTCTCTCCCTCTTGTGTTTTACAGATGCAAAGAGTTTAGCAGAAATGTTGATAAGGTGAGCAAACAATTCCCCTCTGCTCCTATAAAGCTGGGATTGAGAGCCCTGCTGAGCACAGGGACCCTGGCCTTTTCTTTCCTTCCCAGGACTAGGGCCCAAGGCCCTAGCTGTCCCCTACCTGCCAAATGGCTCAGTCCCCACACAATTCCCTTCTCTAACAGACCAACACTCCCTCTGTGCCTATTGAGACGGCTCTTATCTGGCCACACTTCCTTTCCTCCATAGCAAGAGCAATCGAAGCTTGGACACGCCCGTGAAGGGGCCGCCCCAAGGTCCTCGGCTCCACATTGACATTCCCCGGGTACAGCTGCTGATTGAGGACAAGGAGGGTATCAAACAGCTGGGTGAGCAAGGCCTCTGGGGGGCCCAGCTGTGACTCCCTGCTCATCTCTGCCTTCTAACCCACGATCATCTCTGACCTCATTGGGGCATTGTCACCAGAGGCGAATGACTTCCATGGTATCATGGCTACTAATGGCCTAGTAAAAATGGACCAGGGTTTCAGCTCCAGATTCACCAACAGCCATGTGACCTTGGGTGTATCACACCTCTCTGGGCCTCAGTATCCCAGAGGATTAATAATTCCTATCCTTCCTGTTCCACAGATTGGGGTAAAGAGAAAAAGTTGCCCTTTTTTGTACTCTAGCACCTTGCACAGTACCTGGTAAATAGTAAATGCCTGATGGGTGCTTATTGACTTAACAAATCAAGGATTATGATTCTTATTCTCATTCCAGGGGACGACAAAGCCACCATCCCAGTGACAGACACAGAGTTCAGCCAGGCTGTCAATCCCCAGAGTTTCTGCACAGGGGTCTCACTGCATCATCCTGCCCTCATCCAGAACACAGGACCTCTCATCGACATGTCTGATATCCGACCTGGCACCAGTATGTGGGAAATGCTGCCCTCCTGTCCCTTTCACTTCCCTCCCGTGTCCCTTGGGATTCTGTCTTGGTCATCAGCATATCCCCGGACCTCTCTCCCTTCGTTGCTCTCCCATCCTCAGGCCCATTGTGGTCTAAGATAGACCAGATGTTTGGGGCTTCCTCCCAAACAACAGTTCAAGACTTAAAGAGAGGGGTGGCTGGGTGGTGCAATAAATAGAGCACCAGCCCTGGAGTCAGGAGGACCTGAGTTCAAATTTGGTTTCAGACACTTAACACTTACTAGCCATGTGACCTTGGGCAAGTCACTTAGCCCCAACTGCCCCTCCAAAAAGCAAATAAAAAATAATAATAGTAAGACTTAAAGAGAGCCTAGTAATCACAAAATGAAAGGAAGGGTACAAGAAGAGCAAGAAAAGAGAGAAGGGAGAGGTGGAGTTACTAGGGTTTTAAGTCAGGGAGAAGAGTTTCCAGCTATAGTCTACCCACCTCAAACCCAATGTTCTCCGTGTTACCTGGGTCTTTCTTTCTCCCCCTCAGAGACTGTTGGCCTCAGTCCTCCTGTCTTACCTCACAAGTGAGATAGCCTTCCCAACAGGGTGGATAAAGCAAGAACCTAGGAAAAGTCACCCAGAATTAATTTTCCTAGGTTATTTCTTCCCCTCCAGCCCTAAACAAAACACCCTCAGTAAAATCTGTAAAAAGAAAAAACCTATATGCCTCCCATTGCTTTCTTTGTTCAGACCCTGTGTCCAGGAAGAACGTCAAGTCTGCCCATAGCACCCGCAATCGTTACTCCAGCCAATGGACGCTGACCAAGTGCCAGGCCTCCACTCCTGCCCGCACCCTCACCTCTGACTGGCGCACTGTAGGATCCCAGCATGGCATCACTGTCACTGAGAGTGACAGTTATAGTGCCAGCCTCTCCCAGGACACTGGTGAGTCCTGATTCCTCAACCCCATTACCCCAGCATACTCATGACTGCACCCTAACCCCAAAGTCCCTTCCAGCTCTGCATCTATGAACTCCTGGGGAAAAGAACAAAAAATCATACAAGCTGACTGTGTGTCCTATTCCCAGCAGGAACACTAACTCCCTGTTTGTCTATGTTTTTTTTTCTTTTGGGCAATTAGGGTTAAGTGACTTGCCCAGGGTCACATAACTAATAAGTGTCTGAGGCTGGATTTGAACTCAGAGTCCTCCTGGCTTCAGAGCCCATGCTCTATCCACTGCACCACCTAGCTGCCCCTTCCCTGTATGACTTTGAGCACTTAACCTCTAGGGGACTTAAGATTCCCTACTAGGCTCTATCAAGAATTCAATTCCCTGACTTCTGGACCCAGACAGGTAGGATACAACTAAATAATGCTTGGGAAACTACTTAGGGAAAAGGACAACAAAATAAAAATGATGCTGACAACAATAATAAATTTTATTCATTTTTATAAGAGACAGCACAGCGCAGTGCACTGACCTTAGAACCAGAAGACTGAGTTCAAGTCCTCCTTCTGACACTAACTGACTGTGTGACCCTGAGCAAGTCCCTCTTGGGACAGCAGGCAGATTATGGATGGGTTGTGTGTCATTTTCCTCAGTGGAAGGAGTTCCCACACAATGAAATCACAGCTCCTTGATATCTGTTAGTCTCAAGAGAAACAACCCTCTAGGAGTATAAACTGCAGGACAGTTGCTAATCTGTGTTAATACATGGAGTTTCCTCATCATGGAGTTCCCAAAAAAAGATGAAATCACAGATTTGAAGCAAAATAAATAAATAAATTGTGGTAATATAGTTATTAATACTAAAAAGTCTTGGTGGCATTTTAAGCAACCTCATTATTATTAGCATTATTGATTATAAAAATTTGGATTTCTATGTTACTTTAAGGTTTCCACCAGTACCTTCTTCACAGTAGTCATGGGACATAGAGAGCCTACCTGTCATTGTACAGATTTTACAGAAAAGGATAATATGAGAGGTTAAGTGACTTGCTCCAGTCACACAGTTTAGGGACCCAAACTTGGTTATCTCGACTCCAAGTCTTGCTTTCCACTAAATCCTGCTATCCCTGAAATCTGGGGTAACTTAAGTATTTAAAATATGCCAGCCCCCAATGCCCCGAGATCCCATTTCTGACTCCCCCAGTACCTTCTCAAGAGCTGTCCTTGGTGACCATGAGCCTTCCACGCTTTATGACTTCACATCTGCAGAGGCCAAGCTGTGAGGAAATATACCTTCCTTGTTAATCAGATCAGGATCAAAGTTATACCAATAACAACGACAATTTCACATTCCTATAGCACTTTATAGTTCATACAGGGTACTTCATACATGTTAGCTAATTTAATTCCCATAAAAGCAAGCTGGGAGATATATAATAGGTCACAGGATTTAGAACTTGCAAAACGATCCTTCATCAGTTCCATCCTCGATCCTTTTAAAGATGAGGAACCTGAGACCAAGAGAAAGTTGGGACTTGACCAAGGTCATATGGATACTATGTTGCCACATCCAAGACTTGAACCTCATTCACTTAACTCTAAAATCAATGTTCTTTCCCCTACACTATGTTGCTCACAATTAGCTCCAGAGAAAGGCAGCATATTATAGTGGATAGTGGATAGGAAGCTGGCTTTGGAGTCAGGAAGACCTGAATTCAAATCTTGCCTCTGACATATCATTATGACAAATTACTTAACCTTTCATTTCCTTTTTTCTTTAATAATTTATTTATTTTTGGTTTTCAACATTCACTTCCATAAGATTTTGAGTTTTAAATTTTCTCTCTCTCCCTCGCCTCCTCCCTTCCCAAGACAAAGTGCAATCTGATATAGGCTCTATTTATATATTCATATTAAACATATTTTCACATTGGTCATGATGTAAAGAAGAATTAGAACTAATGGGAGGAACCACAAGAAAGAAGAAACAAAACAAAAGAAAAGAAGAATAAATAATGTGCTTCCATCTGCATTCAAACTCCATGGTTCTTTCTCTGGATGTGGATGGCATTTTCTATCATGAGTCTTTTGGAGTTGTCGTAGATCCTTGCACTGCTGAGAAGAGATAAGCCTATCAAAATCAGTCATCACAGACTGTGGCTGTTACTATGTACAATGTTCTCCTAGTCCTGCTTACTTCACTCAGCATCAGTTCATATAAGTCTTTCCATTAACCTTTCACTTCTAAGTGACTTTCCCACAATCAGAAAAAGGCAGGCCTGATCACAAGCCCAGGTTTTCTCCCTCCATTGTTCTTCTCAACGTGCCATGTAATCAGATCTCTCTTTTTCTCATTCCTTCTCTCTTCTTCCTCTTCTCTCTTTCTCTCTCTCCCTCATTTCTCTTTCTGTCTGTGTGTGTGTCTCTCTCTGTCTCTTCTCTCTGTCCCTGTCTCTGTCTGTGTCTCTGTCTCTCTCTCTGTCTCTGTCTGTCTCTGTCTGTCTGTCTGTCTCTCTCTGTCTCTCCCTCCATCTCTCTTTGCCTCTCTCTGTCTCTGTCTGTCTCTATCTGTCTGTCTCTGTCTCTGTCTGTCTGTCTCTCTCTCTCTCTCTCTCTCTCTCCCTCCATCTCTCTTTGTCTCTCTCTGTCTCTGTCTGTCTCTGTCTCTGTCTCTCTGTCTCTGTCTCTCTCTCTGTCTGTCTCTCTCTCTCTGTCTCTTTCTCTGTCTCTCTCTCTCTCTCCCTCACTCTTTCTCACTTGCCCTAATTTGCCTCTTCTCCCCTAGACAAAGGGCGGAACAGCATGGTGTCCACAGAGAGTGCCTCCTCCACCTATGAGGAGTTGGCCCGAGCCTATGAGCATGCCAAGCTAGAAGAGCAGCTGCAGCACGCCAAGTTTGAGATCACTGAGTGCTTCATCTCCGACAGCTCCTCGGACCAGATGACCACAGGCACCAATGAGAATGCTGACAGCATGACCTCCATGAGCACCCCCTCTGAGCCAGGCATCTGCCGCTTCACTGCCTCACCACCCAAACCTCAAGACAGTGACCGGGGCAAGAATGTGGCTGTACCCATCCCACACCGTGCCAACAAAAGTGAGTGGGAGACTCCCCACTCTCAAGGGGTAGGACGGTAGCAGTGTCTTGAGCAGATGAGTCCTTAGCCACACCCAGAGATACCTAGTGAAGATCCTCCTAGCCAGGGAGAGGCCTTTATTGCCGTGGCCCAAAGGTGTGTAGGATGGGAAGAGATTCTCCCCAAAAAGTAAGAAACCTGTTTCCTTAACCCTTGGCCAAGGAGTGAAGTGGCCTGGTCATCTAGCTGAACTAGCCTGATGTTGGGATGCTTTTCACTGCCATAGATTCCAAAGGACGTTAAACATCGCAAGACCCTAGTTCTGAACCTGGAAGATTCCTTAGAGGACGTAAAGTCCAATCTTTTGTTTTCCAGGTTAAAAAATAAATAAATAAAACCTAGATTTCATTCAGGGTGATTTGCCCAAGGTTGTATGTTTAACGGGTAAGAAACAGATCTGAGATTGGAATCCAGGTCCTTTTATATCACTGTTTTTGTTCATTCCTGTCCTGTTCTGATTTTGACTCTTTATGACCCCATTTGGGGTTTTCTTGGCAAAGATACTGGAGTGTCTGGCCATTTCCTTCTCCAGTTCATTTTACAAATGAGGAAACTGAGGCAAACAGGGGTGAAGTGACTTGCCCAAGGTCATGCAGTTAGAAAGTATACAAGACTGGACTTGAATTCAAGTCTTCCTGACTCCAGGTCCAATGCCCTAGCCACTGCTATCTAGCTGCCAGGTAGTACAGTGGATGGGACACTGAGCCTGGAGTCACAGAGGGCCATCTTCCTAAGTTCAAATCTGGCCTCAGTCATGTACTAGCTGTGTGACCCTGAGCAAGTCACTTTACCCTGTTTGCCTCAGTTTCCTTATCTGTAAAATGAACTGAAGAAGGAAATGGCAAACTACTCCAGTATCTTTGGCAAGAAAACCCCAAACAGGGTCATGACACAACTGAACAACAACCTCTTCATCCCAATTTGTTCAACCTCTTCTCAATCAATGGGCATCTACTTTGTTTCCAATTCCTTACTCCTACAGAACAGTGTTGCTATGGGATACAGACAGAGAAATAAACATTGATGTACCAGGCCCCTTTCCTAGTGATGCTCCACTGAGGCTTATGCTAGAATGAAAGTAGATTACCTGAGTGCACGGTTCAAATGGGGTGATGCAACCCCAAAGTGTGCTGGGGGCTGAGAGGAAAGCCAGCCCAGGGTAAAAGCGGTACTGATAACAATCCTGGAAGTGTCTCAATGCACACAGGGATCCTCTGGAAGTAGCTGTATATGCCAGGGTCCAGGGAGTCAGACTTTGGAACCCCAAGCTCAGCGACCTTTTTGTGACGAAGCAGGAGGATCTTGGCAGTGTATGCTCAGTCCACTGTAAAAGCTGGAGTGCTGAGTTTACACCTGGGTATTACATGGCAAACTGGGGAGTGCCCAGAGGAGGATGACCGAGGTGGGGAGGGGCCAGGAAACTATTTAACATGAAAAGACTGGGGATGTCTAACCTGGAGAAGACTTCAGGGAGAAGATTAAAGAGCTGTTGTGTGGAAGAAGCTTACTCTATATAGTCCCAGAAGACAGAATTAGGAGCAAGGGCTTGAAGTTATGGGAAGTCCTGCTTCCACTCAATATAAGAAAAACCTTTCTGGTGATTCGAGCTATTCAACAATTATTTACAGTATCTTTTGAGATAGTGAGCTCCCAGTCACAGTAGGAATTCATACAGGCCAAATGGCCATCCATCAGGGATATAATAGGAGGGATGATGGTTTTGAATAAGAAGTTAGACCAGTAGGCTCCTAAGGTTCTTCCAACCCTAAGCTTTTGTGATTTTGTGATTCCAGGTGAATATTGCAACTTACCACTGTATGTCAAGTCGGATACCTTCTTCCGAAAGGCTGATGGGCATGAGCCCTGCCCTGTGGTCCCACCCCGTGAGGCCTCCATTAGAAACATGACCCGGACCTACCACAGCCAGGCCCGACATCTAACCCTGGACCCTGCCAGCAAGCCCCTGGGCCTCCCCCACCCTGGGGCTTCAGCCTCCACAGCTACCTTACCTCAGAGGACTCTGGCCATGCCGGGCCCACCCACTGGCGCCGCCCCCCCACCTCCAACAGCCCCCACCGTCGAACCACCCCCTGCAGCCAGCACTACTGCAACTGCTCCCCCAGCCCCCAGCACCGAGCCACCTCGGGCTGGAGGACCCCACACCAAAATGGGAGGCTCCAGGGACTCACTTCTTGAGATGAGCGCATCGGGGGTAGGGAGGTCTCAGAAGCAGGGGGCAGGAGCCTACTCCAAGTCCTATACCCTGGTGTAGGGGCCACCAGGAGGAGGAGCTGCACCCCCAAGCCAGGACCACCCATCGCCCAGGCCCCTCATTCACAAACTGTTTTCTTGCATTATTTATATTAAACTGTCAGAAAAATAAAAGACCAAGAACAGCAGCAGCAGCAACAGAAACCCGCCCCAACTCACAAACTCTTGTACATAGAACTCTTTTGTATAAATGAAACTATTTTCTTCTCATGAAGCCAGGGCACAAAGAATCTGACCACAGGTCACACACACACACACACACACACACACACACACACACTATCCATATATGTGTGTATATGTGTACATATACACATATATACAGGCAAGCTAGACATCTATGTGTGCGTATATCCATACACATGTACATACACACACATAGAGGTCTTTCACTCTGTTTGGAGGAAAGAGGCACAAAGACTCAGCGATTTCCCCCCTTCCCATTTCTCCCTCACTCCCGATTTACTCCTCCCCTGAGCCTGATCTCACTTGGTTTGGACAAAGACCAAAATCCCAGATCTCAAAGACATTGCATGCGATTTTACTGTTCCAAGAAAACCAGGAGTTGCTTCATTTTGCAGATGCTTATGTGTTAATACCTTTTTCTATGAAAAAAAAACCAGCGCCGTGTGCAATAAAGGTTATGTTTCTATGTGGTGTTCAGTGAGTCTGGACAGGGCAGACAAAGAGAATACAGCCAAGAAAACACTTTGGACTTTCCCAAGACCAACAGGCTTACCCTGGACTGCTCACTATGTGCCCTGAGCACCGTGGGAAACATAGAAACAGAGTCACAGATCAACATGTTTAAGGTGCAGAAGGACCCCAGGAGTCATCTAGGCCAATTTTGCACATTAGGAATTACAAAAATAGTTCAAAAGCTGAGATAACAGGGATAAGAGAATTCTGTTCAATTCAATAAGTACTTCTTAATCCCGTATTATATTCAGTGTGCTGTTCCAGGCACTGGAGAGCTTCTATTCTACCGGAAGGAAATCATGTATACACAGAGAAGAGGTTATTTCAGGAGGGAGAGAGTACTTATTGAAGGGATCAGGGAATTGAAGGGATTGCACAAAGGAAGGGGCCCCAGAGGTGAGAGTGGGGAAAAGATAAGGATTCTGAGGTAGGAGGAGAGAGGAAAGAGGGTCCTCATTTGTATTCCAAGTAAAGGAAATCACCTGCTCAAATAAATGCAGGGAGGCAGAAGTGCAATGTCAGCCTTGAGGGTAAGTAACAAATAGTCCAGGTTCACCATTGGAACCTAGAATTTTTGAAGGAGAGTACTATGAACTAAGGTTGGAAAGGTAGGTTGAGGCTAGATTTCAGAAGGCCTTAAATGCCAGGATGAAGTATTTTATCCCAGAGGCAATAGAGAGTCACTAAAGCTTTTGTGATTGAATCTAAATACTATGAGACATCAGAAGAGGGAAAGAGTGAGGAGGACTGGATCAGTTGGAGAAAGTCTTGGGATGGAGCAGTGCTTGAGCTGAACCTTGGAGGACAAGTAGGATACTTAGCATTGTATGTCTGGGGCAGGTAGGTAGCGCAGTGGATAAAACACAGGACCTGAAGTCAAGAAAACCTGAGTTCAAATCCAGCCTCAGATTCTTACTACCTATGTGACCCTGGGCAAGTCACTTCACCCTGTTTGCCTCAGTTTCCTCATCTGTAAAATGAGCCAGGGAAGGAAACCACAAACCACTCCAGTGTCTGTCAAGAAAACTCCAAATGGGGTCACAAAGGGTCAGACTTGACTGAAAACAACTAAACAAAACAACAAAGGATTTCAGATAAGGAAATTGACTCCCAGAGAGGGGCAGTGACTTACCGAGGTCACACAGTGAGTAAAATAGCAGACCTGGGACTCAAATACAGGTCTCTTTGTTTCTAAGTCCAATTACCTCTTCCACATTATACTACAGAGGCTCCTTTAATGGAACACCTGCCTCTTCCCTCCAAACTCATTCCATTCCAGGGGCCTAGAGTCGGCTGTGGCAGCAAGATGATGTCACTTCCAACTGTCCTGGGACTGGAGCAGCTATTGTTCAAAGGGTCCTTGTAATGTTTGGAGTTCTCTGAGAGAAGGTAACAGAGCAGGGTGTGCCTTGAGTGATACAGACTTTAAAACGGTTGGGCTGGACTAGCAGAGAAGTGAGTGGTTAGGAACTTTGGAATGTCTTCTTTGGAAGACTCAGAGCATAAAGTTAGGGACAAGGAGACAACATGGTATAGTGGAACAAGTGGAGAGCCAAGAATTCTGGGTTCTAGTCTCAATCTTTCAACTAACTAACAAGAAAATTATTTCAATACCCTCTCTGATCATCATCTTCTTCATCTATAAAATGACGGGGTTGAAATAGATGGTCTCTAAGACCCCCTCCAGTTTTAATAACATGTGAATCTGAGATTGATTTATTTATTGGTGTGTCATCAGGTATTGGGGGGAGGGAGTTTGGGGAGGTGGGAGAGAAGGTTGGTTTTTCATAAATTGATTAGATAGATTTTAATAGACTTTGGAGTTGGAACTTTAGTAGACCTTAAAGTTGAAACGACTTCAGAGATGATATAATCCCAACAACCCTCTCATTTTATATGTGAGAAAGTTGAGGTCCAGGGAGGTGAGATGGCTTACTCTGGTCACCCAGGCTGTCGAGTAGCACACCTGCTACTCAGACACAATTTTCTGGACTATAATCTATACTGACAATGGGTATGTACTGGAGGCCTCCCAGTGTGAGTGCAGCCGAAGTGGGTATAACTAGCGGTGGGGTCTAGTTTGGGATATAGTCACGGAATTGAGGAAAAATGAAACTCCAGAGATCAGGCAGCAAAATGTGCCTCCTTCCTCTCAGCAAAGAAGTGGCACACTATGGATTCAGCCATGGCTGATTGTTGGCTTAGTTTGCTAATCATACTTTGTTACAAGAGGATGGGGAATGAGGTCACTGGGAAACAACCTTTTTAATTAATTAATTGATTGATTTTTTTAGTTTTCAACACTTATTTCTATAAGATTTTAAGTTCTAAATTTTTCCCCCTTTCCTCCTCTCTCCCATACCCAAGCCAGCATGAAATCTGATATAGGCTAACATCCACAATCACATTAAACATATTTCCACATTATTCATGTTGTGAAGGAAGAATCAGAACAAAAGAGAAAAATCACAAGAAAGAAAAAGCAAAAAAAGAGAAAACAGTATGCTTTGATTTGCAATCAGACTGCATAGTTCTTTCTCTGCATGTGGATAGCATTTTCCATTGTGGGTCTTGTGGAATTATCTTAGATCCTTGCATTGCTGAGAAGAGCTAAGTCTATCAAAGTTGGTCATCATATAATGTTGGTGTTACTATATACAATGTTTTCCTGGTTCTGCTCACTTCACTCAACATCAGTTTGTGCAAATCTTTCAAGGTTTCTCTGAAGTCTGTCTGCTCATAATTTCTCATAGCACAATAGTGCTATATACCGCAACTTGTTCAGTCATTCTCAAGTTGATGGGCATCCCCTCAATTTCCAATTCTTTGCCACCACAAAAAGAGCTGCTATAAAAATTTTTCTACATATGGGTCCTTTTCCCATTTGTATGTTCTCTTTGGGATACAGACCTAATAGTAGTATTTCTGGATCAAAGGATATACATAGTTTTATAGCCCTTTAGGCAAAGTTCTGAATTGCTCTCCAGAATAGCTGGATCAGTTCACAACTCCACCAACAATGAATTAGTGGAATAACATGTTTTTAAAAGGCATCAATAAAACTTTTTTTTAAAGATGGTCTGAGATAATTCAGGGTTCCTGCTATCACTCCAAAGACAGAAAGGTGAGAGTGGCACCTCATCAGCCTGTTCAGCAAGTACCCATGGCTGCTACAGGGTGCTGTGGAGGGGGCAGAGTATGAATCATAAACTGTACCTGCCTTTGGCTTCCAATCTAGAAAACCAATATTATGGTGTCATGTACCTGTAACCGGGGTCTGAGGAGTTTGAGCTCCTGATCTGATTTACTTCCTAACAGTCTCAGTACCACGCCTTCTCCACTCAGATAATTTTCTCTACTTACCCCCCACCAGAACCTTGGACTTTTCCCCTGGGACAACCCTCCACTCTGATTGGCAAGGTTCAGTTTCTCTTGGGAGATTCATATCTCCATCATACTTCCTTTCCATCTCCACCTGATTTATACCCTGTTCTCCTATCAGTTCCCCTTTAGAATGCAAGCTCTTGGGGCAGCTAGATGGCACAGTGAATAGAGCACCATCCCTGGAGTAAGAAGGACCTGAGTTCAAATCTGACCTCAAGACATTTAACACAAAACCTAGCCATGTGACCTTGGGCAAGTCACTTAACACCAATTGCCCTCCAAAAAAGGCAAAAAAAAAAAAAAAAAAAAAAGAATGCAAGCTCTAGCTTGCTTGTAGTAGTATCCCAAGACTTAGCACGGTGGCCAGCATACAGTAAGTACTTAATAAATGCATTATCTATCTGACTATTTGTGTGACCTAGGGAAAATCATTTCCCCAAGTGTATCTCCATGTCTTCATCTATAAAATGAAGGTATTAGATTTGAGGAGACTCTCCCATCTCTAAATCCACGATTCTGTGACTCTCTACAGCTCAAGATTCTATGATTCCTACAAAATCACTTAGCTGTATGGTGGCAAACTCAAGCGTGGGCCGCATTTGTCCATGGAAAACCACAAATTAACATTAATTATATTGTATTTTTCTTTATTTTGTTAAACATTTCCCAAGGATTGTGGCCTGCATGTGGCCAGCAGAATGGTATTAGACACCTCTGATTAGCTGCCTAGATGTCGGCTCTTTCTTTGTCTAAAAGGGGGAAGGGGACAAAAAGAATGATCATGTGTCACCAGATGTTTCCACCCCCCAGGAAACACACTGACTCACCCTCAGAGATTGCAAAGGGCACTTGTTATCCTACAGGCCTATGTGGGAGTCTGGGACCAAAGAAAGAATTGCATCCAAACAGAAAGCAGCCCTAGTCTGGTCCTCCTTCAGACCAATGCCTTGATTTAGAGCTGGAAGAAATATTAGAAGTCAACTAGACCACCCTGCCCCTCATTTTAGAGATAAGGAAACTGAGACCCAAAGAGGTGACCTTCAATACAATATAATTGAGGGCTCGTGGTGCATATCAGGGAAGTCTTCATAGAGGTAGAGTTTGAGATCAGCCTTGAAAGATTTAGAGATTAAAGGAATCTTTGGGGTCATCCAAAGCAACAACTTATTTTTAGTAAGATTTAAATATATTATTAAGATTTTTAGTAAGTGGCTTGCCCAAGGTCACATAGATAGTAAGTAGCAGAGTCAGAATTTGAACCCAATTCCTCCAACTCCAAACACAATGCTCTTTTCATTTTCACTTTTTCCCCAATCCTTACTCCTGCCCTAAGGACTAAGGAAAAAATAGAAGATTAGCCGTGGAGAAAGGGAGGTGCTAGGGCAGCTAGGTGGCCCAATAGAGTCAGGAGGACCTGAGTTCAAATCTGACCTCAGACACTTATTAGCTGTGTGATCCTGAGCAAGTCACTGAACCCTGATTGACTTCAAGAAAAGAAAGGGAGGTGTGTCCCTCCCCACTTCACCCAGACAATTAGCAATTTATTGTTATTGATCATAATAATAGCTTACATTGATTTCAGTGATACTCTAATCCAAGTCCTGTGCTCCTCAGGGAGCTAGCACTTGTCTTTCATGTTTGCATCCCTCACAGCATTTAGTAGCATCAGGCATATAGGTAACTGGGGAAATACATGAAAGGGTGAATGTTGAGGGAAATGGTTACATAGATACTGACCTGTAATGGATCTCCTAGGGGATAAAGAAGCCAGCTATCTGGCTGTAGGGATCCTGTAGACATCAGGTTGTTAGATGAGTCTCAAAAAGCATGGCTTTAGTGAGGGAAGGGATGGGAGCCCCAATATGACCAGGGAGAAGGCTATCTGGGCAGCCTTGGCACCCTCGGAATCACAGGCAGAGAGCAGCTGCAGACACTCAGGCCTTCATTACATTGTCTATAAAACAAAAGGCTCCCCTCCAGTTCTAAATTTTAGCATCCCATGGCAGAAATTTCATAGACTAGCCAAGGGCACATTTATGTACTGAGGGAGGCCAAAATCCCTGGACTGCTGTGGAATAAAATGATACTGCTCAGTCTGTGGCTACTGTCAAGAAGAAATGTCTTGTTTTATGTTTTCAACTTCAATTTTCTTTGCATTAAAAGTGTGCGGCTCTAGAGGGGCTTTGACCTCACTCATACATGTGATTCAGTGGCAAAGCCCAGGTCTCCAAGATAGTTAACCTGTGGAAGGCCTTCATTTCTCCAGAACTCTGCCTGCAAATTCTCAAATAGCTGAGTGAGGACAAGAAAGAAAGCAGTCAATTCGAGGCTCTTTGAAAGCAGAAGACCACTCGCTGGCTTTGTGACCTCCACAAGCCATTTACCCTGTCTGGGCTTGCAATTCCTCATCTGTGAGATGAGGTGCTTAGAGCTAGAAGGGCCCTTGGAAACCCTCCTGACTGATGTGAAAGGCATTGAAGATCCCAAGCCTCCCTTATTAAGGTGTATGTCTGTTTCTCTCTCTCTCTCTCTCTCTCTCTCTCTCTCTCTCTCTCTCTCTCTCTCTCTCTCTCCCTCCTTCCCTCCCTCCCTCTGTCTCTCTGTCTCTCTCTGTCTCTCTCTCTCTCTCTCTCTCTCTCTCTCTCTCTCTCTCTCTGTCTCTCTCTCTCTGTCTCTCTCTTCTCTCTCTCTTTCTGTCTCTCCCACCCTCCTTCTTTCTCTTTCTCTCTCTCCCTCTCTCTCTCTCTCTCTCTCTGTCTCTCCCACCCTCCTTCTCTCTCTCTCTCCCTCTCTCTCTCTCTCTCTCCCCCCCCTTCTCCTCCTCTCTCTCTCTCACGCACACACACACTCATGCACGCACCCTACACCACACCATCAAGAGGAAGGGGCTAGACCCTGCTACATCCTAGGAGCTGGTCAGTGAGCTGCCATACACAACTACTTATCCAACCCAGCAGATGCTGTACCTCTCTTCCTCCAAGACCCAGATCAGATGCTCCCTCCTTCTCTGACAACTGGCCCCATCTAAAAGTGATGTCTTTTTCTAATTACTCAATTCACCTTGCCTAGACTTCCTCAGCATACTTACGGCCCTTGTGACATCATTTACCCAAGGTGGAAAGGATGTCATTGGCCATGTAAGAAGGGCCCTCAGACGTCAGATCCCCACTACTCATAAGAACACAGAACTCAAGCCAGAAGGGGGCTCAGAGGCGTTTGAGTCCAACTGCCTCATTATACAGATGAGAAAACTGAGGCCCAAAAGAAGCTCAGGGACTTTTCCAGATCACACAGCTGGTGAGCCTCAGAGGGGAGATTTGGCCTCATGTCTCTTCCTGTTGCCCCATGCCATACCTTAAAGGAATCCAGACTGACACCCTGACAAATGCTCACAGAATCACACAATTTGAGAGCTGGAAGGGACCTTTTTTGCCACCATGTCCAACTGCCGCTTGAAGACCTCCAGCGAGGGGAATCCACCATTTCCTGAGGGATTCATTTCATTTTTACATTTCTGTTGTTGTTCAGTTGTGTCCAACTCTCCCCGGTCCCATTTGGGGTTTTCTTGGCAAAGATATTGGAGGAGTCTGCCATTTCCTTCTCCAGCTCATTTTACAGATGAGGAAACTGAGGCAAAAGGCTGAAGTGTCTTGCCCAGGGTCACACAGCTAGTAAGTATCTGAGGTCAGATTTGAACTCAGGAAGATGAGTCCTCCTGACTCCAGACCTGGCAATCTATGCACTGCGCCGCCTAACTGTCCCTCATTTTTAGATAGTCAAACCTAAATTTGTCTCCGCAGTTTCTACTCTTTACTCCTGGTTCCACCCTCTAGGACCAAGCAATACAAATTTAATTCATCTTCCTTTGAAGACAACGATAATTGTTCCAACTGAGTCTTCCTTTCTGCAGACAAAACCTATCATCAACCTATCATCCTATGGCATAGATTCAAGCCCTTTCTCCATCCCAGTTGCTCTATTCCACACCATCTCCAGTCTTCCAAGGTGCTTCGTAAACTGTGCTGTCTATTTCTAAACACAATATTCCTGTTATGATTTGACCAGGGCAGAAGACAAAAGTAAAATCATCTCTATTCCTCATTGCTTTCTTTGTTCATTTTTTTGCAGCCCAAGATTGCATTCTTTTTTCTGGTTGCCATTGTATGGTGCTAATTCTTGTAGAGCCTGCAGTCCACTAAAACCCCCTAGGTCTTTTTTCAGACAGATCATGTCATTTCCTACCATCTTGTACTTGTAAAGTTGATTTCTTTAATATCTACTCCTTATATCTTTTTATCCCTAATACCATGCACACAGTAGGCACTTAATACATGTGGCTGGTGGTAGTAGATAAGAAACCATAAGAAAAGTCCTCCTAGCCCATATACAAAGGTAGATGTTCACTCAATAAAAACATTTTCCTGTGACCAATGGAAAGAAGGGAAATTCAATGTTTCCCTTTAACCAATATTTATGAATCACCTACTATGTGTAAGGCAATAGGCTAGGAGCTGGGGGAGATATAGAGATGAAATAAGACCCTGACTTCACAGAGCTCACAATCTAATAAAGGAGATAAGCTATATATACAAATAAGCTTGATACAATGTAGAATGTAATAGGAGTAAAAGAGAGAACCAAGAGGTAGCTAGGTGGCACAGTGAAGAGAGAAGCAGCCCTAGAGTCAGGAGAACCTGAGTTCAAATACAGCCTCAGACATTTAACATTTACTAGCTGTGTGACCTTGGGCAAGTCACTTAACTCCAATTGTTGTGCCTTCCCTGCTCCAAAAAGACAAAAATGAGAGAGAACCAAACCAAGGATTCTTGGAAAATCTGTGGAAAGAGAAAAACACTTTGGCTGGGAATACTAGAGAAGACTTTATGATGAAGGTGTCATCTGAACTAGCCTGTGAAAGAAAGAAGAAAAAGATTTCAGTGGAAAAAAAAAAGAGATTTCACTGGCATAAAACAGAGACAGATGGACACATACAATGAAGCAGAAACTAACAGTGAGGTTATATCCCACAGAGAAAGAAGAAATAGCAACTGAATAAGTAGTCAAGACTCAGGCATAAAGACAGAAACCACAGTGGGTTTTGCTAGACTTTGTTCTCTCTGGTAGGTTAGCAGAGACAGATATCTAGGCAAACAGGTGAGCAATCAGGCAAGTAAGTGTACAGACAGAAAGACAGGTGGATAGAGCAATGGTCAGATACCTGCCAACTTTCTGCAACTCCAGTGGAATTTTTCAACAAGGTTCATCCAAAGGGTGCCCAGTTTAACACTCCCACACAATGCAACCCATGCCCCAGAACATTTCCTAACCCTATAGAAGGGACAGTAAAAATCCTGCTCCTAATCCACTGGGAATCCCCACAGAAATCTATGTCCAGGGAATTCCCTAACTAGACACACCAAGAAAAGAGAAACATAGCAGGAGAGAAGTCCCCTTTTGCCAGGATCTGACCATGGAGCAGATCCCAAACTGGATCAGCCTCCTTAGAGTTCTAGAGATAGATTCCCCTATCTTCGCATACATCCTCACCCAACCCCAGCCTCTGGTTCCAACAGGCTCTTCCTAGCAACTAACTATAGACTTCTCCTTCATGTACAGGTGTTTGTTCACTCACATGAGTGAACACAGCACACAAAGTGGTCTTGCCTGCTTACAATAGACTATGGAAATCTGACACCAGCTTGCCAGGCTGGGCTCAGCTGACCCAAAATAGTATTTGAATCCATGTTGCTCTAGGTGAGGTAGGACTCTGGTCAGTCTGTAGCCAAAGTGTTAGGAATGGGTATCTTCAGAATTGTGGTCCCCAAAGCCCCTCTGGCCTGAAATGCTGAAACAACTAAGTTCCCTTCCCTTGAGTTTTACAATTCACCCACATGGTGTGGTCAGTGACCAGCCTAAAGCAATTTGAGGCAAGGGAGATAGGAAACTCACAGGCAGGAAAATTCTGAACTCCAGGCCTTCCAGGAGACAAAATCTCTGATAGAGCCCAGTGAAGGAAGGAGAAGATGGGAAGAAATGAGAAACAACTGATTCCTGGAAGAACTGAAAAGCTGTGGGGTTTCACTTCCATCTGTCCATTTGCTTGCTGTGTCTTCTGTTCAAGCAGCTAAAACTTATTGTACTGAGTGAGCATGGATGTTGAAAGCAACCTTCTTTAGCATCTAGTCAAAGCAGCTTCTCCCTGCACACTGTGTGATGTGTCTGGAGAAAAGATGTGGGGACTCTTAGGTAAACTAGTCATCCCATCTCCCCCCTCCACCCTGAAGGAGTCATATATCACCCCACCTATTCCTCCTTCCATGCATAGAAATGGGATGTTTATATGGGGATGGGAAGGAAGAATAGGTGGGGGTGATATGTGACCCCTTCAGGGTGAGATATTTGACATACATAATTATCTCACTTGCTCCTCACAACTCTGTGAGGTGGGAACTACAGCTATTACCATGTCCATTTTAAAGGTAAGGAGACTGAGGCACAAAAAGTTAAGTGATTTGCCGGTCACTTTTTTGTGATTTTTGATTTGCCAAACACAGCTGTGAAGTATCTGAGGTGGCCTGGGAAACGTGGCCTCCACCACATGCTGCATTGCATAACATGGCCTCACAATGCCAATTCTATATGGTGTGTGGTCATTCACAGTTGGGATCAGGCTACTCGAACTCAAGTAATTAGCTCCTGTTCAAAGGGGTCAAATCAGAACTGAGGCACGCCTTCTCGAACCTACACTTCCTGGGGCAGAACATCTGAGAAACCCACATGCTAAAGAGACTTGACATCATGCACTAGGAGGATCAATTGATGGAACTGGGGATGTTGAGCTTGTAAATGGGAGGATAGGTGGGCATAGAATAGCTGCCTTGAAGCATTTGAAGGGTGTTGCTCAAACTCCACCTTCTACATAAAGCCTTTCTCCCTTCTCCAGGTTACGACTGCCTTGTCTAATTACTTTAAATTTATTTCTTGTGTGTGTGTGTGTGTGTGTGTGTACTTCAATCAATTGATAAAAATTTATTAAGCACTACTATGTGCCAGACACAGTGCTAAGTGCTGAAGATACAAAAAGAAGCAAAAGATATTCCCTGCCCTCAAGGAGCTTACTATCTTTTGGGAGTTTACAATCTAATAAACTTATATATGTATATCAATCAAACATCTATTAAGTGCCAGGCGTGACATGGCACTGGGGATGTCAATACAAAAAAAGTTAAATAATGCCTACTCCCAAGGAACAAAAACACACAGAAAGCTTAACATGAGACCCAAGTCCCACTATCCCATGTATATATACGGATAAAACTGGAACAGATTTGTCAATATTTCTAGAATGTATTTTCATCATCAGTAACAATGGAACCACCACATTTGACTTTAGCTCTCTATATGCCACTAGAAGAATTGAAAAAAGAGTAAAAATTTTAAATTTGGGTTTTTTTCAAGCTTTTAACTTAAGAAAAATGCAACAGATCAAGTCCCCAGGGAGGCAGTCCCTGCTGAAGGCAATGCAGTCTTGAAATAGTAATAACAATAGCCAATCAACATTTAGTACTTTTAAGTACAATTAAGTATTTACAGTGTGCCAGGCACTATACAAAATGTTGGAAATAAAAATAATAACAAAAAGACAATCCCTGCCCTCCAGAAGCTTACATTCTAATGGGGAAGATGTAAAGGGAATCTGAAAAGTGAGGGGAGGGAAGAGGTGAAGGTATTTTCACGGCTTGGTGGGAAAAGAAGTCTGACAGGAGCAGAACCTAGTAGGAGTGAACATGGCTGTCCTGAGTCCTTCCTTAAAATAAATAGTTCACATGTACATAGCTCTTTAAAGGTCTGCAAAGTGTTTTACACATGTAATCTTTATAACTCTGTGAGAGAGGTGCAATTATTGTCCCATTTTACAGATGAAGAAACTGATGCTTGAGAGCTTAAGTGACCTACTCACAACCACATAACCAGCAAAAGCCTGGGGATGGATTCCTAAGTCTTCCTCTACTCCATCCATTATGCCATCCTGAACTGATTAAAAGGAGTCAGTCTCAGGGAGGGACAGATAACAGAAGAACAAAAGAAAATCACAAACTATATTAATAACCCAAATAGGTGATTAAGATGATGTCAATTACAAACAATCCATATGACACTTTCTCATTTTTATAAGCTCTTTACGAAAATGAACTATACATGTATCAAGGTACTCTTGACCAACACACACACACACACACATGAAAAGGGGAAAAGTAGGCTTTCCCAAATGATCTCCTACAGACCATTTCTTCGTAATCACACAATTGAGCTGTATAGAGAATACAAGATCTTGTTTTGTTTATTTTCTGATTATTAAAAAAAACACATTTAACTCAGTAGAATAAGATCCAGTCTAAAGGCTTTTCTCCACCATGGAGTCAGGCACATAGATCATACAAGATTATACAAGATTCCTTGTAAAATATGACCACAAATAACTCTGTTCAGTGATCCTTTGACTATTAACATCAAACAAGGGATGAAACAGAGACATACTCTCAACAAAGGTTTTTCTTGCTGTAATAAAGAATATCTTACACCAGATTCAAATAAAAGGACTCCCTATAGATGGTGAGGTTTCCCAAATATTCCTGTTGGGGGGTGATATTGTGCTGACTGTACCAATTCCCAGAATATCACTAGAACTCTGATGAAATCCACAATTACTCAGAAAAGATAGGCTTAACAATCTACAAAGGAGAAACTAAATGGATGAAAAAATGTTATTGAATATCCATAAAAATGAATTGAGTTAGTCCATCAATATATGTATCTAGGACAGGCATTGCAGATAAATAACCCTAGTTTCAGAATTGAATAGGAAGAAGACAGCAGGTTGAATTGGATTTGGGACGTTTTACAAGGCTTTTATCAGCCCCAAGCTGGTCAGGAAACTAAGAGACAGTGCTTATTCCGACTTTATTAGTAGTAGTTCAATTATTAATATTAATAATTATTATTAGTTCAACTAGCCCCAAACCACCTCCCTATTTCTTCCAGCACCCATCATCTTAGAGGACAGGCTGAAGGAACGAGAGATATTTAACCCAACTAGAAGACTGTGAATGGGTACTGGCAAAGAAGGAATGACAGCTATTTAGAGTATGTAAGGCATGTGAAAGAAGAGTTAGGCTTGTTCTTTGTTGTGTTGGATTTGGAATAAAGATACTTGGGTTAAAATCTCAGATACTCCCTAATCACATGACTGGGTATGTCACCTTAACTCTCTAAGCTTTGGTTTTCTTATCTGTAAAATGGAGGCAATAATTCTCAGATTCTTTCCCTCGCAGGAAATTGTAAGGAAAGTACTCTATAAATTAAAGTGCTTACAAATAATCCCAGAATAAGGGACAGAACACATTTATATAATGCCTTAAAATTACCTTTTCCTCACAATGACCCTGTGAGGTAGGCAGTGAGTAAATTATTATCCGAGATTCAGAGATGATCCAAATTCACCAAAGCCACACAGCTATAAAGCATCAGAATCCAAACTCAGTGCTCTGGATTTCAAGCCAGGAATACTTTCCCCTAATACAGCTAGTGCACTGTCTAGTGCAAATCTTCCTTTGATCAGGGATGCCATCTGCAATATCCCTGACAAGCGGGGTCTTCCAGCCTCTACACTTGACCTCATCTTCTCATGCTGCCCAGAGAACTGCCTGAGAAATAGGATTCAGTCATGGGATGGACTTTCTCAAAACTCACAAATTCTCCAACTTCCAGGAGTCATGAGATGTCATTTGGTTCATCTCCCTAGACTCATGCTCCTCCCCCAGCCCAGGCAGAAAGGGGTTGAGCCTTTTTTTTTTAATCTGCCGATAAAAAGAACCCATTATCTTCTTGAACAGTGCATTTCCTCAGCATCAAGAAGGTCTCCATAGAGTCTAACCTAAGAATTACATAGGTTGTTAAAGCTGGCGTAATGTTTTATAGTTATCTCATTTAATTATCACAATAACTCTGTGAGATGGCAGCTATTATTAACCCCCTTTCTCAGTTGGCAAATGGCAGATTTGAGCCAAGATCTTCCTCACTCTGAACCCAGCATTCTATCCACTACCTTATATGGAGTTGCTGTTTGCCCAACTGAGGAAGAGGTGGCATTTATACATTCACTGTCCCATTTCCATAAGGCCTAGGGAACCTGCAGCCTTGAGGTCACATGTAGCCTTCTAGGTCCTCAAGCGTGGCCATTCGACTGAATCCAAACTTCACAGGACATATCCCCTTAATAAAAGGATTTGTTCTGTAAAACTTGAACTCAGTCAAAAGGTCATACCTGAGGACCTAGAAAACTACATGTGGCCTTGAGGGGGCATGCTCCCCACCCCTGGAGGGCATTCAGACTGGGAAGCAACCCAGACTAAGCCTAAGCATGAACTTTTTTTTAAAAAATTTCATTTTTAAAAAATTTTCAAAATTTTCAAACTTAAAACATTTAAAAATTTAAATTTTTTTAAATTTAGAAATTCCTCTGATTTCAGAGGACCGGTGATAAAGCATGCTATCCACCTCTTGACAGAGAGATGTTACAGGGTACAGAATATATATATAAATTATTATTATTTTATTTCTTTTTGGAACATGACCAATGCAGAAATTCATTTTGTTTGATTCTGCATATTTGTTACAAAGGTTTGTTTTCTTTTTTTTCCTCTCAATGGGAGACAGGTGGAAGGAAGAGAAAATAGAATTTTGTTCACTTATTAAAAATAAATTTCAATTTAAAAAAATAACAAAAAGTCAGTGCTGTCCCTCAGTCCCCTCTTTGGACTGTTTGGTTCCCCAACAATTCAGCTGTGATTCGCTTGCTCAGAGCAGGCCCTAGGGCCCCCCTCCACCCCCAGCATACACAGACAATAAGGAGAGGAAGAAGAAAGTTGAACTCCATCACCATAAATACTCCTGCTGCTAAACAGGAGCCTGCCCTGCCTGACTTATATGGCATGAGGGAGGGACTGGAACATCCAACCAGACCTAAATTAAAGCTGTTCAGCAACACTCCTTTAAGTGAACAGGTCAGGGCTAAGCACCGCCAGGCAGCCTTCATAAATGGCCCACCAGCTGCCACTGAAGGAATTCACTAATGTCACCTAAACCTGTTTTTAACCACAGCCCAGAAGAGATCAGCAGTCCAAAGACATGAGCACACCGTGGCTTTCCTTCCCTGTCCCCATTCCCAGAGGTCATCTAGCCCGGCTCAGGCCAGAACAGGAAATCCCAACAAGCACCAGTCACCCAGTCTCTGCTCCTAGACTTCCAGGGATGGGGCATCCAATGTGTCTGAGGAAGCCTTTCTACTGCGGGGCAGCTCTGCTAGGTAGTGTTTCCCTATTTACCACTCTTAGTCATTAAACATTACTTAATCACCTATCTCATGCCAGGCAATACAAAGAAGGGGGGAAAAGACCATGACCTCAAGGAGTTTAAAATCTAACGGGGGAGACAAATAGGTACAAATGAGAGAAACAGACCAACAGAGACAGAGGGAGGGAGGGAGGGAGGGAGGGAAAGAGAAACAGAGAGACAGAGATAGAGACACAGAGGCAGACACAGAGACAAAGACAGAGAGAAACACAGAGAGACAAAGAGATAGAGACACGGAGAGAGACAGAGACAGAGGGACAGAGAGACAGAGACAGAGAGAGATACAACCTATATATAGGACAAATCAGAATTAGATAAGGAAGGGAAGGCACTAGAAACCAGAGGAATTGGGAAAGGTGTCCAGTAGAAGGCGGGATTCCTATAGAAGATCAGCGCTGCAGACCTCAACAGAACTTGGATCTTATCAGTTATGGGTTCCCCTTCCATGAGTACAGACTACAACCCATCCCTACCACCCTCCCTTGTCTCCTGTCCCCTTGTTGTTGTTCAGTTGGATCTGATTCCATGTGACACAGACATTTTCCATGAGGTTTTTCTTGGCAAAGATGTTGAAATGGTTTGCCATTTCCTTATCCAGTTCATCCCCATTTTACAGGTGAGGAACTGAGGCAAATAGGGATTAAATGACTTGGCAGGGTCACACAGCTAATAAGTATCTGAAGCTGGATTTGAACTCAGGTCCTCCTAATTCCAGAACTAGCATTCTATCCACTGAACCACCTACCTGTCCCCTTAGGATCTAGCCTAGGCTCCACTAGACCTTTCAGATTGCAGGCCCTAGATAGGCTTGTACAAGCTAGTGCTCAATCATGAACAGTAGGGGCAAAGGGCCTGAAATGTTGACTGAAGTGACATTCCCCAGGAGGAGTCCTTCTTCACCCTTGCCTTCCCAGGCCACCAACTCCTTGGAGAAGATGCTCTCTCAAGGAAAACAGTTGCTGCCAGCTCCAGAAGAACTGCTTGAGCATTCCACCTTCCACTTCCAGAGACCCTTCTCCCTCCTGGATCTCACCCCGCTCACTCCCAACAAACCTGCAGCTGGTTGGCCTCCAGTCCACAAATGAGCCCATTTACCTACTCAGATCCCGTTACAATCTGAGTCTCACTTAGAATAGAAAAGTAGCTACATAGTCTATCTACTGAGGGTTTGACTTCATTGAAGAGATAGCCCTTGGCAGTGGGTTTGCACAGAATGCACACTGCCCAAGGTTACTGAGGAGAACCAGAGCCAATAGGAAAATGTTCAAGGAACAACAACAACAAAAAAAAAAACTGGACAAGAAGGCATAGCAACCTGAGTGCCCGACTGGGCAAACACCAATGTTTGCAAATCAGTCCTTAGAGTCTCCAAGAGACACCCAGGTGCCTGTGGAATGTAGCAGATAGTGGGCTGGGAACTAGGACGCCTAACTGATCTCCAGTGTCCCTCAGGGTAATGAGGAAAGGGAAAAATAGGTCGTTCTACTAATCATGGACAGTGGGCTCAGAGCACTTCAAGAAGAGCAGGGGAGATGGGGAATGTGAAGGGAAAATGGGCAGCACAAGGCAATTCCATTTCCACGTACGAATCTGTCCTCTATCCCCTGCATCGTACCTTCGTCTCCTTCTAGCCTTCCAAGTAAAGGCGGTTGTGTTGGAAAGCCCCTAGAAGTTTGGACCAAGGAGTCAACAGTTCTTTATCTCAGGGCAAAAGCAGTATCTTCCCATCTCTGCCCCTCAAAAGGGAAGGGAGTGGGAAAAGGGGCAGCAGAGAAAGGAAGAAAATGCAGGTTTGAAGACACTTTTAAAAGGAACTGGCCACCCACACCCCTCTCCAGTCCCGTGATCATCTAAATCAGGCAGCAACCTCTTAAAATCACACTCTCGGGATGCTAGAGAGATCCTGTCAGCAGTGGGGGCATAGCAGGTGTATGTTTGCACATACAACACATTAGCTTTTAGTGTGGTAAGTCTTTCTTTGAGATTTTCTCTGATCACATCTCAAATAGACATGTAGCCAGTGCTTGTGAGTGTGTGTGTGTGTGTGCCTGTGTGTTTGAGACAGAAAGAGAAAAGGAAAGAAGAGGAGAGGAGAGGAAAAGAGAGGAGAGGAGAGGAGAGGAAAGCAGAGGAAAGGAGAGGAGAGGGTAAAGCTGGGGACCTATAGGTAGAAGTTGCTGGGAGGCAGATTTCAGGTTTTTTCTTTCTTTCTTTTTTTTCCTTTTTTATGAGGTAATCAGGGGTAAGTGACTTGCCCAGGGTCACACAGCTAGTAAGTATCAGAGGCTAGATTTGAACTCAGGTCCTCCTGACTCCAAGGCCAGTGCTTTGGGAGGCAGATTTCAACTCAATATAAGGACCATTAGGAAGGGAGAGAAATTTTACTTTTCAGGAGGGTGGATAACCTGGATTCCTGCATGGAAGGTTAGATGAGGTAAGAAATTCTTTTCCAACTCCCAGAGTCTGAGAGTGTGTCAGGGAGCGGGATGCCTTCTTTGTGAGTTCCCTGGTGTCTATCACCTCTAAACATCCTATCTACCCCCATCCACCTACTCTCTGGCAGAAGAAAAAGGGGCTTAATACTATTTGACCCAGTAATATCACTTCTAGGGTTGTATCCCAAAGTGATCATAGAAGTGGGAGGAAGACCCACATGTGCAAAAATATTTATTGCAGCTCTTTTTGTAGTGGCAAAAAATTGGAAATTAAGGGGATGCTCACCAATTGGGGAATGGCTAAACAAGTTGTAGTATATGAATGTAATAGAATCCTATTGTGCTATAAGAAATGAGGAGCAGATGGACTTCATATTTACCTGGAGAGGCTTATACAAACTGATGCTAAGTGAGAAGAGCAGAACCAGGAGAAATTTGTACACAATTACAGACACAACGTATGTGTGACAACCAAGTTTGATAGACTGGACTCTTCTCAGCAACACAAGTTTATAAGAGAACTCCGAAAGATTCATGATGGAAGGAGATGTCTACATTCAGAGAAAGATCTAGAAAGAACAGAGTTTAAATGCAGACTGAAGCAAACTACCTGCTCTCTTTCTTTTTCATGTTTGGTTTTGTTTCCTCTTTCCCATTGTTCATTCCATCAGTTATAACCCTTCTTCACAACCAGACTAATGTCTAATGTGAAAGTACTTGCAGATCCTTTACTTGATTGCACGCCGCCATGGGAGGAGGGTGAGGGGAAGAAAATTTGAAACTCAAGGAATTGTGGAACTGAATCTTGTAAACTAAAAGTAAACAAACAAATCAATAAAAAAAATTTTAATAAAAAAAGAAATTTATCCAATAAATGGAGATAAGCATGTTTCAGTGGGAACTCACTTGATTTCAACCTCACTGAAAAGCTATAGGTTATGATTGGGGAAAATGGATTATTTGTCAAAGATACACTTTATATGCACTGTGATAAAAGTGTGAATTCATGATAAATAATTAAGGGATGCATGTCAACACTTTGTGAATTCAGTGCCAAATTACATAAAACAAGTGACTGCAGTAGAAGAAGTATTACTGCTTACTTAAAGTTTTTAAATGTAAAAATGTAAGGCTTATTGTTTGTTAATAAACTTAATTATTTAAAAAAAAGAAAAGAAAAAGAGACTTAGCCTATTTGGTTGGCAGGCTGCCCTAATGATTTGAGTTGACACACTGGACCTGCCATGGCAGGCACCAATAGACCAAGTTAGGGAGTAGCTCTTCCTAGAACTCAAGGCTCCCAAACTGGGTTGGGTTGGATAGGGAAGAGTGGAGGAGAGTTGAGGGGAAGAAGATTAAGTCCAGCATGGCAAGAACAGGGACATATCAGGACACAATGCTGTGGCTGGGTCCAGATCCCAGATATCAGGGACATGAGCTGACTGAGCAATATCTCTGATGGAAAATTGGGAGTGGGCTAGACCTATTGGTGAGGTGGAGTAAAGCCTTCTGGAAAGCAATTCTCAAGGTAAAGGGTACCACTAAAGAAGAGGGTAAGGCTAGATTTCAGAAGAACTCAACCACAGTGGAGGACGATATTCTTATCTGGATGTTTGACCCTCATTTTAAAGTACCTCACCTTTCCATCTACACGTACTCTGTAACTATTTGTAGACCCTACTAATAAAAAATTTTTGCATCCTCCCCCATGTATATAGTGGAAAGAATACAGGATCCACAGCCTAAGGACCTCAGAAAACTGTTTATTCCTATGGGCCCTAGATTAGATTTCTCTCTCTCTCTCTTTCTCTCTCTCTGTCTCTCTGTCTCTCTCTGTCTCTCTCTGTTTCTGTCTCTCTCTCTCTCTCTCTGTCTCTCTCTCTCTCTGTCTCTCTGTCTCTGTCTCTCTCTCTCTCTCTGTCTCTCTCTATCTCTCTGTCTTCTCTCTCTCTGCCTCAGTTTTCTCACCTATAGAATGTGTCAAAATATTTTGGAGATAACCTTGTTTCCCAGAGCTCAGGTAGAAAGCAGGCTGTGCCTCGAGCTTGCCATAACAACAATCCTTTGCGCTCTGGATATCACCCTCTGACAAAGTGTATTGCTTGGTCCAGCACCAGGTGTTCACGGAGGGATTTAGTTCCCCCTATTTCCCAGGGACCTGAGAACCAATATCCATCACATCTCTGACATGGTCACAATCCTTGTTCTTTGTAACTGCCAGGTACTATATTCTTATTTCCATCACAGAATTCAGGTTCTGCACCCCATAGGGTAGTCACAACCCCCAAGACTT
Source organism: Pseudochirops corinnae (assembly GCA_028646515.1). Lineage (NCBI taxonomy): Eukaryota > Metazoa > Chordata > Mammalia > Diprotodontia > Pseudocheiridae > Pseudochirops > Pseudochirops corinnae. Next base: position 110,882,045 of record CM053588.1, read on the forward strand.
GAGACAATACTGTTCCCACAGGGCCTGTGGGAATAGTAACTCAAGACCTAAAAATGATTGTCTTGGTCCACCCCAGCATATATATAAGACCTGCCTATAGTTCAGCATGTTAAGCCCTCCTTCTCAGGAGAGAGAGCTTCCATGTGCATATGGCATTTTCTTCACTCTGAAATTAATTAAACTTCTATTTTTCTGTCCTGACTCTCCTGTCTCTGATCTGATCTGTTTGGCACCAGCCACTCACAGGCTGGAGGCCAGTTCCGGTCCAGTTGACAAATGAATGAGTTGGACTGGTTCAGGGGTTCCTAACCTTTGAGTGTCATGGGTCCCTCTGGCAATCTGGTGAAGGCTTCATACCCCTTTTCTGAATAATGGAGGTTTTTTTGTATTTATTTAGTGTTTCATTTTTCCCCAGTTACATGTAATGAATAATGTTTTTAAATAATTGAAGGAGGAGCTAAATTTAAGTTAGAGGTTAGTAAAAATAAAAATATATATTTTTTCCTTCCAAATTGCTATGGACTGTTGCAGTTCTAAGTCCTATGGTCCTATAACTCCCTTTCCAGAGGACTTTTAAAATTTGGAAAAGATGCCCACTGCACTACTGTCTGAAGTAGTATGTCCCTCAATCCCTTTACTATACCAGCCACCAAGATGACCTTTATTCTTAGCAAAAATCATTCCACAATCAATGAGAAATTGGTCATACATTCTACAATAATAAAAATAGCCAACATTTATATAGAATTTTACATGTATGATCTTATTTGATCTTCATGACAACCCTGGGAAGTAGAGGAAATTGAGGCTAAAGGAGGGTCAGCTAAGTAAGCATTTGAGGAAGGATTCAAACTCAGGTCTATCCACTTTACTGGTAATTAGAGCATTCCTTCTGGAGATATCCATCATTCTAGAGAAGAAGGGGCTATCACTGAGCTGATCTAATAAACCTGAAACCCTCTTTCCTCCCAATCAATTAACCCAATTATCCTCATAGAGATGCCTATCCATTCATAGGGCAGGTTTCTTATCCCACCCCCACACCTTCCAGGAGGAACAATGAACATATGGATGGGTAGGAGAATTAGTCAGCTGGTCTGACCTCTGTCTTTTATTAATGGTGGTGTTTTGATTAGTTTTGGTGGTTGGAGTTGCTGCTGTCATTGTTGCTGCTGTTGTGGTTGTGGTGGTGGTTTCGATGGTGGTAATGGAGAGCAGGGAGATTGGAGATTTGTGAAAACTATTCCAGCCCTTCCCCCTGACATTTCATATAAACCACCCCATCCTCTCTCCTTCCCCCTCTTGCCTTTCAAATCCTTTCTCCCTCCCCAAGTTGGAGCATAAACTTTATTTTTTCTTTTCTTTTTTTTATTTAATAGTATCTTATTTTTTCCATGCAAAGACAATTTTCAACATTTGTTTTTTAAAGATTTTGCGTTACAGCTTTTTTCTCTCTTCCCTCCACCCTCCCCAAGATGACAAGCAATCTGATATAGGTTATACATGTGTAATCATGTAAAATATATTTCCACATTAGTCATGTTGTGAAAGAAGAAACAGAATAAAAGAAAAAAAAACACCAAAAAAAGTGAAAATAGTATGCCTTGATCTGCATTCTCTCTCCATTGCTCTTTCTCTGGATGTGGTTATCATTTTCCATCATGAGTCTTTTGGAATTGTCTTGGATCATTGTGTTGCTTAGGAGAGTTAAGTCAATCATAGTTGATCATCACACAATGTTACCATTATGATGTATAATGTTTGGAGCATAAACTTTAAAGGGCTGGGGTAAAGAGAACCCGGATGGTGCAATCAGAGGACCTGATTCCAGCTCTGCTGCTTATTATGGTGTGACTTGGTTCATATAGCTTCTCAGGTCTCTATTTGGCCTTCATTTGTAAAATAAGGAGGTTGGGATAAGCAGTCTCTAAGATCCTTTCCAGCTATAAACCTGATAAATATAGGTTTGTGTTCCTGAAGTCATATAATCCAGATTATTTTTAAAATTTATTTATTTACTTTTCGTTTACAATATTCGGTTCCATAAGCTTTTGAATTACAAATTTTCTCCCCCTCTCTCTTCTTCCCCGTTCCCGCCCCATGGCAGCATGCAATTCGATATATGTTCTACAAATACCTTCCCATTAAACATCAGTCAAGTTGTAAAGAAGGATTATAACCAATGGAATGAACAAGGGAAAAAAGGAACAAAATAAAACAAAAGAGAGAGAGAAAGCAAGTAGTTTGCTTCCATCTGCATTCAGACTCCATAATTCTTTCTCTGGATGTGGATATCCCTTTCCATCATAAGTCCTTTGGAGTTGTCATATAGCCTTGCATTGCTGAGAGGAACCCAGTCTATCAATGTGTCTGTCATTGTGTACAATGTTCTCCTGGTGCTGCTCCCCTCACTCAGTATCAGTTTATATCAGTCTCTCCAAATTATTACAAAGTCTGTCTGCTCCTCATTTCTTATAGCACAATAATTATAATACAGATCCTTGTCAATAAATCAGTGAACCAACATTTATTAAATACCTGCTACGTTCCAGGCTGGGGATACACAGAACTGAAGGATGGGGACACACAGAAAAACAAAGGAACAGTCCTTGCTCTCAAGGAGCTTATAGTTGCTTATGTCTAAAGCAGGAATGTGTGGACAGCTTAGGGCAGTGGTTCTTAACCTTCCTAATGCCGTGACCCTTTAATACAGTTCTTCATGTTGTGGTGATCCCCAACCATAAAATTATTTTCGTTGCTACTTCTTAACTGTAATTTTGCTACTGTTATGAATCATAATGTAAATATCTGATATGCAGGATGTATTTAAATTGAACATAACCCACAGGTTGAGAACTGCTGACTTGGGGGGAAGGGGAGAGGGCATCCCCCTGTTAAAGCATTTTTGGGATATTGTGGTGCCATTGATTCCTACAGAATGGCCTGCTAGTAAGTGCTTTTAAGATTTAGACCCGGAAGGGACCTCAGAGATCATCTATTCCAAGAGTTCTTAACCTGGAGTCCATGAACATAGATAGGGGGAAAAAAATACATGTTTATCTTTACTAATTTCTAGCTAAAAGTTAGCATTTTCTTCAATTATTTAAAAACATTATTCTTAGAAGGAGGCCATAAGTTTCACCAGACTGCCTAAGGGATCCATGACACAAAAAAGGTTAAGAAACCCTGATCTAGCCCAAGCCCCTTATTGTTAAGTCATTTTACAGTTGTGTTTGACTCTCTGTGCTTTGGTGCTTTGTTGACCAAGATTCTGGAATGGTTTGCCATTTCCTTCTCCAGCTCATTTTATGGATGAAGAAACTGAGACAAACAGGGTTAAGTGACTTGTCGTGGGTCAAACAGCTAGTGTCTGAGGCCAGATTTGAACTCAGAAAGATGAGTCTTCCTGGCTTCTGTCTTGGTGCTCTATTCACTTCTCTACCTCATTGCCCTTAGTTTACAGAAAAAGAACTTCTAGCCCCCAAAAGATGAAGTGACTTGAACAAGGTAACATAGGTAATAAGTAACAGAGCTAGAATTTGAACCCAGGGCCACTGATTCAGCTACAGTGTTCTTTCCATTCTAGTCCTTTAAAATTTATATTGCACAATTGGAGAAGGAAAAGATCTTAGATGAGGGATAGAGGATTGTCTTAGGGGTTTGCTTCATGGTCTTTGCTATAGGGGAGTAGTATTATGTCCAAGATAATACTGCTCTTGAATGTAAATTGCAGCTGCAAAACTGCTCAGTTTAGGGCTATGATCCCCTAGAAGCTACATCCAAATTTTTAAAATTTTTTAAAAATCATGACATCAATAAACCACTCCACTTAAGTCATTCCAGGCAATTTGGTCTACCTAAAGAGATGAGGGAGGTCTCAGTGTGGGGGAGGTAAGAGAAAAGAAGGAAAAAGGAACAGTAAGGACAATTCCTAGTAGGATAGGGTCTCCTCACCATGTTCCTCACAACAGTACATGCCACCCCTCATCATCTCTCTAGCACAGACCAAGAAGAACAGGGTTATTATCACTGGGATCAGCAAAGCTCAGAGCCAGGCTGGATGATGGGGCCTCCAAACAAAGAGATCAGAGCTCAGCTCTGCTTGTAAGTAGCTACAACAGGATGGGTGGAGTTTCCAATCTACAATGAGCATAAGGCTTTAAGCCTTCTTTAAAAACAGTAAGGATAGTGAAGAAGGAAAAGAGAGACCAAAACAGAGAACTGAGAGTTAGATGATAGATGATGGATAGATGACAGAGGGTTGGATAGATAATATAGATGGATAGAGAGATAGACAAACAGAAGACCAGACATAGAGCTTTTATTAAGTGATTACCATGTGCCAAGCACAGTACTAAGCATGAAAAACATAAATACAAACAGACAAGACAGTCTGGATCTTCCAGGAGTTTTGAGGTGAAGTGAGCATGGATTGGGCCCCTCTTGAAATGGTGATCCTGGCTAGGAATTCACCAGTCTGGAGAGTGGACCTCCAGGCAGAGCCATCTCTGGAGCAAGAAATCGCTGAGGAGGAGGAGAAATCCAGAAAGTAGCGGAGTATGGAGTGAATTGAGCATGGCAGGTGCCCCTTGTGAAATGTCCATTTGGCCTAATGTTTTATGATAATAATTTCTCTAAGTAGAGATTTTTCTTCATTCTAGAAATGGGCAACTTTCAGCTCCTTTTTTTTTTTTTAACTTATCTACCACATTCTCCAGGAGTTCAGTATCTGACTCAGTCTTTCTTTTCACCCCAGCCCTGCCCTCATACTTCAGGATGGACTTCAACATGCTTATACTTGTCACCTCGGATGCTCTGGCCTCCCAGTTTATCAGCCTCCTCAACTTCCATGACCACTATCTTCACTCTACCTCAACCCCACACAGGGATAACCATACTCCTAATCTGACCATCACCTATAGTTGTTCTATCTCCATCATTCAGAACTCTGAAAGTTCTCTTTCCAGTCAACCTCCTATTCTTTGATCTCCCTTTCTGCCTCATTAGTTCTATACCCATTCTTAATAATGGTCATGCTAGGAGGAATGTCCAGTAAAAGATTTGAGATTTGGTCTTTCTAAAGCAGAGGGGAAAGACCGGGGACTCCTGGCTTTAGTATTGCTCCACATTTGTGGTTTTTTGTTCATTTTGGGTTTTTCCCCTTTTCCCTCTTTTCATTCCCTTAGTTCTCCCTATGACAGGAAGACAGTCTAGAAATTTAAATGGTGGAAAGTCTTCTAGGAGATCCTTATGACCAAGGGGTATGTGATAGGATTAGCATATTCCTGATGCAGTTTCCTGATCTGGAGACATAAAAGGTCCCAGCCATGTGTAGTCAGGGCTTCTCCACTTGAGTTGCCATACCCTAATGACTTACTGATGAGACCTGCTTCAAGATACAGACAAGAGGGGCCAGTTCTGAGAAGCTAAGAGGCATTATATTCTTGTTCCATAATCTTGCTATTTTAGGGGAAACTATGCCTCTTCCTTTGCTAAATGCTCAATGAGTTGCAAGTGCCTCACTTTGTCCCCATACTGAACCTGAACTAAGAGGGTGACACCTATCATCCATTCTCCATTCACACCAGGACCTGCAATCTCCTTTCTCCCATCTCATTAGCCCTGCTCTAGTGTCCTTTCCCTTCGGAGTCAAGACCTTGTAGTTGACTTGTTCAACCATACACTATCAGCTGCCCTTGAATCTTTTGCCCCTTGTCCCATGACCAGCCAAGCCTTACTCAACCCTAATCCTAGGTTACTCAAGATGTTTGCCTTCTTCATTTTTGTTCACATACCACTTCAATGTTCCTCGAGACAGTCAATTAACCATGTTAACTGAGTTCACTATAAATTTATGGTGATTGAACTGTCACTGCTACCTGGCAGTTTTTTATTCTTTCTTGATTGAATATCACACTCTCTACAGCATCTATTCTGAACCTCCTTTCTCCTCATATCTCCTACACTACCTCCCCCCCCTCCCCGAACTCTCTGAAAAAAGCAAGACCACATCACGAACTCCCTCTCCTCTCCTGCTCCATACCTCAAAGTCCTTCTTCATTCCCCCATCTCTTCTCCTCCAATTTTTGATGAAGAGGTGGGGCCTTCTCCTAGTCAAGGTCATCATCTTGATGCTTCTGATCTCAATCCAGTCCCTTCACATCTTCTCCAGGTGTATGCCCTCCTCCATCCTTTCTTCTCTTTCTATCATCCTCAATCCATCCTTGTCTACTGGCTCCTTTCCTGATGTCTATATACTCAGGTCTCCTCATTCTTTAAAAAAAAAACCTTCACTGTTCACTGTCATTCCTTCAAACATTCACCCTGCATCTCTCTTCCCTTTCACAGTCAAACCACCAAAAAGGATTAACTGCTTCCCTTCTTCCCTACCTCCACCACCCCCCCAGCCCCCCACCCCACCCCCCCCCGCTCATTTCTCATTCACTTGAAATCTGCCTTCCAACCCCACCACTCAACTGAAACCGCTCTCTACAATGTGACTACCAATTATTTTACAACCTTGGGGCTATCCTTGACTGTTCTCCCTTTCTCAATTCCTATAATCATTCAAATATTAAGTCTTATTGATGCTATTTCCACAGCTCTCTTCCATCTGCCCTCTTCTCTCCTCTAACACAGTTGCTACTCATTCAGATCTGATTACCTCTTTGCTGGGTTATTGCAATAGCTTCCTAATTTGTCTCCCTGTCTTGTCTCCCCCCTCTCCAAGACATCTTCCACATAGCTCCAAATTGATATTCCAAATAGACAAATCTAACCATGTTACCACCCATACTTAAAAAGCTTAAATTTCCCTATTGCTTATAGGATAAAATACAGACTTCCGAGTGTGGTGTTCAAAACCCCCCACGATCTGGTTTCCAACAGCTTTTCCAACCTTGTTTCACATTATTCCGTATTCCAGGCCTGCTTAGCTATTCTCCAGACATAAACTGCAATCTCCTGCCTCTGCAGCTTTGCATTGGTATGTCCCTGATGTCAGAGATGCATTTCCTGATCATTTGCCCCTCACAGGATACCTAGCTTCCTTTAGAGCAGAGGTCTGGTGCCCCCCTCCTACAGGAGGTTTCTCCTTGACCACTCCCATCCCTCACTAATTATCAATAATTTCTCCTTCTTGAAATTACTTGGCACATGCTTTCTATTTATTTGTATAAGTGTTGTACCCCTTCATTACCATGTAAAGTCCTTGATAACATGGATTGTTTCATTTTTGTCACTGTATCCCCAGTGATACAGTGAAGGGGGGAGGTGGAGTAAGAAAAATAAAGAGAAAAAAATAAGCTTTTATCTGCACTCAGAGTCCATCAGTTCTCTATCTGGAGGTGGATAGCATTTTTCATTACGTCTTTTGGAACTGTTGTGGATCACTGTATTGATTAGAGTTACTAAATCTTTCACAGTTGATTGTCTTTAAAATATTGCTGTTATTGTGTACAATGTTCTCCTAGTTCTGCTCAATTCACTTTGCATTAGTTCATAGAAGTCTTCTCAGGCTTTTCTGAAATCTTCCCCTTCTTCATTTCTTACAATAGTATTCCATCACAATCACATACCACAGCTTGTTCGACCATTCTCTAATTGATGGACACCTCAGTTTCCAATTCTTTACCCTGGTCAGATACATCTAGAGTATTGTATTGAATGAAATGAAGAATTCACTGCATTTCTGGGAGCTCTTTTTAAGGGAGACTTTGGGAGGAGTTTGGGGGGCTTGTTGTTGGTTTGGGTTTTTTTTACTTCACCCTCCAGCTTCCCAATCAGAGGAACAGAACCAACTGAGGGCACTGATCAGGTGTGAATTGAAACTGAAGCACTCTCCTTGATGAGATTCCTGACAGCCAGTTTATGGGGGAGGGGGGCAGGGGGGGTCAGGGAGAACATGATGATGGTGCAGTAGAAACCAAGCAGTACAAATGGAGGGAAATGAATTGACTCCGAGGACTTCACTGCCACATCTTCCTTGCACTTCACCACAAGTTTCTGTATAGTACCTTCTCTCCCCTTCAAACTGCCCTCCCTCCCAGCCCCATTCAGCTCCCTTCAGTGTAGTCTTGCCCTATTAGAGTATAAATTCCTTGAGGGCAGAGTCTGACTTTTTGCTTTTATTTTTATCAACAGAACAGAGTGCTGCCAATGGTGAGGGGACTGAAGACCATGAGGATTAGTTGAGGGAGGTGAGGTTTGACTTGGAAGAGAGATATTACAATCATCTTTGAGTATCTGAAGGGCTGTCATGTGAAAAAATGATTAAGATTTGCTTGGCCCCAGAAGGCAGGACCAAAAATGGTGGGTGAAAGTTGTAGAAAAGTAGGCTTTGGCTTATGGAAGGAAAACTTCCTAATTAAAGCTGTATAAAAGTAGAACAAACTGCCCTAGGAGGTAGTGTGTTCCCTTATCACTGAAAGTCTTCAAGCAGAGGTTGCATAATCCTTTGTTTGTTGGGAATGCTATATAGAGGATATTCCTTTATGGGTGCAGGTTCAACCAGTTGGAAGGCCTTCCAATTCTTAAGATTTGAGGATTTTTGTGATTCTCTGCATACTGAGCAATACAGTCATAAAGCATTCCATGACACCACTCTTTGATCCCCTAAGATTGCCCTTAGAGTTGCTGATAAGGGAACCCCTTTCCCCTGACCTCCTCCCAACTGTCACCAAAGGCCTCCAGTAACACTGCTTCACTCAGAGTTGACAGTGTCAGATCATCCTCCTCTACTCGTCCACTTAAGCTACCAAAGCCAGGCCTGTTTCTACTATTCCCTCCCTCCCTGCTTCTCTCCTCCACCACCACCACCACCATCATCAACTCTTGGGCCCAGGGTTACTTAGTACTATTTCACTTGTGTTGTGAATTCAATATGTTTTTGCAGATAGGCCTTGGATCTGACCACCGTTTCCAATGTTATTTGAAGGGAAGGGAAATACATTCTAGACCAGCAGTTCTCAAACTGTGGGTCACGACTCCTTTGGGCGTCAAATGACCCTTTCACAGGGGTCGCCTAAGACCATTGGAAAACACATATTTCCAATGGTCTTAGGAACTGACACACCGCTCCTCCATCCATCACCAGGGGGGTCCACCTACATGCAGATACACTCACATACGAGTGTTAAAGGGTCACGGCATTAGGAAGGTTGAGAACCACTGTTCTAGATCCTTTTTGCATCCCCAGCACTTAGGCACTTTAAAGAAATGTGTAGAATTGACAGACCCCCAAATAACCAATACTCAAATGAACTCTTGGAACCCAATCCATTTGTAAATTGAAGCCTACCTGAACTCAGCAAGTGGGAGGAGGGGAGGGGCGCCAGAATGATAATAATCAGCACTAGATTCATAGAATATTTGAACTGGAAGGAACTCTATAACTCATCTAGTCCAACACACACACACACATGCACACACCCTACCCCTTCCATTTTATAGACTGGGGAACTGAGGAACAGAAGGTGGCAGCTTGCTTCAAGTTACACAGCTAGTTAGCAGAGTCAGAACAAGAACCTGGGACTCCTAACCCCAATCTAGTTATTTTTCTATAATATTAGATCTCCCCTTTTGACACTCCCACAAAATTTCCTGAGAAAAGGTGGAAAGTCACATGGATGCAAAGACTGGAAAGAGGGATCTTTATCAGCAGAAGAGGCTGGAGATAGTGTCATGTGTGAGGAAGAGCTAGCAGGCCAGTCTGGAGTGCAGAGTGCATTAAGGAGAACATAATGAAATAAGAAAAGGAAGTTATGAGGGAGCCAGATTGTGAAGGACTTTAAATGACAACCTTATAGTCATTTGATTTAATAAATAGGACCAAGAGTTCTAAAAGAACTTCATTATGAAGTCAGACATGGTAACACAGCACCTTGCACATAGTAGGGTTTTTTGTTTGGTTGGTTTTTGTTGTCTTGAATTGAATTGAATCTTTCAGGACCCAGTTCAAGTCCCATCATCACTGAGGCATCTTCCTTGATAATTTCAGTCCATATCAATTACTTCCTTCTCTAGATTCATCACAATTCTTGTCACATTTAGAGTCAGTAGGGCTTAATTATTCTCCAAATTCTCTTAAGCAATCCCCCTCACACCCAATGATTATAAACTCCCTTTTAATCTGCCCTCCTTTGATTTTAGAACCTTCATCTTATATAAGCAAATTATTCTGAATAGAAAAAAAATGTGATTTTAGGCAAAACAACATTCCTAGAGGTGGGTAGCTCAAGAAGACTAATGTTAAAAATAGAATGACCAGAATGTAAGCTCCTTGAGGGCAGGCACTTTGTTAAAAATTATCTTTGTATCTCCTTTACTTTTCACAGTGCCTGGTACATAGCTAGTGCTTAATAAACATTTATTTTGGTTGGCATATTGATAAATGGACAACCAGCAGTACAATATTAGAGCAGAGTGAACTTGACTTTAAAATATCATGAGGAATCTGGTTAAAATGTATCCATTATTTTAGGTGGGGAAACAATGTTACAAGAGAAATGTTAAGTGAGATCTATCTGTACTACTCTACATTCCTCACAGCACCACCCCCAGCATTCCCTACTTATTAAATACTCATTGAACATTTGCTCCCCACCTCCATGCCGTCTTTTAAAAAGCAGTTAGGGTTTAATCAGCTGTAGACAAGCTGACGAAGAACCTCAAGAGCATGGTTATGTGTGCATTAGTTGAAGGAGCTGGAGTTGTTTGGTCTGAAGAAAACTACCCAGAATGTAGCTGAGATCCTTGAACAGTTGCCATATCCAAGAGGCATTGGACTTGCACTGCTTGACCCCAGAAGGAAAAGGAGCAAAGGGTGGAAGATGCAGAGAATGAGATCACTAAACTGCCTTCTCACCCTCAAGTTTCCCCCAGCCATTGGGGATTCTCACCCTGGAACTTTCCTGGGCCATGCTGACCTCATGGCCCCATTAGTGAGCTTCATCTGGGAACCCCAGCTGGCTACGATTCATTGCCCTCCCAAATCTGCTTCTGACTCTACAGAACTAGCCACCAAGCCACATCACCACCAGTCCCTGTGCGGATAGCTTTCCTCCCTTCCCCTCACTTTCAATTACCTTCAGTTTTGTCTTGTGCCATTAAAACGTAAGCTCCTTGAAGGCAGGTCTTTTCTCTTTGCCTGTGTTTGTATTTTCAGACCTTAGAATAGTTCCCAGCACACTCACTGCCTACCTGCCCACTTTCTTCATATCACGAAAAACTTCCTAACAATTAGAGCTGTCCAAAAAGTGGAAAAGGCTGCTTGGAATTGGGTTGAACTCAAAACTTTTTTTAAAAATGAATGTTAAAAATTGTTTTAACATGTAATTGTGGGGAAAATCATTATTTAAAAAATAATAATAAAGGAATAGCGTTTCCCTTCAACTGGAGATCTGCAAGCAAAGTTTGGAAGATCACTCATTAGGTATGTTGTAGAGGTACAGCCATCAAACTCCTCCCTCAAGCAGCTATCCCACCACCTTGTCCCAGACACCAGGGAGCCTCTTCATGTGGGACGCTGACTGCCACCCTTTCTTTCCCAATAGACTCACCAGTAGTTCTCTCCCACCCTCCATTTCCCCTTCCACTCTGCCCTCCGCATCCTTCCACTATTATGGTGTCCTGGGAAGGCTGCTGGATTTAGATTCAGGGGAAGTGTTTGAGGCCACTCACTAGGTAACTTTCTCCCTGGGCCTTATAAAATTTCCTTATCTATAAAATAAGTTAAACAAGATTTCTAAGGTCAGTTCTAGTTCCAAGTCTATGATCCTTCATCTCTTACAGATCCTTCCTTGTTCAATCACTCTTGAAGTTGTCACATCCCCTGGCACCCTTCCAAATAGCATGGACACAAAGGTCCAGGAGGAAGCACAGGCATACCCCCTGCACTCCAGCGCCTCTTTCAAATGTGACCTCTGCCTTTTCTCCTAGCAAATACCTTTAAAGTTTTCTCCATCCTATCTAGCTCCTTAGCTGTGTGTGTGTGTGTGTGTGTGTGTATGTGTGTGTGTGTTGTTTGTCCTTCATTCTCAAAGAGGACCTTGACATCAAGGAGATGATGACATGACTTGTAGTTGACTTTGATTTGAGTGAGGGAGGGTTGTGCAAGGTCACCAGCCTCACTTTCTCCTCCAGTCATCTGGGTCCAGTGACCTGATATCAATCAGGATGACTGGAGATGGCCCAGGATGCAATGGGAGACCCTAGACCTTTTAGGCCAGTGGTTCTCAACCTGTGGGTCACGACCCCTTTGAGGGTCGAACGACTCTTTCACAAGAGTCACAGGGGTCACATCGGAAAACACATATTTCCGATGGTCTTAGGAACCAAGACACTGCTCCTCTATCCGTCTCCAGGTGAGTGTACCCACATGCAGACATGCCCACATACAAGTATTAAAGGGTCGCGGCATTGGGAAGGTTGAGAACCACTGTTTTAGGCTGAGGTCTTTTCAGGTTCTCCCTTTGAGTGAGGCAAGGCCCATTCAGTGAACAGGCCTCTTTAAGAAGTGTGTCAAACCTATCCTCAACAACGCACAGCTAAAAGACAACTCTACAAGCCTCAGGATGGAAGGAGATATCTAAACTCAGAGAAAGATATAGAAAGACTATAGTTTAAATGGAGACTGAAGCAAAACATGCTATCGTTCTTTTTCATGTCTGGTTTTGCTTTCTTCTCCCAGTGATCACTCATTGGTTACAACCTTTCTATATAACCAAACTACTGTACAATGTGAAAGTATTTACAGATCCTATACATGATTGCACACCACCATGGGGGGGGGGGGTAAGGGAGGGGAGAAAATCTGAAACTCAAGTGATTGTGGAACTGAATCTTGTAAACTAAAAGTAAATAAACAAGTCATTCCAAAAAAAAAAAAAGAAGTGTGTCAAACAAAAAAAAAACACCAAACTGGGAGAAGACCCTCAGGGTTGCTGGCCAAAAGAGAAACAGCTCCTTAGTACTGAGGTCTATATACCTCTGAGTTACTTTTCCTTCTTCATAAAAAAGTTCAGTACCAGCCTGTCTTTTTCTCCACCCCAACCACAGTCCTTCAAATATTCCCATGTCTTCAGTCATGGCAACTCCCATGACCCTTGCATACGCCTCTAAATGAATCACAGGAAGAACTGGCCAAACCTCAGACACCCTGCTTCTCCCTACACCCCACCTAGTGAATTTGCCCCAGGTATTAGAATTTCTAGTTCCAGCTCTGGGAAGATGGAGTCCTTGTTTGGTATAGGATAGATAAGATGGCCTCTGAGGTCCCATACATCCATATATACTGTTTGGTAGGGAGCAGAACTGATTTTTTTCTCCCCTAAAAGGTCCTCTTATAAACCTACTAAGTTCTTACTGACCCAGCTCACAAACCCAATTCTGTCACACTCCTGGAAAACATTCCTTTATCTGGGATCTGACCTTCTTGACCCAGCCTACAAGAGATCTTTCCTGAACAGTTGGCACACAAAATAACTGAGCCAGAATATATCAGGGGATAGCAAACACTTTCCCATTCAGCATGAGAGCTGGGGCAGCTTAGGGAGGAATGGACTGCTTTTTTGGTGAAGATCTGTAACATATGATCATCTGTGTTGGGTTTCCTTGAAAATTTGTTGCTGAGTTGAGGATGTATGTTCCACTGAAACAGGAAAAAAAATTCACTCTAACTTTGGCACCCTAGGACTTTTCAGGGTTCATTTTACATTTAAGGGGAGTGGGGAGGAAAGCAATGCCAAACTGCTTTTGGGAAATGGAGTTGTCTGCCTTTGGCTGGAAGAGAGCTTGGGGGGGAGGGGTGAAAGTAGGACACAGCAGAATTAACTACTCTAAAAGCACTGCCAATTAATGAAAACTGCACTGGACCAGAAACTGGGAGACCCAGATTCTAATCCCAACTCTGTCTACAGTTAGTGGAGAATGTGACCTTGAACAAATCACATTACCTTCTTTAGGTCTCAGCTTCTTCATCTGTCACTCCATAAGCATAATCCTAGACACTACGCACTACCTGTATGACCTTGGATAAGTCCTTTAACCTAAGCCTTGTTCTCCTCACCTCTAAAATTAAGAAACTGAACCAGAGCAGGAGCTCCTAGACCCCTCTGACAACCTGGTGAAGCCTGTAAATAGACTCCTTTTTATTTTTTAGTTTTTTATTCTTTCCCCAATTACATAGAAAAATTCATTTTTAACATTCATTTTTTTAAATGTTTGAGTTCCAAATCCTTCCCCCTATGTTCTCCCCCCCTTCCCCCCCCCCACATTGAGAAGGCAAACAATTTTATACGGGTTACTTGTGTGCAGTGAAGCAAAACATATTTCCATGTTAGTCATATTGTAAAAGGCCAAAAAAAAAGACAACAAAGAAAGAAAAAGTCTACTTCGATCTGCATTCAGACTCCATCAGTTCTTTCTCTAGAGATGGGGAGCATTTTTCATCATAAGTGAAGGATCCCTTTCTAAGAAAAATGTTATTAAATGCATAAAACAAAATACATAGAATT
>CM053588.1:110897057-110936770 GCA_028646515.1 Pseudochirops corinnae
TTTCAATTTCTAGAAAGGTGACCTCGGTCAGGAAGACTGGTGTGCAAGCACTGTTTTTGACTCACACTAGCTGTGTCATCCTGGGAAAGTCACCCAACTTCTCAGTGCCCCAGGCAACCCTTGCAATCACAGAGCAGGTGCCAAATCCCATAGGCAGAGGAAGTTCCTCACCAGGAACACCTTACACTGATGAAACCACAGGTTTAGTTTATTTTTTTAATTTTAATTTTATTTTTTGTTCCCCATTCTCTCTCTCCCCCACTGAGAAGGCAAGAAAAACAATACCCATTGTATATGCAAAGCATATTTCCAAACTGGCCATGACAGGTCTAGTTTAAAAAAACATAACTTGGCAGAAAAATAGGGAGCAAGTAGCTCTACAGTTTCTGGGTGAGGAGTGGGGTTTGCTCACTATTAAAAGGGCTCCCTCAGTGCCATCTGTCACATGGCAGACCCAGCAGTGGTATCCCTCAGGAGTATATTTCCAAAGCATCCTTGGATCACTGGAAGGGATCTTATAGAGGTTGGTTAATCTTACCCCCTCATTTCCTAGCTGAGGAAACTGAAGCAAATGAGGTCAAATGACTTGCCCAAGATTACAAAGGCAGTAAAAACCAGGATTCCAACCCAAGTCTGCTGACTCCAGTTCCAGTATACTTGGTCTACTACCACACTGGGGAGAC
Organism: Pseudochirops corinnae; assembly: GCA_028646515.1. Classification (NCBI taxonomy): domain Eukaryota; kingdom Metazoa; phylum Chordata; class Mammalia; order Diprotodontia; family Pseudocheiridae; genus Pseudochirops; species Pseudochirops corinnae. The sequence continues at coordinate 110,897,741 of CM053588.1, forward strand.
TTGGCATTCATCTGTCCATCCTCCCCATTGGCCATCAATCCATCACTACTCTGAGACACCCAAATTTTGCTCCAGGGACAAAAGTTATTGTCAGAATCTTTTTTAGAATAGGGAGAGCTGCCCAGAGCATGGGTTTAAGAAACATGCCCTGAGCAAATCCAAAATACTTGGACACACTAGGGCCCTGATTGGCTTTAAGCCTAAGCATTTTTTGATTGAATCTTCGACAGAACTGTATCCCTCCAAACTATAGTTAACATTCTCCTCCTTACCAAGTCCCTCCTACACACACACAGAGTCATGCATGCACACAGGCACATGTGCCCTTGACCCTGCCTATTAAGAAATCCATACCTGCAACATGCTTAGGAGATATTCCTTAGGAGATACATCCCATCTTACAAAGGGCAGAAGGGACAAAAGAAGAAAAATGCAGGAGTTGGATTGTCAATCATCTTGAAATTCTGGAGCACTTACTGTCTGCACCACTCATGTGGCATTTATTGAATCAGCAAATCCTAAGGAATGGAAAGGAATTTAAAAACCATCAAATCCAATTTCCCAATTAATACATCGCTGGGCTCATCCACAGCCTCTTCTTGAGCACCTCTAGGGACAGGAAGATGACAGCCAAGGTAGCCCAGGAGGCAACATTGGACAGCTCTTAAAAACAGTTTTCCTTCTTTTGAAATGAAACTGGCCTCCTTGTAACTTCTCTCCACTGTGCCTAGTCCTGTTCTGCAGCCACAAAGAGTTAACGAGTCTGTTCCCTCTTCTCTATGATAGTCTTTCAAATATTTTAAGACTGCTATGTTCTCCACTTATTCACTTCCTCTTCTCCTTAACCCAGAAGGAAAGTCTAAGTGTCTTTATTTATATTGCCTACCTATGTGCCACGCACTGTGCTTAAACCTTTTACCTCACATCAACTCTGACAGGCAGGTACTCTTATCATTCCCCATTTTACAGTTGAGGAAACTGAGTCAAAGGTTACGTGATTTACCCATGGTCACACAGCTAGTAAGTGTGAGGCAAGTTTTTAACTCGGGTCTTCCTGACTCCAATCCAAACCTAGTGCTCTATCCAGTTCTTTCAATTGTCCTTTAAATAACATGATTTTGAGTCCTGCTCAGCATCTTTCTGGCCCACCTTTGAACATGCTCATTTAATAAGGTGTCTCTTAAAATGTGGTTCCCATAACTAAACATAGAATCTCCAAACGCGATCTCACTGGCAGAGCAAAGGAAAACTAGCACCCTCGTCCTGCTAGACACCATGCCTTCTATTAATGCAATCTAAGACCAAATGAGCCTTTCCCTCACTTTGTATTCTGTTTTTAGTCAACTAAAACTCCCAGGTCCTTTGCCCATAAACTGATGCCAGGTCTCACCTTTTCTCTACTTGCACAACTGATTTTGGTTTTTAACCCGAATGCAGGACTTTATGTTTATTCAGACTGAATTTCATCTTCATTTTAGTCCACCATTCCAGGCCCTTAGAGAGCTTTAAAACATCCTGCTGCTTTGGGTTGTATGTACATATCATCTCCATGATGAGATTATAAACCCCTTAACAGCAGGAACCATGCCTTCTACAACTATGTAACCTCCACAGTGGCTGGCATAGGTAAATACACTGAGTAAGTTAATTTATGAATGATGGGGATCCTGGGTACCCAAAGGACAGCTTAGGAGATAATTACAGCAGAGAAGTCCTCTGGGGATGATGAGCTTACTCAGCTAACCACAAACTAGTGAAGCCAAGCCCTGCTTGGCCCTTCAAGGCCCTTATAGCTGTGTAAGCACCACAGTCTTTCCTAGACACTGCCAGGAGGAGCAGTGTCTCTGGGTTCACATTTGTTCTAACAGAAGGGGGAATTCCTGCCTCAGTTAGAGGTCAGCTCATATTTCTCTCCCCAGAGAACTGGGGAATTGGGCCAGTCTACAGCTCCAGGAGTCAAGGTGGCACAAAAATTCTACCACTTCCTAAGAAGCAGAAGAAGTGCCAAGATGAAGAGGTCACACTCTCAACCCACCCTTCATCCCAGCACTCTGAAGGAGGAGATGATGATAGTTTGCAAAGAGAAAGAAACACCATCCACACTACTGAACTGTATAAAAATGATCCATGGAGGTTTAATTGATATAGAAAACATGGGGCAAGACAAGCTGCATTGATTGTCACCACAGTTGTTAAGCACACACAAGCCATTCCTAAACCACACAGCATCAGTCAAGTAACAAAAGGGACTCCTCTGAGGGGAGGGGCTTGTGCCTCCCTATAGTGCCTGGGGACAAAGAGTTGGGGAGGGAGTGGGGGGGGTTTAAAAAGCAATTTGATCCCCAGATTTCTTCTCCATGAGAAAGATGATAAGAGGCTGGCTTCCATGCTAAGGAGTGCTAAGCACAACTCCACAGCCTTAGAGACAGAAAAATGCTGACTTCTTCCAAACAGTGAGAAGAACTCACCAGAAATTCCTACCAAATCCAATCAAGGGGCCCATTTGTCTGTCGGCTGATTGAAGGGGACCTGCAGGGACCCTCTCTCCAGTACCAAGATGGCTCCAGATGCCCTCTCTGATGCCTCATCCTCTCCCCTCCTGCTCCCTCGTGCAGAGACTTCAACCAGTACAAGATGCCTCACAGTCTACAGCAAAACTCAAAAGATTAGAGTGGAGAGGCAGGAAGAGGAAAAGAGAAAGCTGGTTGAAATGCAAATGTTTTTATCCAAACAAGCCAGGTAAGAAAAGGTGGGAGGAAAGCAAGGGCTATAAATATTCAAGGTGACCTGAGAACTGAAAAGATGACTAGAAGGAGGCTGAGGACAACCCCATCCACTTTTTTAATGGCTTTCTTTCCCTCTGGGGGTAACCATAACAGAATGGGATCCCTAGAGAGGTCTGCCATGGCTTCATCTTCTGATGGATTCTGATTCCCAAGGTTCTCCTTTCCCCAAACCCAAGGATAGAGACATCTTGTTGGTGGGATCCCAGGGGAAAAGGGAAAGTGATTCCCTCAGTCACATGGGGCAAGCATAGCAAAAGGGAAGATTCATAGTTGCCTCATTTCTCAGGACCCAACATCAATCAGCCTCAGGGAAAGGCTCTGTAAAAAGCTGACCACAAACCTGAGACAGCCCAAGTCACTGGGCAAAAAAGGAATCATTAAAAAAAACCCAGAGGGCCTGATGCCCTGCTGCTGAGGTATTAGCTCAAAGGAAACAGATTCAGAACAGAGCTAGTTCCCAAGAAGCATCAAGTCCTGGGGTGAACATGCTTTGGAGAGGGGATTCATTGCACCTTGATCTGCCCCAGTACATCAAAGAGTTACAAAACTGGCCTCTCTGGGGACCTTTCCAAAATACCATAGGGACCTGAGGGAGAGAATCAGGTCCACTGGAAAGGCTAAGACCACTCCCTGAAGAGGTTCCCTTGGCTTTCTGATATCAGGTCTCCCAGTGAAAGTATCCAGCTCCATCCCACTCTCCTTCCACTGGGGCTGTCAGCCCCACCTCATCTGCATTGGCATAATAATGCAGGCCCTAATGGGTCACAGAAGCTCAAGAGTTTTCCATTTGGGATACATTATGGGGTTCTCAGAGGGTGTGGCTTGCTACACTCCTCCCAATGCCCCCTACCCCATCATCACTCCTATACCTTCCCCCAAAGAACTGAGGGGGTAAGGCTTATATAGCAGAGGAATGATGGATCAGGGACAATAAAGTGCAGGAAACTCCTTAGGCACTTGGTCTAAGATGAGGGGGGCCTGGAGAGCACTATGCACTACCGCCACAAGGGTCTTAATAGTGATACACCTTCAGCTTGTTGCTTTCATCCAGGTCCAGCTGCAGCAGACCTGAGGTAATGGAGGACTTGGGTGTGGTGAAGAGGGGTCTGGTAACACTGTGAAGGAAAAGCTGAGACTGGCTGGAGCAAAGATACAGAGCAAGAGCAAGGATGGGTATATGCAGCACCCATCCTTTATTTCTTAGAAAGGGATCCTTCACTTCCCTTCATGGGAAGTGGGAAAGGAGAAAGACCACCCTCTGATCCCCACCAAAGCCTGATGGGTACATGCAGCACCCATCCTTTATCCCAGCCTCCCCCCACCAGAAATATGGACACACAAAGGCAAAGGGATAAGTTGAAAGGATACACCTTGGGGTCTTTCTTCTTATGTTCTAGCCACTTCCTACTGGATTCCATCATGCCTCCATATTTGGCACCACTGCTCTGAGAGATCTGGGAGTGCGAGCGATGCAATAGGCGGAGCTGTTCACTGAACCCCATGTGCCATGGGGGTGAGGAGAGAAAGAGAACAGACAGGAAAAGGAAACTGAGAAAGAAGATGAAACTGCAGGGTTCAATGTAGAGAAGAAACCTCTGCTCAGGCTGGATGCTCCCACCCCTCCATCCCAGGTCCCAGTGAGGGGAAATTTAAAAAGACATAAGCAATCTGGCTAGAAGCTGCTGCCAGTCTCTGGATCTGTTTTCCATCACAAAGCCTCCTCAGCTGACAAGACCTGACTACTTCCCGGCTTCCCCATCAAACAGTATCTTTTTTTTCCAGGAATAGGGAAGGGAAAGAGGAAGATTCCTCCCTTAGGAAAGCACTGATGCCTTGGATCTAGATTTGTTCATATATCCACTTTTTTTCCAGTTCCCGAAGCAAAGCGTTGTGACCTTCCCAAGCACCCACCCACACCTTACCCTCGGAAGAAAACCAAAATTTTTTTTGAGGGGGAAAGGAATGTGTGGGGAAAAATGCAAGTTTGGGAGGGGCAGGGTGCAATGCAGAACTTGCAAAGAGGGATGAATGAGGAATGAGAAAATAATAATTGGCTTAAATAACTGCCCTCTGGTCTCCCTGCTCCAGAAGTTGCTCTTCAGTAACTAGGGGGCACCAAGGCAGGCGATAGCTCAGAGACTTGTCTATTGGAGCTGGGCTCCAAGGGCTAGAAAGAAGTCCAACTCCAGGGCTGGTCTTTCCTGCTCAGCTGTCATGAGACAGATTTCTCTAATGGGAAACCCCTAGAGATGGGTCAGGTAAGCTCTGGCACCTGGCCATCTCCCCAAGGATTCCCTCCTACTGAGCTGCTCCCACCAGATGACTCTCTTAGGGACAGTAGGATTTTGCCCTGCAAGTTGATGGGGCAGGCGTGAAATAGGGTTGAATCACCCAGACCTGTGTAAGGAGGAGGGCAGTCGTACTAATGGGGGCCCTCTCCTGGTCTTTTTTTGGGAGATAGACTAGATCTGCTTTTCCCCAGAGGTCCCATCCCTTGGGAATAAATGAGGAGGTGCCTAAATCCACAGAAATGATCACAGAAAAGAGGTCAGGAAGCTTACCTGGCAGATACATAACCCAGCCTATTGTCCAGAGGAGCTGGGCTGCCACTAAGTAATGGGACTCCAGCTGAAAAACATCAAAACAGAGTTACAGAAAGGCAGGGACCCAACCTGAACCAGCACTCCTCTCCTAATCTAGCTGCCTCTTCTGGAAGCCTTTTCCCATTTCATTTCCAAACATTTAATTTTTCCAGTGGGAAAATGAGAAAGGATTCCCCAGGCGCTCATATCTCTAAGGTAGTAGGGATATTTGCAGCATCCTTCCTTAGAGATGGTGGAGACAACCTCCCAGCGCAAACATCCAGAGAGAGTATTCCATTAGGTCATCTTCTAGGCACACTACCCATGAAGGCCCACAGCTTTGCAAATTTTCCATTTCCCAGATTCATTTAATTTTGAGACCAACATAGTCTCTTTCACCAAACGGCCCATGGACCACCTGTATGAACCAGGGAACTATCCAATGAAGAAGACACAGCTTCTCAGGGTGAGGTGGGGAGAACCAGCTGGAGACCAGGAACAGAGCCCTAGGGGAAACTTACTTGGGAAATACTTGTGCCACTTTTCCACCAGAAAGTTGTCCACTGACTGAGCAACCGAAGAGGTGAGGCCAGAGCTTACTCCAGGGTCCCAGGCCCACTGATTGGGAAAAGGAATACCAGTGGAGGGAGCCAAAGTGGTAGGTGCTGAAACTCTGGTCACAGCAGGGTGACTGGAGACGGCAGAGCTCTTAGAAGGCAGGGGAGTCATCTGGACTTGTGTTGAAGTTAAGATCGGTGACGGTTGGATGCTGAGGGTGCCCAAGACACTCAGTACCCCATTGAGCTCATTGGTGATTCTCTGTAAGGAGTTGCTCAGGTACTGGATCTTGTTGAGCTGGAGGAAAGGCATGTTTAACACTGGATCCCCTAAAATAAAAGATGTTGGTGGTGAAGGAGGAATTTAGGGGCCACCTCCAAATCACCTAGTGTTTCTAGCTTCTCATGATGACCTCCTGTCTGTGAAAGAAGGCAGAGATCTACAAGAGATGTTTTTCAGCTTTTTCACCTGGTGGGAATCTCAAAGTCTACCCAGAGAGAAAACCCTCAAAGCTCAGTTACCCTCGTGACTGAATGGGGCCCAAGCCTCCTAGGACAGACACTGATTCCCCAGATGCCAGGATGAGATAAAAGTAGAGGTCAGAAAGGGTGAAAGGTGTTTCTGCCCACTGGATGGCCAGAACAAAGAGAGGAGAAATTCTGAAAACTGGGAGCTGGAGAGGAAAGAATTCAGTGAGGAAGCAAATCTCAGTGACAGGTAGAAGCCTCCGGAGAGCTGAAGCCTAGATGGTGACAATTCAACCTGCCTTCCCCCAAGTCTTCATGAATGCTGCTGGATACTCTGTCTTTTCCTCCACCCTTGTTACCTTCCCATTCCCAGCCAAACACTACTCACCATGAGGCAGAGGGGAGGTCTCAGGGCTTGTACTGCTGCTGTCTTCAAAATCACTAACATCAAATGTTACCACCTTCCTATTGGAAACTCCTCTCAGTGTGTCCTCATCTGAAAGCTAGTTGGAGAAGGAGGCAGTTGGGACCTATCCTTCTTATGGGCCCACATGACCAGTGGGGTCTGAGGACACCACCTCACTGCTCTAAGGGCAGCAGAGACCTGCAGAGACAACTTTGCTGGGACACCTATGGGAAGGGCAGCCAATATGGGATCAGTTGCTCTCTTACCCAAAAGGACCTGACCCCTGATCCAGGACAAAATATCTGTGCCCCTGTGGTAAAGATCTGAAAATGCCCTCCATCTTCACCACTCCTCCCCCCATCCACCCCCACTCCCTCCCCTGTCTGCAAATCGCTGCTTGTATGCTATGGTCTTGCTGGAGGCATCAAGCTAACGCATGCAACTTAACACAAAACCAGTGCCAGCAAGGCCACAGAAAGCAGGAGTCTCTGGTCATGAACATACCTGCATTTATAACAACAGTAAATAATAATAGCTAGCCTTTTTATAGTGCTTTATATATGCTAACTCATTTGTTCCTCTTAACAACCCTGTGTGGTAGTTGCTCTTATTATCCTCAATTCATCGATGGGGAAACCAAGGCACAGACAGGGTAAGTGACTTGCCCAGAGCCACACAGCTAGTAAATGTCTGAGGCAGAATTCAAACTCAGGTCTTTCTGACTCCAAGTCCTGTGCTCTATCCCCTGCACCACCCTAAGGTAGCTACCTATGCTCACCTCCCATTAATCCTGGCTGGACCTGATTCCTACCCTTTGCCCAGAACACAGCCTGACTCTTCCCCTGGAAGCTCCTTTCCCTTGGATCTTACCTAAACACTCAGGGCTATCTATCCACTGGCAGGTCAGCAAAGTAGCAGGGGTTTAGACCAGCACAGCTGTGCGAACAGAGTACCTTTTCAAACACCCCATGCATGGCAGTCATTATCTCTTTGTGATGACATGGGTAAAGGGAGAGTACAGATCAGGAAAAGGATTGCTGTGTGCTCAGAATCACTAAGCTGGGCCCACAATTACACTCAGCCTCAAAAATCACATCTGGGACCACCATTATCTCCTAAAAATCATGGGACCTCAGAGAGCCACCTATTCCAATTCTCTTGTTTCACAAATGGGGAAACTGAAGTCAAGAGAAGCCACAGGAACTCCCTGAAGTCCCAGAGCAAGCAAGTCTAGAAGCTGGGACTCTAATCCTAGTCCTCACTCCATATCCAGGGATGATGCCTCCCTCTTCTATCTCAAAACCCAGCCTAGGCATTCCCATTCTGCCTCCCCAAATCCTGCACCCCCAGATCCTGCTACCCCAAGACAGAAGACATGATCTATGTCATCTAAGCAAGAGGAAGGCAGCAATCACAGCTCTTCTACACTGAGCATGAACCTGAAGGCCTGTACCTCTTCACGAATAGAATTCTCCAGCTGACTCAGCTTCTCCTCTTTTTTCTTCAGCAGAACTTGGCCCTTGCGCATGGCTGACTTCATCTCATCCAGGTTTTTTGTCTCCTGCAGTCAGGTAAAAAAGAAGGGAGAGAGAATCAGAGCAGTGATGGGGTCCTGAGCAATACAGCTGGTCAGGAGAAACAGTGTCAGTGAAGGGAGTGAGCAGATGGGTAGCGGGAAGAGGTGGCAGTATTCATTAGCCTGACAGTAAGCAGCCCAGGGGATGCCAGCCTCTCTGTCAATGCCAAGCACTCAGGCTTTGGTCAGCTACAGGGTTCCTTCCCTGGCTTTCTAATCCATACTGTATCACAGGCTATTGGTTTTAAGCAAACTGGCATCAGCCTTCTGAGTGAGAGTTGAAGCATCCCAAAGCGGGTCTGCATTGCTCGGAATATCAAAATAGGACTTCTACGGAAAAGTATCTGTTGCAAGAAAGGCCCCAGAATCAACTTATATTGACAGTCATCATGATAAGAATAATAACAACAGCGCTTACATATCACTTTAAGGTTTGCAAAGAGCTGTAATATGTTATTCATTTGATCTTCACAAGTCTGGGCAGGAGGTGCTACCATGACACCCATTTCACAGTTGAGGAAACTGAGGCAAACAGAGGTTAAATGACTTGTCCAAGGTGATGCAGATAGTATGTGTCTGAGAGAGGATTTAAACTTGGGATTTCCCAACTCCAAGTCCAACATTCTTAGCCACTTAGCTCCCGGAGCTGTCTCTGCTACGTTCAAAACCATGGCAGCAACGTGGTATCCTCCTTAAACACTTTTGAGATTTTCTGAAGATGCACTGATTCTGATAGCATGCTTCAGAAGCCTGCTTTAGTATTCTTGCCCAAGGCCACTGTCCTGGAATCTGGAAGGATCATCTCAGGGAAAATACTCCTGGCCCAATGCTCAGGGGGCCCCAAATCTTTCCCATCCCTTCCTCTGGGTCTGGAGAGCCTCCCACCCCACCCTACACACAGAAGGATCTCTGCTTTCCTTCCCACCTTGCCCTCAGGCCTGTTTACCTCCTCTATGTTCTTTCGCATATCTTCTAGGTTATGGGAATTAGGCAAGTCTTCAGAGGTTGCCTCGGCAGCAGCTACATCATGGCGCCACTTCTGCTGGACAGCTTTTAGAGCTGTCTGGCGCTTCCTCATAGAGTGTGTCTGCCGCACCAGGAATTCCTTGGCACTGCGAAGGGACACGCCCTCAGAGGACAGATAATGGCGGATACTGTGGGAAGATAGGCCAGGATGAGGGAGAGTCAGAGATGAAAACCCAAAGGCTCCCATGCTCATTCACAAGCCTTTGAGACCCATAAGATTCTCTTGGTTCACAGTCACCAAGAGGAGCTTCTGCAGGTGGGGCCCCCAGGACTGACGACAGCTCACAGAGAATCGCTAGGGAGAAGGGCTAGGCCCTACATAGCGTGTCATGAAGCACTTGTTAGATAACTGCTATGTGCAAGGGGCTGCCATTAGGTGTCATTTGTCCTTCCTTCCCAACCCTACACGGAGCAAGCCCATAGGCTACTGGGCAGAAACCCAAGCTCTCCCTTATATAGCTGGACTCTGAGTTCTTGGCATGCCAACAAGGAAAAGAGAGACAGCTCTGTGGCCTTCCAGTGTCCTTCCTTGGTCCTCTTCTGAGGGCCCACCCCCATCCCCAGCTTTGCCAGTGGTAAACTTCCTTTCATTGGATTCCTTAAGTACCTACTACACACAGCATAAAGGGTGAGCCCAATATTTACTTATCCAACTGGGGAGTGCTTTCCTCATTTTTCTGGGAGCTGATGCCAGGGAGCTCCTTATCAAGGGTCTAAGAAGAAAAGAGCAGGAGAGTAAGACACCAAGTATGCCAATCTGGAGACAGAAATGGTCCTGGCAACCCCCCCAGCACCCACTTTGCCAAATCTCCTGCAGAGTCTTGACCCATTTGGAAGTAGCTAACTCAAGAAAATGCCAAACTCGACAGTCACTACCAAATGGTAAAATCCCAGCCGGCTTGAGAAATGGGGAAAAGTCAGTCAGGGATGGTACCACAGGGTCTAAGAAAAAAGCAACGATGGTCACAGCCCATGCAGAAACCCAACTATCTAAAGGATACAAGGTCAAGCCACCGTCCCTCCATGTGTACTCTCCAAACCTAAGCCAAGCTCTTCAGCCTTCTCAAAAGCAGGCCCCAGCTCACCGTTTCAACAGACTTCCTCAGGTCCTCCAGGTGGAGCTCCCCTTCATGCCGGGGAGAAGCAGCAGCGCTCTCCTCAGCAGCCAATTGATTCAAAGCATCCTGCTTCCTCTGGGCCTCAGCCTCCAAGTCACTGCAACAGACGGTAAGGGGGACATATGCACACTAACAAAGGGCTGATAAGATACCAATGTGCCCCCACGTCACTCAGCACACGTTTGACTGACACACCGAACACAACACACTTATCATGCTAAAGTCTCGTCCCTGGGTCACACCCGGAATCCATGAGCCCCAATTCGGAGCGGGGAGCTGGGGTATTCCAGACTGATTTCTGGAGGTAGCTAGGTAGTGCAGCTGATAAAGCGCTGGGCCTGGAGTCAAGAAGACTTGAGTTCAAATCCGGCCTAAGACACCAGCTGTGTGAACCCTGCGCAAGTCTGCCAGTCTCAGTTTCCTCAACTGTGAAATGGGGATAATAGCACCTATCTTTCAAATGAGACAGTCTTCATAAAGAACTTCTTACAGGGCCTGGCACATAGCAGGTATTATATAAATATTTATTCCCTGTCCCCTTACCTCCTTTTTCTCCCAGGGGCTCCTGAATGAAGACTGGGGGAGCCTACACGCCCCTGCCCCCTGCCCCCACACACTCCTTGGGCAGCAAGGGGGCAAGGCAGTGACTGCTCTGTTCCTTTGGAGACCTCACTGCCCCATGCCCCCAGGGGGCCAGCAGTCAGTATCTACACAACCTCATTGCATTTCAATGCGAGTGGCACACGAGCAAAGTGTGGCGCCCCTAAGCTGGGTGTGCCCACCTAGTGCCCCAGCGTTCCAAAGCCCCCACCTGACCCGTCTCTGCAGCCTCCGACCGCGGGCCTGAAGCACCTCCACCTGGGACTCCAGCTCAGCCTTCCGTAACCGCAGCTTCTCGAGGGTCCGGCGCAGCTGCCGAGCGGACTCTGCCAGCTGGGCTTGCTCCTTCCTCACTTCCTCTAGATGCTGGTGGGTAGATGTGGCTTCCTGAAGGCACAAGGAAAGCTGAGCCTTTGAGGGGCCAAAGTAGAGAAAGGGCAAAGGAGAACTGGGGAAAAGTCATACTTCTAGAAGGCAGAAACCAGGAAAGTATGGTAGGAGAGGGGAAAGAGCAGAAACGAGACACGTTTTTCTGCTGCTTCTAAGTCAGAGTGGTCCCACAGGGTTTATTTCCTTCCCCACCACAGTCATGGCTACCTAGCATGCATCCCATAGCCCCTGATATGGGAAATCATTTCCATTTTGGTATTGAACCCCAGTGTTCTGAACTGGACCAGAAGGAAGGAGGGAGGGAGAGAAACAGAGAGAAGAGGAAAAAGAGGGAAGGAGAGAGAAGACTAAAGATGAAATAATACAGACCTCTCTCTCCAGGGCAATCTGCTTCTCTATATCTAGAAGCTGCTGCTGCTTCTTTCTGATGGTGTCCTCCTATGATGGGATTAAAGGAGCAATGGAGACTTTGGCCACCACCACCTCTCAGGGCCAGGGAATGAAGGAGGTACCTGTCAGGGTCTTCCCCAGGAAGACAGGGCCAGAACTGAGGCATGCTGGGAACTCTAACCTGCAACCTGCACTCTCCCCTCCACAAGGAACTTACTTGCAGGTCCAGCTGGATCAATCTGGCATTAATCTCTTTAGTTCTGCTTTCAAATTCCACTTCTAAATCTTGGAGCTTCCTTTCCTAAACAGAAGGGTAAATGGAAATAAAGATACCAGGGACATAAGGAATGAGGTGAAGCTAGGGGCTGGGGTAATTAGGATCTTGGAGTTCCCAAAATGCTGAGATCCTAGATCTTACCTGATGGTCCCTCCTCCCACATATCTCCTCTCTATCAAGAGTGTCACACCTCATTTCCAACGGGGCAGAAGAGAAGAAAAATTTCTGCCTGCAGGCTTTACTAGTGTGGGTAGAGCAGGACTGAGTATTCTGAAAACACTTGACCCAGGAATTAAAAAACAGAAAAGCTCCCAGCCCCAAAGTAGATAAAACAGGTTCAGAACCAATTCCTCTAGATACCATTGTGCCATTGCCTTCAATCAGGCAGATGCCAGTAACACTCCAGCTCTGCACAACAATGTGAGAGGATGTTTCTCCTACTCCTGCATCTCCAGAGTGGGTCCCCTCACTCACCTGCTCTCGGTGCTTGAGCTGGATTTCACTGAGCTGCCTTTCCAGGTCCCGCCGCATGGTCTCCAGCTCCCGATTGTGGGCCCGCCTCACACGCTCCATCTCACCTGCCAAGTTTGTCCGAAGATCTGCTCGCTGCTTCCTTTCCTATAAGAGAGAAGAAGGGGCTAAGCTGGGTGAGTTGTCACAGTATTAGATACATATAGACAGATGGACCACAGTATTTCCCCCCAACCTTGAACAAATAAGATCAATGATATAGTAAATACCATCGAAACCAACCCTCACAGAAGAAAAGGGTGAGGATCTAAGCTTCCCAGCCTGCCTCTACTCCCACACATGCATACTTCCCCACCACATACACACACACACACACACACATAAATGTGCATGCATACACATATGCATACAAATATATACACACACACCTTGGATGCTCATAACCTTCTATTGCCTTCATTTTCAAACCGAGAAGGATTTGAGGAAGGAACATTAACTTCATGCCCGTCCCCTTCCTACCACTACCACTCTCAGCACCACTCAGCAAAAGGGACAGGTTCCTCCAGGCCATCACTTAGTGACAGACCACTTAGAATAGCATGCTCATTTTCACATATAAGCACAATTAATAAGTCGTCCTCCAGCCTCTACACTTCAAGACTTCCACTGAAGTCTTGTTCCCCACTACTTTGTGAGGCAGCTTATCCCAGACAGATCAGCTAGTCAGTCAGCTGACATGCATATACTAAGTGTTTACTATATGCTAAACACTGTGCTAAGCATTTGGAATACAGATACAGGCAAGCAAAGAGCTCCAATTCTAGTGGGGGAGACAAGGTATAAATAACTAGGTAGATAGAAGATATACACAGAAAAGAGTGAGGAGGTCATCTCAGAGGGGAAGGTGGCAGACCTGGAAAGGCCTCCAGCAGAAGGTGAGATCTGAGATGAGTCCTGAAGGAAGCCAGGGGGACTAAGAGGCAAGTCTGAGCCAGGAGAGCGTTGGAGGTAGAGGGCCAGTATGAAGGTCCAGAGACGGGGGATGGAGGAGCCCCTGTGAGGGAGAGGAGGCAGGCTGGGGCAGCTGTGCATATAGAGTACATCACAGAGTGCATGCAAATACATGGGCAGAGCTTGAGAACCACCACCTGTACAATGAGCTCAGAAAACACTCTTCATCCTCCCATGAATTACCACCTGTCCGAGTGATTCTCGGATGGTCAGTCCCAGATCCCTGTTGGCTCAAGGCCATGTGAGGTGTGCCAGGGACACAGCAGGGCAGCTTACCTCCTCATCATACTGCCCCCTGGTCTCTGCCAGCACTTGCTGGTGCTCCTCCTTCATCCTGTCCATTCTCCGCTCATGGTCCTTCTCCACATCCTCCCTCTTCTCTCTCAGGAGGTCACTGAGCTGCAGTGTACCAGAAAGGCGAAAATGGGCAGCACTGGGCATGGTCAGAGGCCCAGGCACACACATGCACATAAACCAGAGAGGCTGCCAACACAACCCTTCTGCAAGCCAGAAGTGTGAAATTAAGCTTGAAAATTGATCCACATGTCTAAACCCACCTTTGACAGAATGAACAAGTCAAGGGACCATCCTGGCCTAAGTCTCACCTATGACCCATCCTTCTACCCTGTACTTTTCTACTACAGAATATGGGAGGGAGACCCTCAGGATAGTGTCTGGGGAACCCAGGGAAGATTCATGCCAATGTGAGCAAAATGAGAAGTATGAAGCACAGTGGGGGTTCTTCTGGGCCCATAAGAACCAAGGTGCTCTCTGCTGCCAGCTCACCACCTTTCAGGACATGCAGGTGGAGGGATCTGCCCTGTCACTCCCTCCCCAGAGAGCCCTCAGGCAGCCAAAAGCAGTACTCACCTCTCTTTCATACTCCATCACTCGGTAAGCTTTCTGTTGGGTTCTCTGTTCTGCCTGAGCCAGCTCTTCCCGTAATTGGGCCTCCTCCTTCTGATGGATCTCTTCTATCTGCTTTTTCAAGCCAGCCATGACCTGAGAAAGGATTGGACAGTGCTAAATTAGGAAACAGGAAGAGGCAGAGTACAGGGTAGCCTAGGAAAAAAATGCTGGATTTGGAGCCAAAGGAACTCAGTTCAAATCCCAACTCTTCAACTTGCTATCTGTGTAACCTGGGACAAGTTAATTACTCTCTCATGTTTGGGCTACCCAGCCTCCAAGTCCCTTCCAACTCTAAACGGATGATACTGTGAGAAGACCCTGGCTCTCTCCCTTCAGGAAGGGTATCTCATAAACATTTATTAAGCCCCTATCAAACAACTGTCATTTATCAAGTGCCTATCATGTGTCCAGCACCAAACTAGGTCATGGAGAGGCAAAGATAAAATAAATCAGTGCTTGCCCTCAAGAACTATGAGGGAGGTGGCAGGCACCAGAAATAGAGTGCTGTACTTGGAATAAGGGAGACCTGGGTTCGAATCCTAATTTAGATACACCCTAGCTTGTAAACCTCAGGAAGTCATTTAACTTCTATCAGCTCCAGTTTTCCCATAAGCAAAACAGAGATGATAATAGCATCTACCTCACAAAGATTGTTGTGAGGACTAAGCAAGATAATATCTGTAAAGAGTTTTGCAAACCTTGAAAAGTTATCCAAATGCCAACTATTATTAAGGAGTTTACTTCCATCAGAGGAAGACAACAAATATGTAAATAAGTAGGAAATAAGTAAATCTATCTTGCCCCACAGGAAAGTAGGAGGGGAAGGCAATAAGAGGAAAGGAGGGGGTGGTGATGGAAGGGAGGGCAGACTGGGGGAGGGGGCAGTCCCAAGCCAAACACTCTTGAAGCAGGGCCAGGGTGAAAGGAGAGAGAGAGAGAGAGAGAGAGAGAACAGAATAAATAAGATGGAGGGAAATAGAGTTAGCAATAGTAACAGTGAAAAAAAATGTGAAGCAAGTTTCTCTGACAAAGGTCTCATTTCTCTAACATATAGAGAACTGTGTCAAATTTATAAAAATAAGAGCTTTTCTCCGACTGACAAATATTCAAAAGAGATGATCAGTTTTCAGATGAAGTAATCAAAGCCATCTATAGTCATACGAAGAAATGTTCTAACTCACTATTGACGGGAGAAATGCAAATTAAAATAATTCTGAGGTACTACCTCATACCTATTAGATTGGCTAACAGGACAGAAAAGGCAAATGACGACTGTTGGAGGGAGCATGGGAAAATGAGACACTAACGTACTGTTGGTGGAATTGTAAACTGATCCAACCGCTCTGGAGAACAATTAGGAACTGTGCCCAACAGGCTATAAAACCAGGCAGACCCTTTGACCTAGCAATACCACCACTAGGTCTGTATCCAAAAAATAAAAAACAAAAAACAAAAAGGAAAAAGACCTGTTGTATAAAAATATTTATAGCAGCTCTTTTCTGGGGGTAAAGAAGTATAAATTGAGGGGATGCACATCAGTTGGGGAATAGCGGAACAAGTTGCGGTATGTGATCATGAAGGAATATATACATCTATATATGGAATATATACATACTGTATATGGAATATATACATACTACATATGGAATATATCACGTATATATGGAACATAACATATTATGTATGGAACATAGTACAATAGTATTGTAAGAAATAATGAGCAGGATGCTCTCAGAAAAACCTGGAAAGACTTGCATGGGCTGATGCAAAATGAAATGTGCTTGTATACAAAGTAACAGCAATGTTATAAGATGATCAGCTTATGAATGACTTAGCTATTCTCAGCAATACAACGATCCAAGACAAAGAACGGATAGGGTCTGAATACAGATTGAAGCATGCTTTTTTTTTTAACTTTAGTTTTCTTGAGGTTTTTTTTGCTCTGTGTATTTTTACCACACGGCTGGTATGGAAGTGTTTTTTTGCATGTCTGCACATGTATAACCTATATCAGACTGTTTGCTTTCTCAATGAGGGGGGCTGGAGAGGGAGGGAGAGAATTTGGAACTCAAAGTTTTAAAAATGCATGTTAAAAATTGTTTTTACATGTAACTGGGGAAAAACAAAAATAAAATACTTCTTTAAAAAGTATAAAATAAATACAATAAAGAGATGCCTACTCTGCACTTACATTCCATGGGCAGCTGACAACACTGGATGGGGCTTGGGAAGGAAAGATTTCATGTTCGAGGTGGCCCCTGAACAGAGGGAGTCCTGAAAGAAATTAAGGATGCTAAAAGGAGAGGGCAGTGAGAGCATACAATCCAGGCCTTCTCTGAAAGGACAGAGAAGACAGATGAAAAACCAAGCTCAAGAAAGAACAAGTAGATCAGTTTGGCCAGAGCACAGTGTGTGCAAAGGGTTGTCCTATGAAATAAGTCTGGAGGGGCAGGCCAGAGCTCCAAATGCTGGGCTGGAGAGACTGTGTTTGATCCCAGAGGTGACCATCAGAGAAGCCCTGGAGATTTTTAACCAGATCAATTACATGGCCAGACATGTGGCTTTGGAAGTTTATTCTGGGAACCATGGAGGACAGAATGGAAGAGGGAAAAAAGAGCAGCAAGAAAAATAATTGTGTTGTAGTACTGTTGTAAATAGTCCAGATGAGAGGTAAGAAGGACTCCCACTGAGGTCATGAAAGTGAGCGAGGAGAGAAGGAAGGAGGGCATCCTGACAGTCCATTTAATATAGGGGGTTCAAGCTCAGGAGAAATGAGTCTGGACACTGAGGGGGACCAGCATCCAGTGGCACTGTGGCTGACTCTTAGGAAACAAAGTCCCCCAGCCTCTATCCACCCCTATGCTGGCACACTAGGGCAGGCAGTCACGAGGAACACTCTCACCTCACGGTGCTTCTCCTCAGCTAAGGCTCGAAGCCTCTCCAGGCTGCCCGCATGCTCCTTCTCCAGCGCTGCCAGAGCCTGGTGAGTGGGGAAGCAATGAGGAACAATAAGAGAGCAGAGGCAGATGGGGTTCTTAACTAGATACTGCCAAAGAGAGGGAATCACACCATAAAACCACTTCTCATTACCTGATGGTATACTAGAAAAGGCCCTAGAGTTAGAGTCACAAGACCTAGATTTGAGTTCTAGCTCTTACATTATGATCAGGGACAAACACTTAACCCCTCCAAGACTCATCCATAAAATGGGATTAATACTACTTTTACTACTATCTCATAGGATTATAGTGAGGATCAAACAAGACAACATACATTCAAGTGCTTTATAAATGGTCAAATGGTATATAATAATAATAAACTTATGGCCTAAAGAATCACATGTGGTTCTTTGTTTCTCTGAAATTATTCCTCTAATTTCTACAATTTACAGAGTTAGCACCCAAAAAGCCACCATGACTCATCTTCCCTTAGTTGTGGGCAAGATGAAAGCAAAACTGATGTCTCTCTTGAGTTTAAACAAATTTATGGAAAAAAAAGTCACTAACTTTCCTGAGCCCCCCCAGCTCCAAATCCCCCAGCAGGCACAAAACTTTGGGTATTGCTTCCATTCAGAGCTTGTTCCCCCTTTTCCAACTGCTAAAGTCCCTGAAAAAACCTCTGTAAAGGTCCACAGAGCTTGTCATTTTGGAGAGAGGGAAGGAAGGGTGGCTTGGACCCTGTGATTTCATTAGTCCTGGGAATTCCAGATGAGGAAAGCTCCTCTTCCTGATACAGACCAGCACTTGCTCAGAATTGGATTGTCTTAAGAGAGTTGCCTAGAGCACTGAGAATTAAGTGATTTGCCCAGGAACACACAGTCAGTTTGGGCCAATCTTCCAGCTTTCTATTTACTCAAATACTTATTTGAAGGGAGTATTAGGTGGCTAAGGGAGAAGGAGGGAAGAGACAAAAGTGTGCCAAGCAGGCTCTGACAAATGTGAGATCATCTCACTGACCCCACTGGGATAGGGATAAGGGAGAATACCTCAAGAGACTCTGCTCCAGTTAAAGGTGGATAGGGCTTGAAGCAGTCATAGGATCATGGTGGGATGAGGATATTTCTCCCAAAACCCTGATTTGCCACCACTGACTAGGGCACACCTGTGCCTCCTGTCACAAGATCAGCCCCCAACTTCTGAGGGAAGAACTCTTAAGCTGCTTCCAAGTCCATCACTCCCAAGAGAAACCCTGAGATCAGCCAGGTCCATTCTGAGCTTATGGTGCTGAATGGGTCCAAAGTCACCCTCCTCTAGATGCGCTTATACATTACATTCATTCTCTAGTCTGTTCCAACCTCTAAAGATGAGTGGTTGATCTTCCTCCTTGCCCTGACCTGGGCCCTAGGCCTTATCCCTGTTTTCTTTCTCACAGAGTTAATCAATGGAAGTTTCGTATTAGGGGCGAGGACACTCACTAGCATCAAAATCTCCATCCCCAAACGTCTCTAATTAGACAAACACACCTCCTTCTTTGCCTCTTCCAGATGCTCCTTCAGTTGACTCACAGCTCTTTCATTCTCCTCTTCCAAGAGGGCTCTCTCCTTCTTTTCATTACCCTCCATTTCCTCCTTAAGTTTCTCTAGCACCTGCTTCTTTTTCTGCTCCAGGCTGGACCTCTCAACCCTCTCCAATGACTCTAAGTCTTCTCTTACTTTCTTCAGTGAAGCTTCTTGCTCTGCCCTGGAGAGACAGGAGGGCAATGGGATAGGCATGAGCACAAGATGGAGCTTCCTGAGACTAAAGACTCCATCCTCAGTCCATCAATCAATCAGTAAACATTTGTTAAGTGCCTACTCTATGCCAGGCACAGTGCTAAACACTGGGGATACAAAAAGAGACAAAAGCCAGTCTCTGCCCTCAAGAAACTTATAATCTTATAAGGGCGACAACTAACAAATATAAACAAACCAGCATGATATTTGCAGGATAAATAAGAAATAATTAACAAAGGGAAGGGACTAGAATTAAGGGAGGGTGGAGAAAAGTATCCTGTAGAAGGTGAGATTCTAGTTGGGATTTGATGAGGAGGAACATTCCAGGCATGGGATACAGATAGGGAAAATGTCCAGAGCCAAGAGATGGAGTGTCTTGTTCACAGAACAACAAGGAGGCCAGTCTCACGGGATTGAAAGGTACTTGGAGTATGGGGGAGTATGGTGTAAGAAGAGTGTAAAGGCAGGAGGGAGCTAGATTATGAAGAGTTTTGAATGAAAGACCATTTTATATTCCATCCTGGAGGTAACAGGAAGCCACTGGAGTTTACTGAGTAGTGGGATGATATGGCTGGAATTTTACTTGAGTGGAGGAAAGACTGGAGTGGGGGGAGACCTGAGGCAGGCAGACCTACCAACAGGCTACTGCAACGGTACAGGCATGATGTGATGAGGGCCTATACTAGAGTGATGGCAGCATCAGAGGAGGGCGTATATGGAAGATGCTGCAAAGGTGAAACCAACACGCCTTGGCAACAGATTAGATATGGGGGGTGAAAGACAATGAAGATGACTCCTAGGTTGGAAGCACAAGGGGCTGGGAGGATGGAGCTGGCCTCTACAGTAATAGGGAGGCAAGATGGGTTTAGGGAAAAAGATAATGAGTTCAATTTTGGACATACTGGACATCCAGGTTAAGACGTCTGAAAGGCAGTTAGAGTTGCGAGACAGGAGGCCAGGAGAGAGGTTGGCAGGAAAGGTAGACCTGAAAATCATCAGCACAGAAATAGCAATTTCATCCATAGAAACCGATGAGACCACCAAGTCAAGCAGCATATAGGGAGAAGAAAAAAGAGCACGTGACAAGACCCTGAGGGACACTTATAATTAGATGGCACGTTCTGGATGAGGACACAGCAAAGGAGACTGAGAAGGAGCAGGAGAAAGGGGTATCCTGAAAACCTAGGGAAGAAAGAATATCAAGCAGAAGAAGGTGATCGACAGCGTCAAAGGCTGCAGAGACATTAAGGGGAACCAGGAATAGAAAAAGGCCACTGGATTTGGCAATCAAGAGATCACTGTTAACTCTGGAGAGAACAGTTTCAGTGGAATAATGAAAGTGGAAGTTGGAAGGTAAGGGAGGAAGAAGAGAGTAAGAAGAGAGAAATGCAGACATCTATTGTAGATAGCCTTTGCAAGGAATTCAGTCACAAAGGTCTGAAGAGATATAGGTGGACAGGTAATAGGGAAGGAAAGGATCAAGGGAGCAGTTTGTTGAGAGATTAAAAATAAGTGACAGAATAGGGATATCAGAGGGGACAATCTGTTGGAACAGATGGGATGGAATGGGATCACTTGAGCAGGAAGAGGCATTAACCTTGGTAAGGAGTATGGCCACTTCATTGTGTGAAACAGAGATGAAGGAAGAGAGAAGGGCAGAAAGCAGCTGAATGATGGGAGCTGAGGAAGAGGGGAGAAGAGGGAACTCATGGCACATGGCCTCGATTTTTTCTGTAAAAGGAGGCAAGGTTCTTGAGGAAGTCGGGGTGGCTCACAGTAGAATTCACACCTAATCTGATTCTTCTGTGTCTCTATACTGGCTAGGATCTGAGCTCGGAGCTTGGAAAGTTTCTGACTCTCTTCTTCCCTCACTTGAGCCTCTTCCTCCTCAGCTGTTTTCTTGAGCTGCTCTCTCAGACACCTGAAAGAAACATAGAAGAATTTGCTGTAAGAACTTTACATTTATTTCCTCTTCTGTCAATAGGCTCAGGATGACTGACCAAGAAGCTTCCTAGAGAATAGTGATGGGTCTTTTTCCACTGGAGGCCATGCTCCCTTCCTCTGCCAATTCTTGGGGAGAGAAGAAGAAGAATAACATGGCAGGTACCCCTTGTCTCAGAGGTGGAATGCTGGCTGCCTAATCCCAAAACAGCATCATCCCAGACCAAAGATAGACAACTAATTATCTACCTATGGATTATCTGATTTTTAGATTAGAGCCTTTGCTTGTTTAATCTCAGGTTGGCTTCTCCCAATTTATATAACATGCTTCTAAAGCTGCCTGAATTCTTCACTGTCAGCTGGTTTATGCTCAGGAAATTCAAGCTCACTTTAATACTGGGCTGAACAAAATAAAATGATTAAGGCAAATCTGCTACCAAAAGAATCAGAATCAATTCCAAAGCCAAATATAAATGGTCTGGGATTGGCTACACCACTGTTGCCAATGAATCAACACTGAAACATGTCAGAAGGTAATGTGATCTTGAGGCTGCATTAACAAAAGCATAGTGCTGACCCCCAACCTGGTCAATATCTGGAGTACCATTCTCAGTTCTTAGCCCCTCATTTTAGGTAAAACAAAGGAAGACCAGGATAGCATGCACCCATTAGCTGAAACAATGGTGAAGTATAATCTGAAGAGGAGAATACTTCGGAGGCACAAAACAACTGACTATCTTCAAATATTTAAAGGGTTGTTATGTGAAAGAGGTACTTGATCTGTTGTTCTACTTGAGTTCAAAGGGCAGAAATAGGAAGAAATTACAGAGGACTTTTGGGTTCGATATAGGGAAACATTTCCTAACAATAAGAGCTGTCCAAAAGTGGCACAGACTCCATCGGGAAGCGGTGAGTTCCCTGTCACTGGAAGTCAAAAGAGGTCTGAGTGAATTTGTGAGAGGTGTCTATAATACAGATTCACACTGTATTAGTAGCTGAATATTAGATGACCTCTGGGGGACCCTTCCAAGTCTAGGATTCTATGATCTCTTCTAGTTCAAGAGCAACCAAGCAGTACCCTGATCTAGGAAACATGGCACCCCACATATAAGCATTCCTGCTGATATCATCTCAAAATACCGGGCCCCGGAAGGTTTCCTCCCCAAGGGGAAGGGACAGGACCTGAGGGACTTGTCTTTCTGCTCCTCAAGTTTCAGCTTCTCCTCTTCTTCCTCTTGATATAGTTCCTCCTTCAGCCGCTCCATCTTCTGTCTCCGATCCTCTAACAGCCTTGCCCGCTCCCGCTCCAGATCCTGGGCTGTCTTTTCTTCTATGATCTTTAGGGAATCTCCTAAGGGTTGCCTCTGAGGGGTTACAGATTCTAAGACAAATCTATCAAAAGGGTAGAGAGTAGCACATTGTTACCTAGTATAAGATATGGACTCTTATTAGCCTATAGCATGCATACAGTGTACAAAACGTGGAGTCATATTATAAGGGCACACAGACATATAAGATATATATGGAACAAAAATACAAGTCCCACTGTCCAATGACAAAGCATAAATGAACTTGGTAAACAGCTGGTCTATAATGCTCATAGTCTCACTGGCTAAGACCACAAGGTCCTTGGGACAATGAGAAAGGTGACTGGAGTGGCACATCTTTGATTCTCAGAAAACTTGACAAATGTGCCCCTCAGTGGCAGGCATGGTAGCTAGGGAAGGCAGGAGAGGTAGAGAAAAGCATTAGCATTAGCCAATCCTATTCCTAGATAACCTGGTGCTAGCTTTCCCTGTTCTTAGCCTCTACTTAGGAGACATGCTATTTGAGGTCCATAACGTTAGGCTGAAATCAATCCCCCTGAATCTGCTTTCTCTCTCCCAGTATAAAGAGCCAGGGAAAAAAGGGAGATTTCCCCAATATAGAGAATACAATCCAGCTCCTGCTCTAAAGGTTCCCAGCTCATAGATCAGGGATAAAGGTTTCTCATACTACAGGGGGATTCTGACTGAAAAACTCTCTGCAGAGATCACAGGATTATAAATTTAGGGCTGAAAGGAACCTCTGAGGTCATCAGTCAAGTTCAGCCTTCTCATGCTACACATGGAGAAACTGAAATCTTGAGGGGTCACATGACTTGCCCTGGGTCACCCTGCTAGTAAACATCCAAGCCAGAATTCAAAGCCAGGTCTTCTTGATTCCCAGTCCAACACTCCACCCATTACACCACGCAGAGGGTACTGTGGCACTTCCATACCCCTCCCACATCTGTTCAAGGAGTAATTCTTTTTATGGGGGACTTCCAACACCAAGATGGTGGAGTCAAGACGGCACTCCTAGGTAACTTTTTTTTTAACAAAAATATCAGAACTTGTATATCAAAACCAGTGTTGCCCCTTCTGAGTTACTGTGGGTTCCTTAGCTTCCGGATGTGAGAAGTTCCAAAAATGTTTTGAACAATCCTAATACTGGAATTAGTGGTTCTTTGCAAGCTAATGACGTCGAATCTGGACAAGATTCAGTGGAAAGGATAAAGATAAGCTCCTTTTGGTTTCATGTCATTTGTTTGTTTCATTTGTTATAAAAACCAGTCTCTTGACTTTTTCATCACACCTTATTAAGTGTAGTCTCGAGATATAGGAATGGCTCAAAGTTGGCCTAAGCAGCCACCCGTGCAAAGAGCCAAAAGACCAAAAGGGAATCAACTGTCAATGTCAGTGGAGATGCTCAGCATGAGTCTTGTGGGTTATACTAGAAAGCATGGGGTTCAAAACCCCCTTTCTCCTCCTTTCAGTTCCAGCAGCACAACAGATGGGAGGTGACAGATTAGAATAGCAGGAGAAAAA
This sequence comes from Pseudochirops corinnae, assembly GCA_028646515.1. Classification (NCBI taxonomy): domain Eukaryota; kingdom Metazoa; phylum Chordata; class Mammalia; order Diprotodontia; family Pseudocheiridae; genus Pseudochirops; species Pseudochirops corinnae. The sequence goes on from CM053588.1 coordinate 110,921,809, forward strand.
CAGCATCTGAGGGCCTTAGAAATTACAATTTGGATCCCTTTATGCCTGGATGAAGGAGTGAGGTAGGACTATGTTATCTTCTTGCTAAAATCATTAAGATTCTTGTTGATAGATTTCCCAAAACCATGGAGTGGTCCTAGGTCACACCACAGGTTCCCTCTTTCTCAAGTCTCTTTTTGGCCCACTTCACACACTGGCTTCGTCTGATTGCCCTGGCAAGTCCAACCAATGCAGATGTCAGATGGGCTGCTGTTGCCACCTCCCTCCTTTGAGAATCCTGCCGTCAGAAACAGCATCTCTCCCTGCAACTCTCCGCCTCATCAACTCTCCAACTCATTTCCAACCTTGGCTGAAAGCATCATTTTTTCCTGAGATGGTACCTTTTAATGTTCCCCTCCCCTGTGGGCTATCTAACTATGTGGGGCTCTAGAGACAGATGCTGCAGAAGAGATGAAGCATCAGATACAGTGCCAGTGCACAGCGAGCCTGCAAATATATGTGTGTTTGCATACCTTAGTATGTAGAGTATATAGGGCTACTTTATAGTTAGTCTGCCTCTTTCCCCAGTGTCTAGATTTAGGAAAGGTCTCAACAGAGTTCTGAAACTATAAGCAATGGGTCAGAGCCATGTTACAAAAGCTGAGCCAACATTAGAAGGGAACTCCCAGAGGCCATTCAGTTAAACCAAGAATGTCCTCTACAACAGACTCTGACGAATGGTCATACAGGCTTTGTCTGAAGACTGCTAGTGAGGAAGAACCCACTATCTCCAAGACAGCCCATTTCACTTTTGGATAGCTCTGCCAGGAAAATGTTTCTTGATATCAATTCAATATCTGCCTCAGCAGCTTTTACCCATTATTCCTAGTTCTGCCTTTTGGGTGCCAATGATAGCTTCTCAAATACTTGAAAAGAGCCAAATATCACATCCTCCCTTCCATGCCTCCTACCCCTAGCCAAGTCTTCTCTACTCTATATTGTATATCCTCAGTTTCTTCAATACAGATTCTCATATGGCATGATCTCAAGATCTTTTGGCATCCTGGTTACTACTCTCTTTTGGAAACTCTCCCACTACCTCTGTCCTTCCAAAAATGTGCTGTCCAGAACTGAACCCTATACTCTAGGTGTGATCTCATCAGGTCAGAATATGGCAGTTCTGGGCATCCCAGACAAGAAGAGAGCTCTGGCAGATGACCCAGAACCAACAAATGGGACAGTCAGTCATTGCCCTCAATATCTCGAGAAAAACAAAATTGTTTTCCTAATGAAACTTTGAAGATGACTAGCAAGAAAGTCATGGAGTTTGAAAAGGAGTCCAGGAAAGGAATAGATGGCAGGTCCTAGGGAAAGTATAGAAACCTCCAACATCTCACCCAACTGAGATACTACAAAGAGAAGATTAATGGCAGCTAGCTACTCTGGGATGGTGAATGACCGACTAACACAGCTATGTTGAGAAGAATAGCCTAAGTTTGGGGGCTCTTCTTGGCCTACACTGACAATTCCACTCATGAGAAAGATACTCAGAATCTGCCTTGGGTGATCACTGAATCTCCTTAGCCCTCTTTGAAATATACTTTGCAGATACTATACAATGATCAACTGTGAATACTTAGCTAGTCTCAGCAATGCAGTGATCCATGACCATTCCAGAGGATGCATGATGAAAAATGGAGTCTGAATATAGATCAGAGCAGACTACTGCTCACTTTCTTTAATTTTTGTGTGTTTTTTTCCTTTTTGGTCTAGGTCTTCTTTTCTTTTTTGGAGGGGGGAAAGCAAGGCAAGTTGGGTTAAGTGAATTGCCCAAGGTCACACAGCTATTAAGTGTGTCAAGTATCTGAGGTTGGATTTGAACTCGGGTCCTCCTGACTCCTCAGGCAGTGCTCTATTCACTGCACTACCTAGCTGCCCCTATGTCTTCTTTCACAATGTAACTAATATGGAAATATGTTTTGCATGATTGCACATATATAACCTATATCAAACTTCTTGCCATCTCAGGGAGAGGGGAGGTAAGAAAGAAAATTTGGAACTCAAAATTTTTTTAAATGAATGTTAAAAGTTGTCTTTACATGTAATTGGGGGAAAAGATTATTATTTTTTTAAAAAGGAACAACCTGATCTAGGAAAAGGGACCCCAACTCCTATAGGAATCATGATATTGTAAGAGAAAAAAATTATAGCAATTATAGCTGTCCAACATAATGTCCTGCTTTGAGAGGTGGTAAGGTCCCCATGGCTGGACAACCACCAGGTGTTGGGAAAACTATAGAGGGCCCTGCCTGATCACTAACCTACTATGTGACCTTGAGCAAGTCACTTTCCAAACTGTGTCATTTTGTCATCTATACAATGGGTATATCACAATTTGCATTATCTACCTCATGGAAGTGTTATAAGCAAAAGTGCTTGGGGGACGTGAGGAATTATAACTATGATTATTATGCAGGCTTCCAATATAGGTCTAGCAACTGGCCCTATTCTGAGGACAAGCCTGAGTCCAAAAAGGCTCATCACCCAAGGGCTGGCCACAGCAATTTATGAAACTATGCAGTGAGGCAGAGAGGGCTTGTGATCTCCATCAGCAGAGGGAGTATCGATATAGATGATATCATGCATGCATGAAATGTCAAAGTTTCACTACATCAAGATGTCCAGGGAACTCCCTCCACTAACACAGATTATTACGCTGTGGATAATATTGCACTTCAGGAAAAGCGCATGGTCCATAAACGTCTTAAAATCACTAAGTGTGGGAGCCAGAATTTTAACTCGGGTCTTCCTGATTTTGAAATCAGAAAATCCACTCTCCATCATGCCAGACTGCCTCTCAGGAGTTTTAGCATAAAATAATAACGGACTTCTCTCCTTTACAGGAGCATTATGAGGATTAAATAAGACAAAGGATTTGAGAGCATTTTGGATAAAAGGTTTCAGCTACCAACAAACTCTTGCAAAACACTCAATTTCATTAAAATCAAAGAGACCCAAATTAAAACAACTGTGTGGTACCAAGTTACACTCATCACACAGGAAAAATAATTAAAAGCAATGAGACTCAATGCTAGTTTAGTCGTGGAAAAGCAGGTACAATTATTCATAGCTCAGAAAATGTGTTGAATCTTTCTGGAGCACACTCTTGCAGGACACAGTAAAAGTTACAAAAATAATCATGACCTTTGAACCAATACCCTTTGAACTGTTGGGAATATTGCCTGAAAATGTCATTAAAAAAAAAGCAAACAAAAGAAGAGTTGTCAAAGATGTTCACAGCAGCATTATATGTAATTCAAAGCACTGGAGCTAACCTAAATATCCAGTAATGGGAGAACAGTTAAATAGATTTCAGTACATTCATGTAAGAGTCTATGATACAATTAAGATGAACAAATATAAGAAATACAAAAAAGTCTTTATGAAATTATTTAAAGTGAAAAAGCAGACCTAGAAGAATGAAGATGAACAAAGAATCCTAATGGCTTAGAAGGAGTGGCTGAAAAGTTCTGATTAAGTTACACAATGAAATTAATTCATTTAAATGTAGATACTGAGCCAGTTTAGTCAGATATACTGATGTTCACGATTAAGTTTTTAATTAATCATTTAACAACAACAAAAAAATTTTAGCTGCTTGGCTACAAATGACTCCTCTCCCTCCAGCATGGTACTCCATGTTGTACCTAAGCAACATTTGGGATGCAATGACTTGCCTCAGGACCTTAAACCACCCAAACCTCCCCAGAAACCTACTCCCCCATGGAAGAGCTGTCATGCCAAAGGTCCACACAACCACTCTTTATGTGGCAAGCAGGCAGACCACATGCAAAAGACACTAACAAAGAGATTAAAATTGGCCCTTACTCTTCTCGGGAGCCTGGCAACATTGGGCTGGTCATCATCTCCTCAAGTTCTTCTGCCTTTTTCTGCTCATATTCAACTTGTGTGGTGCTCGGCTCTTCTTCCATCTTACAGTCATGAGGGGGATTGATGATCTGCTCACTTTTGTATCAGTAAGAAGGTAAGGGAAGCATGATAAAGACAGGGAGTTTGGGACTCAGTTCAAGGACAAAGAAAAAAGTGATTTGAAACAGATGGCACACCAGTTTTCCAACCACAGGTGCTAGGCTTTCTACAGGTCTTTAGCCCTCTCCTTGCCTACTCCCCAGCAATGTGAGATACAATGAGAGAGTGCAGGTCCATGTCCCATCTGGGACACATAATTTCATAGCACCTAGTGAGATACTAAGCAGACAGCAGGAATATTTAATTGATGTTAACTGACTACAATGCTAGTTCTTTTAAATAGCCACGAGTGTTTAATAAGACCAATGGTCTCAAAGCCAAGGTTAAAAACTCTGAGAGAACAATTTTCCACTGCCAGGGAACCAGAGGAACAAGGAGAAAAGACTGCTGTCTCTGAATCAGGTCTTCTGGTCTGACACAGGAAGTCTTCTCTGACTGCCATCTCTAATTCCCAAACTGAATCCTGCCAAAATAACAGGTACTGTGGTGATACTGTGGTCATGGAGGAAGAGAATAACTGCTCAAATTTATATAGTTCTACAAGGTTACAAAGCACTTTCCCCAGATCCACCTTTAGAGAGGTCATACAAGCAATAGTGTCCCCATTTTACAGATGAGGCAACTCAGAGATAAAGTGTCTTGGCCATCCTCTCCTGCTGCTGAGCATCAGAGCTAAGACTTCAACACAAGTCTCCTGGTCCAAGTCTAGCCCTCTTTCCCCTATGTGATGGTGCCTCTCCAGCAGCAGGTCTAAGGAAGAAGGAGAGCTACCCCAGCATCACCAGAAGAGTTGCCAATGTTTGCACCCACCTCTCTGTTGTGGGAAGGAAGAGACGTGGGACCAAGGGGTGCTTTCTAATTCAACAGTTTCTAAGTTTCTACTCATGAAAATAAAAACACCAAATGCAGATCTAGAGCAGGGTACGGAAAGAGTGCCAGGCTCCTTACTTTCCTTAAAGAAAGAGAATTCCTATGCCAGTCACATATACAGTTACCTTATATGGCTCTCCTTCAAGGCACCCTGCTGTTCACCATGACACAGACCTGAATCCAACTCTTCCATTTCCAGGCTCCAGATTAGCACAGCCTCTGGGCTGCCATCTCTGGGCTGCTCTCCCCTCCCTTAGACCCCACTAACACAGCAGAGGACTCAAACTAACCCTTACCTCTTTGGGGAGGAGGCCTGTGAAGTTGGGCTGGCCATCACATTCTGTTCAGGTTCTACTGTCTCCCTAGGCTCTCCGTCCAGGGAGTGCTGCCCTTCTTCTCCTTCTTGGACATGAAAAAGGCTCTCGATTTTCTCCCTTCACATATGGAACAAGGTAACTATTAGTCATGAAGAGGACATCAAGGCCCATGTCCCTCAGTGTAGGTCAAAAAGGGAGAGAGGAAGGGGAGTTGCAAAGGAAGGCTTACCTGATGTACCACACTACCACCCACCACCCTCTGGTTCCCATCTTTCCCCCCTCCACAGAGACTCACACAGAAAAAAGCTTCTCAAAGTAGGCAGGGCAAACAGGGCAAGGGAGGGAAAAGGAAGAATTCTTCTGGATGAGCAACACATTCCTCCCCCCAACTCTCTAATTTCTGGGCAGGCTTCCATCTTAGACAAGTCAGTTTTTCTGGGATACACTTACTCTTCACATGAATGATGACTGGAGATACTGGCAGGTGGGTCTATACCCAGTATTCTAGAGCACAAGAGAAGGGTGGGAACCAAGAGAAGAGGGAAAGAAAGTGGGAGAAAATGATACACTTTACACTAGGGATCATCACTTTCAAAACTGCCTGAAGTTATGATTTAATTCATTTTTGCTATCTTAAAGCTATAGGCCGTTCCCCTGGGTGAAAGTCCCTGATCCAGACAGCTCAAGTCTAGTATACCACTGCCTCTGTAAGCCTTGATCATTCCTGAGGTCAAAGGGACTTGTTTTAGAGGTCAGTGCTGACCTTCTCCCCCTGTAGCTTCCCTTCTACACACAGACTATCCCAGTCTTGGCCCTATGCCACACATGGAAATGCTTAATCAGTTTAACACAACAATGAGGCCAGACCCCAGGTCCCACAAATGGTACAGTCTGGATAAGGTCATTTTCAAAGGCATGCAGCAGCACTTTAAAGAAAGCCCCACTTAACATGAAACATTAGGGCAACAACAAATGATCTTGGAAGGTGACTGAATCCATCTTCCTTTCCTTTAGACAGAAGCCCTCAAGAGTCATCTCAAAGATGAGAATCCTTTCCGGTTCATTATTAAGGCTCTCTGTTTCACATCACTGAAAAAGAGAGATTTCATGTGCCATACCTCTCTTCATCACTGGACTGTTCACTCTCTGGTTCTTCCAGGTTGGACTGACTTTGGTCTTTTTCCTCCTCTCCTGGGTCTTTGGTCTGGCGGAAACAAGCAAGGATGTTATGCTTTAGCTGGGAAAATGGGAGAAGCACTTTAAACAAAGGGGTAGCTGCCAGATACGTCCCTCTGCACTCCCACTGATTTCCAGGCTTTGTGGAAAGCACCAACAGTCTCAGGGCTTATATGAAGCACTAAGACATTAGGGCTGTATGGGAAACAGAATCCTATTTCTCAGAACCTCAGCAAAGTTCCTCCTTCTCACTCCCAATTTCTTAGTTGTTCCCTGGGCCTGCTATAGCAGTCTAGGGAGAACAGCTCACCCAACCATATTCACTGAATGGTCATTGTGTACAGAACCCTGTACTAGGTACAGTGAGAATACAAAACACAGAGAAAGTCACTCTTTCCACCTTTGGGAAACCTTCAGTATAAGCAAAGAGAAAAGGGAAGCATACAAACACACCCGTCACCTGCACAAACTACATACTGAGTACTGGAACTATCGTGAGGTAAACAGGGCTTAGTAGGACAGGAAAAGTTCCCCGGAGAAGGAATTTCTCAAATAGTGTCCCAACAGTTTATGCTCTATTAGAGGATGGAGAATTCTACCTCCAAGACCAAAACGCTACCAAAGCTGTGCTCCTGTGACAAGGAAGAAGATGCCTCATGGTCCATCCATGTTATTACCAAGTGCTTAGTTATCATCATTAGACAAGTATCTTCCTTATACCCAGGACCTGCTATTTAGCCAATAAATCTCTGTGAGATCTTCACAGCATAAAAAAGGCCCATGAGTATCATCACACAGGAGACAAAAAGGACTATGGGAATGTTATGTGATAAGAAGGAGCCACCTGGACAAGATTTCAAATTCATGACTCCCAGGCCTTTGCTTTAATCCAGACATAAAACAAACAGGTCTAAAAGAAAGTAAACCATAGACCTACATATCAGCAAATGAACTTCATCTCTTCTTTATACTCCCTTAGGCTAAGGAGAGTGTCTATGCCTATGGTCAAGGGAAGAAGGATGAAAACAGTGCAAGTGGGAAGAAGCAGAGCTAATAATTATTCCCAAGGATGATGAAAAGTAAGGAGGCCTGGACATTTTCAAATGCTTCTCCCAGGAGTAGGTGAACAACTCCAACCTACCCCAGCCCTATCTCTCAACCAGAGTAAAGTACCTTTGTCAACTGGCATTCTAAAACAAGCCATCTATAATCCTGATAGGAGTTTCTTCTGTTCTGGGACAGCAAGGGTTAATGGGGGGGTTGGTAGAAGAGGAGACAGATCATTCTGTTTTCCCCCAGCTGGGGTTCCCTGGGCCCGGGCTGGCACACTGCCCTGCCCTCCCTTTTTCCTACCCCTACCACCCACTGGCAGCTCAAGCTTCAGCAGCTGTGGCCCAATTCTACCATCTGGATGGGCACTGAGGGGCAGGGCCAGAACTGTGACCCCACCCCCTCCCCCCAAAAAATTTTAAGTTAAAAATAGAAATGTCATCTGTGAATATCTAGTGGCATGCGTGGCAGAAGGATTCCCTGCTAGTGCTGTCACTTTTAATCACATCAGCCAGGTCAGACCCTTCAAACAACGGCTCATTCCTTTCCCTACTCCTCTCCCCATTTCCAATCACAAATTTCATTACTATAAATTGAACCATACAACAAGCCCCTTCTTCAGATCTCATAGTAGATGCCTCTTGAAGTAAAGCAAAAAAAAAGAAAACCCAACAACTGGACAACCCTTTGCTTTAACAAATTTAAAAATAGGAATGATTAAAAAGACAAAAAGATTATGGGCCTACTTAAGTGCTCTGATACAGAATTTTGGATGAGAATGGCCTGTAAGACTATAGAGCACAAATTCAAGATGGAATTGACCACCTGTGGGAAGGATATCTATAGAAGATCTCTGTCCTTTTCCTCATTTCATTTGCTACATCTGCTATAAACATGATCAAACCTCCTGCCTAAGAGAAATGTACAGAGAATGAATGAAAACCTAAAGATATGCCCCCAGGGCAGACTCTGAGACTGGCTACCAAACAGAATGAATACTTCAGAGAACCTGCCTAGCCAGAGGGGAAAATCAATAACCCCAAATTTCTACCTAAGGGGCTACAGGGCATGTTCTATCTCCCTAACCTAAAGCTACAAGGTTGTTCTAGACCCCATTTCCCACCCTTAAATTTACTCTGTCAGATTTGTGGTTCCAGTCCTAAGAAAGTATGGATCTAATCCAAACAGATCCCCTTGATTCCTTGGTTATAATGGCCATAGAGAAGCCTCACAAGATACAGAAAGAAAAGGAGTAGGATCTTAAGAGCTAAAAGGAGAAAAAGGGAAAAAAAGAGAAGGGGAAAGAGAGAGAAGAAGAGAGAGAGAGAGGACACAGAAAAGAAGAGACAGTAGGAAAGGGAGAAGAGAAGGAGAGGGGAGGGGGAAAGAGGGAGAAGGACAAGAGAAGAGGAAGAGAAGAGAGGGAGAAGGGAGAAGAGGAAGGGGGGAGAAAAGGGGCAGAGAAGGAAGAAAGTTAGGAGAGAAGGGGAAGAAAAAGAGAGGAAGAGGGAAATGGGAGGAGAGGAAGGGATACGGAAAGATATCATTTGACCTTTCTTCTTTTTTTTTTTTTTTTTTAACAAAGACCAGCATGTTCATGGTACCTTCAAGTCAGATTTACAGAGATTCATAAGGATCACAGGTTTAGAGTGGAGGGTACCTCAGAAGTCATTTAAATCCAACCTCTTCATTTTACAGATGAGGAAACTGAGGCCCAGAGAGCTAAAGTGACCTGTCCACGGTCACATACATAGTAAAGATTAGGATTCAAACCCAGGTCCTCTGACTCTAAATCCAGCAGTCTTTGAGCTGCAAGAATTCTGGACAAATGAGCAAAATTATCAAATGCTCTACATATCCAACTAAAGAGTCTCTCTGTGAGATTCCTTTCTTAGCTTCAAAACATCTCATTTTTAGCTCTGGCTGAATTCAAAGCTATGAATCTCTTCATTTATCATGGGGACAAAGACTGAGTTTCTTGATGAAATCTAGAATTGTTTGGAGGAGTGTTAATTACTGAGGCAAAGGCATATTAGGTCTAGCAAGGATGTACCTCTTTCAATCCTAAATTCACATCAGCTTCTCATGCTTGAATCTTCTGGACCAGGAACCTCAGTATAACTTGAAAAGGATTTTGAAACTATTAGATTTTTTTTTTCTATCAACAGATATTTATAGAGGCTACATCACAGCTTCCTTCTTCAGAACCTGGCACTGAGGGGCTAAATACTATGTTTTCTGTTAGCTCTTAACAGAGAAAATAAATCTCTTTATTGTAATTTCTTTATTATAATTTTTGGAGCATCATCATTAGCTAATGTTAACTGAGTGAAGATTATATCTTAGCAGAGGTGAGATACAATCTAGCCTATAACTACTTAGTAAGAAAAGGAGATTCAAGAGGATTCATAAAGTAGCCTGCTTTTTCTACTGATTCTTCTCCCTAACACTGCCTTGGCTAAAGGAAACATATTTGTCGACTTTTGAGTCATGTGACCAAAAAAGATGATGGACTGGACATTTTCTCCAGCCCCCCTTAACTCTCAACTCAACCCCCAGGAGCAATCATACAACAGAGATGGAGGAAATACAGCTAAATCCACAGGACAGGATAAAAGCCTTATGAATTAACATTGGAGAACCCTAGCCTTCAATGTGCTTGCTCAGCACCCCACCCCTACCAGCCTCCATGCTACTCTGGCAGGGAAGCACAAATCAACCCAAAGGCTTGTGCCTGGGACTCACAAAAGGACTCCCTTTTGTGAGTAGAGACTTTGCCATCACACTTCACCCAAATGCAACAAGCAAAACCACTGATTCCACCTAGCCACAAAGGGGGCAGAAGAGGAGAGGGGAGGAGAGACATGCAGGTCAAGGAGCCAGTAAAAGTGACTGATACATCCTAAAGGAAAGGGAATGGAAATCCAGTCTAGGTCAACCCTGTCCCAAACCACTTAGGGTAGGGACCAAGGCAAGGCAAACGAAAATTAGCTCCCCCATTGGACTGCTTTGCAATCCATTCCTAGAGGTATACCCACTGTCAAAGAGGGAGAAGTCAAAAATTCAGTGATGCAAATACAAAGAAAAAAAGCTGAAACACCAGATTTCAAGAAGAGAAAAAGTCAATTAAAAGCCTAAAGCAAATGAGAAAAGATAGAAAGATAAATTCCACTTAAAATAACTGTAGACAATATAAAACACATGGGAGTCTACTTGTCAAGACAAACCAAGGAACTAAATGAATGCAATTACAAAACACTTTTCACACAAATAAAGACAGATCTAAACAATGGGAGAAATATTAATTGCTTATAGGTAGGCTAATTCAATATAATAAAAAAATTGACAGTTCTACCTAAGTTAATTTATTTATTCAGTGCCACACTAATCAAAGTACCAAAGAATTATTTCACAGAGCTAGAAAACATAATGACAAAATTCACCTAGAAAAACAAAAGGTCAAGAATATCATGGGAATCAATGAAAAAACTGTAAAGGAAAACAGCCAGCAATGCTAGATTTCAAATTATATTACAAAGCAGTAATCCTGAAAATAATCTGGTACTGTCTAAGAAACAGAGTGGTGAATCTAGATGCAAACAACCATGGCAATCTAGTGTTTGATAAAACCCAAAGATCCAAACTTTTGGTGTAAGAACTCACCACTGAACAAAAATTGCTGGGAAAACTGGAAAGTGATTTGGCGAAAACTAGGCATAGAACAATTATCTCACACTGTGTACTAAGGTGAGGTCAAAATGGGTAAGTGATTTAGATATAAAAGGTAATATAACTAAATTAGGGGAGCATGAGAAAATCTGATAGATAAGGGAAGAATTTATGATCAAACAAGAGATAGGATTATAGGAAGGAAGATGGATAATTTTGATTTCATGAAATTAAAAAGCTTTTGCACAAACAAAACTAATGCAAGCAAAATTAGAAGGAAAATAGGAAACTGGAGGATGGGGAATTTTACAGCAAGTTTCTCAGATAAAGGCATCATTTCTCAAATATTTAGGGAACTTAGCCAAATTTATAAAAATAAGAGCCACTCCTCAGTGGATAAATGGTCAAAGGATATGAATAGGCAGTTTTCAGAAGAAGAAATCAAAGTTTTCAACAGTCACAAAAAATGCTCTAAGTCTCTACTGATTAGAATAATGCAAATTAAAACAACTCTGAGAGATAACCTCATGCTTATCAAATTGGCTAATATGACAGAGAAGAAAAATGACAAATTCTACGGGGGATATGGAAAAACTGGGACGTTGAGACACTGTTGATGAAGTTGTGAACTAGTCCAACCACTATAAAAAACAATTTGTAACTATGCCAAAAAGACTATAAAATTGCACAAACCCTCTACCAACAATACCACTACTAGGTCTATATCCCAAAGAGATCAAAGAAAAGGGAAAAGGACTTATTTGTACAAAAATATTTATAGCAGCTCTTTTGGGGATGGCAAAGAGTTGGAAATCAAGGGCCCATTATTGGGGAATGGCTGAACATGCTCTGATATATGATCATGATGGAATACTATTGTGCTATAAGAAATGATGAGAAGGATAGTTTCAGAAAAACCTGGGAAAACTTATATGAACTCATGCAAAGTGAAATGAGAAGAAGTAAGAGAAAACTATATATTACAATGCACAGTAACAGCAAAATCATAAGGATGATCAACTGTGAAATAATTAATGGATAATAATCCAAGATAATTCCAAAGGACCCATGATGAAAACATGCTATCCACTTCCAGAGAAAGAACTGATGAACTCTGAGTGAAGACTGAAGTATACTTTTTTAAAAACTTTTTATTATTTTTCCCTTTTTTGTCTGTTTTCTTTTGCAACATGGCTAATATGGCTTTGCATGACTTCATGTGTATAACTGGTATAAAATTGCTTGCCTTCTCAAGGAAGGAGGGATGGGAAGGAAAGAAAGGATTTGGAACTCAATTTTTTTTAAAAATGATGTTAAAAAATCTTCATTGGAAAATATTTAATGAAATAAATAAAAATTTATTTGAAAAAACTCTAGAGCTCAGATAAACACTGAGGCTGCTAAAATCGGAAGAAACGATGAGTATTAAATCCTCAAAGAGATTATGAAGTTCTCTTAACAAATATTATAAGACATAGGAAATTGAATCCTGATGAAACACAGAACCCAGTGGAATCTTAAAAGATCACAGAATAACAAAATATTCCAGAATGGTTCAAAAGAGAAATGAAAACTGTAAGAGAAGCAGTCAGAAGGGAACAAATGTCAGAACATCTAGTCTTCACTGACATAATTAACAGACTTGAATCCACAACGGCAAAACTAAAAAGAGGATAAGAGATCTTGGAACACAAAGACACTGAAATGAGAGTCAACCTGTAAGAAAAGAAGCAAAAGGCAATAATGCTAAAAAAATAAAAGATCTTGATTAAAGCAAAAGCCACTGACCTCAACAACAGACTACACAAAGATAACTTAAGGATCATAGATGCCCCCAGAAGAACGTGACAAAGCAAAAACCTTTGCAACATAGTGCAGGAAAATATACCAGAAAGCCGCCCAGAACAATGGACCAATTGACAGAATCCATAGCTCACCTCTAAAGAAAACCTACACTTCAAACTCCAAAACACATAGTAGTTAAATTTAACAATTTTAAGCACATACAACAAATTCTGCAAAGAAAAAGAAATCAATAATTTAAGTAAAACCCCATAACTAGGAAACAGGTACAACAAAAGGAGAAATAGGGAGATGTTAAGGGGTAAAGAGAGCCTGTGAGAAAGAGTTAAAGCAAAGTAGTTTAAACAAAACTAACAGTAGGGCCAAAGTCCTAACTTTAAAAGAGGCAAGGAAACAAACACAAACAAAAAAGCCTTAAAAAAAAATACTAATGAAACATAAAATGGAAGAAAACATAAACCTAATTCTAATAATTTTATAGATGAATGAATTCAATAAACCAAAAAACTGAAAGACAAGAATGAATAAGAAAACAAAGTCCCAGAATCTATTGCTTATAAGAACATATTCCAAAAAGCAAAGATATAAACTTAAAATGAATGGCTGGAAGAAAATGTACTATGAATACATCAGCTGAATCCAAAAAAGCAGGAGTTGCCATCATGATATAAGGCAAAACAAAAATAAAAATTTACAACATAAACAAAGATAAGGAAATTAAATTACCCTTAAAGAAAGCAGACAAAGACAACGAACCAATATTAATATTGAACTTCTATGCCCAAATGGCATAACTTCATAAAGGAAAAATTAATTGAATTTCAAAAAGATAAAAGACAGTAACACAATAATAGTAGGAAACTTTAATGTTCTTTCAGAGTTGGACAAATCTAACAAAAAGATAGACAAAAGAGAAAATACAAACTGAACTATCGTAGAACTCAGAGCTAAAAGACTTATAACATCTTTTGAATATATTCCTAGCAAATATACATATTTCTCAGCCCACATAGCACTTTTACAAAAATGGACCATGTACTAGAGCACAGACAAATTTTAGATAAACACAAAATAATGAAATACTAAACACGTCCTTTAAAGACAATAAGGCTAAGAATAGGGACTGGACCTGTGATTTCATGGATACAGGGAACTCAGGTGAAGTAACTCCCTCTTTAAATTCAGATTGGCACCTTTGCCTAGAGTACTGAAAGGTTAAGGAACTCTAGGTCAAAGTACTAGTATACAGTAAAGGAAAAGACTTGAATCCAAGTTTTCCTGACTTCCAGGAAAGTTCTCTATACTCTATACCATGCTGTCCCTTTATAGACTATAACATAATTTTTAAAAATGTAATCAACTCAGGGAACACAAACAAAAGATAAAACTAAATAGAAAGTTAATAATGAAGTCCTAAATCATGAGCCAAAGAACAAATAATAGAAAAAAATTAATAACTCTACGAAAGACAATGATAAGGAGGTAATACACCAAAATATCTAAGATACAGATAAAGCAATTCTCAGAGAAATGAAATCTCTAAAAAAAATACATTAACAAAACAGAAAAAGATTGATGAAATTTTTATTTTAAAAAATTAGAAAGCCAACAAAAAACTTCAAAATAAGCACAAAAGAGGAAATCTTGAACACTAGAGAAACAGATAAGTTAAAAACTAAAAAGATTACAGAACAGATAAATAAAAGGTGGTTCTCTGAACTGACTAAATTACTGAAAAGTCTTTAGCCAACCTGATTAAAAAGAAAGCAGAAAAACAAATTAACAAAATAAAGAACAAGATGAAATCACCACACCAAAAGAAATAAAAAAAGAATTGTTAGAACCTCACTGAATGACCATATTTTCCCCTGGAACATTATACTCAATTTTGCTGGGCAGTTGATTCTTGGTTTTAATCCTAGCTCCCTTGATCTCCAGAATATCTTATTCCAGGCCCTTCGATCCCTTAATGTAGAAGCTGCTAGATCCTGGGTTATCCTAATTGTGTTTCCACAGCATTCAAATTGTTTCTTCTTGGCAGCTTGTAA
>CM053588.1:110937270-110978271 GCA_028646515.1 Pseudochirops corinnae
TGGTTTTCAAAATCCTTCTTAAGCTGATCTGTGGCTTTTAGGCAGTCTTCATGTTTCTTGGAAGCTTTTGGTGCGGGAGTTCTGACTGTGTTGTCTTCCTCCCGTTCCATGCTTTGATCCTTCTTGTCCCCAAAGAAGGAATCTAGAGTTTGGTTGCTGTTCTTACTTTGCTTCCTTTGCCTGCTCATGATGGCCAGTCAACGATTTTTTAGCTCTGTGGAACTCTG
The DNA here is from genome assembly GCA_028646515.1 of Pseudochirops corinnae. NCBI lineage: Eukaryota > Metazoa > Chordata > Mammalia > Diprotodontia > Pseudocheiridae > Pseudochirops > Pseudochirops corinnae. The sequence goes on from CM053588.1 coordinate 110,937,498, forward strand.
CTTCCAGAGGGGAAATCTCTGTCCCAAATCACTGGGGTTTTCTCAGCTGCCGGAGCTATTAGGGGACTGTCATTTTTTTGCAGCCCCCACCAGCTTTGGCTCACTGAAAATGCACCCCAGGACCACCATCCAAGATCACGATCTGGATCCAGGCCGCTCAACACAAGAGCACTTGGCCTCTGAACAATCGCTTGGCTCCAGGGCAGTCTGTCGGCCGGAAGCTCTGAAGCAGCTAAGTGGAGGCGGCTGCAGGGCCTCTGCTTCTGCCACTTCCTTGCCCTGGAGGCAGTTTGGCCAGAGCCACTTTTCTTCCCCAAGTTTATCTGAGTTCCACTGACCTTTTACTTAGTCCTTGTTTCTTATGGCTTGATAATCCTGGAAACTGCCACAGCTGCCACTGATCCACTCTCCTGAAGCTCCAGCTGACACTCGGCATGGCTCACCCGGCCACCCCTGGGGTTCACGCCATGGTTTCAGATCCCAGTACTGAGATGGTCCCTTCGAGCCAAGCTGCCTTCAGCGGGAAGTGTATTTGTGTGCATTTTAAAGCCCTAAAATTTGTTTAGAGTCATATTTTATGGGTATTTGAGGTGGCTATGTGGGAGCTGCAGTACCTTGCTGATCCTACACCGCCATCTTGGCTCCCCAAATACAATACTAAAATCTAAACCAAGGAAGGATAAAGCAAAGACAGCTATAGACCAATGAATACCAATTCAAACATTTTAAATAAAATCCTGGCAAAAGGATTACATCAACTTATGCTAACAGTCACTTATTATGATCAAGTTATATTTTTACAAGGAATGAAAGGATAGTTCAACATTAGGAAAACAATTAACTAAAAAAATGAATCATATTAAAAATAGAGATATCTAAAATTACACGATATCTGAATAAAGGCAGAAAAAGCCTTTTACATAGCACAGCACTCATTTATGCTAAAGAAAAAAAAGCTACCAAATAGTATGGGTATAGAGGAATTTTTCTTTAATACAACAAAAAGCATCAATCTAAACCCAAAAGCAAATGTTATATATAATGGGAAAAAACTAGAAGTTTTCCCAATAAATACAGAAATAAAGCAAGAACACTCCCTTTCCCAGCTATTATTTGATATAGTTCTATGAATACTAGCAATAGCAAAAAGAAGAGAAAGAAATTAAAGGCATAAAGGTAGGTAAATAGGAGACAAAATTATCTCTATCTGTTGATCATATGATGGTTTCAGGAATCAGCAAAGAAACTAAATGAGACAATTAACAGCTTCAGCTAAAAATAGACGCACAAAAATCACTAACATTTCAATGTATCAATAACAAAATGCAGGAAAGAAGACTAGAAAAAGAAGTGCCGTTCAAAGTAATTACAAAACACACAAAATATGTAGGAGTCAGTATACTAAATCACCCTCAATATCTGCAGCTTCAATTACAGGATGTTCCTTACAGAAATAACGGACAACCTAAATAGTTGGAGGAACATTCGGTACTTGTGGCTGGGCTGTGGCAGTAAAATAAAATGACAACACCACCAAAGGTAATTTATAGATTTAATACTATACCTAACTACCAAAAGGATACTTTACAGAGCTAAACAAAATAATTTTTTTAAAATTCACTTGTAGGAACAAAAAATTTGTAGACTATTAAGGGAAATACTAGGAGAAAAAAGTAAGAATGAAGGAATATTATCACTTGTAGATCTCAAACTATATTATAAAGCAGCAATCATCAAAATCATTTGGTACTTGTTAAAAAAATTAAAAAGTAGATCAATAGACGAACTAGATAAGGAAAAATCAGAAATAACTGAACTCAACAAACTAGTGTTCAATAAACCCAAAAAACAAATTACCTAGTAAAAAATTTCCTATCTTATAAGAACTGTTGGGAAAACCAGAAATTAATCTAGAAGAAACTGGGCTTAGATCAACATCTTACCACCATATTCTACAATACATTCAAAATAGAAACATGCTCTGAATATTACAGATCATAGAATAAAAAACTAGAAAGGAAAATAGATCATATACCTTTCAGAGCTATGAACAGAGAGTAAATGCTTAAATAAGGGATGGAGACAATTACAAAAGATAAAACAGATAATTCTGACTGCATAAAACTGAAAAGCTTTTACAGGAAACAGGATAAGAAGGGAAGCAGCTGACTAAGGAAAATCTTTTTATCAAATATCTCTGATAAAAGTCTATCAACAACAATAAGATTAAAGAATCCTACAAATCACTAAAAAGTGATTCATAGAGTATACTAGTAAGGTATTGATCACAACAACCCAGAGGTTTCACCTCACACCCCCAAAACTGGCAAAGATGACCAAAAATGGGAATAGTCAAAGTTGGAGGGATCATGGAAAGACAAGCACACACTAATGCATTGTTGGTGGAGCTGTGAATTGGTGCAATCTATAAAGCAATTCAGAATTACGCAAATAAAATGACTAAAATGACCCCAGAGATTCTACTACTAGACATATCCTGAGAAGGTCAATGACAATAAGAAAGGCTTCTCCAGATGCACCAAAATATTTATAGCAGCACTTTTTCTGATAGCAAAGAGCTAGAAATAAATGGATACTCATCAAGTGCAGAATGGCTAAACAAATTATGGTACACGAATGTAATAGACTATTTCTGTTCTGTAAGAAACAACAAATATAATGAATATGAAGAAATATGGAAAGATGCATACAACACAGTGCAAAAAAACAGGCAGACCCAGAGCAATAATACATAAAATGACTACAACAATGTAAACAAAAAGAACAAAAAGCTTGCGCCCCAAAGAAGATAAGAAAAAAAGATGAGAAAACACTCCTTTCCTCCCTACCCTCATTCCTTCCCAAAAGTGGGGATTCCAAAGGTGTGGAACGTGTATGCAACTTCAGACTTTTCCTGTAGTGTTAGGCCTCACCTGTCCCAGAGCCAAGATTCAGTTCAACTTACCTCCCAGACGGGTCCATCCAGGACTGGGGATAATCCATCTATATCCAGCAGTTGTTCAGAGATTCGACTTCGAAAACCAAAGTCCTAAAAGCAAAGGAGGCAAGGTGATGAATTCCTAACTCAAGGAGACCAAAGGGAATTCTAAATCTACTACACACCCAAAGCCTCACTGCTCTCCACCATGGTCAGAAGGAGCCAGAGCCCCACCCAGTTACTGCTGCACCCCTGTCTTCCTGAGGCATGAGCAGGCTTGTAGAAGAATTATTATGGTTGCCATTCAGTCATCTCAGTTTCATCTGACTCTTTGTGACCTCATTTGGGATTTTCTTGGCAAAGATACTGGAATTGTTTGCCCTTTCCTTCTCCAGCCCATTTTACAGATGAGGAACTGAGGCAAACAGGGTTAAGTGACTTGCCCAGGGTCACATAGCTACTATGTATCTGAGGTCAAATTTGAACTCAGGTCTTCCTGACTTCAGGCCTGGCTCTCTACTGTGCCACCTAGCTGCCCTGACAGAAGAATCTCTAATCTTAACAAAGGGATTTGGGTGCTATCGGAGTGAGTGAAAAGCCACTACCTATATTTAAATATCAGAGCTACACACAAATTTGTTCCAGGAGGTATCAGCCCACAGGCACACACACCACTGCTCTCCCAGTTTGAGTGTTCCTCTTTGACAGCTAGAGGACTGCTACCTGACCACATGCTAATTAGAACAGCTTAGCCACTAGTGCTGATGAATAACATGATTCTCAGCCAAGACTCTGGTCCTGATGCCCATAGCTCTTTCTATTCACAACCCAAAGATGCTTGAGGTCGTCCTCTTTCATGTGGACAGTTCCTTTTTAAAAAGGTCAGGTTCATTCTTCCACACGCCTTGCTGATATGGTGACTCTTCTCAGGTCATACTTACCCATGACATTCTGGCCCTCTACACCCTGCTTCTAGTTTTCTGGAGTCTTCCTTTCCAGTGAGAGTTCTTGGCTTGGATCCCATCCTAGTTTTCCCCAGTCTTTGTAAATCTGTAGGGCAGTTAGTCACAGGAGGCCTACAAGCTCTTAAATCCTTCGTTTTTCTTCCTAACCTCACAACTCTTTCTTTTTTTTTTGTCCTTCCCTATTAATCCCTTCTTTTTTATCTTCCATCTACTTATGGATACTAGACTATTCCTTGAATTGTTGCCCTGTCTAAAAATAAAACCTCATCAGCTTCTTCCCTTAAGGGACGTATCAGTCAAAAAAGCCAAGAGGCAGCAAGGTACAAAGTCTAGGAAGGAGAAAATATCAGAGAGCCTCCTCTCCTCTATCCCTGTTTTGCCAAGGGAGGGCACCATGGATGTAATATTGAATATAAGACTACATTTTGGTTAATTCTGATGAATTGTTTTTCCCCTTCTTTTTAATGGCTTTAAGGGATAGCTCACTAGGTGGGAGCAGGATTTATTCAGAAATTAAGAAAACATAAAAATAAAAGATATCAATAAAATATTTTTAAAAGAAAATAAGATGTTGACAACATTCTGACACAAAACTTTACAGAAAACACTGAAGTTCTAGGACTGATCCCCACCCCAGCTCCAAGACTACAAAAACGAGAGTGATCCCTGTCTTTGAGCTTCCAGGTTGATATGATGTACTAGAAGTAACTAGATTGAAGTCCATGTGAATCCAGATATAACTCTGACGTACCAGGCCAGGAAATGATTTGGTATCAGAATGTTCGGAGAATTGCAACTCTTTCACATGGTCACTGATCTCAGACTCCTGGGAGAGGATCCACAAAGAAAAATCATATAAATGAATGTACTACAAAAGGTTTATAGACATACCAACACAATCCAGAGAACAGTTCTGTAATTATCCATAAAATTCAATTCAGTTCACACTACAAGTACACATATTTTGGTCTGTGTAGATTGTTTCTGCCCAAAAGAAAAATAAATCTATCTGTCCTAGCCTGAACGATCTAGATAGTTACATGTTTTCTCTACATAGCAACTGCCACATTCTCCATATTTTGGATGAGCAGATCCAGTATGATCTGTCCACTGCTAGTTCAATTCAAATCACCAAGGACATAATTAGGAAAAAGAAGTTTCTGAGATTATGGAAAAGTGACATAACCAGGTATGGTGGGCAAGGACAGAGACTTGGGGGTAGGGTTCAAACCACAACTGTAAAAGACAGTGAGAAGGAAGGGAAATAGAGAGTGGGAGACAAACAGAGCATTAAGATCCCTGGAGGTGCTAGATGAAAAACCAGCTTCTGCTCTGAATTTCTAGCACCAGCAGGCTTAAAGCCAGGTTCAGGATTTTACTGCCCTACTGGACCCTGGGAATATTTGTCACAATTAAGGGTGTTGGCTCTGTAGCTGTTTCTGATAGTCTACTGAAGGTCTGCAAATGGAGCTTCCTGCCTTGGTAATAAAGATGCAGGACTGAGATGTTGTAGCATGCTACAAAAGCAGCAAGGAAGTACAGGCAGGAACTGCCCATGTAAGAGGGAGACTTACTTCACTGACATCCAATCTGCTCTCTATTTTCGGCTCCATCAGCTCCTTCTCTAGTTCATTCATAACCTCTTTTTTCTCACAGTCCACCTCTCCAACCACCACTGGGTTTTCTGACTGCTTGTTGGTTGCTCCAGTACTTTCAATAGTCCCTGAGTTTACCACTCGAGTCATTTGTGGCTGGCAGGCCCCAGGGTCACCCTTCTCACTGTCTTCCTTGTCTGGAAGCCAAGCACTTGCCAGCTTCCCTCGTTGGCCTTCGCCATCTGCACTGCCCAGGCTGCTATCTACATCTCGGCTGAAGAGCTTGTCCGAAGTCCGGGGGCAAGGGATATCTGAACCCAGTGATGCTTCCTTCTTATCCTCTGGTTGGCTTCTTGGAGACTCCTAGGTAGCAAGTGGATAAATGTTTAAGGAAAAAAAAAAACTGCTGGGGGAAGTGCAAAGAAAGGTTAAGATACTTAGCAAAAGTCTAATGAATTCTATCAATGGTGAGCTAGATTCCTTCATTCACTTAACAAGCACATACTGGGTAACAAATACTATGGGAGATGCAAAGAATAAGACATAGACCTTGCCCCCAAAGAACTTAAAGTCTAATAAGGGAGATGGTACAAGTATTCAAATGACAATCAATACTGATGTACGTATATGCATATATATGTATATGTCTTGATATGTCATATGGAACTGTCACATATAATTGTTATATAAAAAGCAGAAACAAAGAGCTATGGAATTCTGAACATAAGAAAGATTACTTCCAGCTTAGGAGATCAGGAAAGGCTTCATAACAGAGAGAACATTTAAGCTATGCCCTGAGGGCTGAGTAGAATTTCAAAAGAAAGCTATAGGGAAGTGCATTCCCGGCATAGCAAATAGCGTAAGCTATAGGCAGAGAGGTCATGTTCACGTCTTGTTTAGGGAATGGGGAGTAGTCAGCTTTGGCTAGGCAGTACAATGTGTAAATGTAAATAATAGGAAGTAAGGCTAGAAAGGTGAGCTGAGATCAGATTCTAGAGGGCTTTGAAGGCTAGGCAAAGGAGGTTTAGGCTTTATTCAGCAGACAGTAGGAAACCAACAAAAGTTTTTGATCAGGGGAGTGACATGATCAGAGCTTGTTATAGGAAGATTAGTCTGACAGCTATGTAAAACAAACTAGAGAGACCTCACACTCTGTGAGGGAAAGAGAATGTGAACTATGGTAATAACAGTAGGAATGGGGAAGATGGGATGGATGTGAGAAATACTACAGACAAAACTAACACAGCTCAACACTTGCTTGCATGGAGGGAGGAATAAGGAAGAGAAAAGAATCCAAAAAATGACTGAAAGTTTTCAGTCAAGGTACTTGGGAGGATGGTGGTACCACCCAGTGTCCCCAGTCCTAGCTATACTGCCTCCCACAAAAATGTAGGTCACTTAAAAAGATGACCACAAAAGTGGGTCCACTCCTCTCAGGCAATACTCACCATCTATAACTTCTACCATAAAGGGTCAAGCTGCCCCTGGGAGTACTGACACCTTTCCTGGTCCCAGTCTCTGAGATAGAAGGTGACAAACAGACTCAGAAGTCAATATTTTTTAAAAGCACAATGCCTGAGAGTCATGTGAAATTAAGAGATAAGTTGAGAGATCCAGGATTTCCTTAGTATGTCTATTACCTTCACTCTACAAAGACAACAGGCCTTCTTCATGAGTCGCTATGCCATCATATACACAAAAAAAATCCCTGTGCCAAGTGACCAACCTTCTAGTGATGAGTCTCCCAAGTTCAAACTAGGCTAGTCCTCATTTTCCCTTGCTGGCACCTTTCTAGCCTTATCAGGGGGTCTTACCTATCAGAACTTGGGCTCCACTGGCACAGCCTCTGAGAAACCAAGGTCACCTCCATACTATACTGAAACCTCAGAGGAAGACTTCAATGGATGGTAAAAACAAAGTAAACCACCCAAATCAAGGGGGTCTTGGGTAGCACTGGGGAAAGTGCTAAGTAAAGGAGGGGGTTTTGATCTGAATGTGTGAGACTCTTTTCGCCCCCTAGTGGATTAGAATGTCTAGCATACACTTTATGAAAGACTAGGACATTTAACAAATAATGGCCCATTGTGTTACTCTGGTGCCAACCTCAGCTGTTACGGTGGGAAAGTGGGGGCAGGGGTGAGGGTGGGGGAGTCAAGGAAAACCAAAGTAAAAGCCTGAATGAAAGCTAAATGAGTAGAGCAAGAAGGAGATAAAAAGGGCATGGAGCTAATTTTGAGAATTTTTTTAACCTTAATTTGATACAGCCTTTTTTTCCTTTCACTTCTTCCTCTACTGTCTCCAGAGTTGGTGGGTTCCACTTGCTTGGAGGTCTTCAAGCAGAGGTCAGACAACCTTTTGTATGGTATTTTATGGGGTGGATTCCTTTGGTGCATGGGTTGGATGGCCGTATTGGCCACTGAGCTTCCTTCCAACTCTCAAGTCATGGGATACAATATGGAAATTCCTCCATGATGCAGATCAGTGGAGTCATCAGTACCTTACAGTTTTAGAAAGCTGCTTGAGGGCACTGAGAAGTTAAGTGGCTAGCCCAGGGTCACACTGATGGTATGCCTCCAAGGCAGAAGCTAGATCCGGGTCTTTCTGACCCCAAAGATAGCCCTCAATCCACAAAACTGTGCCCTATCTTGGTCTCCAAAACAGATTGTGCAACATACCTCTTCATTCTCTCCAGAAAGAGAAGTACTAGGAATGTATAATGCTACATACACTATCAAACACAGTCACTGTGTGAGTCCGTTTTGATGAAAGGTTTTTCTTTGATACAAGAGAGAATTCAATGTGGATTGGGGAGTAGCATAGGAAATAGCTGTGATACAGAAACAAAAGGCATCAATAAGCTATTTTTTTAACCTAGCCTATCTGTGGTAATTAGGTCTGAGTAAGGGCTTCTTGGGCTGTACCTAAAGAAATTCCATAAGCTCCAGAGGGGCCAAGACGGGATGGTAGCATCTACCTAGAATTTAGGAGGCTTGGGGCTTCATTAAGTAGATAACAGGTCTAGAAAAATCAACTCAAGGTTTTTATTGCTGCATTCAAGGTTAGGTATTTACTGAGAAGTTTGGGGTGTGTTTTAATTCTAGAGGAAAAACACAAAGACCCAGGATCATGTCTTCTTTTCAGTGTTTTTTCTTATTAGTCAAAAAAAGTCTGAGTTAGGACTCTGTGATTTTAAAAGGCAGCAGAGACCCCCACCTTCTATGGCAGCTGAAAATGCACTCCATAGTTCCCTGGACACCATCCCATACAGGATGCTGTCCTTGGATGTTGGAGATGAAGCCCAATTCAAGTGCTACTTCCTATACGCAAATCTTACACTTGTCTGCCTCTAGTCAATCAAATCTGCCCCAGGTCCAATCACAGTATGAAAGTAAAAACCACACTCGGAAATGGGGCCAGTTCAAGCTCTCCAGGGCTTGTACTGACAGCAGAGGGAGGGGTAGTCTTCATGACATAAAACATTCACACTAACATGCTTGTGCCACTGATTTGAACAACTCTGATGAGAGGTTTTGAGACTTTGTAGTTCTCTGCCCTGAATGTTCAATCAAACAAGAAGCAAAAAATCACTGGAGAGCAAATTAAACAACAAACACAAAAAAGGAACTTGGAACTTATGCAGTATTTTCCATCTAAGGATAATAACTGTTCACTAACCCCAAAGGTACCGCTTTGTAGCTTCTGCATCTTATTAATAAGCCAACACAGAATAAAGAGTGTATATGATGACACTCTTATAATACCCAAAGGATTGTAAGGGAGATGAGACTCAGGAGTCATGAGCTGCCACTAAACTCTTCCTGATCCAGAAGAGAAATGAAGGGATAGAGAAGTACGTATGTGTATGTGTATACATGTATGTGCATATATGTACACATAAGTTGCATGTGTGTGTGCACACATATATGTGTATGTGTGCGTATGCTTTCTACTATGGTAGACCACAGCCAGGAAAGTTCCTAGACAACCTCCACCCAGAAGCAAAACCTGCCATTATCAAGGGGGAAGGAAACGGGAGCTTTCATGCAGATGGCATGCAGTTCTTCTAACTTATCCATGCTAGCCGAACTTTTCAAAGGTCTGTTCTTCAGGATAATACACTTCTTGTGGAAGGCAACCCAAACCCAGGGTACTGAGGCCCTGACCAAGGACACATGCCAGGGCATCATTACCCTGGGTTTGAGTTTATAGCCCTGAGGAGTGGTACGCTGTTTTAAAGAGCAAAATGTTTCTTGAAAGCTGATTAAGTCAGAAGACATCAGATACAAGGAGATTTCTCAGAACTAAGCCCTTTCCATTACATCAGGGATTTGTAAATCACAGAATCTCTTCATACTAGATGACTGGATTAAACTCATTCTATCCAATCTGTAATTCTGGATCCTCATAGAACAGGGATTATTCAGCAAATAATTCAGAAAATTCAGAAAACCTGACTTTCTGAAAGTTTCCCTCATGAAGTATAGCATTGGTCTTAAAGACAGAAAATCCCGTTTCACTTCTCAGTTCCTCCATTAATTAAGTAAACATTCTTCACAGGGTTCTGATGAGACAAGTACTTTGTAAACCTTAAAGCATAATATGACAGTGAGTTATTAGTATTATGTTATACTGAGACTAAAATTAATATAAGCTGGAATCCACCACCAAACACACTGACAACAGGAAGAGGGGGGCAGTGAGGCCTCCTCTATGTCAGGGGAACACTAAAACAGAACTAAATATTTTTTGCAGAGAAACACTGTGTAGATAACTTTACATGCAGATAAATGGAGAGCAGAGTATCTTCACAAATTTCTGCTTCCATTTCATTCCCCATCCCCATCTCATTAAAACCAAGAACAGGGGACTCCTACGACACAAAGCTTCTGAACACAAGCTACCTGACCTCCTGTGCTTTGGGGGCTGTGTGGAAAATGCTGCCTTACTCTCTCTTCAGCACAGTTTTATTCTCCATTTCCTTCTTCCTTTGTCACAGCCCCAGGTTCTGGAGCATTTCTAAGCAAGTTTGTGCTACGGTTGCAGAAAAAGCCTTGCCATCTGCATGCAGAGGGATGTAGTGCCTCTAAGACACACTCCAAGAATATCTAACACACTCCCCCCCAAGAGAGATGACAGCTTCAATGCCAGCAGGTCCCTTTCCTCCTGCCCAGAGCACAAAGGTAGGGAGTTCCTAGAATCAACAGAGAACAAAAAGAAAGGAAGCAGGGGGGGAAATCCTAGAAAATAGTGTTTGTACATGGCTCCTACCCTAGGAGTTAGCAGCCTTATTTTTCCTTCCCACTGGGCCTGTAGTCAGTCCAATTTATTTTCCACGCTTCCTTCCCTGCCCAGTTAGTCTCAATTCTTTGTACTTCTCCCCAGTGTTGTTAGCACCTTCAAATCACACTGACATCATCACCTGTTAGTCTAAAGTCCTAGCTTCCTCAACTTTGATCTGCTGATGGGATTTTCACTGACCCAACATGCTATCTGCTCGTCTTACCCTGCTGCCTCCCCCTTTCCTCACACTCATTCCCAACATCTATTTCATGAATCTTTTCCTTTTGATTCTGTAGTAAGACTAGAGATGGGTTGAAAGCTATAAGCAGGAGAAAGGGAGGCAGAGCCACCAGCGAGGGAGAAAACGGGAGGGAGAGAGAGACACAGAGAGAGAGAGAGAGAGAGAGAGAGAGAGAGAGAGAGAGAGAGAGAGAGAAATCTTGCTGCCTTCCTACTGCCACCTCATGGAATGACAAGCAAAATATCACCAACAGTCAAAGGAAAGACCAAGCAACCTGCAGCCAAAGACTCCTTTGGAAGTTCTCTACTCAGAAATAGGTAAGTGTGGGGAGTACAAAGTAACTGAAAGGATCACTGGTTTCCAAAGGTCCAAAACCAACAAACTGTCCACATTTTGTTCCCCAATCCTTTATCTGCCAAGATCACCAGATGACAAGGGCCCTAGGACAGCTGCCTCCTCCTCCCATGTGGATTCCTTTAAGCCCTGAACACAAGCTTTGCCCTGTGCTAAAACCCAACTTCTCTTTCTCTGGGAAGGATGTAATAATTCAACAGTGGGCATAAGTTGGGAGAAGAAAGGAAAAAAGGGAGAACCTAAGCAGGTCTCTGTCAGTGTTCCTAACTGCCCCCCCAACACCCCACCTCCTAGGATTCTAGGCAAATTCATCAGATACTTACAATTGATAGCCCCCTCACCTCTCTATATGTCACATTTGTTGTCCATTTGTAATGGGGTTTGGAGAATCTTCTATGGGAGGTACCCCATGAAGAAAGGACTCATATTCTACTCTCCCTAATTCCCCATATCTAACCAGCTGTCATGTTCTCTTTGTTCTACCTCCACATTATTCCAATAATCCATCCCTTCCCTTCATTCACTCACTCAGTTACCAAACTATTTCAGGCCATCAGTAATTGTCCCCTGGATTACAGGAACAATCTACTACATGGTCTCCTTGCTTGCAAGCTCCCCACACACAGTTGCCAGAGTCATATTTCTAAAGCACAGGTGTGATCATGTCACGCCCTTCCTTGCTCAAGAAGCTATTTACCTCTGAAGTCAAATACAGACTTCTCTGTTTGACACTTAAAACCCTTCATAAACTTGCTCCTGCCTGTCTTTCCAGGCTGATTTCACAGCACACCCCCTCACACATTCTAAGTCACAGACACCCTGAACTCCTTGCTATTCCCATAACCAATCTTCCACCTCCCACCTGTGTGTCTTTGTACAGGCTGGGATCCCCCACTGGGACACCTTCTACTCACCTCCGTCTCCTAGAATTCCTCATTGCCTCCAGGGTTTGACTCAAGTGCCTTCTCCTACACAAGGCATTTGTGGATTCACTTGAGTAGTAATGCTCACCTCCCCTGAAATTACTTTTTATTTAAGCAGCTGCTTCACATGCGTGTTTGGAATTTATCCGTACACATATTACTTCCCCCTCTCCTCCCATCCTACAGTCCAGCAGAATGTATTCTCCTTAAAGAGCTTGGTTGATTTTTGTCTTCTGTATCTCCAGTGCCAAGCAGAGTAGGCACTTTATAAAAGCTTGAGGAACTAAACTGAATTCCAGAAGGGGATGGATGAAATGACTTCAGGGGTCTCTTCCAGCTCTAAGATACAATGATTCTAAAAAATCTTCAATCAAAGCAAAAGTTCAGAAACAATCAAGGATCTCTTTAAAGAGACTCCCTAGCTCATGAATGAAGTAACTGTCAATTAACAAGAAACCCAAAAGGAACCCTAGCCAGCACACACCAGGGTCTTCATTAGACCAAATAACAGCAATGACCAAGCACCCATATTTATCTGTCTGGGTACCATTTCAATCCCAGAGCTTTAGCTCAGAGACATCCAGGAAACAGTGCCAGGTCAAAGAGGAATTAAGGTTCAATCCAATTAAACAGACATTTGCTAAGGGCCACCTATGCACCACACACTGTGCTGACAGCAATGGGAAAGCAAAGACAAACATGAATCAATCCCCACTCTTGAGGAAGTGAGAGGAAACAATACAGACAGAGGAAAATAAATAAATGTATGTAGCACCTTAAAGCTGGCAAAAACACTTTACGTACATTCTCTCACCAATCGCCACAACAACCTTATGAGGTAAGTGCTACAGATATGACCCGCAGGGACAGAAATCTGAGGATGAGAAGAGTTAAGTGACTTGCTCGAGGTCATACAAGGTCTAAGGTAGGATTTAAACCCAAGTCTTCCTGACTCCAAGTCCAACACTCTTCACCATACTATCTCTCCAAAAAATAAACCAAAAAAAAAATCACCAAGATATATAAAAAGCATAATAAATACAAAATATATAAATAGTTAAATACAAGGTTGTTTTGGAGGGATACTGTCAGACGGGACCAATGTTTTAATTTAACAGAACTGTGGGGTTGGGTTTTTTTTTCATTTCTTATTCTTTGTAATAAGAAATGGACCTCTGCAGAGAGGTGAGGGAGGGATAGATTTAAAAATTAAGATGGTGTAAAAGAGATATCAATTGATCCCCACCCCCTATCAAATTTTAAAAGGTCTAAGAGAGGAATCTCAGGGGTCTGGATCACAGAAGTCAAAGTTATGAGTGATGATGGAATCAAAGTCATTCATACGTACAGGTGACGTAGAATAAAGATACAGGTCATGGGAGTCGGGGAAATGAAATAGGAGATGAGGGTATTTAAGGGGGTCATCAGGAGGTGCATTAAAGGCCCCTAGTATGAGGGCAGGGGTGGAGTATAAAGAAAACTTTGAGCCAAGTGGTGAACTCCTAGAAAAAGAAAGAGAATGGCCTGGGGGCCAGTTAATAGTCTCCAGGATCAAAAGAGGATGATAGTTCTGGATGGAATGAACCTCAAAGGAGAAGAGGTTGCTGAGTTAGTGACAGAGGAATGGCTGGTAAGTGGTGGGGAAAAGTAAGGAATATGCTTCTCCTGGCCAAGCACACTGGAGGCACACAGGAAGGTCCTGGAGCACTGGAGTACTCATCTAGCACTGGAGAGAGTGACCAGACTCTCAGCATCTTCTGGGGGAAAGTCAGGTTTTTAAAGTACAAGAAGATGGAAGAAGTATTTCAGGAAGAATTATTGCTAAGACAAAAGGCAGCTTGTTGGTTGATAAAAACATGAACAAAAAGGGGCACAGTGGTGGAAGGGGAGGGATGGTGCTGACTCCCCTCTCTGTTAGCCCAGTTTTCTTTCTACCTCTCTGCTCCTTCTCTGCCTCCTGATGACCCTCTAAAAATAAGGCTATCACCAAAAGTTTCATTTTCTCTCCTATCTCCCTCCTTTGGAGATCTGGCCCATTACCATCATTACAACAGTGACCCCTGAAAATGAATCCCACATCTACATTTCTAGTCGCCACTTCTGTCCTGAGCACCAGTTCCTTGTTGTCAGCCACCTGCTCAACATCCCCAATCTGCCGTCCTCCCAGCACCTCAAACTTAAAATCATCACTGGGTTCATAAAGCTTAAAACCAGAAGGGGCTTTAAGAGATCATCTAATAAAAGGATTTGTTCTATGAAGTCTGGATTCAGTCAAAGGGCCACACTTGAGGACCCAGAGGGCAACATGTGGCCTCGAGGCCACGAGTTCCCTCACCCTTAACCCAACCTCCTCATTTAGAGATTAAGAAGCTGAGGCCCAGAGAGAGTGGGAGACTTGCCCAGAATCACAGAGGGAGTAAGAGGGCAAGAGTCAAATCCAGGTCCTCTGACTTCCAATCTGATGTGCCTTCTATTATTCTTGATTTTCCCTTCTTCTGTGCTTAGCTCAATTCATAGCACAGACTAAGCCCCTCGCTATTTTGATCCGTGACCCCACCATTTCCCCAGACACAAAACCTCAGAGTCAAGGCTACGCCTCTCCCCAGACATAATCACACCTTCTCATCCAATTAACTTCCAAAACCTATTTATTTTAATTCAGTGTCTCAAATCTGTCCCCCTCCTCTCCACTCCACTCACCGCACTTAAAAATCCTCATTATCATGACACGGCAGCTTTCTAATCAGTTTCTCTGTCTCGATCTAATCTTTCCTTACTTTTCTTCATGCTTCAGAAAAACCGAACTCTACTCACCAGCATCCAAACAGTCTGAGTTTTCCCACCTCTGTGCCTTTGCTTATGCTATGCCTTCCACCTAGAACATCATCTCCACCTGTGAAAACTCTACACATTTTTCAAGGTCCACCCCCCTCTATAGGATGTTTCCTAACTGCCCCTTAACACAAAACTGGGAGTAATCTCTCCTCTAAACTCTGCACGTTTTGTTTGTACCTTTCTGACAGAGAAGTACATTTTGCCTCCTCCCATCAGTTCTCTGTGGGCTCCTTGAGGCAAGAACAATGTCTTAACCATCTTCATATTTTCCCTAGGAACCAGCATGGTATGTTACACTTTTTTTCTTACTAGACCTATGACATAAACTAGAGAGCTCCTAGAGAAAGATATCCTCTACTGATATAGGTCAGCATCTAGGAATCTGAGAGTGATGGCCAGAGCACTAAGGGGTTAAGTGACTTGTCCAGAGTCACACAGTTATGTGTCAGGTCTTCCTGACTTTCTCTCTGTCCACCATGCCATGCTGCCTCTCATCCCATACAGAGTGGGAACAAAATAAATATTTGTTGAGTGAATGGACAAAAAGTTACCCCCTTTTAGCTTAATTAGCCCACTTCTCTCCACATCCTCCCCCACCATTCCCTCACTAGCACTTCAACAGGGCACACATCCAGCACAGCACAAGGGTGCTTTGGAGGGAGAGGGCAGGCCAGGACTGGAAATCTGCCTACCTTACCTCATAATCAAAAGTGCCCCCCAGGACTCCAATATCCAGATGTAGATTCTTGAGGAGCCCAGTTGTGCTTTGGAGGCTCTGAAAAGGGAGAGAACAAAAAAAGACCTATTGAAACTAAGGAGTTGGAAGAGGAAGTAAAGAAGGGAGGGAGGTGGGAAGAGGGCCATTACTGTGGCAGGAAGGGAAGAGGATGAATGGGCAAGACCCCCAGTCAAACAACCTTGTCAACAATGGGCTAACTCATGATGACAAGGAGAGGTTGCCTACATTACCTGATTATCACTCTCCTCCTCTTCATTGGTCTCCTCCCCAAGAGCCAGCAGGCTAAGAGGGTTCTTCTCCTCATGGATGGAGCCCAGAAGATTCTTGGTGTGGGGAGAAGTCTTGGGGCCTTGTGAAAGCTAAAAAATGGGAGAAAGAAGCACCCAAAGGGAATTAAGACTTGAAAGACTGAGAATGAAAAATACATCAGCACTAAGAGCCTCCCAGGTGAGATCCAATGCTGTGACCACAATTTGCCCCTGTTGCAAAAATTCTCCCCACACAACACAGATCCATAGCATCTCTCAAGACTTAAGTATTCCACAGAGACATCTTTCTTTGGTACTCTCTTTCCCCAAACCTACTGCAGTCTACAACCCAGTCTTTCGGGGAAGCAGAGCAACTGGAGCTAGCTGAGAGGCACAGTCTGATGCCCAGGAAAGGGCACAAATTCAAGCCAAAAAGGAAGCAGTGAGGTCTAATGAGCCAAGTCTTAGTTGCCATCCCAGCTCCATCACTGAATCACTGTGCAACTTCAGGCAAATCTTAACCTCACTCAAGATTCCAATTTGAAAACTGGAGAGAACAAACCCTGCCCTATCCTTTCTTTCAAGGGGGTTAAAGAAGGATCGAATAAACCAAAATGCCCCATTGGGAACTATTAAAGAAGGGCCACGCAAACTTTGCTTGGTGTTACTCAGAAACAATTATCTGGGTGTCTACTTTCATATATATCTGCATCCAACATCATGTTTCTTGTATGACGGTAAGCCTCAGACAATGACAAGAACCTATTCTATCTAGTATAAGGCATAGCACCACATTGCTGAGCAAATGATTAATACTAGTGGTGACTGTGTGCTCGCTGGCTTCTTGGGTTTCTCTGCTATATGCAGATAATTCCAAAATCTTTCTATCCAATTTCAATGTCTTAACTGATCTCCAGGCCCACATTTCTAACTGCCAGCACACCATTACTTCAAGTTCAGCATTTCTATAACCTAAAACATCTCCCTACCCCTATAAGCAGCATTCCTATCCAGCTATTCAGTTTTCTCACTTCTCTTAAAGGCATTCACCTTCTCCCACTGTCTGTGACCTTGACCCTCTGATCCTTCCCTTTCCTTTACCCCTTGCATCCACCCACAGTTAACAAATCTTACCAATTCTTCCTTTCCAACGCGTCTCACATGACCCACTCTATGTAGACAGTTCTAACCAAGCCTCTCTTGACACCTCAGCTATCTTTTCACATACTAGAACCCCAACTCTGGCTTTCTAGATCTGAAACTAAATCAATACTTTTGCTACTAAACCAATACTTCCAATGATGCTGGGATAGGTGTGTCGACCTATGACATACCTATTGGTCGTATATTGCATCCTGTGGCTCCACTCAGCATGCCAGTGACTTTGCAAACCCAAAGATGCCTCCCTGGCTACCACTGAGCTCTATGTGTTATCTCCCCTACTAGAATGTAAGCTCCTTGAGGACAAGAGCTGTCTCATTTCTGCATTTGTATTCCTAGCTATTAGCTCAGGCCTTGGCATATAGTAAGCATTCAATAAAGAAATGCTTTTTCATTCATTCTCAACTTTTCCCTCGCTTTCTAACCCTACTACCACCTGACCTTTATGACCTCATACCTATTTACAAATTATTACCACAGTGTCCTAGGTAGTACCATGGCCCTTGTTCTCTCCTACCAAATTCATCCTAGATACTTCTATCAGATTAGCCTTCAAAAAACATAATTTTCTTTATGTCCCTTTCTCACTTAAAAACCTGCATTGGCTCCCTAATGGTGGATAAAATCCAAATTTCTCCTCCTGGCATTACAAAGCCATTCTTCACCTTCCCTATCTAGCCTTACTGTTCAGTACTTCTTCACATGAATCCTTCACTACAGCCTGGCAAGTCTTCTTATGTCTCCTGAACTTAGTCATTCTCACCTCCCTGTCATTGCTCATGCTCTTCCTGCCATCTGGAATAGCTTACCCTTCTCTTCCATCCAAATTCTACTCATGCTTCAAGACTGAGCCTCCATGCCACCACCTCCACAAAGCCTCCCCTAATGATTCCAATCCACACTGATCTTTCTCTCCTCCAACTCCTATTGCATTAATTGCCTATATCATCCAATTATCAGATGCCATATTGTTTTGTTTTCTAATTGTTTATAGATCACAATTCAGAACAGTATTAGATACTGTATCATTTCCCAATTGCTTTATATGCATATGTCCTATTTTCCCAACTAAACAGTGAGCTCCCTAAAGGCACAAACTGTGTCCTGTATTTTTTCTTATTTCCCTGTACTGTGTCTGCCATGGTACCTAGTACACAGTAGGAGCTACTGGTTGAATTCATCCACCTCCCCATAGCAACCACATAGACAAAGGAGAGAGCATTTACCAAGGCAGTTTCCAAAAGCTTAGGAGATTCCACTGAGCTTCCCAAATTCATACTCATGGATGAACGTAACGTTGGGGCCGAGGCGTCCATGAGACTGCGTAACGGAGCAAGGCCTCCCACAGGTACATGAACTGGAACTAAGGAAGAACCCAAGGCCTAGGCAACACAAAACACCTTGTCATGTATCCTAACAAGCCATGTGGCTCCAGGAATGCTGGAGACAGATATAAAAAAATAAAAAAAAATAAAACCTCTACATTTTGCCCACTCAAATTTAAATTACCTCTGTTCAGAGGCTGCCAATGAAAAATGACATTTAGAAATTAACACTATATTGAGAGTACTGAGAAATAACATGCTGACTTCCTGGTCCCTGTATCTCTTCTGCTGGTCAAGATTAACAGTACTTACTCATTTGGCAGATTTTACCAGGGACTGTTCTCCTTTCAAGCAACAAGTGGGAATATAAGTACCTTTCCCCTTCTGCTGACTGAGGAGAATGTGAAAGAAGCCATACAAAAGGGTGCGATCTCTCTACTTGAAATAGAGATGAAGTGGCTCACTTACTCTTTGCCTGCTGACTGTGCCAGCTTTCATAAATGCCAGCCAAGGGCCAGGGAGACCGCCTAATGTAAAGGAAACAACACTGGAGTAGGAGTCCAGAGACCCAGGGTCAGATGATGCCCCCAGCTAGTCCTTTCCCCATGACCCTGTGCACAGCATTTAACATCCCTGAAGCTCGATGTCTTCCCCTACAAAATGGGGGCACCCTTCATCCTGCCTAGCTCACAGAACTGTCGTATGGTAGAAAGAGAGGTGACTCGGAGAGAGGGAACCTGGCCCCTAATCCTGCCAGTTACCCATGGGGCCCTGAGCGAGTGACAGTTCTCTGGGTCTGTAAAATGAGGAGTGTGTTCCTTCTAGCTCTGTGATTCCCAACCCTTCTGAGTTCTAGTGCTTTCTCTCTATTGATTATTTCCTATTTACCTTGTATGTAGCTTGTTTGTACATAGTAGCTTGCACACTGCCTCCCCCATGAGCCTGTGAACCCCTCAAGGGCAGGGACTATCTTTTGCCTTTTTTTGCATCCCCAGTGTTTAGCAGCACCTAGCATGTAGCCAGTGCTGAATAAAAGCTTACTGACTGACTAATAATGCCAAAAGAAGTAATAAATGTG
Organism: Pseudochirops corinnae; assembly: GCA_028646515.1. Classification (NCBI taxonomy): domain Eukaryota; kingdom Metazoa; phylum Chordata; class Mammalia; order Diprotodontia; family Pseudocheiridae; genus Pseudochirops; species Pseudochirops corinnae. The sequence goes on from CM053588.1 coordinate 110,957,180, forward strand.
AAAACACTTTTTTAATTGTTACATATGGAAGGTCAAATTTCCATCGTCATTATAGGGATAACAATTATTAGGGCCTGTCAAGAGTAAGGTTTTATGGGGCAACTAGGTGGCACAGTGAATAGAGCACCGGCCCTGGAGTCAGGAGGATCTGAGTTCAAATTTGACCTCAGACACTTATCACTTACTAGCTGGGTGACCTTGGGCAAGTCACTTAACCCCAACTGCTCTGCCTTCCCCCCTCAAAAAAAAAAGAGTAAGGTTTTATAAATGGCAATGCTGTCATGACTTTAGAGAGAGTTCTTTAAAATCCTTACTTAGTCCTTTCCCTCGTCGTTTGGGCCTTCTAAGTGCAAAGAGTCTAAGCACAGAGAAGGGGATGCCAGAAAGCCCAGACAACTGATGGTAACAGACAAATTTCCCCCACTCCTCCCCACACAGGCTCAAGGGAGCCAAGGACTGAAGCATCTGGGACCAAAGCGCCTGCTTTCCTTTTCAGAGAACCATTTCTGAACAGAAAGGACAAGAGGGGCTCTTGTCTAAAGAAGTGAGATAAAAGACCACCTAAGAACTAACCTGGGTGAACTAACAGGTGAGGCTGCAGCATGATATCTCATGATAGGGGAGTAAGAGAAGAGGACATAGGAAAGCTTTTCCTGATGCGATAAGAGACCAAGCTTGGGCCTGTGCCTCCTGGCTCTCCTCCCTCCAATCAGTTCCAGTGTGTCAGCAAGCAAAATTCTTCCCGCGTTGTATTTATGGAAAATTACAGACTCCTAACACGGGTAATTCGCTATCATGCTAGGGATTGGGAAAAGGAGACAGGCACGCTGAGGTCTTTGTTCTTCCAAGCCTTTACCAAATCAGTGGTTATCGGGGAAATTACACATTCTTGGCCCCTAGCTAATTATGTTCTACAGATGGCCATTAACTGTGAGTGTGGGGCTTTGGGTAGAGTTGTCCTTCAGAGAGGATAAACTTGCTGCCATTGGGCTAATTAAAACTTCCAGGATAATCTGCAGCTTTATCCGATATTTATAGTCCTAGAGTAGTTATTAACAGCTAACAGAGCACTAATGCATGCCAGCAATTAGGAACCGGAGGCAGCAACTGGGTGAAGTCACAGCTGGGCAGCAACAAGAGGGTAACCAGGCAAATTCAAGCCCACTCTGTCCCACAGTCTTAGTCTATTTGATTTCTTCTGAATTAGTGTAAATCTCTCTGATTTGTGGGAAAACATCCCTGTTGCTTGGTGGTGCCTACTCTATGGAAAGAAGGGAAGCCACAAAAGAAAGGCTCCCTCTTTGTCCCCCCTAGCTGTAGGCACCAGAATCTAGGACCAGGAGGAGGCCATTCACCCCATTTTCTGATGCAGAAAACTAAGAGCAGGGGTGAATGGGAGATTCTGGGTTCTGAAGGACACCCAGGAAATCTGCTAACTCCCTGGTGTTGCAGGATATCAGGCAAGTGACCTAACTTATCTGATGCTGTAGGGTAAGTACACAATTTTAAAACTGTTCCTCTTTCCCATCTCAATTATTTGAAGTCCCAAAGTGACCTTCTACTAGAGAAGGTTCCCCACATCCTAGAAATATACCCACTCATCACTTTCTGGTATCCTGGGGCCAGCAGTAACTATTTTCCTTTGGCCATACACTGGCTTATTTCTCTTTAAAACATTTGTGTGCTAGCACTAAGTACTGAGGGAAAGGCAACCTTGGTTGCCATCTCATGGGAGACCATATAAAAAAGCTATGCATTGCAAGGACATCTCCAAAAATGCCCATAACATGCAGTTAAAGAATCGGCATTCAATGAGGGAAGTATGATGGGGAACCAGCTAATGATTATCTTCAGATTCAAAACCCATTCATAATCTTGAATCTAATCTGCCACCCTCATTCCCCCAGCTGCCATGTCTACATAGCCCCTTCCTCAATTCATCCCTGCAGAGAAGCCTACCTGATTGAGAAGCTGCCTCTTCCCTGACTCTGGAACCAGGCCTCTGCTGGAGTTCAGTTCAGCTTCCTCCTGCCTGTGGGGCCCACTTGCTGCCTGCAGATGGACTTGTTGTGTGGCCCCGTGCCCTTCAGGGACACTGCCTATTGCCTCTGGGCCCTGAAGGAGCTCTGGTGCCCAAGCCACGGGCCCTGACTCTCCCTCGGTGGTTTTAGTTTCCTCTTGTTCACCCTCACTGGGTGACCCAGGTGACCCAGGTGACCCAGCCGCCATATGGCAGACCATGCTAGCAATGTCCTTGCACGGCATCTCCTGCATGCTCTCAGCCAGCAGTGGGCCATTTAGCCGTCTAGAGATCTTGACCATCTGCAGTACGTGCTGATAGAATCTCTGGTCCTCAGAATAGTCTTCGCTTTCTGATCGCTCATCTGTGAAACTCTGAGTATGGACCAACTGGGACTCTAAAAAGGAGTGGGCATGTTGGACCCGTCGGCCAACTCCTAACTGGTCCACTGCCAGCTCTGACTCCCGGGAGCTTTGCAAGTCCCAAGAGAAGTTGTTCACCTCACCCAAGACCTGTGAGCCCAGGTGAGAGTCCAGACTGCTGCTACTGCTACTGTTCTCCAGGTCTAGTTCGGAGGCACTGGGCTTCTGATCTTCATGTGGAAGATCTAGTTGCTGGGAGAGCTCTCTGATCTCCCTGGGAAGAGGCATACTTTCATGGACATTCTCTGAAAGGGCATTCTGAACTGTTTTCTGCACAAGGGGTAGTGCTATGTCTGCACTTAGTGGGAGAGCCAGAAGGTGGCCTGGCGGTCTATCCCGAGCTGAGGTTGCTCGGACCTCAGAGTCACTAAGCTCAGACTCCTTGCAGCTCTCCCGGTCACTCTTGCTGAGGAGCACAGAGGCTTGTCCCATCCATAGTCCCTGGGTCTCTCTTTTACTCCTGCCTTTACCCAAGAGTCCACCTTCCTCAAGGACCTCTTGCTGGTTTAGCTCTTCAGCTGGATTGCTATCTATCAAAAGCAATTTGCCCTTCCTACTTGACAAGAGGTGCTCAGAACTGTAGGGAGACAGGGAGGCTGCATCTCCTGGGCCTGCTGAGAGAGCCAGGTTCCTGCCTTTGTCCCCACTAGGGCCAGTTAGGCTCAATTTGGACAGGTTATAGCAGACCTGCTCCCCTTTTGCTCCCCATGAGCTCTTGATGGCTTCAGAGAGCTTTGAGTTGGTGGAGGATTGACTCCTACTCTCTAACACTTCTGGGCCATCTTGGAAAGGTCTGATGCTTTCAGGGACCTGAGTACCAGATTTCAGCTGCTTGGTCATCATTTCTAGCTCTTCTACTTCAGGGTCTGAAAAGCCCAGGTAAAACTTCTCTGTCAGCTTCTGGTGCTTCTCAAGGACCAACTGGTCACCTAGTTCCGTCTTGCCTGGGGCTGGGGCTCTGCCTAAGATTTTCTCCACATCATCAAAGATCTGGGGGATTCGGGGATGGCCTTTGGACAATGGCTGAAGCTTACATGGCAAAGTACCCACAAGAGGCCAGGGATTGTCGCCCAGCATGCACATGCCCTTCCCTTTCCTAAAGGAGCCCTCACTTTTCATCTGTATCTCCTGTTCTAGGTCCAAGCCAGTGAGCCCAGATGCTGGGAGGGGGGATGGGCCACAGTAGAAGGAGGAAGAAGGTAGGATCCCCTGCTCTGGCTGCATTTCCTAAACAGGCAATATAAACATGTAGAGAAAAATAAAATATGACACTTCAGATTTATATGTTACTTTATTTCTAAGCAAGACAGTCTATGCCCCTGTGAATCTATGGACAGGTACTAACCAAGCTGGGAAAGAAAGCTAAAGACCAATTATTAGCCTGAAAAAGCTTATCGCTGATAAAAGGGCACCAAGCTTATTAGGGCCAATTCCACCTGAACAAAATCAGGCATCTCTCAGGAGACTGAGGAGAGGGAAGAAAATAACTATGGCCTTATCCCGTAGTAACTATCTGATGCTTAAAGCCCACCCTGCTTATGGAAGAGTGTCCCACTGTAATGGGACCTGCCTCCTCTAAAAACCCAATGGGGCCTAAAGCTGCTGGGTTGGGCTCTAACAACCAGCAACAGTGGACTGGCAGAACTAGGATAATCAAATATTCCTCACCTTCCTAAAATAAAGTTAAAAGTGTTTAGAGGGGTAAAGCAAGATGACTTGAGCTAAGATTACACCCAGGATTGAATCCACTATCCTACGGCCATCCTCTGCCCTCCATTCTGATCCACTAAGACTGTCTCAACTACTAGATTAATTATCTTACAGAATACTCTGAACACTCAATACTTTATCAAAGTGAACAATTGATTAACTATTTCAAAATGACATGTTTTATCTTTCTTCTTAAAGGAATGGGACTTGGTACCATGCCTGATAGATTTTTAAAAAAGACCAGGAGAATACACAAAACTTGAAAAGAGTTTGGGGGGCAGGGAGAATGGGGAGGAGAATCTGACCTGACAAGTAACTACTATAAGGTAATTCCTGGAATATATGCCCTATAATGAGCAACTTGGGGGAGGAAGGGAAGATGGGGAAAAAAATCACATCACTGAGCAGGCAACACTAGACTGGGAAGAGAAGCTACAGACTCAAAAATAAGGTCATCAGGCAGGCACGAGGGACGGCTGAATCCCTATGCCTAAATCCTGACTGAAGTAAGTAAATATATAGACTGATTTTACCACCATCTTTCCCTCCCACTGACAAGTTAATTTAACTATCTCATTTTCTGGCTGGCTATTTGTCCCCGTCTCTATTTCTTGGGGCACATTTAGGACACAGCTTTAAAGCAGTGGGAAAGCCATTCCATTTAGCCATCTTGCCCTCTTAGCAATCTTTCCTTGAAGACCATTCCATGATAGGAATAGAAAACATCACTTTGCAGACTGAAATAAAACTTGAGCTTCAGGAAAGCTTTTCTCAGTCTAAGCTTATCTGATGTCCATTTCCTCGAGGCAAGTTGTTTGAGCTAAAACAGGACTTCTTTTCCAGTTTCTATTTAGGTTTCCAACTGACATGGAGGAAGATCTAGCAAGAAAGATTGATGCCAACAGAAATTTTGAAAGCCAAGACTGACCAGAAGTAAAAAACACAAATAGAAAAATAAACCTCCAAACAATCAAGAGTGGACTATACTACTATTGCTGTTGTTCCTAACAGTGTCTTTAATTTCATAGTCCTGGAAGAAACATTCAAAAGTATATAAAGCCCCACCAGCTTCGGTCTTGCACCCTTTAGATGCCAGCAAACTGTGACTCACTGTGGGAGTTCTGGGAGGTTCTTTGTCCTTCTTGTCTTTCTTGTCCTTCTTCTTTTTCTTATCTTTCTTTTTGATGGCACCAGTAGTTAACAGCTTTCCCCGTTCCTGGATTACCAGGTTGCGATAATGCTCATCACATGGATGTTCCCACATGGACTGTCCATTGGCGAAGTTGAAATAGTAAATATCACCTGTGATATCCTGGCTGTAGAGAAACATAAATTGTTGACCAATGTCTTCCCAGATCTGAAAACTACTTTTTAAAAAACTGAATTATTGTGTTGTTAGAGACACCGTTCTGTCAGGGATGGAGAGTCAGTTTATTGGCCAAAAGGACTGGGTTTCATTCCCTATTAAGTCAATGATTTTCAAGAGAAATGTGGTCCTTTGTTCCCCCATAGATGAGCACTTTTGTGGACAGAGCAGTATAAACAAAGGTCTTATTTCCAGAGATCAGGCTTTACTTAAAATGGTTTATTACTTGTCTAAAGGAAAAAATTCATGGTGAAGTTTTAATCATGCATGTGAAATTAAGTTATTGAAGATAACATCAGGCCACACCAATGAAGTTCAGCATCCAGGATACTTCGTAAGGTTGTATGAATACAAAGAAAAGTGGGAGAAGAGTTCCCTTGAGCATGTGTAAGCCCAGGGTAATGCATTTATGCATTGAAAAAATGAAAAACTACAAATTATCTTATGATACTAATATCAAAATTATGGAATCTCAGCTATCATTTACTACAATATGAAAGGGCCCCAGGAGTCAGTGTAGATTATTCCTTATAGACATTATCCAACACGTTATTTTGGGCAAAAAGGCCAAAACAACTGCTGGAATTCATTAGGGAGATTACTGGAAATGAAACTTTATCTCACTTTTTTGCAAATCCATAATGCACCTACATTTATCATACATTTATCACACATTCCTAATCACTCTACTTCATGAAAGATATAACAGAATTAGAAAAAGTCTGGAGAATAACCAAAACAATCAAGGTAATCTGGGGTGGTCGTGGGGCTATAATAATAACAATAGTAACAGCATTTATCTAGTGCTTTAAGGTTTTCAAAATGCTTCATGAATATCATCTCATCTCATCTTCCTAGCAACCCTTGTAGGTTGGTGCTATTATTGTTCCCATTTCACAGATTAGGAAACTAAGGCAGGCAGTGGCTATGAGACCCTGGGCAAATCACTTAACCTCTGGACCCAGTTTTCCTGACCTCCAGCATTCTCTCACTGTATACCTAGGTGCTATATAAGAATAGGCTAAAAAAAATTAGGACTTCCACCTATAAAATCATAAATAGCATAAGTACTACCAGAGAGATAGCATGGGCTTGTTCACCAATTCCTGTAATGAAAAGACAAGGAGGAAACACTCCTGGAGGTGAGTTTTATCACAAATTAAATAAATGCTACTTTACACAAATAAAAGGCATAAAAGTCATCACCAAAGATGGGTATGACCAGAAGTAGCCTAGCCAAGTGTTAAGAATTAAAGAACAGATGGACAACCCTGGTGATACAATAGTACCTGGCTATTAAATGAATCAGACAACTAGGTGGCACAGTGGATAGAGTGCCAGCCCTGGAGTCCAGAGCACCTGAATTCTAATCCAGCCTCAGACACTTACTAGTTGTGTGACCCTGGGCAAGTCATTTAATCCCATTTGCTTCAGTTTCCTCATCTGGAAAATGAGCTGAAGAAGGAAATAGAAAACCACTCCAGTATCTTTGCCAAAAAATACAAAACCTAAAACAAATGGAGTTGTGAAGAGTAGAGAATGACTGAAACAACTCAGGAACATTATTAAATGAACCAGGGAAATATCTCCAACACATTACATGGCTCTTCTATGAACATTTTTTGAAAGACTGGATAACAAGCACCTGAGTGGAGCTACATCCAAGTACTACTTGACACGGTGAGTAATAATTTTCACACCTTACTGAAGGAAGGTTGAGCCCCTATGTGCCTCTTTGGTGGACAAGGCAAGGCCAGAGTGGTTTTAGTCCTACTGCTCAACGTGAGGGCACATGTCCTTAAGTAAACCAAAAAGGGCACCCAGAAGGTCAGGAAGGTTGAGTCTAGACAGGAGGCAGTATATTTAAAGAATATGATCCCAGAACTGAATAGGAGGAAGAGTGGGTTGGATTACATTTTACAAATTACATAGCACTTTTAACAAGCCCAAGATGTTCATGACACAAAAATCCATTTTTAGCACTGATATTCTTCCAGGGAATATAGTACATGGCTACAAATCAGGAAACAGCATGACCTCCAAAAAATCAAAATTCTGAGTGTCCTAAAGAGATATGGTACGTGTAGGGAGGTTACAGAACATCACCAACAAGATAGTAGTCAGAAAATGCATTAGAAAAGGAGACAGTCTAGTTATGCAGGAAGAACAAGGGAAAACATATGAAAAGCCTGGTCATGGTAGTGTTATGTCAAAAAGCCTAGAAATCTACATCTGGTAGACCTTACATTAAAGATCTATAGAAGGGAATGGACAAGGGTGAGTGAGCATGGATCAACTGACAGCCTTCTGTACCAATGGAAGTACTACATCAATGAGACTAGACACCCTGCAAAACATACGTAGTAAGTATACTAAGTATACAAATGGTACAGTAAATATAGTATTCATATACTTTGTATATATTATACCTATACTATGTATACGAAGATACTATATTATTCCAATGCATAGTACTGGCAGAAAAAACATATGTGTGTGTGTGTGTGTGTGTGTGCGCGTATTTTAAAGCTTTAAATTTACAGGAGACAGAAATAGAAAGCACTTTGTGAATCTCAAAGTGTTATAGAAATGTTATTACTACTTTACAACAACAACTACTCCTACTCCTACTTCTACGGGAAAATACAGGATGCTTGGAATGATAGACCTGATCTCTGAGATTCACATCAAGGATGGCATCTATACCCTTCCTTCCATAACATGTTTATTGGTGCTTAGCCAGAGACAAAATCATGGGCTGGTTGGACCACAAATCTGACCTGGGATGGTCACAACTCAGCCTCCGCAGGGCAGCATTCCAGGGACACATTATATCAACCTTGAGGGTAAGACAGACACGTGAACCAGTAACAATGTCTAGCCAGCGCATACAGAATGTTACTTTTATATATTTTCCTCCTTCACTAACTGCTCAAGAAGAGATAGTCACTTAATGCAGGTCTTGGGCTTCCACATCCTAGGGCCTAGTGATGGACCCCAAAGCATGCCTACTTACCATGGTTTCCACTCGACAGGGAGTGGAACCACAATGCCTTCTCGGGCCAGCCACATTAATTCTGGTTCACTGTTGGGATCAATTCCAATTTCCCTGGCAAATTCAAAAATTTCTGCAGGAAGAGAACAATGGAAAAGGCAATAAGCATCATTCTCACAAGATGTGCTATTCTCACACTTCAAGAACATAGGTTTCACAACAGGAGCAAGAAGAGCACGTCTCTCTGTCTTGGTGGGTCCATCTTTTGTACTTCAAAGGTGCTCAACAGATTCTGAGGATGTTCATTTATCCCAAGTACCTTGTTTTACAGATGAGGAGCCTGAGACCCAGAGGAGGACCCAGAGGCCTGGAGTCGCACAGGGATATTAAATAACTGGAAAACTTCTGTCCTTAGAGTCTTGAAGGAAGAAGAGATCATACTTAACTATGGGGTCTAGGTTAAGAGTAATTTTGCTTGGGGGCAGAGGGAGGGGTGAGAGAGAAGATCCTCCAGGTGAACCTAGTCATTAAGGGCCATTAGGGACAACAAAACCATAAAGCTGAGGGCAGAAATCTCAGGTGAAGAAATGGTAAAGATGGCAAGACTTTGGGGAAATTGGGACACTGCTGACAGGAAGGTGTCAGACATTAAGAGCTGGACTTAGAATCTTAAGACCTGGGTTCAAATTCTACCTCTTATATCTCCAAGCTATTTGACTATGAAGAGATCACTCCAAGTCTCTGAGTTAAGACGTATCTACTAAGTAGTATACAGGTTACAATGGAAAGAGCCCTCACGTTAAAAGAACCACATCGGCTGGCACTGAGAATGTAAGTTTACTGGGGCAGCTAGGTGGTGCAATGAATAGAGCACTGGCCCTGGAATCAGAGAGACCTGAATTCAAATTCCACCTCAGATACTTACTAGCCTCTGGGTGACTCAGTTAACTTCTCTTAGCCTCCAATTCCTCATCTGTACAATGAGGATAATAACAGCCCCTGCCTCACAGGGCTATTGTGAAGATCAAATGGGATGACATGCCAAGTGCTTTACAACCCTTAAAGCTCATTACGTATGGATATGTATGTCTACATGCATACATATACATATGTTAGTTATTTATTTTATTACATATGTTATTAATATTTTTAGCACTTTAAAGCAGAAACCTTCAGTTTTTCCCTCCATTTTTGGGAATTCTTGCTTTCCTCTTGCCTCAGTGGTCCATTCCATCCCACAATTCCCTCCTTCCACCCAGGCTTCTTCTTACAATTCAGTACCTTGTTCACTGGGGATGTAGGTCTCATCATAGTCTTCTTCCAGTACCAGCTGGTCCCCTATGCGGATAGGTCGCCCCGCCATGTTTTATCTGGGTCCCCAGACCTAGATCCAAGAGACAGATCCCAGAGGAACAATCAGTGGACAGGAAACAAAGGTCATGTTTGGGGTAGTTCATACAGTACACAGGGAAAGTCAAGCAGCCCCCAATCCAGAGTTCTCCAAAAACCAGAGTTCCTCAAGAAGGTAATAAAGAACTCAAATCCTAGGCCCACCCAGGTACCAAGCACTCTTCAGGGGATACTGAGGTAGGGCTGAATTACCTCTTGTTTATGAAGGAAACAGGGTGATCAGTCTATTAGCATTTATTAAGCACCAACTATTTGCCAGGCATTCTGCGATGCTTTGAGGATAAATAAAAGAGGTAAAAAAAACAGTCCCTGCCCTCAAGGAATTCACAATCTAATGTGGGAGACAACAAGCAAATAAATATGTACAAAGAAGCTGTGCACAGGAAAAACAGAAATTAAAAAAGGGAAGGCTTTAGATTTCACTGGAGTTGGGAAATGCTTCCTGTAGAAAATGAAATTTCATTTGGAACTTGAAGGATTACCAGGGAAGCTAGGAGATGGAGATGAGGAGAAAGAGCATTCCAGGCATGGAGGACAGCCAGAGAAAACAGCCACACCCAGAGCCAAGAGATGAAGAATCTTTGTCATGGAACAGCCAGGAGGCCAGTACCACTGGATTGAAAAGGACATGCTGGGGAAGTGTAAAAATACTGAAGAGGGAGGTGGGGGTAGGTTAGGAAGGGCTCTGAATGCCACACAGAGCATTTTGTAGCTGCTCCGGGAGGCAATAGGAAGCCAATGAAGTTTATTGAGTAAGGGGGTTACATGATCAGATTTGCATTTCAGGAAAATCACTTTAATGGCTGAATGAAGAACAGATTGGAGAGGGGAGACAGTTAAGGCAGGAAGACCCACCAGCAGCCTATTGCAATAATCAAGGCATGACGTGATGAGGGTCTGCACTAGAGTGGTGGCAGTCTCAGAGAGAAAGGGGTATATATGGGAGATGCTGTAAAGGTGAAGTTGACAGGCCTTAACAACAACTTGAATGTGGGGAGTGAGAGACAGTGAGGAGCTGAAGATGACACCTGAATTTCCAGCCTGAGAGACTGGTTGGATCCACTCACCCTTTCTTTCAAAGCCTTGCTAAACAAGTCTGAATACCAAAAAAAGAGCTGGCAGCTTGGCCCTCATGGGGGCCTAATATTCCAGTCTATAACACTGAAAAACACCACCCTCTCTTCTCACTGCTCAAATATGTACCCTCTTCTACTCATGTAGTCCTGCACTTATACAGTCCACAGACATCCATTTATATACAGATAAAAACTCACATGTTCTTAAATAAGAGTGGGAGACCCAGGTCAGGAAAAGCCCTATTTGTCTCTCAAGAACCATAGACAGTTCATGCCTTATCCTATAAGTCAACTAAAACAGAACAAACCAGGAGACTGCAGCTGTACAGATACTGATCTTTTTAGAACGGCAACCTATATATACTATGCTGGGGGAACAGGCAGGCCAGAAATGGAACACTTGGATCTAAATGTCAATGAATGGTCCCAACAGCAAGACTTAGATGGCTGCCCTGCGATCCCAGGACCTGGACTCTTCCAGCTTCCCTTCTCCTCAGAAGCTACCAGGTGACAGAATGGAAAACAGTACACAGAATTGCTTATTCCCAAGAGCAATAAATGGAAAGTTGTCTGTTTCCAAAGAAGCCAGTGTTATCAAGGATTATTCTCTCTATTACACAGTTGGCTAAACTGAGATAGAGATTTGTTCCAGGGAGGAAGGAAGTGCTGGCATACTGAAATCAGGTAACATGCCAATATAATGCTCAGGCCTCCACAATCAAAAAGCAATCTAAGGAAGTGCCAGGAACCATCCAAAGGAATGAGATACCTCAACCACCAAAACTCATCAGTGCTCCTGCTTTCTGACAAGAGAACAGTTAGACTTTTGTATGATGGGCTGTGGGGTCTCAGCCTTGTAATTGAGGTGAAGAGTAGGAAAGGAAGGTATGAGAGGAGCAAAAAAGAGAAGAAGGAACAGAGGCCAAGACACTCCGTGTACTGAGCATCGTCAGAATTTTATACTGTATACCAGTGAGTATAAGAAAATGATCTATGTGTCCTCATCCTACATCTCCTGTCCTTGCCTGCTCTCTAAGCTTAAAACTGAGTTATATTCAACTTGTTTAAGAAATCAGGAAAAACCTAGGTAATAAAAACCCCTGGAGGGGCAGCTGGATGACACAGTGGAGTCAAAAGGACCTGAGTTCAAACGAGATCTCAGACACTTAACACTTAATAGCTGTGTGACCTAGGCCAAATCACTTAACCCCAACTGCCCTGCCTTCTACCCTCCAAAAAAAAAAAAAAGATAAAAATCCCTGGATAATCAAAAAAAACTTTATTTTAGCAAATAACTTTCACTTCCTTTGGAAGTAAATCTTTTGCCAGAACCACTGTCAAAGAATAGCATGAATGAGTTCATTTTTCCCTTTTCCTTCCTCATCTTATCAAACCCTTAGGAAAAGGTGTAATAAAAGTCAAAAAACAGTGAGATGAATGAGAAACAAGTCCAGGATATCAACCCCAAAATAAAGAGTGGGTTTTAGTAAGGGAAATAGGTGATGGGAGAAATCAGATTACCGAGGGTTGCTGCATTCTAACTTCAACCAGTTACTCAAGTGTAAACCCCAGGAACTAGAAAAGAAGTGATTATCACAGTGTATAATCTCATTCAAAACTTAGTCCCTCTGATTATATAAAATTAAAAATGTTTTGCACAAACAAAACTAATGCAACCAAAATTATAAGGAAAACAAAACTAGAGGGGGGGAAGATTTTGCAACAAGTATTTTTAATAAAAGCCTCATTTTTCAAATATATAGAGAACTGAGTCAAATTTATAAAAATACAAGTCATTCCTCCAATTGGTAAATGGTCAAAGGATATGAACACGCAGTTTTCAAAGAAATCAAAGCTATCTATAGTCATATGAAAAAATGCTCTAAATTACTACTGATCAGAGAAACGCAAATTAAAACAACTCTGAGGTACCACCTCACACCTTTTGGGGAGACTAATATGACAAAAAAGGAAAATGTTGGATGTTGGAGGGGATGTAGGAAAACTGGGACACTACTGCACTGTTGGTGGAGTTGTGAAGTGATCCAACCATTCTGGAGAGCAATTTGGAACTATGCCCAAAGGACTATAAAACTGTGTATAACCTCTGATTCAACAATACCACTGCTATATATATAAATGCATATATATATATATATATATATATATATATATATATATACATATATACATATATATATATATACATATGTATATATATATATATATATCCCAAACATCCAAAACAACAGGGGGGAAAGGACCTATTTGTACAAAAATATTTATAGCAGCAACTTTTGTGGTGCTAAGAATTGGAAATCAAAGGAATGTCCATGAATTGGGGAATGACTAAACATGGTATGGTATATCATTGTTAAGGGAATATTATTGTGCTATAAGAAATGACAAGCAAGATGATTTCAGAAAAACCTGGACTTACCTGAATTGATACACAGTGAAGTGAACAGAACCAGGAGAACACTGTACACAGTAACAACAATATTGTTCATCACAGAACTGTGAGTGACTTGTATATATTAACAACAATATTGTTCAATGAAGAACTGTGAATGACTTAGCTATTCTCAGCAAAACAATGATCCAAAGCAATCCCAAAGGACTAATGATAAAGCATACTCTCTGCCTCCAGAGAAGGACCAATATTGATTGAATACAGACTGAAGCATGCTATTTTTCACTTTCTTTTTTGTCTTTTATTCAAGTCTTCTTGTACAAAATGACTGATATGGAAATGTTTTACATAACTGCATATGTATAACCTATATCTGACGCTTATCATCTCAGGGAGGGGGAAAGGCAGTGATGGAGGGAGGGATAGAATCTGGAACTCAAAGCTTTAAAAAAAAATGTTTTAAAATTGGGGGAAAAAAACAACTTAGCTCCTCTATTAAGCTTCCCTCATTAAAACATTGACCCATCATCCCTTTGAGTCCTTGATCCTCCTTTCCATATGTTCATGTATGCCATACATACACATAGTGTATTCTTCTCAGCGTCATATTCTCTCATCTGTATCTCCCTATTGCATCTAATCCAGAATTCTACAAACAGTGGGTGTTGAGTTCCTAACCCCATAAACAGAATCTCAGAGTCTTAAAAGTCATCTAGGATCATGTTTAGAACTGGAAGGTGCTTCAGAAGCTCTCTAGTCCCATACTCTCATTTTATAGATGAATCAACTGAGATCCAGAGATGCCCAAGGTCACACAGCATCAGAAACCAGGTCTGAACCCAAGTCCTGACTCCAGAGCAAGTGTTCAGGTTCAGGAGGCTGTGCCACCAATTCACTCTCTCAATATAGAGATCCCATAGATAGAAACCCTGAAAGGTGGACATCTCACCCAAACCTAAATACTTCCAGTGTTGGAGTGCTCTCTACTTATCCAGACCATCCATCCTACTGACAGGCTACTATCATCTTTAGGAAGTTCTTCCTTGAACTAAGTGTAAATCCTGTCTCCTTATAAAATCCACCCATTGATCCTAGCTTTACCTTGATCTAGAGAAACACTACCAGTCAGTAAATAAACATTTATTAAGTTCCTACTATGTGCCAGGCACTGTGCTAAATGCTGGAGATGAAAATATAAATAAAAACAAAGAGGGTCTCTGCCCTCCAGGAGCTTACAATCTAAGGAGGGAAGACAAAATACAAAAGACATTTCTTTTCTTACACAAAGGAGTCCTTCCACTATTTGAAGACAGCTATCCTATCACTCCTAAGTATCTTCTTCCTCCTGCTAAAGAGCTCCAAACAACTGTTCCTTCTGTGACTCGATTTTCATAACGTACCCCTGCACTCACTGAAGACACCGACAAACTCTGTCCATATATCCACTAAGGTTTGTAACACTACACACCAACAACACAGTCATACTGCAACATACAACTAGGAATGTTTGCATATGTATCCATTACAAACACTATGCAGGTCCCCAGGCCTTTTCAAATACATCCTAGGCTACACTTCTATGGAATAAAGAACCTAGAAATGAGTGGTCCCTGCACATTGGCCTTCTCCATATGCAAACACATCTGTCTCGGCATACAGGAGACCCTCCTTGCACACTCTCCCTCATGCAGACACCTATCTAACTACACTGAAGACCCCCTTGCACACTCACACACGAAAGCAGACACAAGTATATGGAAGACTTCCCCTTTGCACACTCACCCTTGAGCATGCAGGCATACTTGCCCACATACACCAACGATTCTCTTCCCTTACACACTTGCCTTAGAACACATGAAGACACGCCTGCTCACATAATACAGACGACCCCAGTCCCTTGCAACACTCGCCACTGAGCTGGCACGTAGACACACCTGCCCACATACACCAACAACCGGCCGTGCACACTCGCCCTCGCGCATGCACACAAACACACCGACGACCTCCTTCCCTTGCACACTCACTCTCGCACAGATGCCCTGGCCGAGCTCCCGAGCTCCCGAGCTCCCGAGCTCTCCGGCTCTCGCGCCCACAACCGGCTCCCAGGCACACGCACTCTTGTACAATCAACATCCTCCCCTCCGAAAGCCACCAAACCTCGTCCTCGAAGACGTCCTCACCCGGCCCCGGGTGCTCCCCCTGCCCCGGGAAGCTCGGCCCTCCGGTTCCGCGCCGTTTCCCCTGCACCACCCCGGCTCCCCGCTTCCAGGGACGCCGGGGTGTTGCCCTGCAGCGGCCAACAACTACTTCCGGGATGGGGACGAGCCTAGCAACGGAAAATCCCGCCCATAGCCCTAGCCTATAGGTCTTCTGGAGCATCCGGTAGCATTGGATTGGCTGAAAGACCCATCAGATTATGTGTGGACCTAGTGCATCACCCGTTGCCCGACGGAGATTGTAGTTCAGAATAATCGATGGGCGTTAGTTTGGAGTTCCGTAGTGGAAAGTCTGGGCATCGGAACGTAAACCCAGGATGAAAAGAAGCAACCTACTGTATTTCTACTGTCCATTAATTAAGCAGTAGCTTGATTAACTAATTATCGCCTTCACATGAATACATCTCCAAGAGTCATGAAACTTTTAATATTCATAGGATGATGAGAGTTAGAGCAGGGAGTTTAAATATCATTGGGTCCAACTCCCACATTTTACAGAGGAGGAAATTAAGATCAGATACTAGATCTCTTACCCAAAATCACATCTACTATGTAGTTCAGCAGTAAACAAACATTTATTAAGCAACTATTGCGTATGAAAACAGAAAAGTTTAAAAGAGACAGAGGTCTCTTAGAACTTACAGCCTAGGAAAGCGGTAAGACACAAACACAGATAAATATGATGGATTCTGTATTTAACTACCAGGAATATACTGGAAGGAAGCAACTTATTAAAACTATTTGAGCAAAGATGTTTTATAACAGTGCTCTATATGAACATAGAACGGACCTCACTCCTGTCTCCTCCCTCTTATCACTTCTAGTTCTGAAAAAGAACATTCAAATTCACAATACCACTTTTTGTTCTATGTTCTATTCACTATCCTTGTGACTTTCCTGGCTAAAACACCCCCTTTCTGGTCACCATTTCACTAGATGTATTGTCTTCTTTTATTAGACAGCAAGTTCCTTGAGGGTAGATGCTATCTTGCTTTTTTCATTTGTATCCCCAGTACCTCAAACATTGTAAGCACTTAGTAAATACCTTTTCATTCGTTTATTCCATATAATAAGGAAAAACTGAGAAAATAATACATAAAGTTAAACCATTCCCTCCTTGGATATGTAGACTGTTTCCACTTTTTCCTCATTATACATTACACAACTATAAAAATAATTATACAAATGGTTCTTTTTTTAAAAAAAATTAATTATTTCCTTAAAATATAATACCAATTATTTGGCTTGAGAGAGTTTTTCACTCTAGGTATAGAATATCAAGAGACAGGCTCAAAATAACATTGAAGCTGTGGACTTATTTTGTAACTTTCTCCTCTATGATGTCTTTGCTCCATAGCAACCTTGTGAGAGAGAAGGGCAAGGAACTTTTTCTCCATATTGTAGATGGAGAAGTTGATATGCTACAAAGTTAAAGGGCCTGCCTTTGATCAGACAACACATCAATAGTAAAAACTGAAGGAGCACTCTCTCACTAAGCTGGTGTCAGTCAGTCATTCAATCAATAAACATTTATTATGCACCTACTACATGTACTGCACTAGGGATAGCAAGAAAGGTATAAGGTAATCCCTACTGGGAGACAACATGCAAACAACTATGTACAAACAAGCTATAAATCTATACATAATCCATAAAAATCTATAAAACTATAAATTGAAGTAATGAACACAGGGAAGACACCAGTAATAAGGGGATTGGGAAAGGTTTCTTTTAGAGAGTGGGAGAAATTTAGAGCAAATAAGGAGAAGACAAGGAAAGGAAACTGAAGGACTTAATTGTTAAGACCTTGACCTAGTTTCTTCAAATGTAAAATGGAAATGATTGCCAATCAAGAAGTATTTATTAAGCACCTACTATGTTCTAGGCACTGTGCTAGGTGCTAAAGATCCAAAGTACAAAGAATGAAAACAGCTTAAATATGAGATGAATAAATACAGATGCATACAAAATAGTTAAATACAAGGTCTTTTGGGAGGAAGGGTACTAGCAGTTGAGGAAATTAGGAAGGGCTTCCTACAGAAGACGGCGCGTAAGCTGCATCTTGAAGAGAGAGACTACAAGGCTTCATAGGATTGCTATAAAGAAATCACTTTTAAAACTTTAAAATACTATATAAATGTGACTTATCACCATATTATTTGAACAGAAAGAATCCTTATATATCTATAATGATAGGGTAGAAAAGAGAATATCTCACATAAAGCAGGGAGAGAGACTAGATAACTTTGGGAACACTTAGCCAATTTGGGATTCACAGAATCTCAGTTTAAAATATCTCAGAGTATATCTAATCTAATCCATACCTGAAAAGGAAAGCCTTCCACAACATTCCCAAAAAACAGTTACTTCATCTTGAAGAACCTGAAAAGGGGTAGCTCATTTATCATGTCATTCCATTTCACTTTTGGAAAACCTTTCATTATATAGAACCAAAATCTGCTTCTCATCAATTTCTACCCCTTAGTCCTAGTTCTGTGCTGTGGATCAAGATGAACAAGTCTAATCCCCATTCTGTATGACAGCCCTTTAGATCACTGAAGATGGTCATGATGCAGACTCTTAGATCTCTTTCCAGTTAAATACATCCAGAAAATTAACATGAATTGACGCAAAGTGAAGTGAACAGGACCAAGAGAATATTGTACACAGTAACAGCAACATTATGCAGTGATCAACTATGAATAACTAGTTCTTCTCAGAAATACAATGATCCCAAACAATTACAAAGGACTCATGATGGAAAAATGCTGTCCACATCCATAGAAAGAACTGATGGAGTCTGAACGCAGATCAAAGCATACTATTTTCACTTTCTTTTTTTTTTCCCTGTGATCTTTTCCTTTTGGTCTATTTTCTTTCACATGATTAATATGGAAATATGTTTGACATGATTGCACATATATAATCTCTTTTAAATTCTTGCCTTTTTAGGCAGGGGAGAAGAAGAAAGGAGGGACAAAATTTGGAACTAAAAAAAATGTTTAAATAAATGTTAAAAATTGACTTTACATGTTATTGGGGGGAAATGCTATTAAAAAAGAAAGTTTCTTCTGAAGCATAATCTCTAGGTCCCTTGCCATTTTGGTCACAGAATCACTGAGTTTTAGAACTGAAAGGCTCTTCAGCAGTCATCTAGTCCAACCCCTTCCACAAAAGAGAACCTCCCCTCCACATACCCAAAAAGTAGTCAGCCAACCCCCAACTGAATATCTCTAGTCAACAAGTCAGCAAGCACTTAGTAAACACCTATCGTTAGCCAGTCCCTACTATTGAGGATCTCATAGTGTAATGGAGGAGATAATATGAAAATAACTTCTTACAAGCAAGATATATCAGAAATAATCTGTAGAGAGAAAGCACTAGCATGAAGGGGAATTGGGTCAGTGAGGGGAAACCTACTACATTCTGAAGCAACCCATTATACTTTCTAATAGTTCTAATTGTTAGGAAATTTTTCCTGACACCAAACTTATATTTGCTCCTAGTTTTGCCCTCTGGGGCCAAACGGAACAAGTCTGAGCCCTCTTCCTTGGCCTTTGAAATACTTAATGACAATTGCCATGGCCAAGCCTCCTTCCTTGTGGATGCAGAGTAATAACTTTATCAAAATTTATCTATAACCTTCAGTCTTAGAAAGTTACCTGAAATACTAAGAGATTAAATGACTTGTTTGTGGTCATACAACTAGTATGTACTATGGACAGGACTTGAAATGAGGGCTTTCTATCTCCACAACCCACCTACCCTCTATACTATGCAGTCTCTCAAAAGTACCAGGTACCATGCAAATGCCCTTACTGATGGTATTACTATTATTATTGTGACTACTCATGTCCTCATTTATCCCTTTTAACCATTTTGAGCCCTTCTTCTCAATTCAAAGATTATTTTCATTAGTAAGGAAAATAGGAAGTATCTCAAAATCCTTCTTCCTTTTCTGTATCCAATCCATCTGCACAGTGATCCCATCCCTTCTTTGATCTTCCTTTTGTTTCCAACCAAGCTTTGAAAAAGTCCTCATCCATTGTTCTTTCAGTAGCTTCAACTTACAATGAGCTTTAGTGTTCCTGACATCATTCTTACAAGGATCCCACCACACTCTTCCATTCATCTCCTGTTACCTACCCTTGCTTCCATCTTTTGTTCTCCTTTAAAAGTCTAAGCTGGTTGTTAAATTTCTCAGGTATCTGTATCAGTCTCTCTAGTCTTTGTCTTTTGATTTGGACAGCAGCCAGATAGCAGAGTGTTTTTCTTTATATTTTTAGAATTTCATTCCTCTCCTGACTTGATTTCTTGTCCTTCCTCTGAACTCTGAAACACAGTCTCCCAAAATCTAAGCTGCAAATCAGACTCTGTTTGGCTTCCTCCTCTTCTACCACAAACTCTAGATTGGAATAGAGTAAGTGATTGCTTTCCCCTGAAGTTTCTACCATTCTACTTTAGCAACTTCTACTTTGGAATGGAGTAGTGGACAGAGAACTAGCCCTGGAGCCAAGAAGACTTCAGTTCAAATTTCACCTCTGGAACACACTGTGTGACCCTGAAAAGGTTCCTTCTTCTCTGTTCCAACTGGTCTCCAAGATCCAAAATTGCAGAAAAGGTGTTAACCTGCATTGGTAAGAATTTTCTCACTGACTGTTGATCGCATCAGTGAAATCACAGGTACTATCACTATCTCTATCTCACTGTCATAGGTACTATTACTATTCCAGCTTACCGAGGAAAAAATGTTGTATTTGATATCAAAAGATTTAGGTTCAGATTCTATCTCTACTGCTTTCTATCTCTGTGAATTTGAGCAAATTGCTTGATTTCCCTGGACTACAGATTACTCCTCTGTAAAATAAGATGAATGGATGAAGTGACTTCTATGGTCCATTCCATGAGAAAGCTAGGTGGCACAGTGGGACCCTGGGCAAGTCAAGTAACTTCAGCCTGCCTCAGTTTCCTCAACTGCAAAGTGAGGGTAATAATAGGACCTACATCACGGGATTGTTGTGAGGATCAAATGAGATAACATTTGTAAAGCACTTAGAGCTTTCAATCTGTAATCTTTATAGGCTAGCATACCACTTCCTCCCATTTTCCCCTTAACATTTTGAAGAAATTACCCTCCAGGCAAGTCATAAGTTTATCAGCAGCTCCGCTTTTAACTCAGCAAGCTCAAAGAGCTGATATCACCCTTCAATTACTAATTTATCTTGTCAAATGCAGGGGGCTTTCTTTTATACCATGCAAATAGCATGCTTCAAAATTAAATAAAGTGACTATGGAAGAACACCGTTTGGTGGATTACCTATAGCATTCCCCACCATCTAAAAGACAGCAGAAAAACCCTGACTAGCTTCCTCCCAACCTTTCATTTTCTAATTGAATCCTCTCCTCTTTAATTTAAAGTTATTCTTCATGATTTTTTATTATCATCACTAACCATGTTTTTATT
>CM053588.1:110978371-111042528 GCA_028646515.1 Pseudochirops corinnae
CAAAACGAGAAAGTGAGACACCCTAAACTTCCCCCTCCCACCCCCCCCCCCCCCCCCCCCCCCCCCCCCCCCCCCCCGGCCAACTCTTCTCTCCATTAACACCAACAATCAGAGAGCTATTTGTTGGCACCTTTCTCTCTTCCTTGCTGACCCCTCCCTGCCTTCCAGGACCAAAATAAACTTTTGCCTCCCAGCCTCCCCAAAGAGCTGGTTTCTTCTCGGCAGAGGGCATCCAAGACTGCCTAACTTGCCCCGGAAGCTGGGCTGGCTGTCAGGGGAAGACTACACTTCCCAGGAATCCCCGGGAAAAGCAAAAACCCTTTGGCTTTGACAGCAGCCGCCACAAGTCTTTCCGCCTTCCCAGCCTGGATGGGAGCTGGGGGATTATGGGGGCCTGACCAGAAAATGAAGGTTGTAGGAGCCTAGAGCCCCAAGCAGCCCCTACCACCTCCCCTACCCGCCTGCTCATGCTGACGTCTACCGAGAGGACAAGAAAGAAATCTATCTGCTCAACATGCCCAGCACTCTTATCCCCCAGGGGCCCTGAGCTTCCCCCTTCCAGATGCCTGATGGGGCTACATGCCTGTCTAGATGTGGCGCTGGGCGCTCTCTCTTACACTCAAGCAATTTCTTTCTCTGTCCTATGCCTGCAGCCTGAAGTATGAAGGCAGCTGAGTGATCCTGTTGGGTGTGGGATCCTAATGCCTCTGGGCTCCCTTTCCTAAGAAGCCTGCCCATCACCACCACCCAAAGAGTTGTGGAGGGGGGAGGAAGGAAGGAGAAAGGGGGAGGAGAGGGATCCAGAGAGGGATTGAGGGGGTTAGGGGCATCATGGCTCAAGTCCTGCCCTGGCTCTTGCTGTGGATGGGTTCAGGGGTGCTGTGCACCCAGCCAGGAATCCGGCTCCCCCTGAAGAGTGGGCTCCCCTTGGGTCTCCGGCTGCCTCGGGAGGCCATCGAGGAACTGGACGAGCCCAACCACAGGAGCAGTTTTGTAGACATGGTGGACAACCTGAGGGGCAAGTCTGGTCAAGGCTACTACGTGGAAATGACAGTGGGCAGTCCTGCACAGACGGTAAGAAACATCCCTCTGCCCCAACCTTCCCCTTCCTGCCACATCCTCCAGGGTACTGCTCCCCCATCCCAGCCCCAACTTTCCAGATGTTGGTGAGGGCTCTTTGAGGGGGCTGAAGAACTGGTGTGCTAAATTAAAACAAAATGCTGCCAACCTAAGGTTATATTTTCTCTGTTCTAGTGCCCTATCCACTGCCACTCCCCTGCTCCCTCAACCCTAGGCTAGGTGGTTCACTGGTGATTCCAGGTAAAGGACATTTGGCATCCTTGTCTGGTTTCTGAGCAGGTGTTAGCCCTCTTCCTCCCTTTCACCTCCCTTTCCCAGACTGGCTCAAGTCTGGGTGATCCTTCATCTCATAAATCTCTTCTCCCTTCATCTCAACCACCTGACCCATGGGATTCCTGAGGAGATCCTAAGATGAGAGACTTAAAGCTGGAGGGAAGCAAATGAAGCCTGGGGCTCTGACCATTAGTCCTCACATCTCAAGAGTCACAGGAACTTGAGAACAAAATGGATCTTTCATTTTCTGTCTTTACCTCCTTTGCTTCCTCCCAGCATCAGAACTACAATAAGACCCAGGCTTGGGAGATCCCAGCTGACCTCTGCCAAGCCCTGGAGGTTCCAGTCTGGAGCTTCCCATTCTATGACTGTTCCCTCTGTAGTCTCTCCCTCCCCCTTACCCTGAGCTCCATGACCAGCCCCACCCCCATCCCCACATCCTCCAGAGAATAAGCCAGAGGATAACAGAGCCCTCAGACTAGGGAAAGGACAAACTTTGGGAAAGGAGCCAGCGTCCCTCTTGGTGGACAAGGCCTCTCCTTCTGAGAAGGAGACCCCTGGAGGGCAGGTAGAGAAATGTGTCATGGGGAGGAAGGAGGTAGGAGGCTGGGAAAGAATAGTAATGCTGGATTTCACTGATCCTGCTGGATGGTGAGGGTACTTCCAAGGTGGTTGCTGAGGATAAAATCTGCTGCATCCTTGTAGACAAATGCTGGACCACCACTTGTTGGGTATATAATAATGGGGATCTCTTTTGTGTATCAGTTGGCCTATGTGGACCAAAAGAGACCTCATTCTTCCAACTCTAAAATTTTGTGATTCTGCAAGTGATAAAGTTTGAGTGTATGTGTGTACCAGTGCATGGGACAGGCACTGTGACCCAGTCTGCCTGCCTGTGTGGTGTACCTGTACACATATGTCTGAATGGCTGTGTGTGCTCACATATGCCTGTGATTGTGTGCATATCTATACACACTTCCACGTACAGGCCATGCGAAACCCCTGGCCATTTCTGTTTGTACCAGTGTTTTTTCCATGGAGGTTCTTATGTGTATATGTGTATATCATCGTGTGTCTATTTGGTGATGTATTTGTAAGGGTGTGTGTGTCTGTGTGTGTGTGTGTTGTGTGTGTGTGTGTGTATAAGGGGGCTGGGGGGAGAAGAGGTAGTATTTGTTGAACTGCCCAGAACTTCTCCAATAGCATTCAGACAGAAACCTAAGCTTCTCTTTGACCTGCCCAGAGTCAAGCTCAGCCTAGTCTCCTAAAACCGATTCTTGCCTTCTTGCTGTATCAATTTTTTGTTCTTTTCTACCTCCTGTGAGCACTGATACTTCCTCAGGAAAAATCTCTTGTCCTAGGAAACAGCATTCTTGCCCTTCCAATTACTATTGACTCCAAAGAGTCAGTCAGTAAACATTTATGAAGTATCAATTATGTGCCAAGCTCTGTACAAAGAGCTTACAATCTAATGAGGGAAACTATATACTAAAGGAACCTGAAAAGATGGGAGGGGAAGGTACACAGTTAGGGGTGGGGAGGGGGAGCTGATAGAGGAGGGCAAGGCTGGTACAAAATGAAAAAATGGTTGGCCTCAGGCTTGTCAGCCTCCTTAAATGGAGCTCTCCACTCCACCCTCCATTCAGAGTGTTTCCTAGGGCAAAGGGTACTGATAAGGTATGAGTACCAAGGCTGATATGATCTTGCCACATAATGAGGTTCCTGAGGACGTGAGGAAGAAGTCCCAAGAAGTACAGCCAAGTGGGAAATGAAGAGATGAAAGTGAATTCAAAGGTCAGAGAGGGAAACAAAGTAACATTGGCACTGTAGCTTCACCTTGCAATTTTTTTGCCCTAAGAAAAATATATTATTATCTATGATCTCCTTGGTACTTTTAGCAACTCAGAGAAACAAAATTTTCCCTCCCTTTCACAGATGGAGAAACTGAGCTCCTGCTCTGTAACGCATAACATATAAGTAATTGAAAGCAAAAGAGAATCCCAGGTTTCTGTCTCTTCTCACATTAAGTTTAATGCTCCAACACATTTACTTCCGGGTCCAGGGATGCCAAAGCTCTACACATATGACTTCGGTAGGTCTAGGATACAAAACAAACCTATTACCCAGTAATGGGCAATGCCACTTCACAGCAGTGAGTTTGAGAGATCTAAGGAAGAGGGGGGGATTATCAGAGCAAATGATGGGATGATGGTGAAAGGAGCCTAGAGAAGAAGGAAGTCTAATTAGCAGAGCTTTGTCCTAGGAGTCAGAAGATTCTAGTCATCCCTTAGGCACATCATTTAATCCTCTGATTCTCAGCTGCCCCATCTTGAAACAGGGATTATAATCTGTGGCTTCTCTTATTGGATTGTTTTGAGGATAAAACTATAAAAAGAGATGTGACAGCCCTTTGAAAAAGTAAAGTTGACAAGTATATAAATCAACAGTAGATAACTGAGTGGTTACTCCGTATAAATTTGTAGATTAGACGCTATAAGTACCTAATAGGGAGATACAAAGAAATCATAAGCATGGCCCTTGCCCTTGTGGAACTTACAATGTATTTGGAAAAAGAAGATACACCTAAACATGAAAAGTTAACAAGAACAAAGTGGTACACACTCTAGAGTAAGTACCATAACCATAATGAGTGGTATTTCTAATTCATGACATAGAAATTCAGAGGAGGGAATTGTTACTGGGGGCAGGAGGTGGTCAAAGAAGGCTTCACTATCTACGGGATTTGTTCTGTGAAATTCGGATTCAGTCAAAGGGTTGCACTTGAGGATCTAGAGGGCCACATGTGACCTTGAGGCTGCAGGTTCCCCCTTGCAGTAGTCATTGTATATATTGTTATCTTGGTTCTGATGATTTTACATCAGTTCATATAGTCTTCTCATACTTCACTCTTTTTTTCAAACTTATTATTTCTTACTGTACAGTAATATTCCTTTCCATTCATATTCCATAATTTACTTAGCCATTCTCTAATCAATGGGTATCCACTTTGTTTCTGGTTCTTTGCTACTATAGAAAGTGCTACTTTGAATATTTTGGTGTATATTGGGATTGTTCTTTCTATTTTTTACTTCCTTGGGTATATACCTAGCAGTGTGTTCATTAGGTCAAATGATATGGACATTTCAATCTTTTTATTTTATTTTTTAGAGTTCATATACTTTGGACATTTCAATCTTCAGGAGACTTATCAAAAGAAAAATGGGTAGGATTTGGATGTGGGGAAATAGAAGAAAATAGAATGAAAAAGACTGGGAGTCAAGAATGCTAATTCCTTTGGCAGAAATAGGGAAGTCATGTGAGAGAAATTCTTTGGTGGGATAAAAGATGATAGATTCAGTTTTAGGTATAAAGTAATGGTGGATGTATCAGTAAATAGCTGGAGATATGGGACTGGTTTAGGAGAAAGTATTAACTGTGTTTAGTTTAAATGAATCTGACTTTAATTCATTACACAACTTTGAATCCCACTGGGAAAGAAACCTGCTAGTGATAAAAATCTAGAATTTCCACCTTCTGAATTAACAAAAGCAGATGGTTCCTTATCTGATCTAGATGTTACACAACTGATATCAGAGAGCATGATTAAATCATCAGAGCTGAAAGGTCTCTGAGAAGGTCAGCAAGGCATTTGGAAAATGAGGCTCAGAAAGATTAAGTGACTTGCCCAAAGTTATAGAAGGTTAGTTGAAGGGCAGGCAGTAACTGGTTAAAAGATCACTGGATCTGGCATCAAGAAACCTGGATTTAAGTCTAACATCTGCTACAAACTCTATGGTGAGTCACCCTATCTCTAGGCCTCAGTTTCCTCAGTTGTAAAATGAGCTTAGACCAGATCAACTAAGCAAAAAGCATTTATTAAGTGCTTTCTCTGTTTCAGGCACTTTTAAACACTATAGGTAGGAAGACAAGAACAAAACAATCCTTTCACTCAGGAAATTTACATTCTAATAGGGGAGACAGTAAGTACACATATAGGAATATACAGACACCTATAAAGAAAATTCAAAGTAATTTTAGAGGGGAATATACTAGTAGTAAGAGGGGGCCAGCTGAGTCTTGAAGGAAAACAAGTTTCAAGAGGCAGAAAAGGGAAAGGAGAACATTGTAGAAACAGACTCATCTTCCTGAGTTCAAATCTTGCCTCTGACATATCCAAGCTGGGTGATCCTGGGTAAGTCACTTAACCATGCCTGCCTCAGTTTCCTCATCTGTAAAATGAGCTGGCAAAGGAAAGGACAAACCACTTCAGTATCTTTGTCAAGAAAACCTCAAATGGAGTCATGAAGATTTAGATATGACTGAATAACATAAAAAGTAATCAGGAGCTCATGGAGTTTATTAAGTAGTATGAATGACATGGTCAAACCTATGCTTTAGGACATTAATTTAGCAGAGGTATCAAACACATAGTGGCTGACAATACTCCTTAGTGTGACCAAAACAAATTAAAATGTAATTGGGAAATAATGAACAAAATGAATAAAAATACAATAAAACATAGATAATATTACATTTTAAAACTAAGTCAGTATGCAACCCGTAGGGGTCATTATGTACAGTGTT
The DNA here is from genome assembly GCA_028646515.1 of Pseudochirops corinnae. NCBI lineage: Eukaryota > Metazoa > Chordata > Mammalia > Diprotodontia > Pseudocheiridae > Pseudochirops > Pseudochirops corinnae. The sequence continues at coordinate 110,984,309 of CM053588.1, forward strand.
GTGGCCCCTGTTTCAAATTTAGTTTGACGCCACTGGTGGAGAAGATGAATTAGAAAGGGAAGGGCTTTGAGGTAGGGAAACAAATGAGGAGGCTATTAAATAGTCCAGGTAAGAGGGAGGGAAGGACTGAAGCAGGATGGTAGCTTCATGAGCAGAGAAAAGGGGATGTATTTGAGAGATGTAGAGAAACAAAGGACAATTGGATATTTGGGGTAAGTGAGCACGAGGAGTAGAAGATGACATTACAAATCCAGGTTGCAAACTTGGAATGACTGGAAGGATGGTGGCTCCCTTGACAAAAATAAGGAAATTTGGAAAAGAGGTGAATTTGGAAAATGATGAGTTCAATTTTGGACATGTTGAGTTTAAAGTCCTGTAAAACATCTAGTTCAAAATATCTTCTAGGGTCATTCCAGTTCTAAATCCTATAACCCCATGATTTGAACCTAAGGCTCCAGAATCTTAAGCAGAAGTTGGTATACCTGAAGTGGTCTCACTGACATCTTAATTTGCTTTACTCAGATGAGAGGTACTATCTACCTCAGCTTTACTTCCAAATGTTGTTCAGTTGTATCCAACTCTTCATGACCCTGTATCAGGTTTTCTTGGAAAAGATACTGGAATAATTTGTCATTTTCTTCTCCAGTGGATTAAGGCAAACAGAGGTTAAGTGACTTGCCCAGGGTCACACAGCTAGTGAGTGTCAGAGATCAAATTTGAACTCAGGTCTTCTTGACTCCAGACACAATGCTCTATTCACTGAGCCACCTAGCAATCTCCAGAGTCATCATAGCCAGGGTTTAATATGGAGGCATTTCAACAAGAAGAGAAGATAAAGTTTATTATTTCTTCTAGGGCTCAGGGTCAGGAACTAAAGAGACCATGGAAAGATAAGAAATAACCAGGTTTCACCATTTAAAGGCTACACTTTAGAAAAGCAAAGCAGAAACTTAAAATTAGAAACTAACGAATGTGAAAAGGATATCACTTCCACCCACCAATATCCATTTGGATTCTGGGCGGCTATCTCTGCTGGGAAGGTTTTTCCAGGCAGTGATGGTACAGAGAGCAATGTGGGAAAACAAGGTGGGGACCAAGTCATTTTTCTGAGCATGAAAACAATCCTCACTGTGAGGGGTCCCATTCAGGTTCTACCTTTTCTTTTTTATTTTTGCACCTTTTAGAGGAGGGAAGGCAGGAGAATTGGGGTTAGGTGACTTGCCCACGGTCATACAGCTAGTAGGTGTTGAGTGTCTGAGGCTGGATTTGAACTCAGGTTCTCCTGACTCCAGGGCCAAGTGCTCTATTCACTGCCCCACCTATCCACCCCAAGATTCTACCTTTTCAGGAACAGGACCATAAGGAAGGTAGGCTCTGTAGTAGGAACAGGGCTCAGATCTGGGACTCCTCCTGCAACCATTCAAATCCATGAGGAGGTGCCAGGTAGCTTCTGGAAAGGAGAAAGCAAAGCCCTACAGGACTAGGAAGTTCTGGGATTCATTTGGAAAAGTCTCAGGGGAATCCTGTCTGACTAGAAACCAGAATTCTTAGGTCCTGTTTCACTCTACCCAGCCCAGGGAATCCAGAAAAGCTCCATAATGGACTCAGATCTTCCCCACTGTTTTCTTTTCCAGACTACTCTAATCTGTCCATGTCCTTCCAATCTATTCCCCTTGTAGATTGTTCCTCACTGCTCAGTGCCATCCTACCTTCTTATGACTGTACTCCTCAGGTCTAGGGACCTTTCCTCCCCTCCCCCCACATAAGTTGTATATCTTAGGCTACCTAAGTCATACCAGTCATTCAGTCAACTAGCATTTATTAAGCCTATATGCTAGGCAGTATATCTGGAATACAAAGAAAGTAAAAACCAGCCCCTGTTCTCAAGAAGCTCAGGGTCTAATGGGGAAGATGACATGCAAACAGGCTACCTACAAAATAAATTTGGGATAATCTCAAGGGGCAACTGGGTAGTATAGTGGATAGAAAACCAAGTCTGGAGTAAGAAAGACTCATCTTCCTGAGTTCAAATCTGGCCTCATTTACCAGCTGAGTGACCCTGGGCAAGTCACTGAACCTTGTTTGCCTCAGTTTCCTCATCTGTAAAATGAGCTAGAGAAGTAAATGGCAAAGCCCTCCAGTATCTTTGCCAAGAAAACCTCAAATGGGGTCACAAAGAGTCAGACAGAACTGCAACAACTGAACAACAATAATAATCTCAAGGGTAAGACAATGAAATTATTGAGGACTAGGGAAGGACTTCAGCTGAGTCTTGCATGAAGCCAGGAAAGCTAGGAAGTAGAGATGAGGAGGGACATCATTGTAGCCACAGAGATCAGCCAGTGAAAAGACCTGGAGGAGGAAGAGGAGTGTTATGTTCATGAAATACTAAAGTCAATGTCATGTCACTGAGTCATGGAATATATGGAAGGGCATAAGGATAAGAAGGCTGGATGTGGGTATGTGTGTGTGTGTGTGTGTGTGTGTGTGTGTGTATGGGGGGGGAGGGGGTTGATGGCAGGTTATGAAAGGCTTTGAAAGCCAAATTGAAGTTTTATCCTAAAGGTAAAAGGAAGCCACTGGAATTCATCAAATAGCAGGGTGATATGGTCAGATTTGGCTTTTAGGAATCACGAATATGCAAAAGTTAGTTGTAACCCCCGACCCCCCTCAAAGATTGGGTCTATTTTTAACTAAGGATAGGACAAGAAGGAAACAACTTCCCTGAATTTCGCAAAACTAAGGATAGACTACAAGAACATTTTCCTGACTGTAGCAGTGACTAGCACAGAAGGCAGCATCTCTTCCTCTCTTTTTTATATTGGTTAGGGAGTTCTTCATTTTACTTTTTTTTTTCATAGAGATCCTTAAAGGTAATAATGATACCTCCTTTATCTGAATACTTACTTCAGTGGATTTGTAATCTCACTGATGGGCATATTCTTTCCAAAAATGTAGATTACAATTCATCTATGCCTCTTCATCCTGTTCCACTCAACCATTTGTTACTGTTGTTTTGTACAGATGTGATTTCATGGATGTTGCGATCTCTTGGAAACACAATACTCCAGATGTGGCGTTTGACCAGAAAAGAGGGCAGTAGAACTATCATCTCCCTTGTTCTTAATATTTTGCCTCTCTAAATGAAGCCTAAAATCATATTGATTTTGTTTGGTTTTGGCTGCCATAAGATTCAGTTAACTTAAACATGCATTTATTAAGCACCTACTGGGCCCAACGTACTGGGCTAGGTGCTGGTGGGGATCCAAAGACAAAAAAATGAAACAGTCTCTACTGTCAAGACTGCATTACACTAAGAGGAAACAATATCTATACAGATAATAAAATGCAAAATGTCTACAAAATAAATGTCATTTCAAGGTGGAGGGAGCACTAACACTAGGGGGATAGGCAAATGCCTCATGTTGGAAGGAGGTGTCCCTGAACTGAGCTATAAAAGAAACTATGCATTCCAAGAGGAAGAGGTGTGAAGGCAGCACATTCCAGGCCTGGGGAACAACCCATGTAAGGGGCCAAATGCTGGAGATGGGATGTTGCCGATGAGGAACTGCAAATAGACTAATTTGGCTACAGTAGAGAAAGGAGGGCTGGGGACTTAATTCTATTGTCATTTCTTTCTTTACTCTTTCCTGATTATCCTGTACATAGCTTGTTTGTATATATTTGTTTGCTTGCTGTCTCACCTATTAGATTGTAAGCTTTTCTAGGGCAGAGACTGTCTTTTGCCTCTTTTTGTATCCCTAGTACTTGGCACATAATTGGCAGTTAATAAATGTTTGTTGACTGACTGACAGAAATCAGCCTAGAAGATAGGTTGGTTCTAGATTATATAGAACTTCAGGTGCCTAAAAAAGGAGCTTGCACTATGTCCTAGAGACAATAGGGAGCCACCTCCTACAGACACTGTTGTTCATGCTTTGTTTTAGAGTGACATAGCCAGACCCATGCTTTAGGAATATTAATTGGCAGTTGTATGAAAGATGGTTTGGAGAAGGGGAGAGTCTTGAAATAAGTAGACCAATTAGGAGGCTATTGCAATAGTCCAGGTAAGAAATTACGAAGGCCTGAACAAAGATGGTGATCGTGTGAATAGAGAGAAGAGAAGAGATGAGAAAGATGGAGAAATGCTATGGAGGCATAATCATTAAGATTTGGCAACTGATTGAACAAGAAGGGTAGGGAGTAAGGAAGAGTGAAAAGTCAAGAATGATTTCAAGGTGAAAAAGCTAGGTGACTGGAAGAAGCCTGGTGCTCTCAAAGAAGTCAGGAAGAGGGAAGGCTTGTGGGGAGAAGGGAAGTTCTGTTTTGGGTATGTGGATTTTGACATGCCTATGGAACATCCGGGTGATGTCCAGCAGGTAGAACGGCTCAGAAGAGGGATGAAGACTGGATGTGTTGATTTGGGAGTCATCTGCACAGATGATAACTGAACCTTTGGAAACTGATTAAATCAATCAGAGAGAAAGAGAGACAGAGACAGACAGACAAAGACAGAGACACAGAAAGATAGAACAGAAGAGAAGAAAAAAGAATACCCAGGACAAAGCTTTGTGGGATACCCACAAAGAGGAAACAGGAAATGGATGCTTCAACAAAGGAGACTGAGAAGGAGCAGTTAGAAGAAGAAGGAGAGCATAGTATCACAAAAAATCCAGGAAGGAGAGACTATGCAGGAGAAGGGGTGGGCTAACAGTGCTAAACACTGTAACAAAGCAAAGAGGGATGGGAACTAAGAAAAGAGCACTGGATTTAATCCTTGAGAAAGCATTGGTAACCTTGGAGAGATCAGCTTCAGTCAAGCAGCATGGTCATAAGCCAGATTCCAAGGGGTTGAGCTGTGAGTGGGAAAGAAGGAATTGGAGGTAATGATGAAAGACACCTTTTTTTAGAAAAACCTCAGCAGTGGAAGAAAACTTAAAGGAATGGCAGGGTCAAGAGAAGGATTTTTAAGGATGGGGGAGAGCTGAGGATGTTTGTAGGCAGCAAGGAAGAGGCCAATGAATAGAGAAATTAGAGGTTAAAGAGGCAAAAGGGATGATTGAAGAAGTCAGCTCCTAAAAAGGAACAGGAGAAGTTTGGATCAAGGGGGAGCTGATTTGGCAAGAAGGATCTCATCATGCTCTGATGCTGGAACAGTAGGAGAGATGGAGGATGACGTTGAGAGGATTTGGGGTGTAGTACTGGGGATGTGAAGGAGCTTGAAGTGTCTGGTCTTAATTTTCTTGGCAAATGTAAGGAAGCATGGTATAAAGGATAGAGAGGTGGGCTCACATAGTCAGGAAGACCTGAGTGCAAGTCCTTGAGTAGGTCATTCAACCTTTCAAAATTACAGAGTTGGTACCAATATGCATTTGTAAAGGAAGCTTATCACAGGTAGCTCCTCGTATAGATGAAATCATGCAGGGGAGTGACATGTTCATTTGACTTAAGGAAAATCATGTTGGCAGCTGTGCAAAGGATGCACTGGAATAGGGAAAGGTTTGAAGCAGGGAGATAGGTCTGGAGTGTAAGTTTGTGTAACAGTCTGGTTGAAAGGCGATAAAGGACATACTCAAAGGTGCTTACTGTGAGCATAAAGAGAAGTCAAATACAAAAAAAAAACACATAGAGAGAGGAAAAGCAAGATTTGGCAACTGACTGGATATCAGTGGGGGTGAGAGAATGTGAAGAATCCAGAATGACACCAAGGTTACAAATCTAGGAGAATGGAAGAGAGAAAGGATTCTGTTGCACCAGAGAGTCTGCCAATAAACAAAGACCCCAGATCTTTTTCACATATACCGTTGTTTCCTCTATTCTGTACCTATCCTGTTGATTTTTTTAAAAAGTCAATTTTACATATGCCTCCTATTAATTTCATCTTACTAGATTTGCCCCAGTTGAACCTGACTCTGTCCTCCATTATGTTAGAAATTCCTCCCAAACATTCAGTCCACAAGCATTTATTAAAGGTCTGCTCTGTGCAAAAGCTATGCTAAGTTCTGGAAACACTAATACAAAAATGAGACATTTCCTGACTACAAGAAGCTACTGGGGAATATATTCTGTTGTATTCTACTAGAATGTAATAATACTATAACATAGAATATAATAATATTGTGATATAGAATATATTCTTCTAGAGAATATAATCTTTTCATAGATAAGTGTGTGTATATGTAGGCATATGTGTACATAGATTGTTCAAAGTATTAGTGTAGCTGTGTGTGTGTGCATATGCACACACCACATCCCAGCCCAACTATCCTATGTTCTATTCCTCCAATACCTGCAAATGGTCTTCTTCCACAGTCTCCCTCACAGAATCCCTAGCTCCATTCAAGGCTAAAACCAAAGTGCTGCTTCCTAGGCAAGGTCTTTTCTGATCCTTTTAGTTGTTTGTCTTCTCCCTCCATCAAAATTACTCTGTATCTACTTGGTAGATAGTTCATATTTCCATTCCCAAGGACATGTTGTTCCCCCTTCTTGCCCCCTACACTCCTTGAGGACAGAGGGACTGTTTTATTTCCATGCCCAGGTACCTAGCTTAGTGAGCTCATAGAGGGCATTTTACTTACTCTTACCATTTTGCCATTTTTGTGCAATACAAGTCAATAGGTGTGATATGGCAGTCAAAAAAAGCTAACAGAAATCTTGGGCTGTATGTAAAGTGTATCTTAGATTATAGGAATAATGTACTGGTCCACGCAGACCAAGCAGTTTGGAAGTATTGTGATCAGTTCTAGGCAACATAGTTTAGTCAGCCAGTCACTTAACAGGCATTTATTAAGCACTTAGGAAGGACATTGATAAAGCTAAAGAATTTCCAAAGTAAGGCAACCAGAAAGGACCTCCAGTTTAATAGTATCAAACTCAAATAGAAAAGATGCTTGTGGGCTGCAAATTAACTTAGAAAAATCACAAAATGATATTATTTATGTTGTCTTGTATTTTTATTTAGTTAAACATCTCAATAATATCCTAATCTGGTTGCGGCTACCGTTGGGAGGGGCCTTCAGGTCAACATCTTTGCCAATAGTCCATGTTGTATGAGGACAGATCGAAGGAGCTAGCCTAGAGATCAGACTCAGGTGGGACATGAAAGACTGTCTTGAGAAAGAAGAATGATTCGCCTTTAATGGAGGCATTCAGGCAATCATTGGATGAGCATGTGTACGATATGAGATAATAACAATTCTTTTAAGGAGAGGTAAATTGGGCCAAATAACCACTGAAGTCTCTTTTAACTCTGAAATTCTGTGATTTTGAATTAGAGGCTATAGTCTGGGAAAGGATCATGTTTGCTTAGGTGTCAGCTGATTCAGTGAGAGAGGAAGGTACTTGGACTGGGCCCAGCAACCCTGGGCTCTGGGCTAGAGGCTGCATCTGTGCCCTCTGTTTGCCCTTAGCCAGTGCAAACTACCAGCCTCCAAGTTCAAGTCTCAGGCAAGTAGCTCAAGTCTTGGCATTCCAGTTCAAGGAAGCAAATGAGATTACCTCAAAAGCCCATAGTTTCCAGGAAGCCCAAGAAGCAGAGACCATTGACCTGAGGAGACCTCCACAAAGGAGAAAGAGACTCTAACACCACTTGGTTTCAGCAGGAAAAAACCTGGAAAACGTATAGGATACCAAAGCAGGGAAGAGAGTAGAGGATCTGGAAATCAGTCATTGGGGTTGTTCATGCTAAACCCTGACCTGACCTTCAATATTTGGCCTCTTTCAATTCCATTTCCTCATTTGAGCTGCTCTTCCCAGTCAGTCCAAAAAGAGACTTTTCTCCAAATAGGAGACAAGGTCACACACCAAACCAGAATGGAGGGCTAGTAGTTGAGACTTTTGAGTTCTCATGTAGATTTTATCACATGTGTAAAGGTGATTTTGTGTTTATCATCCTTTGAGTGCTAATTTCTCTTTCTGTAAACTGAAGAGAATATTAACTCAGGGCTTCAGAATGTGCTAATACACACACACATACATACATACACACACACACACACACACACACACTGTTTGGAGTGCGATTATACAAGGGAGGGCAATCAGCTGTTATCCATCTCTCCTAAGGACAAAGCAAAAAGAAGGCAAAATTGGAGTTAGACTCACCAACACTGGAAGAGGCTGCCAAGGGACACTGTAGTGTCCTCTGGAAAACTTTTAAGAACTGGCAAGACTCTCATCTCTACAGACCAGATTAAGGGCTGTCAGGAACACAGCTCGTCTATGTGACCTCTGGAGGTCAGCCTGGCCATTTGTCCCAGAGCTATCCTTCCTCCTTTTGTCCTAGAGCTATCAATGATTTCTCATCTGATGACTAAGAGTTAGAATCACAACAGGTGGGACTTGGAGAGGAAGAACACCCTGAGCTTCCCAGCTCTAGGTGTGTCTCTCATCCAAGCACATATCTGTCCCCATGGAAAACAGTCAGCTCTTCCTGCTCAGGAGCTGGTCTCATTTGAGAAGACCCCAGGGATTATGTTGGGCTTGTTTGTTGGGTGACTGGTCCTGACCTCCCCCTGACCCTGCAGTAGCAGTCCCCTGGGTACCTAGAGGCAATAGCCAAATAGGGACTCTTGGGTCTACCCAGTCATCTAGGGATAGGTAGAATGGCAGAGTAAAGGCAAAGGTACCTAAGAGAAAAACTGCTTAAGATGTTGTTTCTGTCAGACAAGAGGAATGTGAGGAACAGAGCCTCATATGTATAAAGCCTGCAACCACCCTCTACCATGGTCACAAATAAGTTGGATTTTCTCTCCTTCCTGCCCTCCCTTCCTCTACTTACACACCATCAGGTTGCTACCTTATGACTTTTCCCTTTAAAAAACTATTCTTAATATTTATTTTAATACAAAGAAGGGGGAAAGAGAGACAAGAAAGCATAAAGTGAGACCTAGCTAGATTCAAAACTCCTAAGGGTAGTTCTGGTCAAAAGGAAGGAGGTGGGAAGATGACATGAAATATCAATGCATAATAAATACATAATGATTGGCATAGCTTCTAAGTACTTAAAGGAGAAGTTCATTAAATTATAGGGAGAAAGAGACACACAAAAGTATACTAGTTGGGGATTGTAATGTACCTCTCTCAAACATAAACAATTTGACAAAAAGATAAACAAGAAAAAAAAATTTCTTAGCTGTGCATAACACCTTTAAAAAATTAACTATGTTCTTAGGGTCTTTAAGTATTTTAAGCATTAAACATCCAGAAAAGCACAAACATGAAACACATCATTTGCTGATCACAATACAGTAAAAATTATGACCAACAAAGGGCCTTTGAAGAAAGGGTTCAAACATAAACGGAGACTAAATAATTTAATTTTAAAGATTTAGTGGGCCAAAGAACGAATTAGAAGTAATAGATAATTTAAACAAAGAAAATGACAACAATGAGACAACATATGAAAACTTCTGAGATCTAGCCAGAGCAATTTTAAGGGAAAATTTGTATCACTAAACATTTTCATCAACAAAAAAAGAGAAAGAATACATTGATGAATTTGGCATGCAATTAAAAAATAGAAATGTTGGAAACCAAAGAAGAAATTAACAAAATTGAAAGAAAAAAATTAACTGATAAGTAAAACAAGGAGTTCTTTTCAAACTAATAAAAATAAATCATTAGATATTCTGATTTTAGAAGAGAATGAAGAATGCCAAATTACCAATATTAAGAATGAAAAAGGAGAATTCAAAACAGATGAAGAAGAATTACAAAGGAAATTACTATAAACTATTTTGCCCAATATATTAATAACACATACGAAAGGGATAAATATTTATAAAATATAAAATGTCCAGATTAACAGAATAATAAATAGATCATTTTAACATAATATCAGAAAAAGCAAATTGAACAATCCATAAATGAGTTCCTAAATTAAAAAAAAAAACAAATCAACTCTAGGGCCAGAGGGATTTACAAGTGAATTCTATCAAACATTCAAAAAATCAATTTCAATATTACATTAGCTGCTTGAAAGACTAGAAAAAAGCAATCCAAATATTTTCTATGATATAAATATGGTCTCAATCTGGAAGAGACACAGTGGAGAGAAAACAACGATAGACCATGATCCCTAACAAATATTGACATGAAACCACTGAATAAGATATTAGCAAGGAGGCCAAAGCAACATATTAAAAACATTATATAGTATGACTAGGTTGAATTCTTGGCAAAAATGTAGGGTTGAGACAATATTAGGAAGACTACAAATATAACAGACCATATTAGCAACAAAAGCAATAAAAATCACACGGTTACATCAAATGCAGAAAGATCTTGACAAAATACAAGACCAATTTCTGTACATTAAAAACCATAGGAAGAAATATATTCTTCCTTAATATGATAAAATACCAACAGCTAATAATAATATTTGTATTGGAGAAACAAGTGAGGCCTCTCCTAAGACTAGCAGTAAAACAAGGATGTTCATTGTCACCACTGGTATTTGATATAGTCCTAAATACGTTAGCTACAGTAAGAAAACAAGAAAAAACTGAAAGAACAAGCATAGACGAAGAAAAAGTAAAATCATGATTTTTGCAGGTAATATAGTGGTCTACTTACAGAACCCTAGAGATTCAACTACACATTAATTGAAACAATAACTTCAGCAAAGTAGCAAAATATAAAATAAATCCACACATTTCACACGTGCAATAAGCTCCAAACAGATGTACGACTTACATATAAAAGGGCCATAAAAAAATTAGAGAAACAAGGAAGGAAATACTGCTTACAACTATAAACATGGATAAACAAGGAAAGAATTCTTGACAAAACAATGGATAAAGATCAAAGGAGATAAAATGTACAATTTTGATAACAAAAAATTTAAAACCTTTTTCAAAAACAAGATCAATGCAGCTAAAATAGGAAAGGAAATCATTAACTGGAAGGGGGGAATCTCTGCAACAATTTAATCTGAAATTCAAGATATATTGAGAACTCATTCACAAATATAACAAGAGCTATCCTCCAGTAGATAAATGGTCAAAAGATATGAAGAGGCAGTTCTCAAAAAAGAAAAAGAAAAATTTATTAACAACCATACAGAAAAAAGTATTCTTAATCACTAATAATAAGAGAAATGCAAATTAAAACATCCCTAAGGTTCTATTTTACACCCTTGGTTTGTCAAAGATGACTAAAAAGAAAAAAGAAAATGGCAATTATTGGAAGGGAAATGGGAGGACAGGCACATTAATGCACTGTGGGTGGGACTGTGATTTCCTCTAACCATGTTGGAAAAGCAATTTGGAACTATACTCAGAACATCACTAGGTTGAGTATACTTTTAACCCACTGGTACCACTACTAGGCATATGCCCCAAAGAGATAAAAGAGGGAAAGGACTCATATATACAAATATATTCATAACAGCACTTTTTATTATAGAAAAAAACTTAGAAACAAAGTGGATGACCATCCATTTGGAAATGGAAGAACAAATTATGACATATAAATGCAATGGAATATTAATGTGATAAGAAATAATAAAAGGAATGGATGAAGAGAAACTTGGGAAGAATTCTATTAACTGATATCATAAAACCACAAGAACAATTGATACAATAACTACAATATTATAAAGAAAAACACAATGCAATGGCCAAACGTGACTCTAAAGGAATGATGCTTCCCGCCTCTAGACCAGAAGTGATTGACCAGAGGTACAAAATGAGACATACATTTTCAGATGTGGCCATTGTGTGTCTTTGTTTTGTTTGACTATGCTAAGTTTTTACAAGGGAGGGTTAGGAGTTTGGGGGTGGGAGGTAATAGGGAGAAGGGGTTTGTGATACCCCCTAAAATAAAAAGTATCAATGAAGCATTTAAAATGCACCCAAAAAAATGAGGAGGCCATGAAGATGGCCAATATCCCTGCACCTCTACCTCCCATCGTCCCATAAGGTCTTGTGTTCTAAGGTTTAAGGTCTCTCCTTGGAGTTTCTCTCCTCCCCCCCACTCAACCACATTTGTCTTTAAAAGTATATTTGTGGAGTGTCTTTCATGCTTTGTCCCAGTGGCTAGAATTTCTATTTATAGCATATGGATTGGGCAAGGACCTTGCTATAGAAGTTGATGAAATGGAAAAAAAGTTGACTCCTCTTTCTGGTTTGGGATCTCCTACTCAAAGAAACCAGACATCTGTACATTTCTAGTGCTTGGCACAGTGCATGGCACATAGCAGGTGTTTAGTAAGTGCTTGTTGACTTGATTTAAGGTAAGCAATAACTACAGCCCAACCTCATGAAGAGGTCTGGCCAACATACTTTAGGAATATTGTTGATGGTGTTCTCTGTATCTGTACCCCCGAGGAGGTAGAGTTTACATCAAGTGAGGAATAGGGCTGGAATTGGGACGGGGCTAGGGGCCACACTTGTCTGGGGAGGCATAGCTTGCAGAAAGGACCTGCAGAAGATTCAGGTAACAGAGTGTGCTAAGAGGCTGGAGATGGAGCAGAGGATCCTAGGCAACCTTCCCCCACACAGTGAGAAAACAAGTAGAGCTATATGCAAAAATGCTGTACTATCCAGGCCCCAGTAATAGCTAAAGGGCAAGTCTAAATATAAATGAGTGAGGGTTGGAGGAGGGAACAGGATTTCCATTTGGGGACTGGACATCCCTAAGTGGAACAGGGCTCCCATGTGATTAAGTCACTGGAATCCCCATTACCATCACCTTGCAAGGACAACATCTTAAGGGCAAGACAATGGGAAACAGAAAGTGGGTAAGACTGCCTCCATGGAGCAAGCTCAGCACATTTCCAAAATTGCAAGACACTAGGCAGACCTTCTAAGATCTCTTCTTCAAAAATGAAAGTCTCCCCACAAGTCACAGGGACACTGTCTCATAGTTAGTTCTTCCCTGCTAGAGTTTAAGAGAGAATAGGGATACTTTGTGCCTAGGAAAGTCAAGATGCTATAGAGGGGAACCTGTGGGATCCCACACATCTGGGGGTGTGGGGATGCTGTGGAGGAAAGGAAACACTTTTATCATTAACTTGATTAATTTCAAGGGAGAGCAATCTAAACTGCTGAATCTCCTCTGATTCTATCGATTTGCTCTGAAAGTTCTAAATGACTCAGGAGCTGGTGGCTGCTCAGAAAGAGGAGAGAGGGGCTGGGAGTTTGAGCACTGAGGAAAAGAAACAGTGGGAGAGGGACAGAAAGAAAGAAAATGGTGGGCAAGAAGTAAGAGAGGGGGGCAGGTAGGTGGCGCAGTGAATAGAGCACAGGCCCTGGAGTCAGGAGGACCTGAGTTCAATTCCAGCCTTAGACACTTAACACAAAACTAGCCGTGTGACTTTAGACAAGTCACTTAACCCCAATTGCCCTACCTTACCCCCTCCAAAAAAAAAAGCAAAAAAAAAAAAAAGAAGAGAGAAGGTAGTAGGATCAGAGAGACAGGGAAGATGGTAGAAAGGATGTATTGTGGGAGATATGAGGAAGAAGAAGTAGGGGAGAGGGACCAGGAATAGAATAGAAGATGATAGATATGGAAGACATCAGAGAAACACTTAGATTTGTCTTTTCTCAGTTAGACTGTAATTTTCTCCAGAAGCAGTAACTTTTCATTGTGTCCTCACCCAAATACCCAGGGTAGTTCCCTGCTCGGCCTGTTCTCAGCAAACACAGCCTCCAGAAGGAAGAGAGGTTATCAGGCAAAGAGAAAAGATGGAGCAGAATTGGGAACAGGAGAGATGGGAAGCAGTGGGGAAGGACTAGAGAAATGAAGGCTTAGTGGGGACATGACAGCCATCTTCAAGCATCTGAAGGGTTGTCACATGGAATGAGGATTAGATTTGTTCTGCTTGGTCCCAAGGGGTCCAACTAGAAGTAATGGATGGGATTTATGAGATGGCAAAATCAGGTTCCATCAAAATAAAAATTCCCTAACAATTAGACCTACCCAAAAGAATGGGCTAAAGAAGATGTCTACATTCAGAGAAAGATCTAGAAAGACTGGAGTTTAAATCAATACATGCTATCGTTCTTTTTCATGGTTGGTTTTGTTCTTTTTTCCCAGTGTTCACTCATTAGTTACAACCCTTTTATACAACCGGACTATTGCACAATGTGAAAGTATTTGCAGATCCTATCCATGATTGCACGCCACCATGGCAGGAGGAGGAAAGGGAGAGGAGAAAATCTGAAATTCAAGGGATTGTGGGACTGAATCTTATAAACTAAAAGTAAATTTAAAAAAAAAAAGAAAAAAGAATTAACGAGCTAACTTTTCAAGGGAGTAGTTTTCCCTTTACTAGAGGTTGGAGAACCTTTTGTTAGCTGTGTTGTAATGTTGGTTTTTCTTGAGATAGAGGTTCAGACTAGATAACCCCCTTCCAACTCAGATTCTGTGATTCTGTGACTAGAGTTCAAGTTTTCAAGGGGTTTTATATACTGGGAAGCCCTTGGGACAAGCAACTGCCCCTTTACCCCACCAGGAGCTATGGCCCAGGCCCAGAATGACAGATTTTCATGAGGTTAGCTGCTATCTTCCTAAACACTCTGATTCTCTGGCAACTGAATGAAGTAGAGAAGTCAGGGTCACTCTAGGGTTTGAAGCTGATGAGTATCATCCCACGATATCGCACACTACCCCAGGAACATGTGGACATATATGTTGACCCACACAGATGAGCTCCAGTCCCCACCCTAACCACTTTGCCAGTTCAGTGAAGTCCCTAACCTAGCTGTACTCGAGATGAGGGGAAGCTGGGTGACGTGGCCAGGCTGCCTGCTGACTGGGACAACCAGAAGGAAAAGAAAAAAGGAAAAACAGGATTCAATGGATAAAGACAGAATCAGAGGCAGAATTAGATACCAAGAAGCCAAATGCAGTAGTAGTGTGAACAGGTTGGATCAAATGATCTCTTAGGTCCCTTTCTGGTTCTTAGATTCTGTTCCTGAAAGAGATACAGGTTCAGTAAGAGGAGAAAGGGGATAAATGAATGAACAGGGCTTCTGAGACACCTGCTGCTGCTTCCCACTACTTTACTGATGGTCATTCCGAGAGGGTCCTAAGTCTCTCCAGGTCCTCGCTGGGTATGAGCTGACATCTTCATTCCCATACATTAAAAAAGAGGACATGACTGGGAGGCAGGGGAAGGTTCTACTGGGGCACTTTCGAGTTTCTTGTCCTCTAATGTTTTTCTCTCTTTTCTTCTGCAGCTTAACATCCTAGTGGACACAGGCAGTAGTAACTTCGCAGTAGGAGCTGCCCCCCACCCTTTCTTACATCGATACTACCGGAGACAGCTGTGAGTACAAGGGGACATGGAGGAGGGACATCCCACCCCACCTCCTAGTTCCATCCTAGAAATCCATTCCTCCCAGTGATGCGGGAATCAAGATCCCTTAATTCTCTAATGAAGAGCAGGGGACAGGAACTAGTGAATGAGAGGGTGAGAAGCAAGACCCAGAGAGTATATTCTAAGGAGACAGAGGCTGAGGATGAGAGACTGGTAGGGTAAGCAGAACCATGGAGGTACTCATTTCCTGAGAAGTGGGCTGACGTAACTGGTTGTTCTTGGACAAAGTGACCCTATTTTCCACAGGGAAGTGACAAGAATTGTGTCTGTAGGGGATGGGAAGATGTACCTCATCCTTCAGTCCACTGGTAGCTCTCAGTTGCCACAGTCACACTAGCCACCAGCAGATGGGCTAAAATGACTCCCATGATGTCTCCTTTCTATAAGGGTCGAGGAACCCCAAGATCTGAACTGCTTGTTTCAAAGATGTAATAAAAAGGGCCTTTCATGAAACCCTAGCTTGGGTGAAGGTCAGGAAATTCAGAATTGAAATGCCTATTAACTTCCCCATAAGAAATCACTCTCCCATTGCAGCAACAGAGAGCTCCCCTAGACAGAGTTGACAGTTTTGGAGGACAAAGGGCCAAAACAGGGCTCAAAGGAAGAGATGACAAACTGAGCTGAGAAGACTACTCAAGATGGGAAGGAAAGAAAACCATGGTTGGAAGAAATCACTGACAGGTGTGGAAAGAGAATCATGGGGTTCACTAGTGAGTGTATGGATCAGAAAATAGGTGATACACACAGGTGAGACAGAGAGGAAGAGACAAGAATGCTTCCGAAACACCCTCTTTCTGGGGCCATACAGGCACTTCCAAGTATATGTAAACCCCACTTCCCTAAGAATTTAACAGGCAGGAGAACATGGTCAAGGTCAATGAAAAAGAATCATTTCCTTCTCTGACTCTCCTTCCTATCAGCTCAAGCCATTATGTGCCATTATGTTAAGTGTAAGACCTCATAAGTATTTGAACCCATGGATATGAGTAAATGGGTGGGAAATATGCAAGTAGGCAAGGTGGGGTACTGTAGATTAGTAGTGTGTTACATGCACCTGTCTGAAATCTTGGAGCTTGCACAAATCTCAGTCTTCTCTGTAATCTACTCTGAGGGTTCCCTACCATTTCTTCTTGGCACACTCTCTGTCACCCGGTTGGCACCACCAGGTCCCAATGCAGCAAGGGAGTCAATGAGTCCTTTTCTCTGGGAGCTCAGCCAAGCTGGGAGAGGAAGAGATGCCCCTGGCTGCCTTTCTGTCACCAGGCACAATGCACAATGCCCAGGCTTGTTTCCCATAGGGCCTTGGCCCAAGATGTAAGTCGATGGGGCAGTTACTGAAGGAGCTCTAGCCCTACTTCCCTTTGTCAAATTGCATGGTACCCTTAACCACTGTGTTCTCAGGACAAAAATGAGCTGTCTAAGGGCTTTAGCCCCACAATATGAACATCTATATGTGGACAGGATTCTAGGAGGAAGAACCCAGTCCCAACTAAGGTGGGAATGGGACTGGAAAGGTAATGGGATATTGGTAGTCATGCTTGTTACTGTTGTATCCTTGGAGCTGATGCCAGTGGACCCCAAGTTAGAGATTCTGTAACACTTAGTATGTTTTAGCGAAAGTGACTTCCTTATCCCCAAAACACACACACCTATACAACTTTCCTCTCTTCACAGATCCAGCACCTATCGAGACTTACGGAAGGGTGTATATGTGCCCTACACCCAGGGCAAGTGGGAGGGCGAGCTGGGCACTGACCTAGTAAGCATCCCTCATGGCCCAAATGTCACCGTACGTGCCAACATTGCTGCCATCACTGAGTCTGACAAGTTCTTCATCAATGGCTCTAACTGGGAGGGTATCCTGGGACTGGCCTATGCTGAAATTGCCAGGGTGAGGAAGCAGAGGGCTGGTGCTGAACACTAAATGAGAAGGAAGGATTATGGGGAGGGCAGGATAAAGAAACTGCCTGAGGAAGGAATTGAAGCAAGTAGGAATGGGCTTGAATTGAAGCAAGAACATTTGAGATTAAATATAGAGAAGTTATGAAAGTATGAGACACTAAGAGTTTTCTTTAGGGATTTTGAAGAATGGGTGAGTGGTGGTGTGATAAATGCATTTGGTAATGAAAATAATGTAAAAACAAAAAGATACTAAGCTTTAAAAAAAAATGTATCTGGAAGGAGTTAGGCATGCATGAGGGGACTGAAAGGATGACCCTACTTCAAAGATCCCATAAGAGTTCTTATCTCATCGGCACCTCTCTGTTGGCACGGGAATTGCCCCTCAGCATCATCCAATCTGCCATCACCTTCCAAAAGGGCCTTCTGCCCCAAAGCTGATCCTTTGAAGGGGATTTCCAAGGTTCTCCACCCTACCCGAGGATAATTTTTTTTCCTCTGGTATAGAAACAGGATTCTTTCCCCTTGTTCCCTTGTCTAAGTGACTCTGCCCCAGGATTTACTCTTGACTTGTCTTCTTGACAGCCCGATGACAGCCTGGAGCCCTTCTTTGACTCTCTGGTGAAGCAGACACAAGTACCCAACCTCTTCTCCCTACAACTGTGTGGCACCGGCTTCCCAAACCTCAACCAGTCTGAGGCAATGGCCTCAGTTGGCGGGAGCATGGTAAGTTCAGGGGTAGACACTGACAGGGCAGATGGGCAGGTACCAGCTGGTATCTCCTCCCTCCAGGGCTAAGCCAGAAGCAATGCAGGGGCTGGTGACTCTTTATTTTTCTCAATGATGGTCAGATCCTTTGCTGGGCAAATCTTGGGCTCTACCACTAAAAAGATTCATAGGAAATCTGCAGTGGGGTCAGAAAGGAGACAAAAACAATTAAATAACTGAAAAATAAAGTAATTAGAAATGGCTAAAGGAACTAACATAGCTTAATCCAAAGAGGAGGCAGGTTCTCACACCTTCACCAGGAAAATAGTGAATGGTTAGTTCTCCATCCCCACCAAAATAAAGCAATAGACAAATTGCAACAAAAACAAGTTGAGTAAGATTTAAATTTTAACTTCCAAAAGGAGTTATATGAAAGTGGAATGAGTGACAGAAAAGATGTAGCACCTCCTCTGTTGAATAACATCTTTTAAGGGATGAATCCCCAAACTGTCTGGGCTGGATTAGGGGCAGTCATGCCTGCAGGAAAAGGGATAAAAACCATGACTTCTAAGGGCTTTGCCATCCAAAGAGACATCTGATTTTGTTGTTGTTGTTACATCATCACATCCAATAGCTAACATACTCACGTCCCCAGGTTCCTAAAGCCCTGTGTGCCTAGTTCCCTAACACACCCAGTGGATTGGGGTATGACACAAGCCTGGACCTATCTCTCTCCAGATCATTGGGGGCATTGACCATTCCCTATACGTGGGAAGTTTGTGGTACACACCTATCCGACGAGAGTGGTACTATGAAGTTGTCATTGTTCGGGTGGAGATTAATGGGCAGGACCTGAAAATGGACTGTAAGGAGGTAAGAGTACCAGGAATACTGGGAGTGAGAAGGCACATCTGGAGTTCTGAGGAGCTCCTGACTAAGGAGTGGGATGATAGGCCAAGTGCAGGCTTCGGGAAGAACTGGGAAAGGGATCTGTGTCTCAATCAATATCACAGCAGTGACAGCAGAACCTCCATCTGTAAGGGCAGAGGTTGGGAAGAATATTCACAGAAAAATCATGCTTGTGGTATGGTGAAAAGAATATATGTACTAGGAAGGAAGAAATCCATGTTCTACTCCCAACTCTGCCACTAATTCAGTTATGTATACTTAAGAAAGTCAATTAACTTCTCTGGGTCTCAATTTCCTCATCTGTCAAATGGACATAATATAATCCCTATCCAATCTACCCTTCAAGGTTGGAAAATAGATACAAAAGTATTTTGAAAAATTAGAAAGCACTAAACAAATGTGAATTAGTATTAGACCATTCTGGCTCTAGACCTATGGTTATGATGATGATTTAGGAACTATTTGAATGAAATGGAAAAGCATTTATTAAGCTCTTACTATATGCCAAGAACCATACTAAATGCTAGAAATACAAATAGAAAAGCAAGATAGCCTCTGCTCTCAAAGAGCTCACACTCTAATTGGAAGAGACAACAAATACAGGAAAGCTTGGCTGTAGGATACATGGAAAGTTCTCTAGCGATCCTTAAAGCACAGCAGCAAGGCCAGCTCTAAGGTCTACAGGCCTTTAGGCTACATTATTGGGAAGGGATGATCCTGACGATCTGTGGGTAGGTGGGTAGGTAGATCTAGCTGGGGCAACTGAAGGACAAAGGAATACTATGCCAGTCCATAGCCAAGACCTCTTGGACTAACTGGTGACCAGTATAGTTCTTACCAGCACACTGCCACCACCTGGCACCCAAAGACATTTGGCTGCATGAACATCTTTTCTCCTCTCTAGTACAACTATGACAAGAGTATTGTGGACAGTGGTACCACCAACCTGAGACTGCCCAAGAAAGTGTTTGAGGCTGCAGTCAAGTCCATCAAGACAGCCTCCTCGGTCAGTGGAATTACGGATGCGCCTACAAGCGTAGGTGTTGAAGGGAGTGGGGGGAAAGGAGGCACAAAAAAATCCAATTAGGTGAATACCCTTATAGAGTACTGTGACATAGAGCGGCAGCTGTAGGGACCAGCACCTGAGCTATCTTTGGACACTGGTGTTTCCCCATCTTTTTCAGCTATAATCTGCCCTAAACTGCACCCTTTCCCCCATCCATACCAAGAATTATGGAATGGGTGGCTGATGGTCTTCAGAGGCCATCTAGTCCTGCCCGTATATTAAGCCTGAATCTCTTTTACAGTATCCCCAGCAAGTAGTGATTCAATCTCTACTTGAAGACCACCAGGCAAAGCCCTCCAATGCGATTCATTGTTCCTATATACTTTATCCATTGGTTCTAACTTTGTCCTCTAGAGCCAAGCAAAACAAGTCAAAACACACGACAAGTCTTCAAAGAGCTGAAAGTAGTTCTTGGCCCACCATTCCACCTCATCTTCTCTTCCCCATTTCTTTCAATTGATTCTAGAACATTTCTAGGAAACTCATCATCTAATTATTCTCCACTATATGTGACTCAGTTTCTCCCTTCTCTAGTCGTTTTCCATCAGGGCTGAACAAGTGAGGGGCCTCTGCAGTGCCAAAAAATCAGCAAAAAGTGCAACAGAGGCCACTTTGTTATAACTAGTCCTTCCAACTTCTATTTCTTCTTGGCCAAGACAGACAGAGAAATTCCCAGATGGCTTCTGGCTAGGAGAGCAGCTGGTGTGCTGGCAAGCTGGCACTACCCCCTGGAACATCTTCCCAGTCATCTCACTCTACCTAATGGGTGAAGTCACTAATCAGTCCTTCCGAATCACCATTCTGCCACAGGTATGTCTCTTCCTTAGCCAAATTGGGCCTCAGGAAAAGGAAGGTAAACAATGTGGGTCAGGAGGGATAGAATGCAGACACTGGACATAGCTAAAGGGGGACAAAACAAATGGAAAAGAACCATTGGATTAACCTTTCTTGGAAAACCGAGTCTCAAAACAGGCAAGGTATTTAATCTTTGAATCTATTTCCTCATCCTAAATGCCCTATCTCATAGAAATGCCACAAGAATCAAATGAGATAAAAGCAAGACATAATATTAAAAAAAGAATTGTTATTTTGGGGACGATCTCTAAGTATACCGCAGCACCAGAGAAAAGGTAGGGTGAGGATTTGAGTGAGATATCCCTCACCCTGTGATCATCTACCTCCAGCAATACCTAAGGCCAGTGGAGGACGTTGCCACATCTCAAGATGACTGCTACAAGTTTGCCATCTCACAATCATCCACGGGCACTGTTATGGGAGCTGTGATCATGGAAGGCTTCTATGTTGTCTTTGACCGAGCCCACAAACGAATTGGTTTTGCTGTTAGTGCCTGCCACGGTGAGAACACCTGGTTTGGGAAGCCAGAGGATCTATATTTATTCTGGTTGGATAGTTAGGACATCTGGGACTGGGTCAACTTGGTGAGGAGTTGCCTGCCCCTCAAAAGTCAACACATTGAGCAAGAGCTGTCAATACCTATCTTGCTTCTTGACCCTACAACTTAAGCACAGTGACCTCTGCTGAAAGCCCAAAAGACCAAAGGCCACCCAGGTGTCCTAGTGTCCTAGAGTGTCCTAGAGCCTAGAGAAAGATGAGCACACACAGTGTACTACTTGGTGATACTTGGCTTACAAAGATGAAGGTGGGCACCATCACTTAGGAAAGGTAGGCCAGGGAACAAGATTGTGCAGTTAGCCCTGGGAGGTGTGGGTATGGGGCCGGCATTCCATGGCCCTAAAAGAAACAAAGACTCTTGAGGCTTGCAGAACACTCCTCTGCCTGGCTGCTTTATGACAGACTGTTCCTCACCTAGGATAGGTTGTCTTTTAAACATCTCCTAAAAAAGGGAGCTTTGACAGCTTGCATTTTTTAGGGTCTCCTAGATTTAGAAAGTTTTTTCGTGTCTAACCCAAACTACCTTCAGGCACAAGACCTGTGTTGACTCACATGCCACCTTCCTTTCCCCCGTCCACAGTGCATGATGAGTTCCGGACAGCGGCTGTGGAAGGTCCCTTTGTTATCGCAGACATGGAGGACTGTGGCTACAACATTCCACAGACAGATGAGTCAACCCTCATGACCATAGCCTATGTCATGGCTGCCATCTGTGCTCTCTTCATGCTTCCACTCTGCCTCATGGTGTGCCAATGGCGCTGCCTCCGCTGCCTGCGCCGTCAGCAGGATGACTTTGCTGATGACATCTCTCTGCTCAAGTGAAGGGCCCTCCAGGCATCACAGGCCCTCTATGGCTGTCTACTCTGGCCACAGGCAGGAGACATGGAGATAGAACATGTGACCAGAGAACCTCAGGACCCTTACCCACCAGCCTGCCTATCTTGACAGGGAGAGAACCAGAAGATACTGGCAAGGTGCGTCCCACAGGGATAATGTCTGTAGAAGGGGAAAGAGGAAAGAAAGAAGCTCTCCAATGGCAGGAAACCCCTTGGTAACTTCAAACCTCAGCTAGGAAATTTTCTGCTGCTTGAAACTTCATCCCTAAAAATTTCAGCACCTCACCTACTTCTCCTTAACCCAAATCCTTCTCTTTTCCTTATTCCCAGAATTGGTACCATACCCAGCCTTTGCCCTGCTGGTGTCCTGGGATTAGACATGGCCCACCCTGGTTCTCTTCAGCAGGGGCTAATGTACAATAGCCCCTTATTTTTGTGTAGAACCTACATAAAACAACCCTAATTTGACTACCGCGGTGAATTTTTTAATATTTGTGAATAGATTAGGGTATTTAAGTGATTTTTATTGGGAGTGGGGAGAAGGGAGGCCAGGCTATGGTAAGAAGAGTAGATGGAGAGGGAAAGGAGAAGTTAGGGAAAAGCAGTAAATGAGAAGAACAGTCCATTTTAGGCCTTGCCATCTACATAGGATACCATCTCATATATCCCAAGCAGGAAGACCCCTATTTGGTAAGGCACTCCAGTTGTCATGAAATGGCCACTGATACTCCCTTTCCTATTCCTCCTGATTGATTTCAAAGTAAACTCAGAAGAAATCCTTGTAAAATCTGACCAGCATCCTCATCATTGCCTTCAGGAAAGAGCAACTAGATTGCAAATCAAATTTCCCCTACTGAGGTCCACTTGGCAAATGACTTTTTTCACTGCCTGGACCCTCTGTTCCCAGAGCACTGCTAAGATTTCCTAACCTCCTCCATTCCCCTCCTCCTTTTGTGTCATGCCCCCAGAGAGAATAAAGGGAACAAGGCAGAGCTTGGTTGTATTTCTTGAGCTACCTGATCAGAGGGTCTCATCTCTTTCCCTTCCTTCTCACCCCTTTACTGAAACACAAAGCTCTCAGGAGTCCTCTAGGACTCTGCAAGCTAGGGAGTTAAGTGAAGGGATGGGGGACTTTCCCCTTAGTCTTAGAAAAGAGAATCCAGGACCTTTAACAAGTACGGAGTTGGGACTTTGGACCTTGGCCTCAATCTCCTTTGTGTTAAGCTATAAATAGGGATCAGGCATCTACTCCCTCACTGTCCCAGACCTTTCTCACCATCCTACTATCTCCCCCTTACCCCTGTCACATTCGGGTAGATGAAGCATCTTCCAGTGCCACTGGCAGAGTATTGATAGCTCCCAAAACTCAGTGCTCTCTGGTCCTGCTGCTGTCTTTAGTACCAAAGCTGTCCAGAGAGGATAGCAGCCTCCTCCTCTCAGCTTAATCATTTCATTGTAGGCTTATCTTCCCTCACTGAGTGCCATTCTTTCCCCTGGCTCCTTGGCTCCCCTGCCCATGTGTTATATTGCCACCTAGGGCTGGGCATAAGGGGAACAAGTTCATCTTCCTGCAGCTCAGAGGACCTGCTGTAGCACTAGCAGGAAATGAGAAGGAAAACAGAAGAAACCTCAACTCCACCTCAGCCCCCTCAAAGGAAGCTTCCTCTTCTGTACTTTTTTCTAGTCTAGCCCAACCAGTCTAGATGGAGGCTGCCTGGCTCCTTTTCTGTGGGTGTGGGGTGGGGCAGTGGTGAGGTGAGAAAAGGAGAAAACCCATGGGGGGTTTCTGCAGTTTCCTGTCTCAGCCTGGCTACTCTGTTGGACCAGAGCCTCAGCGAGCTCCCCACAAGCCATAAGCAAGTAACAATGAGAATAATGGACAACAGCTTCTCATTTCCCCACCCACACTTGCAGACCCTTTCCTTTCACTGCACCTGGTGCTGCTCTGGCTGATGGGGAGTACCCTGTACCGCCCAGAACTGATGGGGAGATCTCAAAAGACTGCTTCCTCCCAGCTTGGGACTTTACTTGGGTGTGTAAATAAATCTTTGAGATTACTGATGTGTAACAAAAAGGCCAAGTTCTGCTTTATAATCACATCCCAAAGCTGAGGAAAACTGGTTTTTTCCTAGCTCTTCCCAGGGCATAAAACCAACAACTTTGGTTAGTTGGTCTTGTAGCCCTCCTGTTATTTTTTTAAAGAGAAAACTGGTTGTACTTAATTCTTCTTTTTACAATTCCCTTCTCCAAGTTGCCCTACCTACCTTAAACTCTTAAATGTAAAGAAAATCCCTCTCAGTATCTGCTTCTTGCTTGTAAGATATGTATGTATATATCTATTTTTTACTTCTACCCCATTTCCAATTCTCCTCATTTGGCCTACTTGGGTTCCACATTTGTAGGCCAGCAGACAAGAGGACAGATGGAACTTTGGTATTGCTTTGTAACAGTTCTTAAGACAAAAGGGAAAGAACTGAGCAACACTGAGGTACTACTTCCCATATCAACCTCTCCAGAAGCACTTGTCATCTTTCTATAGGTTAGGTTATCCAAGGGCTTTTGCTGGGGGAGACAGGTGTTAACCCCTCTGCTCTACCCCACACTCTTCATTCTCTCCACGCCCATGGCTCTAAAGGCTTTCTGGGATAACTAGAAGTTATTGTTCTTACCCAAGTTAGCTTTCTAGCCTTTCAGAAACACTGAGAGACATCAAAGGTAGCCCAGAAGCTATGAGGCTCAGGGGAGGCAGAAAGATCATGAATAAAGAGAATCACAAAATGAAGAGAACAAAGAATTGATCTCCAATCCTACCTACCATATTTTCTGCCTCAGACAAAGGAGTCAAGAGTAAAAGCCAGTTGTTAGGAAGGTAGACATCAACATTAACCAGAGAAATCTGGAGGAGGTAAAAACAGAGGACATGAGCCCTGTGCACTGGAGCAGCCTCCTCACCTCTGTTCCAGTTCAGCAGCAGACCATTTGAAAAATGTCAAAGGTGACTCATCCAGGCCATTTCCTTGACCTGATGGCCAGACAATGAATCTTGGCAAGAGAGACAAGAAAAGGGAAAGGAGAGAAAGGACACCTGGGTGAACAGATGGGAAGGGAGGTAAGAAAGATAGCACATTGTAAAATGGAAAAGATGCGGCTGGATCTGGAGAAGTCTTCTGCCACCCCTATCTAACCAGTAGATGGTGGTAACTACAAGGCTCCAGCGAAATAAAACATAGCCTGCTCATACTGACCCAAATAATACAACTGAATTCTTTCATATGGGACCAGACATTTAAGAGTTGGTGTTTGGTTTTCACCTGGATGAGTCGCATTAGGGAAAGATTTAGCATTATGTCCTGTCAGAATGGAGACTCAATGGCTTAGAGTAAGATTCAGAGATCTAATAAAGGCATGAAAGGTATGATTTTCCCAATATGGAATAAAAAAAATACCCAGAAGAGACCAAAGGGCAAGATGTAGTGCCGGCCAGCACATGGATGGCTATCTATAAAATGCAACCTGGAATCTAAAATTCATGACATGAAGAGGTTTAGTTTCTGGTGGCCTCCCCTCCTCATTCTACTCTGGTCTCCATTTTCCCCAATTACAAAGAACATATGCCCCCAGTAGCACTCTTGTTTCAAAGGTTATAAAATCCACCCCAAGATAATTCTGTAGGTGAATTTGCACACAGATCTCCTCACCCCAGTGCCTGCTCAGAGCTCACCCAAGGACACCAAACAACTTGGTTATGAACCAACTGCCTTAACCTTAAGGGGGGAGGGGGGAGGGCTGAGGGCTATAAATCTATAGACTGGGAGACCAGAAGCAAAGGAGAAGGTGAGGATTTTACAAAGTTGGTCTGTCAGAGATGGGGCACAGCCTAAGTCAATGAGAGCAAGGCATAGGAGAAACCTGTAGGTTGTGCCAACCTCTGCACAGACACCTGTATCCAGGAAGTAGGGTGGCAAGGGAAATAGGGGGATTTGATTGATACTGTTATTCTCAGACTGTGAATTCAATTCTGCTGATGTAAACTGCAATACTCTGTAAACCTAATGTCTACGTAAAAATAATGATCGTTAACACAGTAAATTATTCAATCTAAAGTCAAACAATCTTGCATTACATTTCTTTCTCTATCAAGTCTCATTTTATCTAGGATGATGCAGAAATGTCTTGAGGTTTCCAGTGAATTAGACATCTGGTTAGACAGCTAAGCAAACACCAGGATTCAATCGTATAAGAAGGGATGAGACTGAAGGAAATGGAGCTGCAGGCTGAGCTAAATAAAAGTAAGGTGGTCAGACAGCAAGAGCAGCCTCCTAGGTGTTGTCTGTTATACTGTATTTGAAAATAACTCTGGGCAATAATACCATCATTTCAATGCTACAGTGCATACTATTTTTCCTATGACTTGTACCACCAAGGGAAACCACAAGACCAGGGGGAACGGAAAATTCTGCATAATATACATACTTTCATTTATGAATGTTTGCATACAGACTTTCTATACACACATTACCTATATAATAAAAATGTACATGGCATGAGTACACACTGCTGTATAAATATAGAGCTCTACAATCTTGAACCCTCTCCTTCCTGTTCATATCTGTCTCTCCTCTTCTTCCTTTCCAGCCAGGTCCATCACTTGAGAGTTGGACAAAAGGGACAAGTGTCATTTGTGTTGGTCTGGGCCCAGAATTTGATACACTGGAAAGGAGAAAGAGAAGCCTCAAGGTTAAGAGTTGTTTGCTATTGGGGGCAAGGGGAGGGGGCGCAGGAGGAGGAGGCACAGTGCCACTGAGGCTTGAGATGACTAGCAATAAAGAATAAGGGACAGATATAATAGACAAAAAATTCTGACAGTATGAGTCCCTGGGATATGCCCAGAAAGACCAGCTCTGGAGCAAATAAGTGGGTCTTCATTACAGAGAAAATACTAAATTCCAACAGTGAGAATGCCACATATACCTACTATGATTTGCTCCACACCACGATCCCTTCATGTGCAGAGATGGGTTCGCTTCATTCCCAACACTTTTCCCCCCAACACTCATTCCCATCACCTCCCCCTTTGTGGGAAAGCTATCGATTTTATCCTGATGTTCCCACAAGCCAGAGAGTTCTGAGTATTCTTGCCTCTGCTTAGTGATGTAGTGAGAATGAAGAACAACTGGACTGTCAGAGGAAATCTGTTTTAAGTAACTTTCAACCCATCTCATTACTGGAGTTATAAAACTGGGATCAGGTTTTCACTTCATTCCTCCCATCTAAAGTTCCTGAGCAAAACAAACCTCGGCTAAGCTTACGGCAAGGACCCGCCATTGTTGTACAGTTAGTGGCTATATCAGCCAGCTGTGTAAAAGAAGGTAAAGAAAGGATAAAAAGAATATAACATCTACCTCCTTGTGCAACACATGGGCACAGGCCATTGGGTGGAGCTCACTGGGCTGAACAAGCTTCTGGCACATTAGACACAGCTTACAGGTGGATGGAGCCTACAGGGCAAACAGAGGCACGCTTTATAGCAGTGATTCTACGTCCTGGGACCATTCCTTTCCTCTGTGCCCGTGATCCCACAACCAACCCACTCACCAAAATAGTTCAGTTGGTCTCTCTTCTCTAAAACCAAACCTCTTCCACTATCACACCCCATGCAGAACCCTGCCTGGATCTCCTTGTCATTTTTCCATTTCCAACTCAGGTCCCAAAGCAAGAACTCTATGTTCTTCTCCATCTCTGAACACACTAAACCTGCCTATATCCCAGCTTTCAAGGAAATATATTCTTACATGTGAAGGCCTCCCAGGATAAGACACCTGAGCAGAGGGCAGGAACATGGGAGTGTTTATCTGAGCCAAGGGAGCAGGAAACAAGGGAGCTCGGATCCGACCAAGGGGCTGTAGGCAAAAAATAAAAATCAGAAACAGGGAAGTTTTTAGTAAACTAAGCATTTTTGGAAAAGGAGCTACCAACATTTTTCAGACTAGCAAAATAAAATAGCAGATTATGCATGCCCATGCATCCCTCCTACATGCTTTGTATACATTTTTGGGGGCTGAGCTCTCCCCCAAGGGGCCAGGCTCACCTGAGCACTCGCTGCCAAGCGCTCCTGCTCTGCTAATCGTGCAGCCACCAGCTGGATCAGCTCCTCCATTGTCAGCCCAGCCATCGTGGTTCGTGCTGTCTTGATCTGCTGAAGGATGTTGGTCATCTGCGCCCTAACAAGGGAGAGTGTTGCAGGGATGAAGATATTGGTCCCTATCTGTGGAGACTCCTATGGGTCTTCCTCTTGTACCTGTACCCCAATACATCTCTCAGGGTATTAATCCTTTTTAAGACACTTACTTGTTGCATTGTGGGAACCGAGCCAGCAGCTTCTCCAGGATCTTTTCTAGTTTGTCCACTGGCTGGGGTCGGTGAGATTCAGTGGGAGCCTTAACACCACCCAAGCCTGGTGGAGGTGGGAGGGAGGTAGCAGGGGACACATGTGGACCATGGGGGCCAACAAGAGAAGCCAAGCCAGGACTATTTCTCCCATGGGTGACAGGTAGAGGTGGGGAGGGCTGGTTGGGCCTTGAGACAGCGGGGTTCAGCATTGGGAACGATAGGGCACGAGGGTCTGCACTGGGCATGACCATGGGCATGGTAACCTGCCCAATGGAGAAAGGCATCCGAGGAGCCAGGGAAGGATTAGGTGAAAACACCTGAAGCATGAAGTCTGTCTACAAAATGGGAGAGAGAAAATAAAAGGAAATTTAGGAAATGGCAACAGAAATCACTGAGTAACCATTAAATTAAGCAGATATGGTCCCAATAGCTTCACAAATATAACCGTGAGACAGAGACTTCACCACAACACAGAGAAGGAGCTTCCCCGTTGCCAAGTTACTCACCTCTGAAGGGGGTGGGGGCAGAGTAGGGGTAGGGATCTGTGGAAGACTACTCAACTTTGCCCCATTCCTCACCAGTTGGATATGGTTATTAAATTGGTCCTAGAAAAGAGAGATTAAGAAATTACCCTGTAGCAGAGAACTGAAAGACACACATTAGCCTCATTTTGGATAAGAAAGGTGATGGGAACGTGGTAGAAACATCTTGAAACAAAAATAGAATAGTAGTGAGCTCAAAGTAGTGAGCTCCCTCTCACTGAATGTGTCTAAATAGTAGTTAGGTGGCAAAGTGAAGAGACTGCTGGACCTGGAGTCAGGAAGACCTTGGTTCAGACTTACTAACTCTGTGACCCTGGAGAAGTAATTTAACCTTTCTCTGCCTCAGTTTCCTCATCTGTAAAATGGAGGTAATAATATCATTTAACTCCTAGAGCTATTGTGAGGATAAAATAAAGATACTGTAAAGAATTTTGCAAATTTTAAGGTATTTTTAAATATTATTATTATTATTATTCCTATCATAACAAAGGAAAAAGGACCATCTGTCAAGAATGATACAGAAAAGATTACCGTACTAGGTGACTTTCTGGACCAGACAGGCATTGGAGCCCCTTTAAAATCTCAGAAAACATTAATTCTGAGAGATTTCAATACCACTCTTACATACATGTGTGTACATCAATGAAACTGGCCATAAATTGCCTACACTACAGAAACTCTTCTCCACCCAGGTCTGAAGCTTTTCATTAGGCTCACCCGGACATTCTCCTTCATCATCCGAACTCCATTCAATCTTGTCTCCCACTCCTGCTTGGAACGGATTGTTTCCAATGTTGGAGGTGTTGACCTTTCCAAAAAGCAACAGGAATTTATAGTTAGAGAAAGAAACTCTGACCTTGCTCTTTAAGACAACGAAACAAACATCTGAGATCTGAGTTCTGAGTTCCTTGGCCCACTGTAAATCATGTTTTCTAGTTCTACATTCAAAGCAAGAGCTTCCTAACAAAGGAAGAGAGATTTTTTTTGCCTCACACTATTCTACATGGGTCCTCCAAATGCCTAGGCAGCAAGTGACTAAATATCAGAAGTAAATCCTCAGAAACTTAAGCCTGCCCATTTGGGAAGCTCAATGTACAACTGCAAATTATAGTACTAAAGTCTGACAGCATAGAGCTGGACTCAGCAGTTGGGGTTTCAGAGAGCCAGTGAAGGAAAGGTCTGAACTTGAACTTCAGGCCTGTGAGTCTGAGGCCCCAGGGATGTAGCTCACTTGATATAGGTCAGATGCAGTTCTGCCTCCTTTTCTGCTTCTTCCAGCTTTAACACTAGGAGCTCTTTCCGGCTTTCCAATGATAAGATCTAAAGAAACCATGAAAAGGCTTATTAATTTGCATCCATGTAGGACTATCTTTGGACAGACAAGCAGAGG
The DNA here is from genome assembly GCA_028646515.1 of Pseudochirops corinnae. Taxonomy (NCBI): domain Eukaryota; kingdom Metazoa; phylum Chordata; class Mammalia; order Diprotodontia; family Pseudocheiridae; genus Pseudochirops; species Pseudochirops corinnae. The sequence goes on from CM053588.1 coordinate 111,014,787, forward strand.
CTTACAGACCTCCACACCAATCCTGATTTCCAGAGACATCAGTCCCTCCCTACCTCAGCTTTCCAGGCTCGTTCAGTTTCCTCCATAATGTTCCGGTTGATCTCACCATCCTGATTCTTGAGCTTGTCCAGTTCCATCTCCCATAGCTCCCTGAAGGACAAAAAAAAAAAAAAAAAAGGGACAAGATTATGGGGTACAGGCTAGACGGGGGCAGCAAAGCAAAAATTAGACCCAGAGTTGGTACGAGATAAAGTGAGAAGATGAGCCTGAATAACAGAGCCTTACTATATAAAGCAAGTGAACTGTTTGAGAGAGAGGATGCTGAAAGCACTCTAAGATTGTGACACGGTCCTACATATGAAATTCAAGGAAGAACAAAACAAACAGTGCCTTACTGCCTCTGCTTGCTAAGCTGTATCTAGGAGGCAGAGCCATCAAAAGAAGTCCAAAAGTGCTCCAAATTTAAATAAGCTAGAGTTAGGAAGACTCAAATTTATTAGGGAGTCTCTCATGGTTCTCAACTTGCTTCACCTATGGAAACCGACATGTAGGATTATGTGCAGGAGCACACAATGCCACTACTAATCCTATATTCCAAGGCAATCAAAGAGGAAAAGGTCCTATAAGTACAAAAATATTTATAGAAGCTTTTTTTGTGATAGTAAAGAACTGAAAACTAAGGGAGGTATGTACACTAACACTTACCTGTCAGGCAGCAATTGTTTACCTGCTACCAGATATTGGCTATTTTATTCTCACCACCCCATTTTCCTAGCTATTAGGAAGATGGCTATATAACACTATCCCTATCTACCTGTCATTCCCATTACTTCCCTCCCTCCTTGTTGCATCGATTGTGACACACTCATATACAGGACTGAAGGCACTAATGAAGAATGGATCCAGAAAGTGCATCTTCCTGTATTATATTTGACTCAAAGTAGGATAATGGCTGGAAATAGCAAGATTACTCAGACCAAGGGAAAAGAAAGTGAGGTGAACATTTAAATTACATTAAGTGATTTTTATTTTTTAAAGATAAAGATAGGGAAAGGGGTAAAAATGATCTTAAGAGAAATAGTCCTACTTTTCCTCAGCCTGTTCTGCGATTAGAGAAACAATTTTATTCTCCTTCTCCTCCTGATTTTCCAGTAACCTGCATGTGTGAGAGAGAGAGAGACCAATTCACTTCCTGAAGTTTCTGCAGCCTTTTCCTCTTTCACACATTCTTGCTTTTGCCCAAATCTCTCATCTCCCATTCTGTCTTTTTCAGAGACTACTCAAAAGATTTGCCTGGCAAGTTAGTCATTCTGCTAACGGCAGAGGCTGACTTGAGTGGCTTGGATGGCTGGAGAGCTGGCTGTCCCCTCTGTCCTTTGCTACTACACAGGCGGTCCTCCATGGAGGTTTCCTCTCTAGAACAGGGTGACCTTTCTCAATTGAGGATCTACAGTATAACAGTTCTATTTCCTTCCCCTGCTAGACTCTCCACTACTCAATTACTAGAAAACCAGTAAGTGCCATCAGAATTCTCTTGTACATAAAACTTAAGGATGGGTTAGAGCAGCAGTCAGCAGTTCCTCTAATCCAATGTTTTTTTCTGATAATGGCACCATATTTCAGAGAAGAATAAACTGGCATGTAAATTTAGGTACTGGCAAGAACTAGACATTATCTTGTACAACATGATATAGCTGCCTTCTATGATGTCCTCAAAAGCACCCCAAACATCTCCTGGGGTTTTTGCATTGTCTTTGTATTCCCTGAGCCTAAGCCTAATGCCTAGCACATAGCAGGCACTTAAAGGCTTACTGAAGGAAAGGGGTGGGTGGATTAGAGAGATCATTAAGTCCAACCCTTTCATCTTACAAATGAGTAAACTGAAACCCAATTAGTATAAGTAATTTGTTCAAGGTCTCACAGGTATTAAGTAGAAACAAAATATGAACCCAGGTCTTGTGACTCCATATCTAATACTCTTTTCATTAAGTCTTGCTGCCTCTCATCTAGCAAAAACCTATCAACCAAAGCATCATGCTACTACTTCAGTCAGTCATCAACGAGCATTTACTAAATTTATTGTTTAATGAATTTATTAAACATTTATCGTACATCAGAGGCAACTAGGTGGTATAGTGGTTAGAGCACCGGGCCTGAAGCCAGGAAAACCTACGTTGGAATCCAGCCTCACAGACTCACTAGTGTGTGACTGTGGGCCAGTCACTGCTGTCTGCCTCAATTCCCTCAAATGTACAATGAGGATGAGAATAGCACCTGCTTCCCATAGTTGTTGAGATGTTGTTAAAGCACATAGAAGAGGGTCTGCAGAGCTCACAGCAGGTGCTTCATAAATGCTTGTTTCCTCCCTCTTCCCTTCCCACTATGTTTAGGCTCAGGGAATACAATGCCCTCACACTACTGTAATTAGAAAAATCCTTTGGGATACCAATGGGAAAAATCTGCCAATATAAGTAAAGGAAGCAGTTCCTTTGAACCATTAGGATTATTAATGGTTCAAATGGTCAGGGACTATACATGTTCCATAAGTCTGGCTTGCTTGTGGGATATTCTAATAACAGGTTACAATTTTTTAAAATCCCTAGAAGATCTTTTGTAAAGAAACTTAACAAGATACAAAAACAATCATACTCTGCGAACCAACAATGCCATCATTTGAAATATACTCTGTAAGTATTATCAAAGTCAAAATGAAAAACTCAACGTTCAGGTATTTTCATAGTAATATTATCTGCAATTGCAAAAAAACTAGACACAACCTAAATGCCCATGAATAGGGGAATGGTTAAATAAACTGTGGAACATTAACGTAAAAGGATACTATAATGCAATTAAAACTATAAGTATAAGAAATACAAAGAAATCTAAAAAGACTGTTTTTAAGTAATGTAAACTGAGAAAAAGCAAAACCAGAAGAGAGTATACACTAATACGACCACATAAAATGAACACAAATATGAACAAGGAATCCTTATGGGGAGTTAAGAGTGACTCAAAGTACATGTTATTTTATGAGTAAAAGTACATTAAACGTAAATAGTTACCAAAGAAGTTTATTTTGTCATCACTCAATACTAAATTTTGAAACTTTTTAAAAAAGGAACTTTATATATATATCCTTACCACACTTTTATTAGGTCAAGTAATATTCTCATTTAACAGAATGGGAAATACATATTTAACATGATTTGTGTTATATTCCACAGTGAGTCAGGAGCCAGGACTAGGAAACCCAGATCTGCTTTCTCAATCCACTTTAATTATCAATATTTTACTTTAGACTGCTTTGCCTCCAATATGAATAGGTCTCTTCTATCTTTAAAAAAAAAAACCCCACTTCACATGACCCTGATGTCTTCCTAAGGCAACTACACTATTTCTCATCTTCCTTCTGTCAAAAATGTTTCAAATGAATGGTCTGCACCTGCTGCCTCCATTTACTTATTCACTCCTTTACCTCCACATAATATGGCATCCATCTCACCATTCCACTGAAATTGTACTCTTGACGTCACCCACAGTCTTCTATACCAACTAGGTCAGTCATCATTTACTGTACCTCAAAACCTCTGTCTCTACTGTCCCCAACTTCTCAGCAACCATTTGCCAGTCTTAGCCACTGTCTTCTTCTTGACACTCACCTTTCTTGGCCTGTGACACTGCTCTCCCCTCCTTCTCCTCTCTCTCTTCCATCCCCTAACTTACATAAGTATTTCCCAAAGTGCATCTCTCCCACCTCTCACCCTGACCTACCCCAAGAGATGAAAGGGACCAGAGAGAACATCTAGCTCAACCCTCACATCTTGCAGATGAGGAAACATGCACAGAAAGGGTTACATAACTTAGCAAGAAGAACTCGAATTTGAAGTCAGGTCCTCTGAAAAGCCAGCTCTGTTTTCACTGTACTGTATGCTTGGATGTTACACTGTTACCTCAAACTTAACATGTCAAAACCCAAACCACATTACCCCACAAACTAATTATCCCTCCTAACTTCTCAATTTCCAACAACAATAGCAGTATTCTCAATCACTCATATTCAGAATCTTAAGACTCTCATCTTTAGCTCGGTTCTTTTCCTTGCTTCCTATATCCAATCAGTCTTCCAACTATTGATTATTTCGTCATAAAGTCTTTCCCTTACTTCCTATTCCTATTGCTACAACCCCAGTTCAGGCTGTTATCACTTCACTTAGTTACATTTATCCAATTTATCCTATACACAGCTGCCAGATTAATCTTCCTAAAACACCACTTTCATTATGTTATTCCCTTGCCCAACAGCTGCCAATGGCTTCTCATGACTAAAAACATAAAATCCACAGACTAAGGTCTTCTACAACCTGGCCCCAATCTATCCTTCCAATCTTATACTCTGCTATCTCCCAACATGAACCCTCTATTCCAACCAGGTCAGTCATCAATTATTGTACCTCAAACGTACTGAGCCCATATTTTTACCCAAACCATTCCTCTGACTGGAAATCCCTTTTTCCTCTTCACCTCGATCTTTCTTCTTAGATATAGCTCAAGTCCTACATCTTCCACAAATCCCTCTTTGATTTCACTAACCTAAAGAAGGTTTTTCCCTCTTCTGAATTCCTTTGGCAGTATTATCCACACCACTCATTAGCAAAAATTATATGATCCTTTGTATTGTTAGTTAACTTTTCGCATATGGATTGCTCCCCAATAAAGACAATTAATTCCATGAAGAGAAGACCCTTGGCCTTATACTTTCTTGCATCTACCACAGTTTTGTACCTAATAAGCCTTAATTTCTTGATAAGCCTTTAATTTCCATATGCTAACCTGAAAACATACCAGCTAAACAGAAGTGAAGCAGGTGAGTTCTCATGGAGGCCTTCTCTATCATTCATTTTCTATTCAGGAGAAACTGACTTTTCCAAAATCATTTATACAAAATTACATCCCAGATCATCTGCTAAGGCAGAACTTCTGTCTACAAAATACAACAGCATCCCTACCTAAGCACTGAATATGGTGTCAGAAAACCTGATTTCAGATCCCTAGTCTATTACTTTCTAGCTGTGTGGGCAAGTCACTGTTAACCCGAACTGCAGTTTCTTCATTCAGGATGAGGAAATGAGGACAATAATAACTGTATTACCTATCTCAAAAGACTGTGGTTAGACCAAATAAGAAAATTATGTAAAGTGCTTTATAAACAGGCTATTATCATTTTAATATGCATCAAGAACAAAAATGCAGCATGAAAGCAAAATGAATTTTGATTGGCATTGCAGTCTTTCTTCTACTCATCCCAAATTACAGACAGGAACATGGATCAACTGATGGGTCATTCAAAACACAAGTTCAGTGTCTCTCACACAGAGAAAATACTACTCATTGCCCTTCTCAGGGTTTCACTGTCAAAGTCAGAAAGCTTGGAATATAGCCCTACCCCAACGACAACGCAGTGGTGGCCTTGACTTTCTACGCTAGCAATAACCTTGAAGGATCCAGCCTAGGAAGCAACGCAAGCCGGAAAATGCTTTCAGAATAGGCAGCCACAAAACACTCTCCTCTCCACACCAACTAGGAAGATTTTCCAAGGAAAATGTAGATACGTGACAAAATTCAGTGTTTCTCCTGTTTGGGAGGGTGTATTTACTTGGTTCCTTATTCCAAAAAGTTCAAAGAACTTTACAGATTTCTTTTTAATAATTCATCCTCAAAATATCCATTTGAGACAGGAAAGGGACAATGCCATGATTCTTATTGAGGAGGAATGAGCACCAAGAAATCAAGGTGTTTGTTCAAAGTCCCCCAAAAGTATTTGTTAGATGTAGCTCTTTAATCACTCGATAAACATCTGATCACATACTAGGAACGCAGCCCTCTAACAAGCTACTGTGGCGTATAACAAAAAGTAGGGATGTGGTCTCTAACCTGAACAAACTTAAAATCTCCATGAAGAGATAAAATATAAATACATCTAAGGTTAACTAGTAATAAAAGGAAAGAGGGACAAGAACAATTATGGTAATCCAAAAGAGAGTATAGCCATGGTGGAAGTGGGGAAAGATTCACAGAAAGGGTGGCCCCTAAGGATGGAATAACAGGTAATTAAGATCTGCATAAGATTAGAAGAGGAGGGAGATGAAAGTTCCAAATAAAAGGAACAGTATGAGTAAAAGCTAAGAATCAATAACAAACAAGGCATATTGGAGACCATGACTTTTCTTAAAATCAAAGAAACTGCTACATTTGGGAATAACAACCTAGTCTCACACCCACAGTTCACATAAATCAGTGGTTCTCAACCTTCCTAATGCCACGACCCTTTAATATAGTTCCTCATGTTGTGGTGACCCCCAACCATAAAACTATTTTTGTTGCTACTTCATAACTGTAATTTTGCTACTGTTATGAATCGTAATGTAAATATCTGATATGCAGGGTATATTTTCATTGTTGCAAATTGAATATAACCCACAGGTTGAGAACCGCTGACATAAATGAAGACAATTCCTACATACAAATTATACTTCTAATAGGATGAATTAATATGCAGAAAGAAAACTTTATTTTTTCATTTGAGAAAAAGAACTCCAGACTTAACAGCATAGGGGAACATGTTATAGTAGTACTTAGGGAAAATTCCACTGAAAAACTAAGTGAAACCTCCAACACTGTAATAAGTAACAAAAACTTTAATTATATATAGAAACTGCAAAAACCAGTCACCATAAAGAAGGCAGCACTAACTGAAAGAACATATGTCTAATGCAAGTCTTTCACAGGATATTTAATACTCAGAAAATACACAACCTCACAAAATCACAGAATTTGGAAATTGGAACAGGCCTCAAAGCTCATTCAATCTGACCCTAGGCCAAAGGCATGAATCCATTCTACAACAACCCTGACAAGTGGTTATTTAGCCTCTGTTTAAATATCCTTAGTTACTTCTCTTCTTAACTTATTGGTGTATCACACTTCTGCTATTGACTTAGAAACCAGTAAGACCATAAGTGGTACCAGCTCTTTGGTGTATTTATAACATTGGTAAGGTCAATGGGTCTGCAGATCCCATAGGGTTTTCCTTTATTCCTAACAGAATGAATTACCTTCTGTTCTTCTCACAGAGCTTCTCAATTTCAGCTTTCAGGTCCTGCTCCTTCTGAAGAAACTCCTTCTTTTCCTTCTCTATCTTCTTCTTTGTTTCCTGTCGCTTGATGGTCACATCCTGGATGGCCTTTAATATCTCCTAAGGTTTTAACAATCATACAATACAGGAGGTAACTTTTTGATGTTTGGCTCAAAGGTTATCTCCACTCAACGCAAATACGTGAGAGAAGAGAGAAGCCAGAAAGAACACTCCAAAAAGGTTTTAAGTGTTTTGCTAAGGTATTTATACCTCTCCTCATTTCCACTGAGAAAAACAAAAGCAAAGTCTGATCAGAGGCTAAAACAAGCCTACATGCTGGAATACCTGATGACTCTTCATCTCTTCTTCTCTCCGCTGCTGTAATTGCTTTAGCTGCACCTGAAGTTGATTCTCCACCTGTCTCTGCTTGTCCAATACTTCTTGGTACCGCTCCTTCAGCAGTGTCCTTTCTGTCATCATTTTATCCTGGCAGCGACCATAGGAGGAAAGGTGGTGGGGGTTTATATTATTTATTCACCAAATGAGGAAAGATGACTTTCCAAAAGAGGACAAATGTGCAACACCAAAGAACAAATAGCCTCAATTCAACAAGCATGTAATAAATGCCCACTAGGTACTAAGCAAATACACTAAGTGCTGAGAACACAAAGACAAAAAACAAAATATTTCCTGCCCTCAGGGAGCTTACATTCTAACCAAATATATCCCCTGAGAAAGAAGATTGGTGAGCCCTTCTGAGAACCACCAGGGAAGGAACAAAGTGTCTGGGAATGATTTCTCTCTGTTATTTCTCACTGTATTGTCTAGAAAACTTTCCACAAAAGGAAAAATCTACTCAATGAACGGTTAGGCATCCAAGTCTCTAAGTCTAGACCATGGCTCAGTTCTGCCAGTGCCTTCACGTCTCACCTCAACTTTTCTACCTTTATCAGCAAATCAAGGACAGTATTACTCACCTTTCAAGGAGGTTCTACAGCTTTACTAAAGAGGCTCAAGTTAATGGTTTCTGAAAACACCGGGTATAGGGTCACCATGTAAAATTTACACTCCAACTGCATTAACAGTACACACTCAAACTGAGCTTGTTTGTTATGAAAGGAAAGAACATAAAGTATGTTTAAAACCTCTATGGGTGAAAATGCTTCATTACCAAAGCAAATACAGCAGCCTCTCCAAGAAAATATAACATCAGGCCAAGCTAACTGCCTCAGGCCAAAGGGTTACGTGGACCTGGAGTATCTCCAGCCAAACGAAGGAAGTCTACCTCTGATAACTCTACTACCACTAGCCAAGGGATCAAGAGTTTCTCTTCTTTAGGCTTTCCTTTTTACTTCTTTCTAGTTCATCTATCTCCACAGAGGGTCTTCAGCACAACCAAGTCAGGGTGAAAGAAGCTATTTCACACCAGCATTACCACAGACAAGTAAGTTACATATAATAACAATAATTTACATTTATACCACAAATGAGGAATCACTTTCTGCACAACCACCCTTTGATGTATGGACAAAATCTCAGAACTGATCTGCCTTGACTTGCCATCATTTTGTGATCAGATAACTTTTAACTGCCAGGTTAGGCAGCTTACTCTTATACCCTACACCTGGACATCCATTCTTGTCAAGCACCAGGTCCTCCTGAGTTTCAGGTTGAATCTATCCTTTCCCAATATGTCACCTAGCACTGTTTTACAATAAAAGTTTCTCTTCTCCAAGTTCGTTTTTTTTTTCATCCAGCTGGACAAATGCTCTACTGGGACAGTTTCCCACTTTCAAACCTTACTACCACTTTTTCTAGTTAGCATATGTCCTTGTTTCCATCTGCCCTTATAGCAACTTCAACTTGCGAAAATCATTCCATTTTCTCATCTCAAATTACTTGCTTTTAGTCCTTGTGCCTGACCCCCACCTAGTTCACAAATCTTGCCCTGGAGACTCTCTCTCTGGCCCCAAAATGTCTGCAGAAATAGCCTTCTTTCATTACAACAAAGATACACTCAAAGAACATATATTTTGGGGTTGGGGTTTTTGCCAAGCTCAAAGCAAGATGATCACTGATGAAATATAGTACAAATGAATGCAGCCTTCTGCCTAGTTTCAAAAAATCAATTACAAAAGCACAGGATAGAGATAACAGCAACTTAGGTGTAAAAAGATTGAAGAATTTTATCTGACTACAAACTCAATAGGAACTAGGTCACATGGTTGGCACATGGCTAATGTACTCAGACTACATTAGCAGAAGAATAATGCCCCAAACAAGATAGTATTTCCACTTCAGTCTACACTGATTAACCCACAACTAGAATGCCAGATTCCTTTCTGGGAATCACATTTAAAGACAATGGCATACTAGAATGTAAGCAGGGAAGGTCAATCAAATCACTTCTTCATAGCTGTTTTCATATATTTCAAAGGCTACCATGTGGACAAGGAATCAGACATTCTGTTATATACTAACAAAAGCTAACATTTACATAGAACTTTGAGGCTGACAAGATAATTTGGTCCTCACAATGACAATATGAGATTGGTGCTATTTTTATCCCCATTTTACAGATAAGGAAACTGGCACTGATAGAGAGATGAAGTGACTTGCTCAAAGTCACACAGCTAATAAGTATCTGAGGATTGGGATTAAGTTCTTCCTAATTCCCAGTTCAACACACTATCCTTCTGTCACTTAGCTGCCTCAGGAAGGAAAAGTACTAGGTGAAAGTTACATACTGAAAAATCTCATCAAAACATAAGAAAAAAACTTTTTAAAAATCTGAGCTGTTCAAAAGTAAAAGGGGCAGATATGTGAAATATTAACTTCCAATCTAAGGAAATACTCAAGCAAAGAGACTGGATGACCACTTGTCAAAGATATCATAGAAAGAAATCCTGATCTAAATGAAAGGCTACACTATAAGTACTTAAAGGCCCTTTTCTAACTCTCTAGATTCCATGACTCCTGATCAGTGAGCTTCAGAATCACCATGCAAATACCTACCAAATTCTTTTCAATATCCTGATCTGTATTCACCTCCAAATCAGCAGTCTTGAAGTCAGTCTGCAAAGGGAAAAGTAATCACATTCAGAGCCGTTTGGAGACACTTTAAAGTAGTAAAACTGCTCCAAGACTGATAGTCTTCCCTCCATCACAGAATGCCCCTGACACCCCTAAGGAGCCAACCCTTTGCTATTCCTTCTGTCAGTTATGGAGCAAGGGAGACAAGGTGGATACTGTAATAAACAACCATCCTTGAAAACAGCCTCAGCAAAGGCCCAGCAAAAGACTGAAAAATGAGTCTAAAAGCTGGCAGTGATAACTGGGTTTACTAAAAGCTATTCTGTCTATTACTACACTCTACTTCCTCCTCTGATAAAGCACTCAAGTTTCTAGAAGGACTAACACCATCAGGCAAGGCGCACTGTACTTCCTAAGATGTAGTTACAGATAAATAAGGATCTTTAGCACAAGGATAAAGATGAGCAAATCTGAATCCTAAATGAGCAATGCTTACTATGAGGGATGTAAAACTCCATACATGTCCATTAAACAGTGTGAAGAATTAATTCTAGGGCATAAAGTTGCTAATTACAACAATCTAAACACTGTTTACTTAACAATAGGATGGAGGTATATAGAAGTAATGCTATACATCTTTGGAACAGCAACCCACAAAGAATGGCACAGTACGTTCTCCATCAGGTTTGAGAAATTGTCTCCCACCCTCAACATCCCCAAGTTCTGGTTTTGACATTTGAAACCTGACACTTGACCTGCACAGCAATGTTCTGAGAGAGCTTCAAGGATGAGCCATCCTGATCCACATCCTGACCAGCTCTGTCTCCTGAAACCCCATTCTCCCCATTTGGTGGAGGTCGGTAATCCAGGCCTGTATCTTCGCTACCTTCCAGTGGGACAGAAGCTTGTAATTCCTCTTCTGAATAATCCTTGGAGGTATTCTGATGATTCACAGGGCACTCTACCTCATGAGGCAGAGAAGATGATTGCAGGCTATCCCCAGGGTGTGTGTGTTCCTCTTCTCTTGCTACAGTGGTCAAATCCTCCAAATCAGACTGACCAGTGTCAGTACCCAGGGACAAAGTCTGAATGTCCATGGAACCATTTCCTCCAGGAAGATCAAGAGCTGTGGATCCCAAGTCGCCTCCTAAAGTTGCATGGTCCTCTGTGCTTGGTAACACGTCACCTGCTGATGAACCAGGACTCATTTTTGCATGTTCCAAACTAACATCTCTGCTATTTTCCTTGGTTATCACTTGGTCGCTAGATCCTATCAACAGAGACAAGCTCTTGTTTTCCTGCACAGATGTATCTCTTGGGCTGTTAAAAATACAAGTTAAAATTACTGTAGCTCCTCATACTTTTCTTTCTTCATCACAATCTTGAAAAAGAACCTAATTTTAAATTTAATCCCATTCACCCCATGCTACTACAGAGATTATTTTATTTATAACAGGAACCCAATAATCAGGAAATCCAGGTAATTACATTCTACTTTATAATGTGTTTCCATTGGTGAAATAAGACCTATTAACTTTATCTAATGATGAATTCATTCAACGAGCTGTAACTAACTGTAATAAACACTATGAGAAGGACAAGAACTGTGGAAGAGGGATTATGGTTGGCCTGAAAGTGCATAACTGGGACCACCAGATAGAGATTATAGAGGCAGATTTCAAGTCACTTAACAGTTAGAGTTATCAGGGTGGCTAGGTAGTGCAGTGAATAGAGCACCGACCTTGGAGTCAGGAGGACCTGAGTTCAAATCTGATTTCAGACACTTAACACTAACTAGCTGTGTGACCTTGGGCAAGTCACTTAACCCCAACTGCCCTGCCTTCCCCCCTCCAAAAAGCAAAATAAATAAATAAATAAATAAAAACAGTTAGAGTTGTCTAAAAATGGAATGGGTGAAATACAGGACAGGTCTTCAAGTGAAGACTGAATGACCACTTGGTGGGGATGTTGCAGATGCAATTAATGACTTGAATAGAGGACAGAACTAGATGATCTCTTCCATCCTCCAGTTCTATAATTCTGATTCTATTGTAAGCAGAAGAAGATGTAGTCACTACCCACAAGGAACTTAAGTTGAGAGGCCAAAACTAACAGCATACATTAAATAGTAAGAGAATATTAACAAAACAATAACAAAAACTGGTGTTAAGCTAATAAATAATAAGATGTTTTTTACAGGTTAGGAAAATGCAAAGTTAAACCAGAATGGGGCTAATTAGAGGTTTCTAGGAGATGAATTAGCAGTAAGAATAAGATCAAAAGAAACTTAAAAGAGGAAAATTCTTTCATTTCAGATTCAGTTTGACCATCTCATAAAGTGTATGAACCTGTCCATTAAGACCAAGAGTAGTCATCAGAAGAAAGAGCATTAAACTTTTCCCAAGAATTCAGCAAATATTTTTAAGTACCCACTTGCCACTTGCCACCAACTACCCACACATTACCTGAGACCATCAGGGAGACCTTCCTCTGTGTTAGAACTACAGGAGGCAGAAGCAGTTTCTTGAGAAGCAAGAGCAGAGGCGGAATCACTGCTCAGTTCTGAAGCCATCATGCTCTCTGCATTCAGAAACAAATCCAAGGCTGCAAGTATCAAAGCATTGAAACAAATTCATCTCTCCCATTCAAAATGTTCACAAATTAGAAATATCCCAGAGAAAACAGGGAGAAAGAAGGGTTCATTCTAAAAGGCACTTCTATTTCAGTATATTATTAGTCACTGGTTCAATTCCAGTGAAGACCTAATCTTCAGTAGTTGGCATATTTATATCAGAAATATGGGACCCTTTACAGTAATTTTGTCAAACACATGTAAAAATACATTATTAATTTAAAACAATGGCTCTCAATGTGTAGTCCTTGAGAACTACACCCTCCTCTGTAGTCTACTGGCCCAATACTTTGTATTCAATATTATTAAAAATTAAAATCCATTATTTTTCAATCTGAATTTAAAATTATATATAAACATGTGCATCTTTATATACACAAATATATATACTGTATAATATACACAAATAAAATCATAGGTCTACATATATACACACATGACATTATATATAGTTTGCAAGCATGTATTATATACACACACCTATGCATGTGTAAAAGATATAACACTGTTACACGTGCTATATGGATGTGTAAACATGTATGCATGATTATCTTATCAAAAGTGGTTCCATCTGTCCATTAATTTCAGAGAGGTTTTTTTGGTTTTTTGGGGGAGGGATTTTTTTTTTTTGGCCAAGGTCAAATAACATAGAGAGGTGATTAGAGACACTCACTTAAGACTGTTGAATTACCACAACAGTATCAAGCATGAAAATAATAAAGGAAATAAACATTTATATAGCACCTACTATGTGTCAGGCACTGGTGCTAAGCACTTTTAACAAATCACTCAAATGAGAAATCAGGTAATACGGCTTCCAAAGAGATGTGTAGGAAGCATAAGCAAGAAAGACATCTAGCTTTTCCTTCATCCCTCAGATTCATAGTTACCTCTGAGACAAAGAATAAAGGAACAGAATATAATTTTAGGGACAAGTAAGAGTTTTTGTTTTGTTTTGACAAAGATACTTGGGCCTCCCTGGTTATTGATGAGAAAGGGCGACAAGTATATATCTCTGAGGGTTAGAGATCCCTGTTCTACTCTTCTTTGTCAATGATTTGCTCCAGAATGCTCTATGCCTCAGTTTCCCTTATACAAGTGAGAGTAACGTCCATTTCCAAGAACTTCTTTCAGCTGATCAAAACCAAAAGTATTACTCACCCGGGTTAAGATTATGGCTAGAAAAGAAACAGAGCATCCATATACCAAACAGAGTTTGGGGTGAGGCAAACCTGAGTACCCCCTCAGTGGGTCCAAGAAGACATAGAACCGAGAGAGGCCAAACTGGGACAGTGGAAAGGATTCGGGAGGGGGAGGCGACCTTCAGGCACTTGGAGCAGGAGGGAGCAGCACCCGGGGACCCGGTATGAGGACAGGAGCAGGTCTGTGCGCCCCGCCCCTCCCCACCCTTCGGAATGTGTCCCCAAGGAGAGAGGCTGCAGGAGGTGGGGTGCGGAGGGAAGAGGACAAAGGAGGGTGATGGAACACTGCACGCACAGCCCCTAGGCTGTCCACCCAGCTCCCCCCTCCCCACAAGGCCCCCCCACCCCCGCTGCCCACTGCCCACGACGTGCAGAGCGCCCCCCCAAGGCCCAGGGCCAGGCCCTCCCGCGAAGCGTCCATCCCAGTCGAGGCCCCACAGCCCAGACTCGGCCTCCTTCCAGCCCCCCGGGCTGGGCCCCCTCCGGCCCCATCACAACCCCTCCCGCCCCGCCCGAGCGCCCCCTCCCCACCGCGCGCCCTCCCCCCCCGCCCCACTTCCCACCGCGCGCTCTCTCCCAGAGCCGGCCGCGCGGCCACGGGGACGGGGCGGGATTGGCGGGGGGGGGGAGGGAAAGGGGAGAAGGTCTGGGGTCTGGGGGCCAGGGACGCACCTGAGCGGGTGGAGCGCGCGGCCGGGGGGAGGGGGAGAGGGGGTCCCGAGGAAGGGGGAGGGGGGAGGGGTCGGGAGCCGGGCCGCGCGCGGCACCTCCCACTTCCGGCGGCGGGGAGCGGAGGGGGCGAGACCCCGGGAAGATAGGGGAGAAGAGAGGCCCGCCGGCTAGAAGAGAGCTCCTCGCCTCCCCCAACGGCGCCCCCTGCTGGTCACAGCTGGGAGCCTAGCAAGCGAGCTAGGGGCACCTGAACCCGGAATCGGGAGAGAAGACGTCCCCGTGCGTGGGATGGAGATAATCCTTTTTACAAGCCGCAACAAGAGGGTGGGGAAAGGGGAAGAAGGGGAGAGAATAATCATAATAATCATTCATATGGCGCCCACTCTGGCCAGACACTGCGCTAAGCGCTGTTTTTTTTTTTTTTTACAAATATTCTCTCGTTTGATAATGAGATAATTTCTTCTGTTAAAAAACGGAAGAGAGATTCTAATAAAGGAAGGATTCTTAGAAGTCCCTGAGTAAACAGCGGAACTTTGCCCATGCCACCTAAAAATCGGAGGAAGAAATCTCAACCCCTCCCCCGCCACCGCTCACGCCTGCCCAGCCTCTTCCTCCCCCGCCCCCTCCCGCAGGATCAGTGTGTGACTGGCTGCGCCTCCATAGCCGGAAGTGACGATACTGTCACCGGCAGCCCCGGCTCTGTGGAAGCTTGGACTTTCCGCAGCACCCGGAGGCCGCTGCTGGGCAGGTACAGCGGGGCAGTGTCACCTGAGGGGGTGGTGTAGATGGGCCTGGGACAGCCGAGGCGCCGTGGGGAATGGAAGAGTAGGGACCCCAGGAAGGGAGGGCGAGGTGACTGGAACCCCGAGGACTCTGAGTTCCTGAGGTTGGAGGTGCGAGAAGTGACTGAGCGTGGGACAAACCGCGTGGGTGGGGGGAAGGCGTGCGCGCGCTCTGCGGGGGGCCCTGGAGCTCTCGCCGATACTCTCCCGGGGGCAGAAGCAGGGACACGCGAGCGGGAGCCCGGATCCCTAGACTCCTGTCTTTAAGTTCAGTTGCTTCCTCTTCACCCTTTAGCCTCTAAGGAAGGATACAGGCCTGATGGCCCTGGGGGAGGAAGTGAAGTGAGTTGGGATCTGTTTGCACAAGTCCAGACCGCAAAGGGCCGAGTTACAGCTGGTGCCTTGACCGTGAACCGGGTCCACCTCTCCCACGTTACCCTAGGGCTACCCCAATTTTTACTTTAAATTTAACAAACATTGGTTAAACACCCGGCATGTTCGACTGACGGGCGAAAACCAAACTAAACAGCTCCTGGCTTCAAAAAAACTACCCTCCTGCCACCTGTACACAAATAAATATAAACACCCACCAGCTTTGAGCTGTTTCCTCTTCGAAGACGCTTCAGATCTTTTGAGTTGCCAGTTCTGTTCGAGAAGCCAAATGGGATCCAATCCTGCTTCTGCTCCTCTCACTACCTATCCCATGATAGCTTAATAGCTAATTGGGTGCGGTTCTTGTTCCACCTACTTCTTGTACCTGAGTAGAATTTCTTTCTTAGTTGTCTATCTCTCTCCCCGATCCCACCTGAGACAAGGGTCTTTGATTGGTGAGCTTTCACTTTTTCTTGTTAGAAATCAATCCTCCACATTACTTCCCAGTCAACTCTCCTTGATGTGAGTTCCTTGAAGAAAGGGATAGTGGTGGTTGCTTGTATTTGTGTTTCCACATTTAACATACTGCCAGACATTTAGTAGGCACTTTAATAAATGCTTTATCTGTGTAGCCCTACCTTGTATACACCTATCAGTCAATCAGTGAGCATTTAAGTGCCTACTATGTTCCAGGTACTGTACTAAAGCCTGGAGATACAAAGAAAAACAAAAGACAGTCCATGTCTTCAGTGAACTCACAATCTAATGGGGAAGACAACACATAAAGAGCTGAAAAGGTAAGGAGAGGATTCAGAGAGAGGACAGAATGAAGTCCTGAGGCCAGGTGGCCAATATTCTTTTGGCATCTGTGCAGACTAAAATGTTCCATTCAGGAACACCCAAACCAGTTAGGCATTTCTCCATGAGCTATTGTCAATGATCTTTTAAAAAATTAGAAGTTGAGGAATCTTGAAGGATGAAGAGGATGGGATGAGCTAATGTTAATCTCTGTTTTCAAAAATGAAGGTAGTCTTCACACTTGGAGTTAGTGAGCTTCCTTTTGATTTCTTGTAAAATTCTAGAACACAGTAAAGATGAGATTTGTAACCCTTCAGAAAGAAAAGTGGCTATCACTAAGAGCTATCATCGCTTCATCAAAAACAAGTCATGACATTAATTTCCCTTTTTTGATAGGATTACTGGATAGGTACATTAAGGGAATGTTATAAATATAGTATACTTGGATTTCAGCAAGACAATTATTTGACAAAGTCTCATGCTCACCTTGTGGACAAGATAGAGAAATATGGCTAGCTAGATGTTTGTATAATTAGGTGGATTTGGGACTGGTTGAATGACTGGACCTAAAATGCCATTAATAGATCAGAA
The DNA here is from genome assembly GCA_028646515.1 of Pseudochirops corinnae. Classification (NCBI taxonomy): domain Eukaryota; kingdom Metazoa; phylum Chordata; class Mammalia; order Diprotodontia; family Pseudocheiridae; genus Pseudochirops; species Pseudochirops corinnae. The sequence goes on from CM053588.1 coordinate 111,032,001, forward strand.
TCTACTTGGAGGGAGATATCTCAGGGAGTGCTACAAGTGTCTGACCTTGACTCAATACTATTTAAACATTTTTAACAATGACTTGGATGAAGGTGTGCGTTTCACACTTCTCAGGTTTGCAAATGATATGAAGCTTTCAAGGATAGTTAACATAGGGGGGGTCTTCCCCTCCCAGTTTGATTTTTCCTTTTCTATTTAAAGAGGCCATCCCTTGACTCACTTCTTAAAGAAGCCTATTTACTGAATGGGCCTTACCTCACGCTAAGTGAGTCTGCAAAGGCCTTAGCCTTAAAGGGCCAGGGTCTCCCACTGCATCCTGGGCCATCTCCAGTCATCCTGATGAATATCTGGTCACTGGACCCAGATGGCTCTGGAGGAGAAAGTGAGACTGGTGACTTTGTATAGTCCTCCCTCCCTCAAATCAAAGTCAACTGCAAGTCATGGAATCATTTCCCTGCATGGTCCTCTTCGAAAACAAAGGACAAACACAGAACAACAACACAACATAGGAAGGTGGAGTTATCCAAAAAAAGAACTAGATCTACTGCAACAATGGGTTATTTCTATTAGGAGGAAATTCAATTGTGTTAAAGGTAAAGTGGTACACTTGAGTTCAAAGAATTAAATACACAAGTAGAGGATGAGAGAAATGTCTCTGAACAGTTGTTTGTGTGAAAAGGATTGAGAGGTTTTAGTGGACCTGGAGTTCAATATGAAGCAACATTACATAGTTTTACTCCTTTGGTACTTTGATGTTACATGATAGCCAAAAAAACAGTGCCATTCTAGGTTGCATTAAAAGAGGCCTGGAATAGTGACTAGAAGTGACAGTCCCCCGTTCTCTGCTCTGATCAGATCACATCTGGAATATGGTGTTTAGTTCTTGGAACTCCCTTTTAGGATGGATATTGGCGTGCTAGAGTGTGTTCAGAAGAGAATGACTTCAAGCAGCTGGATAGTTAGGGGACTATCTTGCCACAGGAGGATCAGTTGAAGAAAAGAGTCGACTACATTAGGCTGAAGAATAGAAAAATTGAGGCATGGTAGCTATGCTTGAATAGTACAAAGTTTTGTCATGTGGAAGAAAAATGAGATTTCTTGTGCTTGTCACCAACCTCCCACTGAATGCAGATCTAAGAGCAAAAGTAGAAACTACAGAAGTAACAGATTTCAGTTGAGATAAGGAAAAAAATTCCTAAGGATTAAAGCTGGCCAAACACAAAGTAAACTGCCTAGGGTAGTGCTGATTTCCCTTTCTCATGAAATCTTCAAGGGGAGAATGGGTGACATCTTGTCAGAAATACTGTAGTGGGGATTCTCTTCAGCTAGGGTTCAACTAAACAGTTTTTTTTCCATCTGATTCTCATATTCTTTCACTAAGTGTGTGGTAAAGTAGTGGCACTACTGGCTTTTTGCTAGATTGGGAAAAGATTAGGGAGACCATGTCAGAACCTTCCCTAGGGCCTTTCCATTGGCCTCGAAGGGAGAAGTATGCTATGGTGATCAGGATAATGAACAGGACTTTGGAGTTGTGATCCTAGCCTGGCCTTATGGTGTCCACTGCCTCCCCAATCTGAGTCTCATTTTAGCTCCCTGGAAATGAGACTTAATCACCAGTCAGCAGCTTTCAAAATGACTCCAGTGCTTCTTGCTTACCTCTGCTTATCTCCAACCCCAGGATTCAGGGAGGACACAGCAGGGTACCATCTCTCCTGCTGCTACCCACAGATATGCAGCCAGAACCCTGAATCTCCATTGCCCACAGAAAAAGTGATGCTGCCTCTGCTCTGGCACAAGATGAGCCTGATGTGGCCAACTTGCCTGGGAGTACAGCCCCACAAGGAGATCAGGTGGGAATGGATGGATACCTAATAGAGAGAGAACAGGAGCCATCAGAATGATTTGCAATGGATTTAGCTGAGAGAATTGAAAAGAGCATGCTTCCATGCCTTACCTTCCTACCCCTTCCCCCAATGTCCAAGAGAAGGGAGAAGCTAGGGTGGAATTTCCTTTAAATAGCAATCAGGTATTTTTCTAGTGGTTTGTGAGAACAACCTGTACTTTTTGTACTTCACACTGGGGGAATAGAGTGGGAAAAAATAGCATTGTGCCTGACAGTGGGATAGAAACTTGCCTAGTAGCCTAACATCATGGGGATTTTCCCAGTTTGCTTAGAAGTCATCCAGCACTTGTTGGACCTAACCTGACCCCCATACTCCTGTATGGATCCTTTGGTCAGGGCTAAGTGTATGTGAGGATAAAGGACTAGAAATATCCTTATATATTTGAGAGGATATTGCTAGCCATGAGCCCACCAACACCTCTGTCCTCTCAAACTATTCTAGATAGCAGCTCTCCCCTCTCTCTGATGCGTTTGTTCTGTCTGCAGCCTGCCGCTCTGATGCCGAAGGGGAGGCAGAAAGTGCAACCATGGAGTGCTGCCCTGGAGCCCTCCCTGAGCCTGCCTGCCTGCCTCTGGCTGGCAGTAACTGGCTTCTTCTTGTTGGTTCCCTTGGTCATGGCCCTAGAACTAACAGAGACAGTTGGGCCTGAGGCCCAGGGTCCTAGGGGGCTGAGCTGGGCTGTACTCCTGGACAGGATGGAGGGTGAGGGCAAGGAAGAGAGTGAGGAGCAACAGGCAAACGCCCTGGCCCAGGCTGCAGGGCTGCTGAATGCCGGACGCATTGGGGAACTTCAGGGGCACTATCTCTTCATCCAGCCCCCTGACCACATTGGGGTCCAGCAGGAGGAGGCAGCCCGACAGCAGGCTGAGGCAGTGTTGTCTGGGCATGAAGCTGTGCGTTGGCATTCAGAGCAGCGGTTATTGAAGCGTGCCAAACGCAGTGTGCTCTTCAATGACCCCAAGTATCCACAGCAATGGCATCTGGTGAGTTCTTTGAATAGGCACCCTCCAGGTATTTACAGAGAGTTCTTGCTTTGTAAGTGGACTGTTCTGCAGCCCTCTATGTAAAGCAATTTTTACATAATATGAATTTGCCTGCAGCCATGGAGAGAGGGGGCCAGCACATGGTTCAAGGACATGTAGGGACTCGAGATAGAGAAGTGAGACCAGGAGGAGGAACACAGAGACCAAGGCATGGGGCAGGGTGCGCAAACATGTGGGGCTGGGAACAGCCATAAGAGGGGAGGAGACAGACTTGTAGGGGCCAGATGGGTGGGTGAAGCTTGCAGAGATCTCATCTCTCAGCACCAAAGGTCTCAAGGCCTGCCCCTAATAAGGTGGTAGTGGTAGTGTCTCTGTCCATTCTAATGGTTTAACTTGGAGGGATTTTGGGGGGAGTGGGGTGGTGAGAGGCCACAGAGTGTGGAGCTGAGGGGCAGGAGGGGAGAGAGAGAGAGAGCACAGGATTGTACAGTAAAGTAAACTTTTTTTTTTAAATGGAGATTTCTTTCAGAATTTACCTAAGGCAAATTTACGTAAAGTCGAACTATGTATATACCTTTAGGATAGTTGATAAGACCGTCTAATGGATACTCAGTTGCCTGTTTTGTTCAAGGAAGTATTTCTATGACTTGGAGCCTAAACTGTTTTCCTGGGTTAGAGAAAATTACATTCCTCTGGCTTACCTTGCTCACTCCCCTTAATCCAGCTAAATAGGGTAACATGAAACTTTTAAGGAAACTTGTTCTTTGGCAAAATCTACACTTGCTGTACCTTCTTTTAGACCTTCCTGGAAGCTATTGATCCATCCCCTTCCTCTGACTTTTGAGCTGGTATGGGTGACAGACTAAGCAGCATCTTCCCCTACCCCTTTTCCACACATCCACATCCACAGTGAGCTACATTGTTGTCTTGTTACTGAAATCTTGTGCCTTGGAAACAGCCTGTGACCCAGCCTCTTCCCACAGAATAACCGGCGAATCCGAGGCAGAGACATCAACGTGACAGGTGTTTGGGAACGTAATGTGACAGGACGAGGGGTGACTGTGGTGGTGGTGGATGATGGGGTGGAGCACACCATCCAGGACATTGAACCTAACTATGTGAGTGTTCATGGGTTTCATGGTCACTACATTTCATGCTCCGTCACTTCCCCCTCATTTCTCCCAGAGGAATCCTCTGAGCCCCTTGCTCCTTAAAGGCCCCTGGGAACTGAAATAATGTTCTTTGCTTCTTGTCCTTGCCCCAAATTGCTCTAAGTTGGCACAGGTCCAACTTAAAGGGTAGCTCCTAACCATTATCAAGTGAAAGCCAGCTCAACACATCCTGGTTCCTGGTCCTCTTTGCTGCAGCAAGTAGGAAACATCACTATAGGCAGTTTCCCTCTCCCTGGGTCTTAAAGTGCTTGCTTGGTAGGGAGAGCATTCTCCTATCAAAACCTGTCTTTTAGATGTGTGTCAGGAAGGTAGGTAGTCATCTAGAAGAGATGGGAGCATAAGGTGCAACTCAAGAGCCCAGACTTAGTTGTGCCTGCCTTGTTCCTATGCCCTGGTCTTACCACAGAGCTCTCTCTAGCTAACAATACCTGAAAGATCTTCTATTCCAAACTTTGCACATTACTATAGAGAAAACAAGCTGAGAGGTACAGAGTGAGCTGTTCTAGAACTTTTTAACCCAAAAGTAGACAGTACCTGTCTTTTCCTTCTCTCTGAGCTGAGTGAACTATGCCTTGCCACAAAACTTTAGTGGGGTGGAAATGATCAGTGTGCCTTGCGTTCTTTGCTGGTTGGCCTAAAACCACTGGTTTATTAAAGTAATCCATTCCTCCTCCCTCTGCCACCAGCTAGTGAGTAACCAAGGGCCCTTTCCCTCCCCACACCATCCTGTTTCAGAGTCCTGAAGGCAGCTATGACCTCAACTCTAATGACCCTGACCCCATGCCACACCCAGATGTGGAGAATGGCAATCATCATGGCACTCGTTGTGCTGGCGAAATTGCTGCGGTGCCCAACAACAGCTTCTGTGCAGTGGGAGTAGCATATGGGAGCAGAATCGCAGGTAGCTTGATTATCTTCTTTTCCTCTCTCTCTAGTATCCATATTCTCTGAATATCTTTAGAGTTTCACCTTACACTACTTTGATCTCCCTACAACACTTAAAACAACCCAAATTGAATTGAAATTCAATCCTAGCCCACCTAATACCATTCATTGGTTCCACCAAATGTAACTTTAGGCAGAACTGGGCAGGGGTTGGAGGGGGGAGGCGGGGAAGTAGTTGTAAATAGGAGATGTGTTGCAGGAGTTGATGGAGGGTAGAGACTGGCAAGGTGACTGGGGTGGCTATAGAAATGGAAGAGGGAAGTACGGGCATGAGGATAAATGCAGTGGAACTAAAGATGAAATTCTGGTTGTGCTGCCCTAGGACTGTGTAGGAATTGAATGTGATAGATGGGTTATAACCCTAGGCACAGAGAAGCCAGGAGGGAAAGCTGGAAGCAGTGGAGGTGCCAGGCTGAGCCCGCCCTAAGCCTCTAGGGAGCAGGGAGGAGAAGAGGGGCCTTAACACAGCAGGAACAAACACACCCTAGGCAGCCAGGAGCAGAAACCAGAGCCCTTGTGGTCTGCCTACACTAAGTGCTCCAGAACTATTTCTCAGTTGGATGACACATGAATGCACGGTCGAGGAGTTGTCTGTCTTCCCCTAACGATTCCCTGAGTGAGGCAGAGCCCCAACAGTCATCGAGGTGTTCTGTCTCCCTGGTCTGAGGAGGCTGCTCCTGTACCACCTTCCTCTTGAGCTCCTGCTCTGGTAGTAAGAGGGTAACAAAAATGATAATAATATCTGGCATTTATAAAGTTCTTTAAAGTTTGCAAAGTAATCTCAATTAAGCCTCACAACAACTCTGTGGAGTGAGTACTATTATCCTGATTTTAGAGATGAGGAAACTGAGGCTCATAGATTGTTTTCATGGTCAGACAGCTAGTAAGCGTCAGAGGCAGGATTTGAACCCATCTCCCTGACTCCACATCAGGCTCTGTCTCATACACCATGATGCCCTGTTTTTCCAGGGTAAGCTGAGCAGTTCTGACTTGCACATAGGGCTGTTCCATAGCCCCAAAGAAAAGCACCTCCATCTCAATCCTTGTCCATCTAACCAGAGTGATTCCTCATTATAATAAATACTTGTTAACACTTAATACTTTAGTTGTACTTAGCACTTAATACTTTAGTTGTACTCTAGTTTCCCAGCAGAGGGCAGTATCCTTCTGCAAATGAGGCAACTGCTAGCTAGAGCCAGAAGGGGTGGGTGCCAACTGTTTTTTTTCCCTAGGTTTATACAACCTCATTCCTTCAGAGAAAAAAGTGGTGCGTTTCTCCCCTGTGTTAGAGAGGGAAATTGAAGCACCTACCCAAGGCCATACAGTAGATTAGTAAAACCAGGAAAAGAAATTGGTCTTCATTTCCTAGCCAAAGGTTCTTCCCAACAGACTTCAATCTCAAAGGCTGGCATTGAGATGGAATTGGGGTGTGTTGTATGCCTTCTTTCCTCCCACCATCCTGTTTTCCCAATGCTCAGGTATCCGGGTGCTGGATGGGCCCTTGACTGACAGCCTGGAGGCTGTGGCATTCAATAAGCACTATCAGATCAATGACATCTACAGCTGCAGGTAAGAGGCTCTCCTATTCCATTCCACTGGGAAGAACTGAAAAACTTGGAGCAGGGACTTGGGCACCAAGGTTGAGCTAGGCAAGTCCCAATAAGAGTCTCATGACATTTCATCCACTTTGGGGCACAGGTACATGGTAGACTCAGACCCTTACAGCTGAAGGAGACCTTAGAAATCACCTCTTTCAACACTCTCATTTTTACAGATGAGAAGACTGAGTCCCAGAAGGCTCAAGGGACTTAGCCAGGGTCACACAAGTAGTAAGTGACAGAAAGGACTCAGAACCATCTTGATCAAATGATTTACCCAAAACCGTGCAGCTAGTAAGTAGCAGAACTGGAACTTGAACCCAGGTCTTCATATTTTATATCTAATGCTGTCCCCACCACAACATGCTGCTTCATTTTCCTATTCTCCATTAATCATAGCCACATGGTTCCCCACCCAAATGCAATCCTTAGGTCCATGGGTTACTGTGATAAACCAATCCCCTAGTTTAAGGAACTTTCAGACCTTCTCCAGAGTGCTACCCCTGTGCTGCATTATTCCATCTAAGTCCTGAGACGAGAGCATTTTCCCCTCCAACCACAGGACAAAAGAAGTTTTGGCACCACATCCTTGCCTTTTACATACTCATTTTCTCTCTCTCTCTCTCTCTCTTTCTTTCTCTCTTTCTCTCTCCCTCTTCCCCACCCCCTCCTTCCCTTTCTTTCCTCTTCTCTCCTCTTCTCTTTTTCTCCCCCTCCCTCCCCCCATTCCTCCCTCTCTTCTCCACTCCTCTCTCCCTCTCTCTGTTTCAGACTATAGCAAGGGTTGTCAGAGGAGTGCTAGAGTTTGACTGTCCCCATGGGGTCAGTGGAACTTGTCATTCAGATAGAAGTAGGGCAGTATCAACAAGGGCATATGTTTCCTTTTCAAGAAGGAGCAAAGAGCTCCCCTGCTCAACGCTTGAGACTTCTTACATAACACACCATGCCTAGAGGTTCTGCCTCCTGTCCAATGGCTAAGATTACCTAAGCAAGTTGAGAAACAGTGTTCTCCCCTTCCCTACCTTTTCTGTTCTCTGTCAGAGCCTGACTAGATTTGCTTCTCAGTACACTAGGCCTAAAAACATCATTCAATTTAAGGGACGGTTAAAGCTCCCAAATTTGGAGGATTTCACACTGAGGAGGAAGGACTTTAAATCATATCAGCCATTTCTATACAATTATTTTCTCATCTTTAAAGTAAAAGGCATTGATCTTGATAAACAGGGAAAAGCTTGGGCTTGTTCCAATATCCCTAGCCTTTCAGACAGTGCAAAAGTTCTAGATTTCCTGGAGGGACAAAAAAGGCAGAAGGAATAGATGTCTGGGAGGTCTGAGGGCCAGCTCTAGGTGGAACTTTTCACTGCTGTCTCTCAACAGTTGGGGACCAGATGATGATGGCAAGACAGTAGATGGACCCCATCAACTTGGAAAGGTAACAAGGAGCTAAAGTCCAAACCCCTGGAAACACAACATTCCTACTCTCACTGCTCTAGTAAGATTACTACCAAGAATCAATGCCAGACTTTTGCCTTCTAGCTCTGGCACTTCCTTTCGTGGAGGGGAAATAAGGAGATGGGCTTAGAGCAAAGGGGAGTGGGAAATGGTTTGAGGATTCTAATCTTGATTGCTTTCCCCACCCAAAATAGCAAATAAGCAAAGAACACCCACAGAACTCTTCTTGGTCCTAACTTTCTTTGGCCATATTTGCTTGCCAGGCCTTCCTTGAATTTTGACTGGGGAAAAGTGGATCTGATGTAGGAGTCTTTTCAGGTCAAGCATTTAGGGCCTCTCATGCTGAAGCCCCAAATTTTCTCCTTCTTAGGCTGCCTTGCAACATGGAGTGATTGCTGGTCGCCGAGGATTTGGGAGTATCTTCGTTGTGGCCAGTGGCAATGGGGGACAGCACAATGACAACTGTAACTATGATGGATATGCCAACTCCATCTATACAGTTACCATAGGTAGCACACAAATATTCTTCGTCTGTTTCTAGGTAGTTTTCTGTGTTTCAGTCTCTGTATGTATTATTGAATGGGGGAGGTGACATTTTAGGTTTTCAGTGCCTTAGAGTGTGTCCCTTCCCACTTTTTCAAGGAATGGCATTGCAGTGTAGTGACATGAGCACAGAACTTGGAGTCAGAGGGCCTTGGTTCAAATCCTCACTTTTCTACTTACTATCTATATGACACTGACCAAATAACAGAGCTTCTTTGGGCTTCATTTGTAAAATGAAGGCATTGGACTAGATGACCACGAAGGTCCCTTCCTACCTCTAGATCTATGATCCTGTGAATGGACCTCTCCCCATAAGCTTTCAAGACCTCTGTAGAAGTCTTAGTGATCAGAAAATTCTTTTAGCCATTGTGTCAAGTGCCTCATTGGCTAAATCTATATTTCTGCATACCTTCCCATAGACCCTCTGCCATGAGAATGACAGGCATATGACTAACCTGCTTTTTTTCTCAGAGGCCCTAGTGTGCTGTGGTACCAACTCCCTTGAGTTATCAAGACAAATGATTTCAGAAATGGCATACTCCTGGATGTCTGAGATTACCATTTAATTGTTCATGGGATGGGGGCCATCTAGCTGCTCTTGGCTCAGTTCAGGCATCCCAGTTAATACTCTGCAGCACAGTGGATGCATTTGTAGCCTAAAAGAATGCCAGGCCCAGAGTTAACCCCAGATCTTAGTTCTCTGTGTTTTTCTACTTCGCCCAGGTGCCGTAGATGAGGAGGGACGAATGCCATTCTATGCAGAGGAGTGTGCCTCCATGCTGGCTGTCACCTTCAGTGGTGGGGACAAGTTGCTGCGAAGTATTGTGAGTAGCTAGCTTCCTATCTTCACTCTGCCTTGCCTCTACTTCAGTCTTCTTAAGTTAGCTGCCTTCATTTCTGTCTTCTCCCCTTCTCTGTTCCAACCCTCTGTCTCAGTTTTGCTTGGAAAACCAAGTTTGGGGATTCTTTGATGCTTTCATCTTGGTACATGAATGGAGACTTCAAGTGAATCATAGAACCTTAGGATTGGAAAGACCCTCAGAGGTCATCCGGGCCAATCTGTACCTGACTAGGACCCCACTACAGTATCCACTCTAACAGGGAAGTGCATATTGAGCTTATATCTCTGCCACTTCCACCTGTTGTTCCTAGTTCTTCCTTCTGAGATCAAAAAAAATAAGTGTGGTTTCTCATCTATATGACAATTCTTCAAATGCTTGAAGATTGCTGTCATATCTGTCCTTAAGTCCTTTCTCCAAGCTAAACGTCCCCAGTTGCTTTGAACAGTATTACATCATTATGGTTTCCATTTCTCACACTATGTCAGTCCTCTTCTTGGACACAATTCAGTCTTTCAATACCTGTCCTAAAATTGGGAGCCCAGAACAGAAAACAGTAATCCATATGGTGATGATTGCTGTGTCATGGTGCTAACTTGCAAGGAATGCTGTTTAACCCACTAAAACCCCATCTTTTTCATTTGAACGGTTATCTAACCATTCTTCCCTTGGCTCTTACTTGTGCCATTGTTTTTGCTTTGTTTTTTAAAAGCAAGTATAGGGTTTTACATTTATTCTTATTAAATGTCATCTTGAGAGGCAGAGTGTTGTGGTGGGTAGAAGGCCAGCCTCAGAGTCAGGAACACCTGAGTTCAAGTCTTACTTATGGCACACACACACACACACACACACACATACACACACACACACACACACACATTGTCTCTGTGACCTTGGGCAAGTTATTTTACATGTCATTTGCTAGGCAGCTCTCTAAGACTGTAACTTACAAAGTACATGCCTCTCTGATCTGGTTGATGGAGTTTCTTTTTTTTTTTTTTTTTTATTTACTCATTTACTTTTAATTTACAAGATTCAGTTCCACAATCACTTGAGTTTCAGATTTTCTCTCCTCCCTTCCCCCCCCCCCCC
>CM053588.1:111043028-111118186 GCA_028646515.1 Pseudochirops corinnae
ATATAGGAGAGAGCAAATTGGGGGAGGGGGCATACAGTGGGATCGCTGTTTTGGGGTGGTGGGTAGGGGAAAGACGGGGAGAAAATTTGTAACTCAAAATCTTGTGGAAATGAATGATGTGAACTAAAAATAAACAAAAGTTAATTAAAAAAAAAAAAAACTAAGCCAAATGCTAAAAGAGGTACAAAAAGCCAAAGAGGAAAAGAAGGCCTTAAAAAGCAGAATTGGCCAAATGGAAAAAGAGGCACAAAAATTCCGTAAAGAAAAAACTCCTTAAAAAAGTTAGAATTGGGGTGGCTAGATGACACAGTGAATAGAGCACCTACCCTGGAGTCAGGAGGACCTGAGTTCAAATCCAGCCTCAGACACTTCACACACACACACACAAAACTAGCAGTGTGACCTTGGGTAAGTCATTTAACCCCAACTGCTCTGCCTTCCCACTCCAAAAAGAAAAAAAAAAGTAGAATTGGCCAAATGGAGAAAAGGAGGTACAAAAGTTCACTGAAGAAAATAATTCCTTAGAAATTAAAATTGAGCAAATGGAAGCTAATGACTTTATGAGAAATCAAGAAATGATAAAACAAAAAGAATGAAAAAATAGAAGACATTGTGAAAATATCTCATTAGAAAAACAACTAACATGGAAACTAGATCCAGGAGAGAGAATTTAAGAGTTATTAGACTACCTGAAAGACATGATCAAAAAGAGAGCCTAGACATCATCTTTCAAGAAATTATCAAGGAAAACTGCCCCAATATTCTAGAACCAGAGGATAAAATAGAATTTGAAAGAATCCACCTGTTGTCTTCTAAAAGAGATCTTAAAATGAAAACTCTCAGAAATATTATAGCCAAATTCCTGAGCTCCCAGGTCAAGGAGAAAATGTTACAAGCAGCCAAAAAGAAACAATTTAAATTAAGGATAACTAGATTTAGCAGCTTCTACATTAAAGGCTCAGAGGGCTTGGAATATGATGTTCAGGAGGGCAAAGGAGCTTGCATTACAACCAAGAACCAACTATCCCACAGTACTGAGTATAGTCCTTCAGGGGGAAAAATGGATATTCAGAGTAATCAAAGGTTCTCAAGCTTTCTTGATGAAAAGATCAAAGCTGAATAAAAATTTGACTTTCAAATATAAGACTCAAGAGAAGCATTAAAAGGTAAACAAGAAAGAGAAATCATAAGGGACTTAATAAGATTAAACTGTTTGCATTCCTACATGGGAAGATAATGCTTGTAATTCATAAGACCTTTTAAATTATTAGGGCAGTTAGAAGGAGTATATATAGACAGAAGGCACAGTGTGAGTTAAATATGAAGGGATCGTATCTGAAAAAATTGAAGGGTAAGAAAGGAATGTACTGGGAGAAAAGGAAAGGGAGAGGTAGAATGGGGTAAATTATCTGTCATAAAAGGCAAGAAAAAGCTTTTGCAGTGGAGGGGAAGATGGGGGAAGAAAGAGGGAGTGGGTGAACCTTATCAGAATTTGCTCAAAGAAGGAATAACATAACATACTCATTTGGGTATAGAAATCTATCTTACCCTAAATAAAAGTAGGAGGGGAAGGGGATGAGGGGGAGGTGGTGGTGATAGAAGGCAGGACAGATTGGGGGAGGGAGTAATCAGAAGGAAAACACTTTTGAGGAGGGACAGAGTAAAGATAGAGAATAGAATAAATGGGGAAGTAGGATGGAGGGAAATACAGTTAGCAATAGTAGCTGTAAAAAAAATTTCAAAGCAAGTTTCTCTTGATAAAGATCTAATTTCTCAAGTGTATAAAGAAGTGAGTAAGAGCCATTCTCCAATTGATAGATGATCAAAAGATATGAAGTTTTTTTATGAAGTGATCAAAGCTATCTATAGACATATAAAAGAATGCTCTAACTCACTGTTGATTGGAGAAGTGCAAATTAGAACAGTTCTGAGGTACTATCTCATACCTGTTAGATTGGCTAATAAAACAGAAAAGGCACATGACTAATGTTGGAGGGAGTATGGGAAAAATGAGACTTTAATGAACTGTTGCTGGAGTTGTGAACTGATTCAACCATTCTGTTGAGTAATTTGGAACTAAACCCAAAGGGCTATAAAACCATGCATATTCTTTGACCTAGCCATACCACTCTTAGATCTGTATCCCAAAATACATAAAAAACAAAAGGGAAAAGGACTTGTATGAACAAAAATATTTATAGCAGCTCTTTTCTGGTGGCAAAGAATTGAAAATTGAGGGGCTGCCTATCAATTGGGATATGGCTGAACAAATTATGGTGTGTGATTATGATGGAATGCTATTGTGGTATAAGAAATGATGAGCAGGATGCTCTCAGAAAGACCTGGAGCGACTTATATGAGCTGATACAAAGTGAAATGTACCACATACAAAGTAACAGCAATGTTGTAAGACGATCAGTTGTGAGTGGCTTGGCTGTTCCTGCCGTGTTCCAGGACAACTCTGAAGGACTTGTAATGGCAAGTGCTTCCATCCCAGGAAGGGAACTAGTGATGTCTGGGTGCAGATTGAGACATGCTTTTTAAAATTTCTTTATTTTTCTTGAGGATTGTGGTTTGTTTTGTTTTGTTTTTTGGTCTGTGTTTTCTTTTACCATATGGCTGGTATGGAAGTGTTTTTTATGACTGCACATGTATAGCCTGTATCAGATTGCTTACCTTCTCAGTGAGGAGGGGTGGGGAGGAAGGTGGGGAGAAAATTGGGTACTCAGTTTTAAAAATGAACGTTGAAAATTGTTTTTACATGTAAAAAGGGGGGAAATTAAATAGTAAATAAATTTTTGTTAAAGCAAAAAAGAAATGTTCATGTGTTATTTATATTCTGGGTGACCATAAGCAAGTTACTCTATCTTCCTAGGCAGGTTTTTGTTTTGTTTTGTTTTTCTGTAGAATTAACAGAGTTGGACTTAGGGATTCTCAGCCTTTTTTGTTAGCCTGGTGAATGAAGTCTGTTGGCTGGCTCCTCAGAATAATGTTTTTAAATGCATAAGATAAAATACTTAAGTCACAAAGGAAACTATATTGAAATAAAGATGTTAACTTCTTCACATCCAAGTTCATGGATCCTTTGGGTGGTTTGTGGTCCTCAGGTTAAGAACCCCTAACTAAGGTCCCTTCTAGCTTAAAATCCTATGAGCTGAGCATATATGACCCCTCCCCCCTTTCAGATCCTTATTCAAAACATAAATAAATGTAAGCCTAATCTCACCTGGCTACAATTTTTCTTCTAGAGAGGCAATGTAATGCAGTAAAAAAAAATGCCAGAAGCTAATTTGGAAGACCTGGGTTTGAATCCCAGCTCTGACAGCTATTGACTACACATTTTCACTAGCTCTCTGAGTTTCAATTTCTTCATCTATAAAATGGGCTTTATCATACTTGTACTAGCTACATCACAAGGTGATTATTCTGCAAATTCTTTTTAAACCTTAAAATACCATAAATTTGAGGAGTTTTTGGATCCTCTGCCCACTCATTACTTATTTACTTTCTGTATATATCATTTTGTTTTGGTTATTATTTATGGCATGTGTGTTGTTTTTCTAATCAGACTGTCCATTATGGCAGGACAGTTAACTTATGTCTTCCATTTCTTAGTATAATATTCTGTACACAGTTAATAAATGTATGTTAGATGCATAAATATTGGGTGAGATTTGGGATTTGTGTGACTTTAAGAAGGGAAGTAGTTTGGGTGTGTTGGATCATTTTGTTGGAGGGAAGTTGTAAATTGTGTATTGTGTTCATGGATTTCGTCCGTTGACTTCCCACAGTCAGCAAGAGTGATCTGGAGATGTCAGGGCTGATGACCCTGGAACACGTTGCAGTGACTGTCTCTATCACCCACCCCCGTCGAGGCAGCTTAGAGCTGAAGCTCTTTTGTCCCAGTGGCATGATGTCCCTCATTGGTGCCCCACGAACCATGGACAAGTATGTATATCCCCAGATATAGCTCAGGCATATTGCCTCCTCATCTCCCCTTTTCCCACTGTTTTCTTTTTACAGCACAGGAAATAATGTTTCTAGGAGAAAAAAAAACCTCCAAGAGAGGTTATGGGTACTGCTTGACGTGAGAGAACTAACTTGGCAGTGTCCTCAGGAGACAGACACATCTGGCTCATGCCATCTGGAAACCATCAGCTCATAAATCTCTTTATACAGGGGAAGGAAAGCCCAAGCTAGCCCTAAGTATACCACACTTGGGAGTACTTTTATGCCAACCTCTTAGAACCCCTCAAAATTGCCCTTTCCCACAGCCAGTAATGTTATGTTCCATGCCATATGCAACAGGAACATAAAGCTTGTGGGGTGGAGAGGTCTGTGCCCTGTATCCTACCCTCTGCGCTCTCCTTCTTGCTTTTCTTCAGAGATCCCAATGGCTTCAACGATTGGACCTTCTCCACGGTTCGGTGCTGGGGAGAACGTGCTCAGGGCACATATAAACTTGTCATCAGGGACGTAGGTAAGCCTCCTTTCCCCCTCTTCTAGAGCCATGCCTGACACCATATGGAACTAGTCTCTCAGTATCTTAAAATTCCCTGAAGAACTGCTCCTTATTCCTCTTTGAGAAAACATAGAATTGCCAAGGGGCAGAGATAGAAGACATGAGGGATACTTATTCATGGGCTTAGCTTAGGTCCACTTTGTACCTCCTCATACTTCAAAGGAAGAAGTAAATCACGTAAACCCTTAATGACCTATCTGTTCAGACCATTTTTCAGGGATTCACATATTCATTCATCTTTACGCCATCCCTAGCCGGCTGGTAAAGGACAGATTTATTATTCCCATTTTTATTGGAAAATGAAGTCTCTAAGTTGTGTTAATAACTAATTCAAGGTCATATAGTGAGTCATAGTGAACCCAGGTTTTCTGGTGCTTCTGAACTGTACTGTTGTTTCCAGAAGTCTGAGAGGGCAGAGTACATTTATTTTGGCATGGACATGACTCATGGGCTCCTCTCCCTACTCTTCTCTAGGAGATGAGCCACTGCAGTCTGGGGTCCTTCAGCAGTGGCAGCTGACGCTGTATGGCTCTGTATGGAGTCTGGCTGACATCCAAGAGAGGCAAAGGTAGGACTGGCCTTTTGGAGCAAGGAAGAGGCTGCTAAAAGGAAGAAACTGATGAACATTGCCTCTCTTTGTAGACCCAATGCTTAGCACAGTGCCTGACACAGAGTAAACACTTAAATGCTTAATGAACCAACTGAATGCCTGATATGCTGAACAGGCTAGCCAAGGGGGCACAACCTTCAGAAATGTTTGAGCTAGCAAATGAAGAGGGTCTGGTGGTTAGAGCAGCTGTCAACCCTAAGGCTTGTTCCTTTTCTTATTTGCTGTAGACCTTCATTCTCCTCAGCTATAAGACAAATGGAATGGTTGGGGTTGAGAGGTGTCAGGGTATTATTTTCAACTGAATTTTCTCTGCTTCTCTCCCTCCCATAGGCAACTAGAGGATGCCATGAGTGGGAAGTATCTGCATGATGGTTTCTCTCTGCCCTGCCCTCCAGGGCTAGAAATTCCTGAGGAAGAAGGCTATACCATGACCCCCAACACCCTGAAGGTACCAGGGTTCAGCCAGATCTCCAATTGTCAACAGAAATGCATCTCCGATTATCAGTCAGGGCGGGTTGGTTCCCAGTTAGATTCAGTGTAGTTTAGGGGATGGGGAAGTTGGAAATTTTAGGGTCTTAAAAGCAGTTCTGGTTAGGGTCCCTGTTCCGCCAGCCCTGGAGTTCAGAAGTCACCTCTATTTTGTCCAGAAGGGTTCAGGCCTTAGGCAATTAACCCCTAACTGTCATGTTTGGATCCTTCAGACCCTGATGCTGCTGGGTTGCTTTGCTGTCTTCTGGACTATCTACTACCTGCTAGAAGTGTATTTGAGCCAGAGAGATGTAACCTTTGACCTAACCTGTGGAAGAGGCCACTGCTGGTGGCTCCAAAGGAGCCGAAAAGCCATGGAGGAGGGGACAGAACTGGAATCAGTGCCTCTGTACAACAGCAAGGACACGGGCGAGGCCGATACAGAGACTGAGGATCACCCTCTCACTTCTGGCCTCCAAGCTCCTGATTTGTTGGATCAGAGTGACTGGGTTCTGATCCAGGACAGTGAGAGACCCCCAGAATTCCCCCATCAGAACCTTCAACCTGACCTGCTTCAGAGGGAGCAGGAACAACAAGCGTGTTGACCCAATGGCACTGCAGACTCAGGACAGAATTTGCACAGTCCAAGAACCATACTTTCTGCTGAGGAGGGGTGGGAAAGAGAAGCACAGAGGAGCTACCTTTACCCTCTTTAGAGGTTCCCAGGCTGAGCTAGGAGACCTAGAGCCAAGTCACACCTACTCTTTGCTTCTAGGGTGCTGGGGGGGAGGGGGAGGCACCAAGATATGCTGTCTGTCCTCCCCCACACCACCCAGCTCAGGTACTTACTCTGAGGCTGAGGGCCTCTCCTCCATAAGTAGGGGAGCCCCTTCAAGGTACATAACCCAGAAGAGTGGTGCCACAATCCCAGGTGGGAATACAGGACACACAGAGCACCACTTCCCCCTTGGAATTCCCCTTGGAATCCCCCTCTTGGCAGAATGAAGTCTTTGGAAGATCATTTTGTGGCCAGAAAATACAAGAGACTAGCCACAGGCCAAGCAGGCCCTCTGCCTTTTGTCTCTTTAAATAGCTAAAATAGGGGATATGGAAAGCGAGAGTCCTTACTGTGCCTAGCTGGGTACAAAAGGTACCTACTACCACTGAAGGAGAATTTCAAAAAAAGTGAGGGTGCCTGGGAAACTGTTTTGGGGGAGATGGGGGGGGGGGGCGTTGAGAAGGTACAGAAATGCATGCTGGGAATGGCTGGGACCTTCCCTTAGGTGATGTCCCTCCACACATTTTTTTTAAAAAAGAGCCAGAAGCAGGGGATGATAAATACCCCAAAACTGCTATTCAAACTGCCGCTCCCCCATCTTTCTTCTTGAAATTGGTACTTTAAGGCACCAACAGGGGAGGTTTAACCTGGGCCCAAGTCATTGTAGCCTAGGGAACTGGCTTCTGCCTTAGGTAAGCTGCCTTCATTAACCTCCCCTAGGATCCTAAAGAGAAGCCACTTATCACTTGGTCTACCCAACCCTCCTAGAGAAGTAGTATTGAGCTCCAAGCAGAGATGGGAATGAACCAGGGAAGTAGTGGGCAAGGGAGACAAGTAGGCATTAATGGAATGGGCCTGAATTAGAGAGTGTTTCTCTCTGGCCCTGCAGTCCACTGTAGTCCTCTGTGAAATGCCCAGGAAGCAGAGACTGGGTTCCTAGGGGATAATGGTATAGCTCTCAGGTTTTCTGTTCCTCCCCAACCTTGGCTGTCTCCCCATTCAGAGCTGGTTTGTTGGTTTGGAGTATTTTTTTAAGGGTTTAAATTTATTTTTCTCTTTTCACAGCAACATTTTGTTGGGGCTTTTTTTCTTCACAGCTTTTCCAAAATAAAAACCTACCTACCAACCTTAGACTCTGAATTAATCTATTTACTCCCCAACTCCTCCCCATCCACTCTTTCCCTTAGTTATATTGCAGATCCGTTGTCTGTGCATTGATTCCCCTCTTCTTCCATCCTTCAACCAGAAGCAAGCTCCTGGCACCACCTCATTCTCTACCCTGTCCAGCCCTTCCAACAGGATGTTGTCTCTAATTCACCCTAAAGCTGACAGGATGGGGTCTTAGTATGTCTTCCCCTGTAAGGGGCAAGACCAGAGAATCACATAGTAGGCTTAGTCCTTTTCCCCCCTGAATATTACCTAAGTAAGAGCTTACCACAAATCAAGACTCTGCTAGCCAGGTGTGAGAAAAGATTGACAATATTTTTTCCTCTAAATTTTAACTCCCAAAATACCAATGTACAGAATAGGGGGGCAGGGAGGGCCCAAACATGAAGTTCCCTCAGTAGACTGTTGCTGTCAAATAGGACAGTGACTTCCCCAACCCAACCTCCCCCTCAAGACTTGGGAAATGGTAGAAGATGGTTATGGAGATTGGGAAGAGGATTTGAGTTGGATGAGGTAAGGGTGCTTTTGGGTGGAGAGAGAGCTGCCCTTAAGAGGGAAAGGGGGCTCAGAAGCTTGGCCAAGGCTGGAACTGCACAGGGCGTGGGGCAAGGCAGGCGAGCCAGGATTGCTGCAACTGAGGAGTCAGGGGAGGGAGCAAGGAAGGGGCCAGTCCCCCAGCCCTCTAACTAATGATCTGCCGGGGCCGCCCATAGCCCGTCATGCCAGCCTGGGAGGCTCCCCTATTGCTGCCCATCTGTAGGCCGATGACGTGCTTGCCCTCCTGGAGCTGGCTATCTGTGAATTCTCTCTTGTGCTCCTGGGCTTTCCTGGGGACAGAAGAATAGGGTTAAAGGACCTGGATATATATCTTTCCCATCTTCCCACACCTTCCTTTCATTCTTCTGTTCAACTTCCATTACTGTCTTTCTTCCCATTCCCTTTCCCATTTCCCTCCTTTCTCTCCTTGTTCTTTACTCTTAGACAAAGAGCAGCCCAGTAACCAATAAAGGAGGGGGTTGGGTGTGGCTGTGGAGCAGAAGGAATCAATTCCTATTCTTCCTGCACTTTAGTCCATACTCAGTCCCTATGTTCTCTGCTTCAAACCCCTTCAGTTGCTCCCTCTCCAATTGGTTAATATGTTCTCCCCCCCTCCCCCCACCATAGTCTCTATAGTGCACAGAGCTATCTGAGAAAACCAAGGAATTACATACTTCATAAACCAGTTGGGATCTCCACGGTAGTGGCCATCATTCTTGGTCACTGCCAGGCTTCCTAGTGCCATCAGAGTTCTCTGCACAGCTGCCAGGTCTTTACCTGAGGGAGGGAAGAGAGAAGGAGTAATGTTTCGAGACCCTAATGCAAATAGCCAAAGCGGGGACAAGGGTGAGTCAACATTGTCCCAGAGCCTAAGATGAGATGAGGTCCTGCAAACAGCTCTCCTTGATTTTGCCCAACTTTCCTGTCCTTGGTGCTATACTATTTGAAAGACCCTTTGTTTTTCTTTCTTCAGGATTGCAATATTTCCATCTGTTTTGTCATTGTCCTTTCCTTTCTCTATTCCATGGCCCCAGCCTTCCATCTCTCTATCTATACAACCATAGAGAACTTCATACCTTCAAAGAGGTCAACAGTCTGGAACATGTCAGTCTTGGTGACCCCATAATCCTCAGCTGCCTTCAGGAACTGAGCCACCTGTTCCATCTGCTTGAAGACCATGGTGGGTGGGTTGTCTGGTACCTTCACTGGCTTGGAACCGTCAGGGTGCAGGCTATTCACCAGCTTGCTCAGGATCTGCCCAGCAAAGAACACAGTTCACCCAAATTCAGCCTGATGCCTAGCCCCAGGATCCATACCCCAGCTTCTAGTGCCCCCAAAGCAGCCTGGCCCACCCTGGTTAGGGGGTGATACTCACAACACCATTCTTTAGCCAGACTTGGAAGCCCAGTCGCCCTCGATCAGGACGGCCCACATCAGACCCACATTGCATAATAATCCACTCCACCAACCGTTCCTCCAGCTCATCATCGTATTTCTTCTCGATTTTAGACTGCACTTCCCGGCTCATGCCATAGGCGGGGCCCTTGTTTGCCATGCTGGGTGAGAGCTAGGGCCAAAAACAGGAAATGAAGAATGAGTGGATATCTCTGCTTCCTGCCTTAGTGACTCACCTGGTCTTGGGTAAGGTCCCCAATCACTAGCATATTAAGACTCCTTGGTCCTTTCCCAACCTTTCCATCTAGTAGCTAGGGTCAAAATGAGCAATCCTCTCCGCTTCCCAGAAAATTAACAGAAGGATCTCTTAAGTGGCAAGAAATTATGGAGGTTAGAGATTTTGAGTTGAAAGAGAAACTTGGAAACTATTTTAACCCTTTTGTTTTACAGATGAGGAAATAGACTTGTGAGGAGGAAATGGATTTGCCCCCTGCAAGTCACAGAGGGAGTCAGTACAAGAGGTAGGATTCAAACCCAGATCCTCTGACCCCAAATGTAGTACTCCTTCCTCTATGATACGCTGTTTCCTAGTTCCCCTCTAGCACCGTGGGTCCCAGATCTAGAAGTGAGAAGGAATCTGCTGCTCTTTCCCACATTCCAGTCCCAGAGCCCTCAGGCTATAAAAGGGAAATTTTTTTTTCAAGCTGGGAGGAAAGCAACCCAGGCTAGCTTGACTTCTAGTCTTGTGGGCTTCTAGGTATCTCCTTACTCTGTTTATTGGCTAATCTAGCACTGCCCCCCATCTCCACCACGTCTCAATTGGTTCTCTTGCCACTGACCATCATTTCCATAACTCTTCCCATCTAGAGCAGACTCCATCCATCTGGCCTTACCCCTGGTCCTAGGGGGCCTCAACAGGAAGCCAGGGATGGCTGGAGCAAGAATGTGGGAACTGCAGATTTCTAGAGTCATTCTCAACCCAAGGGGAAGGTAACATGAACCTTGAGGTGTAATCATTCCAGGTGGGCACCAGAGAAGGTGTCCCTGGGAAGTGGAGCCAAAGGTCATGGGAAACAAATGATCATATTGCCTAGAGCCAAGCTAAATGAGCAGATACTTCTTCTATCTTCTCTCTCATCTAACCAACTTCTACTAAGGTGTTCCATCCTGTGGCTCTCTTTTGAAATTTACTCATGGCTCAAAAGTTGGAGCCAGGGCTCTGGACCTCCCCCCAGCTCTTCCTCCTACCCTCTCCCAAGACCAGCCAGCAAAGACTGTCACTGCCTCACCCAGATTGGAAGCTACTTTAGGTAATTAAGGCACCCAAGCTCCTGAAATATGATGTCTTTCTAGCAGGGTTGATGGGGAGAGTGACCAGCTTGAACTGGAAACTGACCCTGCCCGTGGACTCCCTTCTCAATTCCTCAACTCACTCCTCAGGGTCCTCAGTGCTATGGCCACAACAGCCTAGAAACCAGAGCTCTTCTAAAGATTATGAGAGAGCCAAGAATAATCTGCCCCTATCCTCATATTTCTTCTACCTTCCAACGACTGTCCTCCGCTGTCTCTCTGGGGAGTTTAGGGTGGCACCAGAAAGGGAAAAGGGCCTTGGGCTCAGGGCAGAGACCCAGCCATGGTAAGGTAGAGATGTTGGTAAGGTTGGGTGGGGAGAACAAGGCAAGGAACTGAGCCTGAATAGGCTAGAAGCTGAGTAAATGAAAGTAGGACCCAGGGGTATGATAGGTGTTGGTCAGTCAGAAGGGGCTGCTGGTAGTAGGAGAAGTGTTAGACTGGGAGTTTGGGTTTGAATCTTCTCCCACTTACTACCTATGTTCTCCTGTTTAATTCATATAATTCTCTAGGCCTCCATTTTCTCATCTGTAAAATGAAAGGACTGCATTAGATGATCTCTGAGATTCCTTCCAGCTCTAAAAATGGGACCCTAAGAAGTCAAACCTGACTCAGCATGGTGATAAGGATGAATGAAGATGGAAAGCAGGTGGGATAAAGGGAAGTGACAATGATTGTAAGCACTCATAAAGGCATTGTCTTTCTGCCATTCTGATACTTCCTCCCCTTACTGGAGCCAGAGCCCCACCTTGTCCGACAAATGCCAATTTAGCTTCAAGGCTCAGCCATCAGGCTTTCTTTAGGTACCCAGCCCTTCCCCACACTGGACAGAGAAAAGGATCAACAGAATGTTGGAAATGTAGAGGCTGCATGCAAGGTTCCCTTCCTCTCAGTAGAGCCTCAAACCCTGGTTTCTAGCTGCCTTGTCAATACCACCAAACAAGAGAGAAAAGGATAAAATGAGAAGGACTTTAGACTGAGAATCAGAAGGCTTAAATTTTAGTTATAAGATCGTAGGAGTTTCATTTTCCTGATGAAACTGATATCATGAGTGGCTTGACTAGTCACACAGCTCACGAATGCCACAGTTGGTATTGATATTCAGTCGCTTCAGATGTGTCTGACTCTTCATGACCCCATTTAGGGTCTTCTTGGCAAAGATACTGGAGTGGTTTGCTATTTCTTTCTCCACCTAATTTTATAGATGAGGAAAATGAGACAAACAGGGTTAAGTGACTTGTCCAAGGTCACACAGCTAGTAAGTGTCCAAGGTCAAATTTGAACTCAGGTCTTCCTGATTTCAGGCCCAGCACTAAGCATTGCACCACCTAGCTCCCCATCGTACAAGACCCCCAAATCTTATGCTCTGGCCTTTTCCACTTACTGGCTGTTTAACATTGGCAAACCCCTTTTCTGTGGACCTCAGTTTCCTGTTCTGTAAAATAGAGAATTGGCCTACAGTACTTCTAGCTCTAAAATGCAATGATTCTATGAAGTTTGAGAGAATATTTACCTTTACCTCTATGAAGACATTCTACCAACACCAGCACCTAGAACCCCATCGATATTAGTGAATCTGAAAAACAGACAGATCTGCCCAGCTCTTCGCCTCACACTGAAACCAAGCAGGGTAGCAATACCTATTGCTTTTTCTAGCACCAGTCCCTACTTCCCCACCCAATTCCTAGAGAACTAGAAATCAAGAGGTAAGATAGAGCTAAAGTCAAAAGCTAGAAATCAGTGCTACAGAATTTAAACCTGCCTTCCAGATCTAGCTCCTCCTTTTTCTCCCATTAATTTCTGGGACTTGCATATAGTAACTGGTGCTTAGTTAAAAGTCTAACGCCCAAGCCTGGGGAGGTCAAATAACTTCACTGATCTTCATTCAATTGAAATAAGGGGAGTTCATAGAACCTTGGACCTTTCCACCTTTTACACTCCCACTCCATCATGAATTTTTCCATATCCAAAACTAAATACCCACATTCAAATTAAAGCCTTTCCTCCTATATTGTATAGCCTTCTCCTCTCTTCCCACAAAACCCCCACCATTATTCAGTACACACTGATTACATCATACCTTGTACAAGGGTGTACCAGTCACCAAGGGAGAAGAAATACAAAAGAAATTATAGTCCCTACCCTTTAGGAGTTTACTGCCTAATGAGGGGAACCTAGGAGGTAGACAGAGCACCCTAGCACCCTGATGGACAAGCCTGGCAATGCACATACCTGTAGAGCTATAAGCCAACAAGGTGATTAGGGGCAAGTGGAAAAGAGGAAGCAAGGGTTAGAGGAAGGAAGTGTTCAACACACTTCTCCCTTCTCAATTTCTTCTTTTTTTCCTTCCCTTTCTGCAGGGATTATAGATGGAGGTTCCCAAGAAAGCTCCCTAAGGTCTGTTCTTCCCAAGGAGAAATCGTGGCAGCCTGTGTTTGCATATACTCAAGGTCTGCTTCTAATCTTATTTCTGAACATTTGAATAAGGCCATATACAAACCTGGGGAGAACCCCGTAGCCAACAGGCAGGTTCTGTTTGCTTCCCCCACCCTTGGCCAAAGGAATTATTTTCAATTGATGTTCCTTTATATTAGCCTAAGGAATTGAGAAGGGACCAGATGGACCCAAACGGAGGTTGGAGGAGGAGAGGATTTCTCTTTGATCCATTGAAGCCCCATAGGAGATAAGAAGTCACTGGTTTACTCTAGTACTGCCCAGGCATTAAATAAAGTCTTCAGTCTAGTGACATGAGCACACCTGTATCCAGAAGAGAGTAGCACATGTAGGCACATCTGAGTCTAGAGTACAGCAGAATAGACAAGCATCTCTGGATCCAGGGGACTATGAGGGGGGGCTGGACCACATACAGTGAAATGTTTGCCAGGGAACTCATAGATGTCTTTTCCATAGTTACCACCAAAGGGAGAAAGCAAGAAGACTTTGGGAAGGGCTCTTGCCTCAGCCCAGCCCAGCCCCTTCCAGGCAAGTCCCACCCCAAACCGTCTAAACCCCACCCCACGTCTGCCTCAGTAGCTATAGCCTCCTGAAATTGTTGTTCTGTCATTTCAGTCATGTTTGATTGTGACCCCATTTGGGCTTTTCTTGGCAAAGACACTGGAGTGGTTTGCCATCTCCTTCTCCAGTTCATTTTTACAGACGAAGAAATTGAGGCAAACGGGGTTAAGTGACTTGCCTAGGGTTACACTGCTAGTTACCTAGTCTGAAGCCAGATTTAAACCCAGGAAGATGAGTCTTCCTGACTCTAGGCCTGGCACTCTATCCTCTACACCACCCAGCTGCCCAGTCTCCTGAAGACAGGGTGTGTAAAGTTCTGATTTCCCTCCTGCTTTGCCATTATCCAAGTGGGCAGGTGGGGTCCCCAGGCCACAATCCAAGGTGGAGCTGGCTGGGAGTCTTTGATGTTCCAGACAGATGGGCCCTCCCACCCAGAATCTGCACCTAGCCGTACTGCTCACCTCCAGAAATGCTAGGAAATTTGGCCACCCATACAGCCTCACTGTTCCCAGTGCCTCTACCCTGAACTTCTCTACACGCATGGATTCACAACAGACACCTACTCACAAACATTTGTTCCCACTGTCTCATGAAATCACACATCCATTCATCCTCTTGCTCTTTCCACTGCCATGATACCAGTCAGAAATAGCATCAGTCACAGTCACACTCCTGTCTCCATCAATCTGGATCTCCACATTTGCCCCAGTTTCCCAGGTTCACCTGAATTAGCTAATTCATCCCTGAAACTTCAGCAAGAGGCTGCCAGACCATATCCCATGAGACCAGCTGGATTTGGACATTCCTATGGCCGTATGGGGGATACAAGGGACCTTCAGGCTCTCCCACTCCATCCATTGTGCCAGTATCTATCCAGACAGAAGCATCTCCTTCCCTAAACTTTTTTTTTAATGAAACATTCGTATCTAGTCTAAATGAAATGTGTGTTCCTTCCCCAGAGCAAGACAGAGGACAGAGAAATTACCTTGAGGAAACCTTGACAATAGTCATCTGCTGCCTAGGTCAAGCTTCATCCATTCATCCATCTTCCTAGTCACTCTGTCTCCCCTCCTATCCCAAATGCCCTCTTCTGGACTAGACCCAGCTCCCTCCATCCCCAAGATAAAAACACTTACGAGGAGTTCTCAGAGCTCGATGAAGCAATGATGTTTTCTGTGCCTGGGACACCAACAGACAGGACAGGGCGCTGGCTGGGCTGGGGGGTTTAAAAGGTTGGTGGTGGCCCAATGATGTCAATCCTCTCCCTTCCCCCCCTCCGACCTCCACCCCCAGACAGCCCGCCCCTCAGTTCTCTCCCTGCTGGGAGAAAACCAGCCCCTTCCCCACACCCCCAGTGACTCTCCACACAGGCTCCATATTTGGGGAAAGACACTAAGACCAAGCAATCTGCCGGGGGCTGCCTGAGACATTCCCTGCATGCTTGAGAGATGGAGCTGGGAAGGGGTGGGGCCAGGGGTGATGACAGAGAGCCGGGAAAAGCCTTTTATAGACAGGACTCTACAGGCTTCCCCTCTTTCTGGATGGTGGGACTACCTCCTCCCATTCTGTTGGCTTTTACCACTGCCTCTTGGCATGGGGGGAAGGGGGGGGTTGAGGGAGAGCAAAGAGATTAGGGGTTAAGTGGGTTAACTTCTCCTAGGTTCTTGAGCATTATTTCTAGAACTATCCCTTGCCCTTGGGCTTTTTCACTTCCGTTTGGGAAAGGGGCTTAGAATTCGCTTGGGCTGAGGGGAGTAGGAAAACTCCAGGTGGAGAACAATTTAAGAATTAGAGTGAGTAGGTATCAGGGCCATCCCCTTTCTCCTTTGGGAGCATTTGTGGAGATATCCCCTCCACACTGAAAACAAAGGCTGGGGGCATGGAATTTAGGAGGTCCACAGCTGTTGAACTAGTCCTTAGCTCCCCCAGGGTACTTGCCCTGCACCCTGTCCAGGGTGAGTAGTGGGTAGTAAAGGATCATCTGAGCCCCCTCCCCCCCACCCCCTCACTCTCCCATACACACATAATCACTTCCTCATCCAGGACATAAAAGGAATTTCACTCCATAGAAAGATCCACCACCATTTTCTGAGGCCCCAACTTTGTTCTTATCTCTAGAGTAGTTGGGGATAAGGCGGACAGAGTATGATGTGAAACTTTCTCGTAGAGAATATTGTTTCTTCTACAGAACTGCACTAACCAACCATGCAGTCCCCTTAACTTCTTCCCTGGCACTGACTTCTCTCCAATAACCTTTCACTGGACCCAGGCCATGGGACTACAAGGGAAATGAGTTTAGGCTCCCTGGAGTGGTAGAGCCCAAGAGAGATCTGGGCATTGGCAGTCCCCTTCAAGAAGCTCTCTTTTCCCTCCCAGCACCTCCTCCCTCGGGGAGTCCTATGCCCAATTCATGCCAAAGAATGGGAAGCAGCTGTGCCTTCCAAGATGAAGCAGTGAGCACATCAAGAGTGACACCGTGTGGTTACTGAGACTTCATGCTGGGGCAGGCCCGGGAGAGGAATGGAGGGGTGGAGGAGGCAGAGAGAGCAAGGAGAGGTTATTTGTCCTTCTTCCCCCTTCCCCGTGCCTCAGAATCACAGATCTTAGTGATGGAGTCCAACGGCTTTGAGGGTAAACCCCCTGAGGGCAAAGGCCTTCACTTTTTTCCATGGCATCTCTAGCTCTTAGCACAGCACCCCATACAGAGTAGGTGCTTAATAAATACTGGTGGACTGCACCTGTGATAACTGAGGCTCATAGAGATGGCGATTTACACACCGTTACACAATTGGTTCTGTTTCCCCTGGGGCTGACCATGCCTCAGTCACACGAGAAATGAAGTTCTTGAATCAAAAGATTCACAGCTGGAAGGACTTGGGGACTATTGAGTCCAACCCCCTAATTTTTACAGATGAGGACCCTGAGGTCTGAAGGAGATTAAGTGACTTGCCCATGCCACACAGTTTAGTATCTGAGGCAGGATTCAAACTCAGGTTTTCCTGATTCCAAGTCTGGGACTCCATCCCCTGGGCCTCCCACCTGGGATTCTCCAGTGCTTCTTCACCTCATTGTCTCCATTTAACGGTACCTATTTACTAAGACAGTCATTAAATCCTGACCTTGAAAACATGTTCCACCTCCTAACAAGCGCCCCCTTTTCCCTGCTGCCACCGGGGACCAAGCTGCTCCTGAACCACGGACACACTTTAGACAAGGAGCTTCCCAAGTCTTATGTCGGTCATCTACTAGCAAAAGAGAGCCAAAGGAGAGAGCCTCTTCTACTAAGCTGGGTACGTGCCCAGGAAAGTGAATGACTTATTTATGAGTATTATAGTATTCTCGTTAGTATTAGGGAAGGGTCATTGTTTTGAGGAGGGGGTGTCTTTTTAAACTTCTGCCAGGGAAGAGACTTTTAAAACATCACTCGGAAACACAAATTGGAGGGCATCCCAGGGAGGCCAGCCAGGATGATGAGAGGACTGGAGAGATCATACCATATGAGGATTGGTTGGAAAAACTAGTCACCATACCAATAAAATTCTGGAACCTTAAAGAACTGATGTTGAGTGTATGGATAAGGATTTACTTGTTCTACTTGGGCAGAATGAGGAGCATCAAATGGGAGTAAGTTTCCAGACACATAGATTCTAGCTAATACTGCAACAAAAAACTTCCTAAAATTTAGACAGGCAAATTCTGGATCATAAAAGAAAAAACTCCCTAAAAATTAGAGGAGTCCTAAGGTTGAATGAGCTAGTTGCCTTAGCAGGTTGAGGTTGTCCCAAGTGTTGCAGAAGGGATGTATGGGCAGGTAAGGGTGAGGACAGAGGACCTCTGAGGTACTTCCAATATAGATTCTTTACCAGGAGTGTGGGAGCCTGGGGGCCAAGGAGGAAGCGGAGAAGAAAATTATAAAGGAAATGAAAGAATTAAAATAACTACTCCTCCGCCGTCAACGTCAGCCTATAAAAGAGCCTAGGAACCAGCCGAGAGGTAAGAATGGTTAGGGACTAGGTACAATGACTGTTGTTCAGTCGTGTCTGACTCTTCATGACCCCATTTGGGCATTTCTTGGCAAAGAGACTGGAGTGCTTTGCCATTTTCTTCTCCAGCTCATTTTACAGATGAGAACCAGGCAAACAGGGTGCAGTAACAGCTCTTAAATGTCTGTGGCCGGATTTTGAATTCAGATCTTCTTGATGCCAGGCCTGGCACTCTATTCACTGCACCACCACACACTGCCCACAGTGACTACAGGGCCCACTATCACATGGGCCCTTCTCCTCCCCCCGAGGCTGACCCTGTCTATGGTTTTCAAGCTGGCCTCTTCCTCCAATCCTGCCTCACCCTCCCTCCCTCCCTGCTTCCCATTAGACCCAGCCCTGGAAGGGCAAGCAAGAGAAGCCCAGTATGAGCATCTGGTCATTCCTTTAATTGAATGCAGTCATTCATAGAAAACAGAGATTCCACCATGATGTGGAAACAGACATAAAGTTATTAAAAAAAAAAAAAAAGCAAGACCTCCATGACTCCCTGGGAAAGTTGTAAGAACAAAGTTGGGAATTCAAGAAAAAAAAAGTTCCTACACCCTGAGGCCTAGCCCCTTTCCCCGAGTCATCTCTCCTCTGCCACAATGGCACCTGGATCAGGGAGGGAAGGTGGGAGACAGCCAAGGGTCAGCAGGTGGCGACCGAGAGCTGGAACGTGAGCTCTACAGACTCAACTGTAAACTGCAAGGGTAAGGGGGTGTGTGTGTGTGTGTGTGTGTGTGTGTGTGTGTGTGTGTGTGTGTGTGTGTGTGTGTGTGTGTGTGTGTGTGTGTGTGTGTGTGTGTGTGTGTGTGTGTGTGTGTGTGTGTGTGTGTCTGTGTGTCTGTGTGTGTCTGTGTCTGTGTCTGTGTGCGCGCGCCTTCATTCCCACAATCAAAAGCCTGGGTGAAGACAGGGCCAAAACCTGGGAGCCGGGCCCCAAGTCCTACCTTGGAGGACAAGGGCAAGCACGTCCTTGCCCTGACTGCACTTAGACATAGGCACTGCATGAGCCTGGAATGTGGTTATGTTCTTTGTAACCCTCCTATCCCCTACCCCTGGTCTTGGGGGCAAGCAATGGCACTGAGGGAATCCCCCCTAGATTTGGCAGGCACAAGGGCACCAGGGGACAGGAAAGGGAGGAGGGAAGAGGCAGCCTGGGACCTGTTCTCCACCAATCTCATCATGGGGAAGGATAGAGCTTTTCTTAAGCTATTCAGTTCCAAATGTAGGGCTACACAAAAGTAGCGCATAATTTAAACTCCCTCTTCTTCATTAAAAAAAATTTCCCCAGAAAATCCCAATCCACATTAGCAACCAGGCCCCATGAAGCAGGTCAGAAGGAAATTGCTATATGGCCCAGACCCCTTTCTGGTTTTAGCATCAGACACCTGGCTTCTCAGTTCTCCCTTCCACCCCCTTCAAACCAGGCAAACCCAGCTCTGGATAGCAGCTTAGAGGCCCTTTACCCAGATTCAACACACACATTAAAAGAGCTGGGGTTGGACGGAAAAATCAAGTTCTGGCCCTTACCCAGAACTGCAGCAGAAAGGAGGATTTGGGGCTCCAATACAGAGGGTTCCCCACAGGAGAAGGGGAGGAAGCCTGGAAAAGATGGGCTCTTTGAGGGGCCCAAACACTGAAGAGGAAGCAGCAAGTTTGACCAAAGTTCAAATGGTGGGAGGTGACAGGCCTCTAGGTGGGCCAGCCCAGCTTCTCCCCAGGCAAAAGGCAGATTCCAGCTAGAGGGAGAACGTGACTGTCCTCCCCATGAATGTCCCAATGCTGTCGTAGGGAGCCAGGCAGAAAAACTGTCCCCTCACTTTGAGGCACTGGGCAGAAGGTCCTGAACAACCCTTCCCGCCTTAGGCCTAGCTTGGCTCCATTGAGTGCCAAGGCTTGAAGGCCAAGGGGGAGGGTGGTGCGGCGTCCACTAGAAGACATAGATCTTGTCCCGTTGTACCGTATCTAAATCATCATCCAGGGT
This sequence comes from Pseudochirops corinnae, assembly GCA_028646515.1. Taxonomy (NCBI): domain Eukaryota; kingdom Metazoa; phylum Chordata; class Mammalia; order Diprotodontia; family Pseudocheiridae; genus Pseudochirops; species Pseudochirops corinnae. The sequence continues at coordinate 111,062,886 of CM053588.1, forward strand.
CAGCAGCACCTGAAGAAAGAGAGAGGGAGGCTAGAACCTTGGGTCACATGTGAGGGTCGAGTGGAGGGCACTCTCTATACTTAAGAGTAAGAAAGGAGGATTCCAGTTCCCACAGAAGAGCTACATACCCAACCCCACCTACTTGGTCCTCATTACAGCCTCACAACAACCTCCTACAAGTTATTATGATTCATTTTACAGAGGACACTGTAAGAAGTCAAGCAGCAGACCCAGGCCTGGTGAGTGGCAGAAAGGAGACTCTAAGGACAGCTCTTTGCACCAGCTCTCCTCCCTTGATGGCCCTTACCCCAGCTCACTTGGTGCCCAGCCTGTGGGACAGGGGTAAGCCATGCCACACTTACCAAGAAGGACCCAAACATGGCGATGGAGGAGAGGAAGTGCCAGATGTCATGATCGTCAAAGAAATCAAGCAGAATACAGTCACGGTTGTGCTCCCTAGACTCAGCAGGGGTTTTCTGGGGAGTAAGGACAGAGATGGGGAGGGTTACACCTGTCACTCTCTGCCCACAACTCCCCAGGTAGGAATTGTCTCCCACTTCAGTCACCATTCTTGCAGTTACTCAGGCTGGAAACCTCAGAACCACAGGCTCCTCCTACCCCCTCATTTTCCATAACTGATCATGCTACAAGTTTCACAGATTCTTCTTCCCTCCCCACACAAAATTCCTTTGTGTGTGTTTACATTTTCTATTTACTTATCTGGGTACATGCTGTGTCCCCCTAGAAGAACACATGCCCATTGGCTTCTGCCATCTTTATCTGTGTATGTACTTTAGTTTGTGCCCCTTCCTTGGTATGGGGAAATCCACTGATCAATGAAGACCAACAGCTGTTTTTGTTCTGCACTTTAAACTTAAGAGTTGCCTGAGGCCCTGTGAGCTTGTGACCTGCCCAAACTAGCAGAGGACAAGGCTTCAGAAAGCCGGCTCTCTGTCCACTCTGGAATGATATATCTTGCCCAAAAACAGTTGGATCGAAGACTCAGAGCTAAGGGGTCATTGAATGTGGCTCCCTCATTTTACTTACAGATGAAGAAACTGAGATCTAGAGAAGTTAAGTGACTTGCCCAGTGTCATCCAGTATCTGAGGCAGGATTTGAACCTAAGGCTTCCTGACTCCAAGTCCAGTACCTCCTCCATTATACCATGATGCTCCTTATCAATCAATCAATCAATGAATCAATACGCATTTACCAAACTCTTACTATGTACCAGGCACTGTGTTAGGCACCTGGAGTATAAATAATGAAGCAATCCCTCCTCACAGTAACTTTACATTCTAATGGGAGAGACAAGTACATATAAAAATATATATAGCATAAAATTGAGAAATACACACAAACAGGGTCACTAAATACAAGACATCCTGGAGGGATGCCACTAACATTTAGGGAGAATCAGGAAAGGCTCCATGAAGAAGATGGTCCCTGAAATTCATCTTAGAGGAAGAGAGGGATTCTCTGAAACAGAGAGGAAGGAAGGAATTCCAGGAATGGAGAGACCATCAATACAAAGGAACAGAAAAGGAAGATGGGAGTGCAATGAACGAGGAATAGAGGGAAGGCCAGTGTGCCTAGACTACAGAGTGATGTTCCCTGGACATTGGAAACACTGGTCAAGGCCAAGTTGTGCAGAGCTTTAAAACCTAAACAGAAGAGTTTACATTTTATCTGAGAGGTGATAAATAGGAAGCCACTGAAACTGGCTGAGTAGAGGAGTCACATGGTTAGACAGGTGCTTAAAAAAATGACTTTGGCAACAGCTTAGCAGATGGACTAGAATGGTGAAAGACTTGAAATGATTTAGATGAGAGGTGATGAAGGCCTAAACTAAGGGGAGGATTTAGGGGGAAAGTTTAATGAGTTCAGATTTAGACATGCTGAATTTAAGATGTCTCTAAAACATCCAGGATTGTGAAATGTCCAACAGGCAAATGATGATAAAAGACTGAACCTCAAAGGGGAGATGAGGGTTGGATACATAGATCTGGGAGTCACCTGCACAGAGGTGACAGTACAGTGGGTACAGAGGGAGAAGAGGGTCCAGGACAGAGCCATGGGCATTTGTCACCTACTGTTAGGGTATGTGGTACGGATAATGAGCCAGCAAAGGCAACTGAGCTGTGATCAGTCTGGTGACAGGAAAATCAGGAGACAGTAGTGTCCTGAAAACCCAGAGATAAGAAGACGAGAGGGCTGGTTAACAGTGTCGAGTACAGCAGAGAGCTCGAGGGGGATTAAGAGCTGAGAAAAGACCATCAGATTTAGCACAGAAGGTATCATGGGGAACTTACAGCTGACTGATTAAGTTCAGAAGCCAGACTGAGATGTAAGTGAGAGCACAGGAAGGGGAGGCAGAAAGTGGGGACAGCTTTTTCAAGAAGTTTGACTGAGAAAGGGAGGAGAGATGCAGGGCAATAGCTTGAAGATATGGTAGGATCTAGTGAAGGCTTTTTTTTAAGGGATGGAGGAGACTTGGACATGTTTGAAGGCAGTTGTTGACAGGAAGAGGTGAAAGACTGGGAGATGATTAAGGATGCAACTGTTGGAGAAGACAGGAGGGATCAGGAAATCAGCACACTATATAGCTTGATAAACGCTTGGGTTACAGTGAACCTTTTTTTCAATGCCTTGTTTCCATTCTAAATGCATGTAAATAATATGTAAGATAGAATAAAAGTGCTTACTTGACCCCCTTGACTTGAAATAACCCTTCTCTTCCTCTTTGAATATACAATTTTCCCCCAAACCTTTAGGAATAAGCATGTTCCACTGCTTTTATGAAGGCTTCCTTTGACATTCTAGCCTCAAAAAGTTCCTCTTCCTCTGAGCTCCTCTGGTTCTTAAGTGGCTATCCCTGACATATGTCTTAAACATATCCTACTTTTAATTATTAGATAGCATTTCCTACCCGAGTTCCATTTTCCCTAGTTACCCTGAGGGTAGGGACCACATCTGATCCCCCTCATCCATCCATTCACTCATTCGACAAGCTTAATTAATATATTAATGTGTATATTCTATATTAATATAATACATTAATGTATAAATAATATACATACGTTATATATGTATAATACTATACAACAGGCATTATGCTAAGTGCTAGAGACAAAGATTTTTTTGGTTTCTGCCCCCAAGAAGCTTACATTCTATTTGGGAGGAAAAATGAAGGTTCAACAATATGCACATACAAAATATTGGAGGTGGGCACAGGACTACCAGTGAGACAAATCAGGAAAGGCCCTGGGGAGGATTTGGAGCTCTGAAGAGAGTCAGAGATTCTAAGCTGTAACATTGAGGAGGAAAGCATGCCAGGCACCAGAAAGAGTCTTAGGCAAAGGTTTCAGAATGAGAGATAGAAAACTGTACACAGGGCACAGCAAATGGGCCAGGGTTTGGTTGGAGCAGAACAGTGTTAGACACATAGTAAACTATACTGAGAATTATAGAACTGTAGACTTTTAAAAGTTAGAAGAGATCTTTGTGTGTAGCTTGTCCAGTGCCTTCATTTCACAGAGTCCTCTGGACCCAGGAAAACCTGAGTCCAAATCTTTCCTCAGACCTTTATTAGCTATGTGACCCTGGAGAAATCACTTAGCCACTCAGCCTCAGTTTCCTCACCTGTAAAATGAGAATAATACTAACTCTTTTATACAACATAACTAACATGAAATTGTTTAATAGGAATGTATATGTAGAGCTTATATTCGATTGCATGCCTTCTTGGGAGGGGGCAGGGGAGGGAAGTGAATGTTGAAAACTAAAAACAAACATGAAAAAATGAGAAAAGGATCAAAGGAGATAATATACATGATATACACTGTAGATATTAAACTGTTATAAATGCTGCTTATTATTATTGTTTACCATTATAGATAGGTATTCTATAGCTTTAGAAACATTAATACAGACATGGATGAGAAAAGACTGAGAAGAGGAAGGTCTTGATTAAGGTTATAAAGCTAGTTAGTCAAAGACATAGCACTGAAACCTAGGTCTTGTTACCTGCTCCCCTTGCTTGGTGTCAGGCATTCATTTACTCACCTGCCAGGTACTGAGTCCCTGGAAGAAGAAGAAAAGGGCAAAGCCCCAGACCACAGAGGTACAGATGATACAGAGGAGGGGGATGAGTTTGATCCTCTCCCCACTCCGAAGCTGAAGAGAGAAGCAATGGGAAGGGAGTTAAGAGCAGTGCCTGCCTGGGCACTCGGGAGTCTGTGGAGACCCTGAACAGCAGGCCTTTTTAGCCCCCTTTCCAGAGTCTGTTCTTTGTACTCTTCCCTCTGAACTTTCACTTAATGGTTGAGTTTCTCCACATGTGGCAAACCTGGCCTCTTCCCATTCTTTTATTTTACAACTCAGTTCAACATCTGACCTCCTCCAGAAAAAGCCTTTCTGGCTCCTGGGCTCAACACACATTCAACTCCTTCTGCCTCATGTACCCATGCCACATGTCAATGGTATCCCCCATTTCTAGCTTTGGCCCCCACTAGATGACGGTGAGGTTCCCCAAAGATAGGAACCACAGCTAAGGAGAATCCTTCAACATCACCAGTGCTTAATTAAGATCCTCAAAGGCTCCCCTCTCCACCTCCCACATCTAGACATTTAATGGGATGGAAGTTTCTCTAGGTAAGGCAGACTCCTGCCAACGGCCAAGCCCTGCAGGCTTCTGAGGGAACTAAGTATTGGACTCAATGATCTCTTCCTCCTCTGAACTCCTACGCCAATAACTGTCTGTACCACTTACTTGGCACTTAGCATAGATTGTCTTAACCTTAATGTTAAGCCATGGTCTATGAGACTAGAAGCCTTTATGGGTCAGGGATCTTAGCTTTCTGCTCTGTCTTCTCACTGAACTTGTTGCAATTATGAGCACAGAGGAATAAGAATGATACTAGGAAGGATTGGCATACAAGTGGCACCAACCTCTCCCCTTCTCTCCTACCCCCCACTGCATTCCCTCAGTGACGTTTAGCCCAGGGCCTTCAGTCCTGGTCCACTTTTATGTCAAAGTATCAAGAGCTGCACGAAAGTTAAGAGGGAGAAAACTCCTCACTCCTTCATCCCTCCCACCCCCTGCTTACCTTCATGATGATATAGAAAGCAAAGTAGAGAAGAAGGTTGCAGATGCCAATGGCCAGCAGGTAGGAAGCAAAATCATTGGGACGCATGATAAGCCCATAGGCAGCACTGAAAGGAAGAAAGAGGACTGAGAAGGCAGGGATCCACAGCCAGCCCCTGCCCCCACCACACACACACACACACACACACACACACACACACACACACACACACACGCATGCACTCAACCATCTGTTGTCTCCTTAGAATGTGGGGCTGAGGCAGGGCCACTGCTCAGAACGGAAGGCAGCCAGCGGGATTTCTGAGTGTCTGGTGCCCATCCACTTACAGGAGGGGGAAGGAGCCTCCCTCTGTCCTGACCTCACCCTTCTCCCCTCAGACCCAGGGCAGAGGGACCACAGTACCCAGGATGGAGCAAGAGACCTTCCATTACTCCCCTAAGGAGTCAGGGGAACAGGGAGGGAAGAAGAGAGGTCTTGCGCTAAGTGTCCCCCACTCATCCCTGCCTGGCTGCCACCCACCCAGGCCCTTGCAGCTGCATTTCCACACTCACAGTGACCAGTTGATGATGTTGCCCATAACCAGTAGCACCATTCGGTCCTAGAGAGAAGTAAATCCCGGGACAATGAGACAGAGATAGGGTTTAGGTGGTTTAGTAGATAGAGAGGCGGCTTGAGCTTGAATTCTGCCTCAGGTACTAGTTGTGTGACCCTAAACAAGTCACTTAACCTCTCTCAAGCTAAGGTTCCTTTGTAAAATGGGGATAATAATAACCTGACAGAGTGATTGTAGAGATCAAATAAGATAAAAAACATAAAAGAGCTCTGCAAACCTTAAAGCAATATACAGGCTGACTCAAAAGTACTAGTGCAGTTTAAAGCTCTTTAAAATAAACTTTGTTAAAGTTTAAAATGGTACCAAGACTTTTGGGACGCCCTGTATAAATGTCAGCTATGGTTACTGTACAATAATATATTCTAACAACAACACCATGGATGGATAGAGAGAGGCGAGGCAGGAAAGAGAGGGCCCCAACTATCTGGTGCTTATAGGGGCCCCCAGAAAAGGGGCAGAAGTAACAGGGACTTAGGAGAGGAGACTAGGCACATACCACATACAGTGGTCCACTGCACTGTCGGATGCAGTCTGTGTAGACCACGTGAAGAATCCGGCGGAAGATCCCAGAATCTGTAGGAAAGGACAAAATTACACTGAAGGCCGTAAGTTTGAGGCCGCAGAGAGATATCCTTCCTCATACTAAAAAGCCTATAACCTAAGTTCAGAGCTAGGAATCCCAGCAGGCCCAGCCAATGTCAAGGCCATCTGTGGCTCCAGAGCCATGGGAATCAGGAGGGATAATAACAATTCATGTTTATATAGTGCTCTGAGAGACAGTCGAGTATGGGGGATTGAGAGCCCACCTTGGTGTCAAGAGGACTTGGTTTCAGGTCCTGCCTTTGGTACATACAGGCCATGTGTCCCTAGCTGGACAAGTCACTTAACTCTCTCAATAGCCCAGGTGGCTCTCTAACGCTGTAAGCTGCAAAAAACAATTGCTGATCTGGACTGATAGTTTCCTTACAAGCAATTCTCTACTATATATGTAATATTAATATAATATGTATAAAATAGGAAAGGAACAGGCACTAGCTTTAAGATGTCCAGCCACAAATACCCAAAGACAAAGCCAGAGAAGGATCCAGAGAAACAGCCTGAGTTCTTTCTCTGTCCCCCTGTCTCTCTCTGTCTCATACACCCTTCTTCTCACACACCACTCTTATCTTTCACACTCTGCCCCCATGGACAATGTCTTCTTGTCATCACAGTTCTTACTCCAGGTAATTTCCTTACCTAGCTTCCAACGGCCCATATAGTAAAGTTGGGTACTGAGCAGGAGCGTAGCAATGATGTGAATGACAGAGAAGACGATCCAGAATGCTGTGTTCCCTTTGCCAAATACCTATTTGGGGTAGGATGGGAGGAGGTGGGGAACAGAACGTGTATGTGTGAGATGGAGAGGGAGGAAAGGGAGAGAAACAGAGAGAAAGAGAAGGGAGTGAAACACAGAGCGAGCAAAAAAGATAGAGAGAGACAGAAAGAGAAGGGAGGGAGAGAAAGAGAGAGGAGTATATGAGCAAAGAATAGAGGGGAAGTCTACAATCCAGATTCTTCAGGGTACCTGCCAGCATTGGGCTAAAGGTTCAGCCAAGGGCATAATCATGTCTGAGCTGCCCCAAGAGAGGAGACTTACCTCCAGGACTGGGGGAGGAACAGGGGAAGACATCTGGTCTATAGGAACAGGAGGCAGGAAGGACTATGGCATTCAAAGGCAAGGAGCTGAGGGAGGGAGGACAATTTAGGTAGGAGTGGGTGGGACACTCACCACCCCCAGCACAGAAAAGAAGATGACGACGGCGAGGCAGGCATAGGCGCTGTAGGCGCTGGCATTGATGTCAGGGTGCCGCTTCTGATACAGCTTCAGCATGCAGAGCCCCGCGATCATGTACATGAATGATGTGTCTACAGGAAGAGCAGGCTTTAGACCTCCAAATCTGAGGGTCTGTCCAAGTCCACCACACTTAGGCTGAGGTCTCCTTGCTTGCTCTCTCCTAGAAAGTCACCACTTAGCATTTATTGGGTAGGTGGGATTATGTTGGGGGCAGCTTGATGAGGCTCTACACACCCCTAAGGTTCCCTCCAGGAATTGTCTCCTCTCGGGCACCATTCAGAGCAGCAGCTGTCTCTACCACCTAGTATGTGTATTACCTTTCGCAAGTCACTTTATCTCATCTAGGCCTCAGTTTCCTCATCTGTAAAAAGAGGGGGTTTGCCTACGTGATCTCCAAGATCCCTTACAGCTCTAAATCCTAAGGTCTATGAGAAGGGCGAAGAATCCCTAACCAGGTCTGGAGGTCTGTTCTCTATGCTGCAAGAGGATATCTAAGATCTAATTTCCCTAAAAGGCTGAATCTTGGGGGCTCCTACCTAAGGAATGGGAAGCTTGGTTTAAAAAAAAAAAAAAAGGTAAGACCAAGAGGGACACAGATATATAGGCAGGTTCTCTGGGAATGAAAAAGAGGCTTTACCAAACTGAAAATTTGTATAGTTGGGGCAAACATGATAGCAGGCACTGAGCAGTCCCTCCATCATCAAGGCTGTACCCATAGCGTAGAAAAGCCCAAAGTGCTTTGGGATTCCACATTCCTAGTCCAAAGAAAGAGTCTAGAATTAGACTATGAACAGAAAGAAGAAACAACAACACACATTTATTAATCGCCTACTATGTGTGGAGAGTGCTGTGCTAGGCAATGTGAGGGTGAAATGGTCCCTGCCCTCCAAGAGCTTACAGTCTGAGAGAGATATCAGACCAAACACTTGTAAGACAATATGGCAGCATCATTGCACAATAAGGACCTTAGAGTTTGAAATCAAGGGGCTAAGGGGGATGAGGGAAGGCTGCATGAACAAGATGAAGGACTGATTTAAAGGATGAGTCAGTAAGAGAGGACTGTGGGAGAAGAGGAGCTACCAAGGCTGACCATGGCTGGGGGGGCACTAATGCAGGGAGGCCTCGCTGAGAATGCAAAAAGTCCAGGATAAGTGCTATCTTTCACTAAGGATAAGGGGTGGGATCCCCAGGGTGACACCAGCTAATGGGAAAGAGAGGGCTGGGTTCTCACCAGGGCATAAAGGTCATTTCGCATAAGGGCTCGGTTGTAATTGATTTCTCGTTGCAGGATGATGAGGAGGAATAGTAGCCCCAGCAGGATGTAACCCAGGTTACTGAGGATATTGTTGAAAGCGCTGGGACAGAAGTCAAGGAGTGTTACCCAGAGAAGGAGGAGCCTCCCATCCCACCCCACCCTCTAGCTACTCCTATGTTCCCACCACCACCTCCCTCCTCTGCCTGCTTCCCCAATATTCCCCCACCTGAGGTTGCCCAGGGGATGGGCACAGAGGAAGTTATAGTAGCAGATGTCCTGATTCCCTGTGACATTCACCACCTGCAGCAGTCCCAGAGAACAAGAAAAACAGGGAGGGATTGAGGCCTGAGATTTAACTCAGAGTCTAGGTGAGGAATTAGCCCAGCCCCATTCTTACCTGACTCCAACTAAGGTCAAGAGACACCCTACCCCTCAATACACCAACACCCTTTCAACCCTAGACATCCACAGTTGTTGTTATTTCCTTATTGGTAAACAACGTGACCACCAAGGATTTTGGGCTCTCTCTCTCTGTGAGTACAGTCGAAAACCTGTGGGTTCTTTCTGTGAGCATGGTGTGATGCTGACAGAATGGCTAGTATGATTAGTGAGACCTCTACAAGAGAGGATGTGAGGAGATAAGATTTGTTAAATGCTTAGCACATATTAAGCATTTAATAAATGCTTCTTCCCTCCCCCTCCCTTTCCTACTTCTGGAACTTGTGTCAAAAAGGAGACCAGGCAAGCATCTGTCAAAAGAATTCCCATCTCTGGGCCATAGCTGAGGAAGTCAAGAAGCCTAGGGTTTGGGGGGCAGGCAAACTCTGCCCCTCTTACCGTCTGGTAGGTGATCACCAACTGCACCACTGGGAGGGCATAGAAAACGGCAATGGTGGCAATGTTCCTGTATGTAAGGATGTTCAGACAATGAATGAGGAAGACTGGAAGAGAACCATGCCCACCTTCAACACGAGTCCTTGCCCCTTCTCCATGCTCCCTCCCAAAAAACAAACGGGCAAACATTCCACTCACCAGAAGTAAATCTGGTACTTCTTCCGTAGTACCCGTTTGTCCTTCCGGGCCAGGTCAGCTACACACAGGTATTGCTGAGGAGGAACAAGAAAAGATGACAGAGGGAATAGTTGGAGGTCAACTACTCCCATGACCTTTAGGGAAGCGCTCAAGGGTGGTAAAGAGCAAGGACAAAGCTAGGACTTTTAAATATCTTTGCCTGCCTGTTCTTACCCACCTTCATGGATGGACCATAAATAATACCTTAAGTGTGTGTGTGTGGAAATCAAACAGTTAACTGCAATCAGTATCAGGGTTAACAGTTCCCTCCCCCAAGGAGCCCCTCTAGCATCATACTGGGGGGTTCCTGGGGACAGGCATATTCTAGGGCTTAGGCTCTACCCTCTATGGAGAGTTGCCAGAAGACCCTCCCTCTAAGGATCTGTGGGATCTGGGGCCAGCAATGGCCAACAAGAGCAGCTTCAGACCTTGGTGCGAATGACATTTTTGTCAGATTCAATGTCAGTCAGTGTATCATAGTCGTCCTCCTCTACTGAGCTCAGGGAGTCCAGACGAGGCCGGCTGCCCACTGGGTCTAGGAAGGGAAGGAAGGGAAGAGAACTCAGGCATGTGGCAGGATCCCTGAAGTCTGGCCTCTGCCCACCTGGGGCAATTGTAGAAATTACAAAGTGATAGAAGGGGTGAATTGGGGGTTTAGGACAGGGAGGCTGAGGTAAGCTCAGTGTCCAGGGAAACCTGTGTGTTCTGTTTCCCTTGTGGTACATGAGGGTTTCATGAGAGTGAAGGGGGACCGACAAGGTCAGGCAGATTACTGTCCATGCTCTGATCGTCATGGCATCTCTGACTTCCCCTAGAGAGCTAGGACAGGCTAAACCAGGGACACTGAGCTGATCTCAAGCTTAAGACAATGGGATGATTTCTGAGAGGCATCATGCAGATTAGAGGCACAACCAGCTCTGTGTGTTTTGAGAGGGCAGGGCTATGGCACTCTGGGAGTTAAAGGTCCAGTGTGCCCTGGGCTGATGGATAAGAAAGGCTACTGGTGGAGGACACCCCACGCCCCAACTTAAAAAAAAAATCTACTCTCAACGTTTATTGACTGATCCTCAAGGCCACAGACCCAGCCAAGTAAGGGCTCCACAGCAGGCAAGAGATTATCCTCATTGCCTATTTGGGATCCCCTTTAGCCCAGCCCCAACTCCCTCTGCTGGCCAGAGAATGAGGATGATGTGAAGCAAGGCAGCATTGACTCGACATTGCAAATTCAGGCCAGAAACCCCTGATGGGACAGTCCTGGGAAGTGACAGAGGGACAGTAACAAAGTCCTAGGTATCATCACCCACCCACTCACTCTGCCAGCCAGGAAAAATGCAAGCCTCTCTCAAAAGACACGAAGAGTCAGTTATCATAAGTATTACATGATAACATATGCGAACAGGGCATTCACTGGGCATCTTCCCAGTCCCAAAGATAGGGCAATCCCAAGCCAGGCCAAGGCTCCAGCCAGTCTCAGTGCCCACCACAGGCAGGAGCTGATTGGCAAAGCGAGCACTCTCCCCCACATCTACCCATGGCAATGCACAGCTGCCGCATCTGGCCAGAGGGGAGACGTCGCTTGAACTGGTCGTGTCCTTCAAAGGAAAGGGAGAGTTACAGGGAGTGGGTCCAGGAAAGAGGTGGGCACCAGACCCAGGAGGATGGGGAAAGTGGAGAGGGAGATACGGAGAATTACAGGCCGTGCCCTAATGCCAGTGCTTGGAGGAAAGGGGGAAGAGTAAGGGACCTCCTTGAACACACATTACCTCTGGCATAGCCAATACCATCTCTGACACCAGTTTTGCCCTTGTCCCCCACCTGGCAGACTCACCTGAATAACTGTAGGAGACGTCCACAGAGCCAGTGCTGTCTACTGCTCCCTCAGCAGAACTCGAGCCATTCTCTGTGGGGACCAAGAGGCTAATGAGGAGAGAAAGTATAGGGTCTAGCCATATAGAGGAAACTCCAAGAAAGTCCCAGAGATGGGGAAACTTGGCCATGGGAATGACATTTTCTTTCCCCAGAGGTCTCTAGGTTGGAGAGATGGAGATTTTTTTAAATGGCAGCTGGCAGCTTTTGCCTACCCCTTTGAGGAGACAAAAGATGATCACCATGGCCTAGCAGTTCTTAACCTTTTTTGGGTTGTGGTGAAGCCCACAGATCCCTTCTCAAAATAATGTTTTCAAATGCATGAAAGAAAATACATAGAATTACAAAGGGAGCAAATTATACTAAAAGACAGTTTTCAAATTGTTTTTTTTTTTGCTTTTTGGAGGGGAAAGGGCAGGGCAATTGGGGTTAAGTGATTTGCCCAAGGTCACATGGTTAGTAAATGTTAAGTGTCCGGGGCCACGTTTGAACTCGGGTCCTCCTGACTCCAGGGCCGGTGCTTTATTCACTGTGCCACCCAAAATAGTATTTAAAAAAAGAAAAAAAGTCATGAATCCCAGGTTAAGAACCCTTGCCTAGAGGAAGCCAGCTTAGAATGGCCCAAAGAGAGCCAGGTCGGGGGTGGGGGATGAGGTGGATCAAAGGAGCCTTCGGGGAACACCTACCAAAGGAGCCATAACTGTAACCTTCATAAGGGGAGGAGCCAGGGAAGGCTTCAGCCAAGACTCGAGGATGACCTGCCAAGGAGAAAACAGAGCCGTCCATCACCTTAAGCAGAGTCAGAGGCCCTGACCTGGAGATGATAGAGACAGAAGGGGCTGGGGACAGGCAGAATAAGCCTAGGGACAGAGGCTTTGAGCTTCAGGGGAAAAAAAGAATCACATAGCCAGCCAGGCAAAACCACTTGTGCTCCTGACAGCCCCACTGTTCTCTGTCCCAATTCCCCTCATCAAATTCCCTATTATCTTAAAAGGGGCTACCAGTTTTTATTCTCCCCTAGAGAAGGTCAGAGATCCTGGCAACAGAAGAATGGGCAGCACCAAGACTCCCCAGACCCCTAGTCATAATTTATTCATTCAAACACTTAATGAGTGCATATGATGTGCAAAGCCTGAGGCTTCCCTCCCCCACTGTCTGATCCTGATCCGTAGGAAGCCCAAGGCCCTATCCCCACCCACCACCTGTAGCTTACCAAGCAAAGAGGCTGGAAGAGAAGGTCACAAGCAGGAGAGAAGATTGTTGGGCATAGGGGGAGAGAGAAAGAGAGAAAGGTTATGAACTTGTGAAATTGTGGGCCTTGAGGCCTGGGACAGACTGAAAGACAGATGACCAGCAGGATACAAAGATAACCAAATCACAGAGCAGTCATGTTTTTCAAGGGGGAGACAGGAAGTGGAAGGGACATAACCTCCTACTCTCATCCTCACCCCTCAGGTCTAATCTGTGGAAAATGGCATCAGTTCCTTTTGGCCAAAAGACTGGCTTCTCAGGCCCAGGCCCACTGGGCCTAGAGCAGTGGTTCTCAACCTTCCTAATGCTGCAACCCTTTAATACAGTTCCTCATGTTGTAGTGACTCCCAATCATAAAATTATTTTCATTGCTACTTCATAACAGTAATTTTGCTACTGTTATGAATCGTAATGTAAATATCTGATATGCAGGATATATTTTCATTGTTACAAATTGAACATAACCCACAGTTGAGAACTGCTGGCCTAGAGAATCAGTCACCTTACCACCTAGCCCACCCAGAACACTGCCTTGAGAGGTACCGCTTTCTGAGCAGGGACGGTCCATGGCCACCAACAGGGTCTTCTTCCTTTGCCTGTGGGAAAAGATCGTGGAGGCTACACAGTGGGGTCCAGGTTCAAGATCCCTCCTACCCTATACTGCGGACCCTCCTTCTACCCTCCTCATTCAGGTGCTGATCTCTAGGACCCTTTTCTTCTCCTAAACCTGAGCTTCTCTAAGCTAAAGACACAGTCTTCAGGGAGATGACTAGAAGAGAAACCAAAGCTCCTCTTCTATGTTGGGGGATTGTCAACTATGGGCAACAGAGTCTTTGCCATCTGTTCTCTTAGTCATCACAGCTCAGATTGTCTTTGGGGGATTTGGAGGATGGGGATATGGTTGCTATCCCCCAGGGTGGGAAGGAACACAGTGGGATCAGAAGAACAGGGGGAAGTAAAAGGGAATAGGAAGAAATCTCCCTGACCAAGCCCAAATGCCTGCTAGACTGTCATCAAAAAGCTAAGCAGTGACTGGTCCAGTTAGCTCCCAGCTTACCTCCAATTCTCCCAACAGGCCAGTAGCACGGTCAGCAAGTAGAAGGACAGGAAAATGCCCAGGCAGAAGAGCATGCCCCCAACATAGGCCTCAGCTAGGAAGAAAAAAATGGGAGGGGGCAGAGGTGGGATATCATAGATTAGCACAAGGCTGCTGGAAAGGGCTGGGGGTGGAAGGTTATGGCCAGGCATTTTACATAGATACAGGTACAAGGGAATGGTTACAGTTTTCTTTCTCTCTTTGTATTCTCACAGCCTAGAAGTTTCAAGCAGGCATAGAGGATGCTTCTCTGCCCACCCCTGTTTAATGTGCACATATATAGGACGTATCCATCCCCAAGCCTATCCCCAAAGCTCCAGAGACCATTAATGATAAAACATTCCAAGGTGAAACTGGCCCTACCCACCTACCCACCTACCCACCCACACTCACACGTGATTGCTGGAGACACCACAACGGTCAGAGTTTTCTGGTGATGCCCTTGATCAACTGGTTCATCTGGACGTAAAAGTCAAATCAGTGCAGTAGTGGGAGCCTGGAGCTTGGCCTGAGGCTTAAGGGGACCAGGCAGGAGAGAGGCTGATACCCCCACCATTCTGTACCCTCCTCTTCCCCTATACATCCCAAGTTTTTCAGGTAAAAATCCAGGTTCCTTTGCTTCCCAGGCACCTATTAAACCCCAAACAATCCCAGCTCCTACTCCCTACCTAGCCCAGTCCAGAGCACAGAATGTACCTTCCCCATAGGGATAGTAAGGCAGGGAGCCCCCACAGGCCTGGTCTTCAGTCTTCACCACCACCACCACATAGAAGCTGTTGCTGGGAAAGTCTTTCCGCTGTTGACATTCCCAACACAAAGAAACAACCTTCATCAGGTACCGAGTGCCATTCATTCATAGCCCTAGCACCTTTCCCTCCCCACCCAGTCATCTGTTACCTCACACCACAATGGATGGGAATAAAGATAACCAGGGAAAGCTGAGGGGGGAGGGGAAGAGAAGTTGATTCCTCTTGTTTATACAGAAAAAGACAGGGACAATTATAGGGTCTTCACATCCACAAGAGAGAAACCCAGGGAAGGCCTGGACCAAACAAAATACCCAATACCCAACCAGCATGTATACGTATGAATGTGAAGGAAGAATGGGGGAGAGGAGGCAAAGTTATGGTAATGGCAGGAATAAGAATTAGGAAAGGTTGCCTAGAAAACCCATCTGGTCATAGCTCTTCAATGTCCAAGGTCCAGCCTACCTGCACAGTGATGGCTGCCTTCTTAGTCATTGTCTGGTACATGCCAATGAAAGCTACATTGTTGTCCAGGTCATAGACGGGACACTATGACAGGGAGAAGGATGGGGTGGTGGTGTTAAAGGATCAAGATAATTAAGGGGCTGAGCCTTATACCCCTTAGCTCTAGAAATCTTATTTCCCACTGGCACAAAAGTAGATGGTCTGGGCCCACTTACCAGGATGTCTTGGATAGAAATGACTGAGCAGGGAAAAGCCTTGTTGGAAGTCACTTTGACAATCACTGAATCTACTCCTTCTGGGAACTCATATTTGAAGTACTAAAGAGCAGAACAGGGCAGATAGACTTAACTCAGGCGGCCTCACCCACTAGCTCCCTGTCCCCAATCCTCCCTAAGACAGCATATGAGCTCTGTGGGGGCCAGATTCCAAGTGAAAACCCTAAGAGAATTTTTTTTTAAAGTCACCCTTCAACCACTGACCACCACTCTACCTCTACCTTCACCCTGACTCCCCGGCCCAGAGCTCCCTAGAGGTCCATTTGACTGCAGGTCAGCAGGTCCCGTTGTAGAGAGCAGGCCTGACAACAGACTTCGTGCTTTCTTTAAGCCGATCTCTTTGTGCCCAGTACTTCCCAATTCACCCCAAACCAGAAGACTTGTGAGGACCCGGAAGACAGAGTCTCGGTATCCTCAGTACTCCCAACAATGCTTTACATACGGTGGTTCAGTGTTTTGTAAATAAAAAGGATTAAGTGAATGAGTTTACCTGAGGCTGAGCTGCAGTGGTGTTAAAGCTGAATTGTTCACCAGTCCTGTGGGGCAGAAAGAAGAGGCCCCCCACAACCACCACCAGTCACTCCTGGGGCCCTCAGAGAGGTTTCCCCTTGGGCTTCCCCTTCCTCTCCCAGCAATCCCACCCACTGTCTCAAACCTGAGCACAAAGTTGTCCATGCGGCTGACCCGTAGCCGATAAGAGGTGTTGAGTAGTGACAGAGTGGACACATCCACGTAGAAAAACTGGACCTCAGCCTCACTCTTGGTGGGTGGCTGGCAGAGGGTGCGAGCTACATCTTGGTACCGGTACTTACGCTGGTAGCTGTGGCCCAAGGGTGGGGGGAGGAATTAGTGGGTAGCTATTTTTTCCTCCTCCAACCAAATCCATGAGGAACACCTGGCTTGCCCCCCTTGAATGGAAGTCTGTCCCAGATGAACTGGGTTTTGGGGAAGAGGTGGGTAGGGGAAACCTGCACAATCTTTTTCCCCAGATCCAGTTACCCCTAACACCTTAGTCTGCCCCACCCAGCTCCAGGCTTAGGGCCCACAATTCTTTCTTCTAGGTGTATCTAATACTTGACCAAGTGCCTGGGTTGGAGGCAAGAAGGTGCTTTAGCCATCATAGGGAGCTCCTCCCATGATGGGAGTGGATAGAAAACTCCCCTAAGTGAGAGATTTGGACACTCGCCTAGCGACCTGTGCAAGAGCATGGGCATTTTCCTAGGTGAGGTAGGGCTCTAAGCTTCTGTGGGGATGTCAGCTCCTCCTACTAGGGGAGAGTCCCTTCTCCCCCCTCCCTGCTCAGCTCCCAAATCATACTCACAGCCCCCGAAGAATCAGTGGCACTTGAAAGGACACTACAGCCTCCTTTTGTCGAACCACAAACAGCACGGGGGCCTTGTTCTGCTTGTTTAAGACATTCACAGACACTCGCACACCCTCAGTCTATGGAGACAGGTGTTCTTTAGTCAGACCAACCCTCAGCCCTTGCCTACCTACTAAGTTCAGACCCCTTCTCATACAAACATGGCTATTCTTTTCCAGTGCTGGGAAGGAAGAACAGTCAAGCCCAAGGGACGGTACTCCCCTGCCTACATCTGGCCCCAGGAAAGCCAGAGGTGGGGGTTTCAGCCAGAGCTGTCCTTTTCACTGATCCAGAGGCAGTTCTAGCACAGTTAGAAGCACCCTGGATTTGGAGGCAGAAGATCTGGCCCTGAATCCCAGTTCTGCCTTTAGCTACATGAACTTGAACAAGTCACTTAATTCTTTTGTTCTTTGGTTTTCTTATCCGTAAAAGGAGGATTGTGAATCCACCTATGTCACAGGCCTGTTGATTAGGATCAAATGAGACAATGGCCACGAAAGCACAGTGTGCTATGATCTGTAAAGTGCTATGTAAATGTCAGATATTATCCAGTAGTCCTAAGAGGGCAAGCCTGAGTGAGGCTGCAAGCTTCATGAAACAAGGCCCATCCTGTCCCTAGGGGATGAATAAGAATACTGTAGAACTATTCATGTTCATCCCAAGTAAGGGGGAAGGGGGGCAGGTCTCCCAGGTTAAGAATCTTAGAACTTTAAATAGCTTCCTCCCTACAAACCAAACTACTAGAAAGGCAGCTCTTGTCTAACAACTACCCTGCTGAATACTAGCACAGAGAATACCTAATTTCTTTTTTCCCCCCAGAATTTATTTATTTTTAGTTTTCAACATTCATTTCCGCAAGATTCTGAATTCCAAATTTTCTCCCCATCTCTCCCTTCCCCACCCAGAGATGGCATGTTATACTGATGGCCTCTTTCCCTAGTCTGCCTTTTCTTCTATTCCCCCCCATTCGCCCTTACTCCCTTGTAGGGAAAGATGGATTTCTATACCCCATTGCCTACACAAAGGATACCTAATTTCTGACCCCAACTCCACCTCTGACTCACTGAATGACTTTAAACAAGTTAATCTACCCCTAGAAATTTAAGCTTCTGTTTATCCATCTCTAAAATGGAAAGACTGTCTCTCAGAGAGGATGCCAAAGAAAACTTATGGGCTCTGTGAAGGAGAGAAGGAACAGGAGATAGCTGTCATTCTGTTATTAGAACAGAGAGAACAGCACCTCTCTCCCCACCCCATCCAATGAAAATCCCCATTTCCCATGGAGGTAGAACCCAAAGCTGCCCCAACAGACCTCGAGTGAACTCCTGATTGAATAGAAATCAAACTCCTAGTTTGAGTAGGGAAAATCTATGAGAGTACAGAATTCAGGGAACAATTTTCTGGAGACAAGTCCCAGCCAGCAGCAGGAACTAAACTGTCCCTTCCCACCAACAAACAAAAAGGCAATAGGCTCTATTCTCTATCTCAGTGGTTTTCAATCTTTTTGGGTTTAGGACTACTTTATACTCTTAAAAATTATTCAGGACTCTTTCCCCTTTGCCTTTTATTTATGTAGGTTATAACTATGGATATTTCCCATGCTAAAAAATTAAATGATCCAAATATTATTCTGAAAAGTTTTGACCTTGCAAATCCCTCGGAGGTTCCCAAGACCACACTTTGAGAACCACAGTCCTATCTCATAGCTCAGACAGCCTAAAAGTGAAGGAGGAAGAAGAAAAGATTAGGCCAACATTTTAGAAGAGGAATTTCCTCAATCCTCAGGAGCTCCAGAAACTTCCACCTCTTAAACTCTGCCCCCAGGCCACAAGGTTCCCAGGTGGGTCCAAATCTCTAGGCCATCATTCATTAAGATAATATTGATAAAGCCTCCACCAAGGCCAAGCATGATACCAGGACCTCTTCGTGAATACCTGAGAATCAAGCAACAAAGTGGTCTAAGGATTTTGAGTGACTAGGTGGGAAGAGGAAAATTTCGTAAGATGAAAGTAGGGTTCCCAGGCTGGGCCAAATCTCAGCAGGTTCTATTCCTATTCCCCCCTAATTAAGCTAGTTCTTTCTCCCTAGTCTTACTTCTGAGCCCCCAACCCCACCCCACAAGGCTTGCTGGCTTTCTTAGGAAAGTTGCAGATCATCAGGGGTATGGAAAAGAGTGGGAAATTTGAAAAAAAAAATGACACTAGCCTGGCAGCCCCCAGCATATGTTAGCCTCGAAAGACTAGGGAAGTAATTTTCCTAATCTTAAATTATCAGTGACCTTTCAACTCAGTGCCTGACACATCCACTTGGCTTGTTTGGAATAAAACAACAGCAATCAATCAGGGTACCCCCCTCCCCCCACATGCCTAGGGCCAGGTTGAGGCTCTGAACTATAAGTTTAAGGCCTGGGAGCAGCAAGACCAGGCCTGCTCAAGCACTCCAAGTGGGTGCCCCCTTGAAAGAAAGGTAACAACAAATTGGGAAAAGACGAGAATGAAGCAACTTTAGGAACTCCCTACTTTAGAGCTTCGGGAAAAAACAAAAACAAAAACAAAACCAGAGAGCGAGAAGGGATTAAGAAGTACCCTGAGGCCCTTAGCTCTAGTGGTACCGAGCTGGGGCATATACAGCAGGGGCCCAAAGGTAGGGAGCGACAAGATGAGCAGGGCTTTGGTGGGAGAAGATCGGGCAGTTGCATCTCCTAGACACAGGAGTGATGACCTTCCTAGTCCTCCACCCCCGAACCACCAACCCTAAATACACACGCAAGCGGGCGCGCACACAGGGCACCCCAATTCCTCACCCTGTTTCGGGTCACAGTGTGGTTAAATGTGTAGATATTGACCAGCTCGCTGTTGACTTCATCACTGTAGATGCGTTCAAACTCGGCCTCCTTCTGGGACACGTTCTTGGGCCCCAGGACTCCCAGGTTGCCCTCGGCTGGAGCCACCAGAAGTACCAGGAAGGGCAAGCCCAGGGCGAACATGGCCCCGGCTGGGCGGAGGTGGTGGTGGCGGCGGTGGCAGCGGCGGTGGCGGCAGCGGGGAGCGCAGCACCTCGGAGGGGCGATGAGCTTCTGGCTGCAGCTTCCAGCATCTCACCAGGACCAGAACTTTAACCCGGCCTGAGATTAGGAAATGCCCCCTCCCTGAAGAAGCAGAGACGCTCCCAGGGGTCCCCGAGTGGGGACGGAAGGGGCAAGGGGAGGGGGGAGTGCAAAACTCTGGGGAAGGGGCACCTAGGCTGGGTTTAGCACTTTGGGAAAGGCTTCCTCTGGTCCCCCGACCCCACTGCCCTCCCCAAACCAGGTGGAATGAAAGCTGACGGACTAGCCGGCTGGCACAGAGGAGCTGGGGCGGGGGAGGTAAAAAGAGAGAAGCTACCGCAGCTGGGTAGGAAACCGCAGACACTCGAGGAGGGGGTGGGGCCGGGGGCGAGGGGCGTGAAAAGGTAGAAGAGCGGTGGGCGGTTTCCGTGGAGGTGCGGCCCCTTTAAGGCCAGGAGGACGCGGCAGTCGCCAGCATTCAAGAACTCCAGAAAGTAACCAGCTCGGCTCGGGCTGTAAACACCAGTGCGGCCGGCAGGCTGACGTCAGGGGAAACTGACACAGATTTAAAGGGACAGGTCCCTGGCATTGCCTTAAAGGGACCGCAGCCAACTAGTTTTGAGGATGTGAAAATCTGATGATGCCTTTTCTCCCATTTCTACACTTCTGCTGCTGCTCTCTCCAGCCTACTGACCATATCGATCATCGCCTTTTCTGTACGGATTAGAATAGGCATATCATTTGAAGAAGATTCGCTAAGCATCTTTTTTAATCAATTCCGTCCTACCCGAAATGGCCACACTTTCCCCTTGATTACTTTACAAATGGGAAAAAATGAGAGGTTCAATAAAATGAATGACCTCTGCAAGAGGGACGGAGAAAGGAGATTCAGAGTAAGAGGCAGAATTTGGGGGGGGCAGAGGAGTTACAAAGTGCGCCATCACGCAGCTGTGCTCCCTCCTAAGTAACAGGCTGCAAATCGAGAACAGCCTTTATTCTACAAACATTAGTTAAATTTGTACCATTGTGCTAAGGCTAAAATACCAAGATAAACAATACATGGTCCCTGCTTCTAAAGAGCTTGCAATGTAGTTCTTCACATCTCCCCTCGGCACTTAAGCATTTGGGAATGGGGGAAAACCTGGTAAGGAACCACCTGAAACTTACCTCCTGGTAAGGAGGCAGCTACGAGGGTCCCCTTTTTCGTGGAGTATTTTGGCAGTCAGGGTCTTTTGTATGGTGTCAGTTTGGATGAATCACACACACACACACACACACACACACACACACACACACACACACACACACACACACACACACACACACACACACACACACACACACACACACACACACACACACACACACACCCCTAACTACCTAGAGCCCAATACGTAGGAAATAAAATGTAATTTCTAGCCTCCAGAAAAATACTATTAATAAAGTAATAATAATAATAACATACAGACACATTACAGTGTATTTCAAAGTACTTTCACAGTAAATTTGTGATTACTCAGCACCAGACTTAAACTCAGGTGTTTTTTTTCCATTTCACATAACCTTTATTTATAAATATATCCCTCTGCCCTCCCCTACCCAGCCAGCTATTTCTTTTCTTTTTTTTTTAAATCGTTGACTTGTTTATTTACTTTTAGTTTACAAGATTCAGTTCCATAATCCCTTGAGATTCAAATTTTCTCCCCTTCCTTTTCCCCCTCCCCATGGTAGCATGCAATCACGTATAGGATCTGCAAATACTTTCACACTGTACAATAGTCTGGTTGTATAGAAGGGTTGTAACCAATGAGGTGAACAATAGGAAAAAAAAGAAATAAAACCAAACATGGAAAAGAACGATAGCATGTATTGCTTCAGTCTCCATTTAAACTCTGGTCTTTCTAGATCTTTCTCTGAATGTAGATATCTCCTTCCATCCTGAGACTTGTTAGAGTTGTCTTATAGCTGTGTGTTGCTGAGAAGAGTCCAGTTTATTAAGGCTGGTCATCACACATATGATGTGTCTGTGATTATGTACAAATTTTTCCTGGTTCTGCTCTTCTCACTTAGCATCAATTTGTATAAGCCTCTCCAGGTAATTATGAAGTCTGTCGCCTTCCCATTTCTTATAGCACAATAGTATTCCATTACATTCATATACCACAACTTGTTTAGCCATTCCCCAATTGATGGGCATCCCCTAAATTTCCAGTAGGTTTCTTGATTCCCAATTCAGCTCTTTTCCTTAATTTCTCAGGTTTTAGGGGAATAGGATTTGAGAACTGTATACTGTCAGAGCTTAGATCATGTAATTTATAGCTAAGAAGGATCGTGGAATTTATTAACAGTAATAGCTAGTACTTATATTAGAACTTTAAGGTTTGCAAAGCGTTTCCTACACATACATACATACACATACATACACACACACACATACACACAGATTTTTACATTATCACAAGTCATCTTCTGCCATATTTCCCAAGACAGACATTCTAAGGTCTTAGAAACTTGGTCATGAATACTCTGATGGTTTAGGCCAAAGGACAGCTTCCTCAGACAGGGAGTCCTGTTGTTTTCATATAACTTCCTTTGGCAGCTGGTGTTCCTACTCCGAAGAGCTTCCTCCCTGATCCGGGAAGGGGAATGGCAGGCCCCTGAATTAGAGCTTTCTAGGGTCAGGCTGCTAGAAGTGATAGAAAAGATCCCTTTGTGACAGCATTCAGCCCTGAGAGTGAAAGGAGAGGGCTGTGTTGGAGGGGCAAGAGGATGAGACTAACTAGAGAGGTATGAAGTGAGATGGATAGAGGAGAGGAAGGAAGGAAAGGGAGGAGACAGCCTGGCCCAATACTAGTAAAAAGCTCTCATTTAGTCTATGCTTGGGGAGAAGCCAGTTAAATCACTTAGCATCTTTTCAATTCCTCCATAAATTTTCCCAGGGTGATTTCTTTATTGTGGGTTTGGTTATCTAAATCTTAAACTAAGACCTTTCTCTTCCCTACCTGAGAAAAAGGTTGTGAAAGGGCACAAAAACCCAGATGATTCCCTGACCTTTAGTGGTGTTTCTTCAACTGCTTTAGGCGAAGTATGTCCCCTGAGGAAAGGCTCCTGGGGGCAGGCCTGGAATTTTCCATCTGCCCCCAAAGCAACCACTTCTAACTGTTCCAACACAAGGCATTTTTCTCCTCCTGCTGCCAGCCCAGTTTCCCAAATGGAATGTGGAGAACCTCTGGTTCAAAGAACAAACTCCACTTTGACTGTATGCTTCTCTTCTACTGTTGGGTCTATCCTTTGAGGGAAAAGGAGTGGCATCCTTTACTCAATGAGCACCTCACACCTGATCATACCTTTCACATCCCAGTGACTCTGAACTCCTACTGATCATCATCCAAACCCCATTCCACATCCCTTACGACCCAATTCTTATTCCCTTCCCCCTCATTCCAAAATTTCAACCTAATTCCACCCAGCCCTTCCAGTGTGCTCTCTGGAATGCCTGTTCAATAGGCAACAAATTTCCCTTCTTCTTACATCTTTTCCTCTTCTACTCCTTCCATCTTCTAGCTCTTACTGAAACCTGGCCTCCCACTGATGACACAGCTTCCCTGCCAAATTTTTCTAGTACTGGCTGCACATTTCCTTATTCTCTTCAACTTACTCCATATAGGTGGGGAAGTTTGGACAGTCTTTTCTCTCCATTGCCACTTCCAAGGTTTCCTCCCTTCTTCCATCACTCAGTAATCTCTTTTCCTTTAAGGTTCATGCTATTCATATCTACCACCCATTAAAATCCTGGTAGATATTGTCCACAGACCCTGCCCTCCTAGGTCACTCCCCTTTCTTCCTCAGCTTGACACTTGGCTTACAGTTTTTCTCTCCTCCCCAACTCCTGTCCTCATATTTAAGGGAATTCAACATACATAATGATTCTCTCAAATACCCTAACTACTCAATGCCTCTATCCACCTCCTTTGAGCTAGTCTTCCACTGAACCTCCACCCAACACAAAGATGGTCATACCCTTGATATTGCCATCATCCATAAATGTACCATTTCTATGTTCCAGAATTCTGAAATCTTCATCTGACTAAAATTATATTGATTTTTCACCTCTTCCTCTGCCTTCCTTACAAAACCCGTTCATTTCACCATGACCTCCAATCCCTTGACCCCTCAATTATCTCCCAAGCTATCTCCTCTGCACTAACCACTTGTAAGTCTTCTCCCCATCTTGATCCCTTGGTGAACCAATTCAAACCTATATTGTACTCTCTTGAATCCCTAGTCTCCTTATGGTATTGCCATTTAAGCCCAGCTAAGCCTCAGCCTTGGATCACTCCCACCATTGCTGTTTTACCTACATACATACTGCTGAATGAAGGTGGAGAAAAATCACATAACCATTCTGAGTTCACTACAAATTTATATTACATAACCTAAACTGGGCCTTCACTGCTGCAAGGCAATCTATGATACCTCCCTGCTCGATTTACTATCCCAATCTCCATTCTGGCTCTTCCAAACCTTTTCATCCCTTATCAAATTTTCCATAGTTCTCTCTCCCTCCACTCTCAGTTGAGATCCTTGCCTCATATTTTACAGAAAAAAAATGAGTCCATTTGTCTTGAGCTACCTCTTCTCTCCCCTTCTTCATTCACTATCATTCAGGTGCCTTCTGCCACTCTCTCCTCCTTCACCTCTATCTCACATGATGAAATGGCTTTACTCCTTACCAAGGTTCACCCTTCTACTGGTCAAGCAATTCTATTCCATTCCATCTCCTCCAACAGATGACCTCTGTCCTTCTCTTATTTTCACTTATTTTCAATCTCTCTCTCTCTACTGGCTCATTTCCTACTGCCTACAAACAGGCTCATGTCTCCCTTATCCTGAAAAAAAAATCTTACTTGATCCTTCCATCCCAACTATGTATCTTCTACCCTTCATCTACAGTGCTTCCATTTTCTCTCTTAACCCTTTACAATATGGCTTCTGACCTTTATCACTCCAGTATCAAGAGTATCAAGTGTGAAATGCTACAGGGAAGGTGAATTAAGAAAAGGCCACTGGATTTGGCAACTAAGAGATCATCGGTAACTTTGGAGAGAGCTGTTTCAGGGGAGTGATAAGGTCAGAAGCCAGATTGGCTGCTTTAAGTCTCTTCTCATTCCTGTGTAGCCACTCCAGTGATTTTCCTAAAGCACAGTTCTGATCATGTCACACACACTGCATCCCCCACCTCTAAACTACAATGGCTTCTTATCGTGTTCAGGAGCAAACTTAAAATGCTCTCCCCACAGCTGAGCTTCCCTCCTACTTTTCCATTCTTCTTATACTTCACTCCCCCATACGTACTCTTCAATGCAGTGACACTGGCCTTCTAGCTGTCGCATAAACACTTCATCTCTCTGCTCCCAGCATTTTTCCTATCACCTCCCCCCCCCCCCATTCCTGGATCTCTCTCCTTCATTCCAACTATAATCTTCCTTGGTTTCCTTTAAGTCCCAAATAAAATCCCACCTTCTACAGGAAGCTTTCCCCAAACCCTCTTAATCCCAGTGCCTTCCTTGTTACCTTCTTTTTATTTATCCTATATATAGCTTGTTTTGTATATATGTGTTTACAGGTTATTTCCCCATTAAACTGTAAGCTTCTTGAGGTCAGGGAATCCTTTGACTCTTTTTGTATCCCTACTGCTTAGCATGCTGTCTCACACACAGGAGGTGCTTAATAAATAAATGTTGACTGGAACTTGAAGGCTAAAAATTGGGAGTTGTTAATGCATAAAGCACATAGCTGCTTCCCCCCCCCTCCCCTTCAAAGTCCATTCAGTTCCAGTAAGGGCCACCTTCAGTGAGTTCAAAGAAAAGGAGATCAAAGACAGCTTGACTTTCCACCATCAGGCATTCTTCATTTCTCCTGGGCCATGCATGATGTCCCAGTGACAGGGACTAAGTAAATCATATGAAACCTACTTTGGTGGTCACAAACCTCTTACACGGCTTTTGAAATTGTTTCCTATGTTCCTACGGCTATCCCTATCCCATTTCCAATCCTAGCTAAAGGGGTTGTAATTAATGGGAATAGGACAGTAGATACAAAACCACAATTTTGAACAGAGTGGGGTGAGGGGAGAATGGAAATCACTAAGGTTATTATTCGAATGCTCCCAAACCTGTTCTACTTTTTCTTTCTCCTCTTCTTCATGCCTCTCCTACCCCCACCCCACCCCACCCCCCACTCCATTTTTCTCCTCACTATACAGCTGGAGTGCTTGCATCTCAATATCTTGGTCTTGGGAGCATCCAGGGTATAGGAAAGAAACTCAAAGAAAACTAGCACTTACCAAGTAATTAGTGCCAAGGGCCAATATGATTCAGGCAGAAAGGCTAAGGTCTCACTTCCTAAAAATAGGCTTTTTCTTTGCCACTCTGATTGGGAAATGCAGATGCAACACTCGGGCCCTGCTATTCATTTCCCTGGGCCAATAAGACTGTACTTGCCCCAAGAGCTTTCCAGGAAAATGTGTCGTTCATCAAGTTGCTGGAAACAAGTAAATGAATAATTGATTGGCACAATCCCTGCCTCTTAAGTATCACTGATAAAAATGAGCCAGCCATTCTTGTGTTTCAAGAAATCTTGGGCCTCTAGCTAGGAAGGTTAGAAGAATAAGTAGTTTTTGAGAGTAGAAGGTAGATCCTATAGGTGTGAAGAACCACTTATTTAGCTCTAGCTATTGTATCTAAATATGGCACACTGTCATTTGCCTTCTAACGATCTGGAAGGCCTGGTCTCCTGTTACATCCTGGCTCAGATGTCTTCCATCCAGTTAAGACAGCCTGGCTGAAGCCAAGTGGCTCACTTCTGACCTCTGTCTTCATAGAGGTTGTTTTCTCTCCCAGATTACCCTTTCCCCACTTGTAAACTCATCCATGAAGTTTTCTTAAGACTAACTTCACTCATCTCTGACAATTCCAACCATTAACTTAACCTCCTGGATCATATCTATATAATATTGTTACATGGAATTACTATGTAGCTTCAAGTTAGGTACAGAACTGGCTTACTGCTGCTGTTTCCATATGCTTTATGTTTTTGACCTGTCACCTATTTTAAACTTCTAGCTTAGGGACTGTCTTTTGTTTCTTGCATTTAACTCTCTAACAACTAGTACAGCTTAATTTGCTAACAGTGGAAAATGGACCGGGAATAAGGCTTACTTTGAATATAATCCTAAAAGGTCAGTTTCAAAATAAAACAAGTCAGCAGATAAGATTAAGGGCTTGATGGATATGGATAAAGAGAGAACTTGGGATGGGTGTGTCCCATCACATGGCCTCTGACTACTGCAAGACAGTGTAGACTGCAGAGGCTTTCTAAAAACAGTAGGCACAAAGAAAGGCTTAAGTAGATATACTCTCCTAGAAGTGAAAATCATCTGGCTCTCACCCTGCTGCAGGCGTTCCTTGGGTGACAATTGTATCCAGGATCTTAAATGTTACATTTCAAATCAGCTCCTCTCAGAGGAGACCTTCCCTCCTGCAGGCAGGGCACCCCTGGACAATGTTATTTACTAGCACATTAGGTAAAAGTACTTTCTTTTTGCATCATTCCTGGTGGGCTTTGGTGGTTAATGAATTTGGAGGCTGGGTTCCCTGATAATCCTTCTAATCAAGTGTTCCAGCACCACAGCTCAGGGACCAGAGATAAATTTTTATTGCTAGATTCATCAACACCAGGGGCAGTCCCCATGCTCTAGTCAATTACAAGAAGCATCACCCTAAACTTCATTTTAAGTGTTCAAAGTACCAAGAGTCACCTCAGAAGTCTACCCTCCCATTCTATTTCTACCAACCTTTCACAGGCTCAATGTTCAGCCTTAGCTATTAGGCTTAGTGTAATTCCCAACATCAGCCACACAATGGGACATTCACACTCAGATCTCATCATCACTCACTAATGCTCCTTTTTAACTATCAAGAATTCCAAAACATCTGTATTTGACCCTAACTTAATCTATCACTCCATCTCTCATCTCACTCTTAAAGCCTATTCTTGGTCTTCACTATGATTTCCTCTCATCTGTTGGTACTCTCCAAGGCAGTCAACATTGCTTTCCAATCCCAATCTTGAATCAATTAGTTCAGTGTTAAGCTGTCAACTCTCAAATCCATTGTCCTCTTATTCTACTGCCCATTTATCACATAATGAACTCTGGATTTACTTTCACCATCTGCCTCTTCTCCTTCTACCCACTCTCTGGATTCCATGAACTGACATCGCCAGATTTGTTACTGGTCTTTCACTGCAGCAAAGCATCCTTTCACTCCCCCAACTGATTATCATATTCTTCCCAGCTGTTCCAAATCTCTCCATCCCCAGCCAGCTAGCCCCAGCATTTTGCCATCAGTCCAGTTTGTAGGTAACAGAATTTGCTAGACATGGTGTCCAGAAACCATTTCTGCCCACTCCCAACTCCACTCTGAGGAAGTTAATCTACTCAGTTTTGTTATTTAATCTTGGGAACTAGCAGTTCTTATTTAATGAGTGTCAACTCTGTGGTAACCCTGTACAACATTCTTTCCCCCACCCCTAACCCATTCTTCTGCTAAGGGCTTTACAATCAACTACCCTATGACTTTACTCACCATCCTAGTGACTTCCCAAGTCAAAACTTGCTTTCCTGATCAAATGTACTGTAGTACATCTGCTACCACTTCCTTTAGAACGTATGCTTGAGTCCAGGTTTCACTTTTGTATTTATATGAATAGCACCCGTATTCTCCAATACTTATACTTAGAAAACAGGGGCCATTCCCATTAGTTCCCTCTTCACCCTGACTTACTCAAAACCAGTTTTCCTTTAAGACCATTTTTAATAGAGGTGACCCATCAGACCAACCTCTCTGCTAATAAGCTTGATATTATTTCTTCATGGATAGTCCTGCAGCAGGATGCTCCTACTAGCCAAGGTCTCCTTTACGCTTACAACACAAAACAAATTCTCACTCATTCTACCATGCCTTTAAACTATATATAAATCTTTCTCTCTCCTCCCTTTCATAACTAAACTCCTAGAAAAAGCATTCTCTAAAGTTGCTTGTAGTTACTTCCCTCTCACTCCCTCAGCCCCTTCTAGTTCTTTTAACTTTATCACAGACTAAAATTGCTCTCTCCAAAGTTGCCAGTGATTTTTTAAATTGCCAAATTCAGAAGTTTTTTTCTCAATCATCATTCCTGGTCTCTCTTCAGCTTTTGGTACCGTTGACCATCCCCTCTTCTCCTGGCTCTTTTGTCTTCTCTGGGTTGTGACATTACTCTCATAATTACTTCTTCTTAGCTTCCTTTGCTGATTCATCATTCATATGCTCCCTCACTAGATGTACCTCTGGGTCCTGTCCTAGGCCCCCTTCTCTCTACACTTTCACTTGGTGACCTCTTTAGTCCTCTTGTGTTCAATTTTATCTGTGTAGCAGATGACTCCTAAATAGATCTAAAATATCTATATACACACAGAGCCCTAACTTCTCTCCTGAATTCCACATCCACCCATCAAATGACTTGCAAGGGAGACAAGGTTTACAATTCATTAACTTTCCGTTCTCTTGATACTGAATGTCTCTGGCTGATTCAACCTCTCTAGCACACACATAAGCATAACACAACATAGTTCTTCCCTTCAGAACATAGGATTTCAGAAGTCAGAGAAAATTTAAAAGGTCGTCATTAGTCCAGTACCTTTCTACAGATAAAGAAATGGGGAGCTCAGTATTTTTTTTGCAGCAACTTAGATCTAATTTACTTAGTTTTCAGGGTCCTGTTGAGGCTGGGGACAGGATTTATGACAATTATGGTACTAAAAAGGGATGTTAAAAAAGGCTAATTGTGTCTGTGTGGAGAGAATTGCATACATTGTGAAATGAAATAAATCCTGGTGATAGAAAATGGGGAATCATAAACCAAACTCTAGAAAGTAAAGATGTGAAAAAGCCAAAACACATGTTCAGGAGCTGGGAGTCCTGGATTCTAATTCCAACTGATATTGGTTTGGATAAATCTGGGCAGCCTTCCCAACCTCAATTTTCCCATCGACAAAAATAGGTTTCCATTTTCCCCATTACTCCAGGCCTCTCTTAAATGATGAATGAAAAAAGTCTGGATGGTCCAACCAGCTTAAGGCAGAAAAGGGGCAGGATTTATTAAGACTGTTCATTTTCTTATAGTTCTGGCTTAGAAGCCCAGAAGTCCATGGAAGCCTACCTGTGGGAAAGAATTCAGAAAAGACACCACCAATATGGTTGGATGAAATGTTTACATTTATATTGAAATCTGCACTAAAACAGAGTGATTTCTACCAGTCAATGCAACTTTGCCAAAGCAGAATCACAAACTTCCCTTGGGGAGGTCCGGTCAGCTAGCAGCGGTGTTCCCCAAGTAGGAACATCAGGGAGAAGCCAGGAAAGCTCTTTAAAAAAAAGTCTTCTTCCCTGGTGGCCCCACCTCAGTTCTCCCACATGCATCCATACATATTTAAGAGCTTGGACATGCTCCTCATTTCCACACCTTTTCTATTTCTTCATCATTGCAATAAATATAAAATTGGCAATGCTCACACACACCACAGTACAGACAATATTTCAGGCTTCAGCATACAGCTGTAAACAGTGACTAGGTTAAAAAAAAAAAAAAAAGAAAGGATTGGGGTTTTCACAGCCAGGTAAGATTTTTTTTTTAAATGAAAGAACATGATGGAGGCCAAATACCACCTTTAGTTTTGTTTGTTTCATTGGTTTTTTTTTGAAAAGCCGTGTTTAAAATGATAACCTAATGTTTGAGTAGACCCAAGAAGGTGGTGGCCTAAGCACTGCTTATGGCTGTCAGATGAAAAACCCATGTCCCAGGCTGTCCTTAGCAGGGTAGCATTGAAATTCAACAATCAAAGACTGAATAAATGACCTCAGCAGCCATGACAAGATATGTCAGGACTGATTGGCTTAGCAAAGAAAAAAGAATGCCTGGCCAAATTAGGTGGTACACACGATAAGCAGGAGTGGGGTTAGAGAATTCTGAATGAAAACTGGCAGGAAGATAGGTAAGAACTACCTCTGCTCAGTTGCCTGGACTATGGGTCAATCTATCACAATTAGCAGCCATCACATTTTACTCAAGCAATAAATTAGAGCTTTTTATAAAAAGAACCACATAAGAGGGAACAGAGTTCAGAGTGTAAGCATCAAGTTCTATTACTGCAGGAAATTAGGGCATTGCTAAAAGAACAGCAGACAAGATTTTCTGGTGATGAAATAGATTTGGCAAAAGAAATTGAACTTAATAGTTGGATATTAACAAAGGAGCAAAGTAATTCTTTTTTCTGCTTAAAAGACAGTAAGACTCCATATTACTGCCATGATTACCAGTAACTCTGGTGATTATAAAATGTATTAATATGAGAGGGAGCATATACAGAAGGAAAAGGAAATGCAGAGTTTTAAGAAATGAAGTGATCCCTTTAGGAAAGAAAACTAGTGCACATATTTTTAAGAGGGTAATTTAGTTAACTGAGACTGAACTGCTACCAGGTGACATCCTAAAAGGAGATATGGATGGTAAAAAGTCTTATTAATTAGAAAATAGCAGGACACAGCCCTGGGTAGTCTCTAGTCAAACTCTAAACCTCCCAAACTATGCCTCCACTAAAGGAAGGCCTCTTTTGAACCTTAGAACATGAGAAAAACCAAAGGGAAATTTTAATGTAGCAAACAAGTTCTGTATGAGCAGTACATATGTGTTCTGTGAGGAAACATATGATGCAATGGGAAAATGATGTATACCATCAAAAAAGTTTTGAAAAGTTTTCAAACCTTCAACAGAAACTCTAAGTCACAAGAGGTTGGAGGGGGGAGGGGGGGAAATGGAAGAACAACAGCCCAAATCCCTTCATTCCCTTCTGCTTAAACAAAAGGGTTCACAACACTAATGCTCATACCTAAACCAGCCACTTGCTTTAAAAGCAAAGCACAGACTATACATGAATGTCCTCCTAGTCAGATCTTGGTACTAGCAATCTCAATCACTGCAGCACAGAGTAAGTCAAACCTCAAGTGGTTACTGCAATAAACATCTAGTCCAGTTTAAAGTAAAGTTATGATTTTTATAATTCCAGTTTGTGTATTTCCCATAGGTATACAATGAACTCTTAGCTATTATTTTCCCTTCCCCTCCCACTCCCCACTTTAAAAGCCTTTCCTTCTTTTTCAGGCAAACTGAAAAATATATCAAGCCCATTTATGAAAAGATCTTGGGAGGAGGGATGTGTAAATACATTCAGAAGGAACCTTACAATTTATACCAACCTAATTCTCTTATTAGAATATGAAGCAAGGAAGGAAAGATTCTTTACAAAGCAAAGCTACACTTGCTTCTCCTTTTGTAAAGGCCAATTTCTGCTGGAATAAAACATCTGTAAAAATAATATCAATAAAAATAAAAATATACAACTTAAGACCTGATAAGGCTTTAAATAATTTTAGATTTTGTAGAAAGGGAAACTACTTGTTTTTTCCCAAAAGGATAAAAGATAACAGATTTTTAAGGGAATGACAGATCCTTCTAAAAAATCTTAAAATCAGAACTTGGAACATGGATAGCACTGTACAGAATCTCAACAGCACAGAACACCACACAAGAATGAGATGCCAGTTATGTTATCATGGGAACAGCTGTCTGGGGATTCACACTTATGAGCAAAGAGAGCTCTTAGACCAAAAGAACTGTTAAAATCTTGTAATGACATATGTCAACATGGACCAAAAAACAGGGAGGGGAGAAAATGCAAGAGTGGGTCCATTAGAAACATGATATTCAAGCAGCATAAAAAATAAAATCTTCCAAAGTTTCTCAAAGATTAGGGCAAAAACCTGTCGGTTACAGCTAAGATGTTATAAAAGAAGCACAAGAGGGAAATTAAGAGAACAGAACACATTCACTACTACCTGCAGCACCTCCCATTTTTGAATGCCAATTATATTCAATCTGGTGCTACAGTTTAAAAAAAATCCACATAAAAAAACCTTAAAATACAAAACCTTTAAAACTGGAAAAAACATCTGTTTTTAAGCAAAGTGGAATGTGATTCTGGTAACAAGCTAAATTATTACATATTACATAATCCATAGAAAAGGAAGAACAAAGGGATTTGGGTATTGTTCATTACTTAGGCTGATGTGGTTCTAGGGAGAACAAACAATGATGATGCAATGATCATCACACAAACAACTAAAAAAGTTCTGTTCTGGTTTCAACTGAAGAATAGCTTTAAAACAATAACCTTCCTTTGCTAATTTTTATGTAATTAAACCAAACCCTTTTATGTACAAGACCAGTTTAAATCCCCCCCTCCCCTTCAAACACTAGAATATGAACATCCAGGAACATTCTAAAATGGAAAGTGCTTTAAGAAAGAGAAGGATTCTGTAGTGCCAGTGACATAACTGATCAGATGAGGCTGTAATGCTGTTAACACTGATGGGAGCCAGTCAGGCAAGTGTGGTTTGCTTCTCCTCAGGCGTTTCCTCCAACAGCTGCATGATCAGTTCATGGAGGGGTTTGCAGATCTTTGCATATCCCCCTCCTGTGAGATGTAGGAAATCAAACATGTCGTGGCAGGAGATGGCACCATCTGAGTGCACAAAGCCACCATCTGTATCCAAGAGCTGAACATTGGCAAGCTTGGGCAGAGAGATTTTGAGGAGCTGATTTACCTTGGCATTCTTTTGCCTCAAAGGGTTGGGCTTTTCACCTCGAGGGAGAAGACCCTGGGGCAGCAGAAACAAAAAAAAAGACATTAATGACAAAATGAGCAGAACATAGTTATCCTTTCCACATCAAGAAGGGTTAGGGGGCATGGCACCCCTGGGATATGGAAAATCCGTGTAAAAATTTTTGGACCCCCTTTGTACCAGAGAAGTGTGAATTTTTTTTTTCTTCTATGGGGTGTTTACAGTATTAAAAGATAAAATATGTTGATGTTACATAATATTATACATAGATTTTATGTACTTCTGAGTTTCTCAATGTTTTCTGTGCCTTCTTTCGTTCTTTGATTGTCATCTGTGGCTTCTGTAAAACTCCCAATTCCCATTTAATTTCTTATGCCAACCCGATGTATCAACCCTCAATATATTTAAACCTTGAGGGGGAAAGTCTCAATGTGAAAGGGATAACTGTATTCACTTCTCCTTACTTTTCAATATTTCACAATCTATGATTCTTACCACTCTCCTATCCCACTTAAGACTTGGAAGTACTTCCTTTCACTTAATCAATGGCCTTAAATTGAGCTAATTGTATTTGAGATTAATCTTTCACATAGATGTTGTAATGTTATAAGCAGTTTATTCAAGATGAGGATGACTCACTGGTTTGATTTCAAATATTATTGAAATATTATTGATAGAATTGAAGGATAGAGCACTTTCTGTTAGATGGATACTGAGAACATTCTCCCTTACTACTCTATTACCCTCAGAATATAAACCTATACTGTAGGTAGAGAAACTTTTCTGACCTGTCATAAGTCTGGAAAAGTTCAGAGTTCTAATAAATATATCCACCCACACTTATTTCAAGTAGAACAACCTATTCAAGCTGATTCAAGTTCAAGCCTAATCAAGGTATACTCAAAAGTTAGAACTTCTCATTTGGTGTCTCTGGAAAATTCATTACAGGTTGTTTGGGCATTTTTTTAGACACTGGAGGCAGAAAAAAGATCTAGCCTACCTACGATAATAGGGGAGACTTCAACCTCCAGAGAGAAATGAAGGAAAATGCTGAGTGCATCAATATGCCAGCTGGCTTGGGAAATAACAATGGGAATGGTCAGAGTTAGGGCAGCAGATATACACATGGGAAGGACAGTAAGAGATTTTATCAGCAGCAGCCTTTCCCTTTTTCAAGGTGCTCTCATCTAAAGATTTCATACACTCACAAGTAAACGCAACATACTGTTATCTTTGAGAATTTATATACGGCTCTAAAGTTGCCCTGGAGATATCAAGTTCTCCACTCACACCAAAGGACTGCATACCAGTACGATGACTTTGGCCTGTGGCTGCCTCGTGTTAATCAACTGTACAATGGCCTCAATCCCACCTGCTATCTCCTCTGCTGTATTTTCATGGTTGTTTGTTCCTACCCAGACAACGATAACCTGCAACCAAGAATAGGAGAACATTATTTTATGGGGTGCCTACTGTGTAATGAGAAACAAGTGCTTCTATATGTAAATACAAAAACCACATGCTTCTCCATATTGTTAGGAAAGAGAGGCGAGAAGATAAAAGTTTTTTTGAGGTGGAAAGTACAAAAGTGTGATCCTATCCTTAGCCTGAATCATGCATCAAGTTTTATCTTCATTCAGGGTTCTTGATATTGTAAAACACTATTACTTCAAATAATCAGCTCCAAAACCAGAATAGAAACCAGGTTTGATATCCTCCTTATTCTTGTTCCTTAAGTTTCCTATATTTAAAAAAAATAAAAATAGCCAATCCACAATGTTTCCTACTCTACTATTACCATCTTTTCCTATAGATGATTTTAGTAACTAGATATTTAACTACTGTAATCAATACGTTGCTTTCTTGAGAGGGAGTATAGCATAGCGGGTAGAAGACTGGCTTTAAAGTCAGGAAGACCTGGGCTCAAATCTTGTCTCTGAGATAAACTAGCTTTTGGAACATGAACAAATCCTTAACCTCCAATGTTCTCTCTATGGCTTAATTTACAGAGAAGTGCTCAGGGTTTTCACAGAAACAAAATCACAGATCTGGCCCTAAATAAATAAATGTTGCTTTCTTGGTTATTTATCTTAGTATTATTTTACACAATGATGCTAGTATTTACCTTACGATGACTCAGTATATGAGAGGAATGAAGTCTTCTACTATTTGCTTATTTACTCTAAATAATTTTCATTATTACTGAATTGTAACACATCAGGATTAATGATTTTCTTTATGTGAATGGAAAAAAAAGCTCACTTTACTGGTTGAGTTTTATTTTACCTTAGGTTTAATATTCTCCAGTTCTCCATTCTTCAGTCTCCATAAGACATGCCTTGTCGTATCACCACTAATCCCAAAATTCAGTGCATGAAGGGGGGAAAAAAGCTCTCGCCATATCTAGAAGCAAGTGAAAACGAGTGACCTAAATTGATAATTAGCTGAAAATAAATCTATCACAGTACACTGTGAGGCATTTCAAATGAAAAAAAAAAATCTCATCTTTTGGGTTTTTTTTTTTTGAATGAACAAAAAAAGCAAAGGTAAAAGATAGCAGTGACAAATTTGTTAAATGAAAATTATCACAAAAATTCTAGTAGATGGCAGGTATTTTGCTAGTAAAATGATTGATCTGATCACTGTCTTCCCTTCATTCTTGCAGGAAGGAGGGTATACTGGAGGAGAATTATATCTGGAAACAGAGGTCCTTCATACAGATTCAGGTTGTTTCTTACAATTTTGGGTAACTCACTTCATCCCTCTCTGAGGCTGTTTTTCCATATGTAAAATAGAGAAAGTTCAATTAGAAGATCTTTTCTAGCTTGAGTTTATACCTAACCTAAATCTTATCAAATGATGAATATTTAAGATAATGACTATATAGTAATCAATATCTTAACATAATTTAACCTCATTCATGCCTTGGTATTCAGATATTCCTTTAACCTTAACTCATTTGGGGTTTTTTTGTCTTTATTAATTTGTATGTTTACTTTTAATTTACAAGATTCAGTTCCACAAAAAATTTCATCTTTTGAATTAAAATATAACACTGCTATGGATTTGAAAAGACTACTATGTGATTCCATACTTTCCATACCAACAGGTCTCAATTCAAGAATCCATCAGTAATACAATCCACTTCTGTAAGATACACAAACATTTATCATTAAGTTGCTTCCTTTACACTCCTTCCTTTCCCTTTATGTATCCACCTAAAGGAACAGTATGATACAGAAATAGGACATTTCAAGTGCTTGTGGATTTAATTTTAAATGACATTTCACTTATGCTAGTAGTACCAAACATGCCTTTAAACTTGTCTATCCTTCCAGAATTACGTAGGTTTCAATACAACTCATCATGAAAACCTGTATTAGCAGATACCATCTATCAATATTCCAATTCTATAACTATCCTCCCAACCTTTACCTCATACTGCTGTAGCAACTGCACCATGGAGTCTCCCACAAACAGGACGTCAGGCTCTTTGTCTTTGCAGTCCAGGACAAATCTGTTGTGCTGTTTTGAAGAAGAAAGAATTAGAAACTGGCACTTCTTCCTCTGTGAGATTTCTTGGCCTACAAAGAACAGCTGTCCAACCAGTTACTCTGCTGACAATCTTTTAAACTTTACTTTCTCTCTCCTCCATTGGCTCATTTTTTGGGGTTAGAATTTTACAGCTGATATTTCTTTCCCTTCTATTATATTACTATTCTTATGTAATCATACTATTAAACAGACTTACTGTTAAAATCTTAACAGTGGGACAACCCTAACATGAATTTTATTAGCCCAAATGTATAAAAATATAGCAAATTGGAACTTCGGAATTTTTAATAAAGGTTTGGTTGTTGTTGTTTTTGAAACTCAAGTCTCCTCAGTTTAACCCAGGTTTGTAAATTCTGTATCCTTAAGTCACAGGTTCATAGATTTAGAGTTGGAAGGGACCCTAGAGGCCATCCTGTTCAACACCCTCATTTTACAGAGGAGGAAACTGAGGCCCAGGAAGATTAAATAAGTTGCTAAAGGTTTTTCAGGTAATAATTATTACATCAGGGATAAGATTTGACCCAAATACTTTTATTTCTTATCATTTGCAAAGAGTCATCCAAAAACAAAGGATGTACCTACAGTACAATTTAAATTCTAGTTCCTACTTCTAACAAGATGTTATGGCCATGAAACTCCCTAATTTGTCTCAAATGTCTTAAAAACACAACACTGACGTGCTATATCCACTAATGCTTTCCATGAGTTTAAGGTCATTATAGCTTGATATCGACTACTGATTAGAGAAAGGAAGCATGGCACCAGGCTTTCTTAAACTGAAGAAATCACAGGATAGATCTAGACTCATAGATCTAGAGCTGGAAGGGACCTTAAAGGTCATCTAGTCCAACCCCCTCATTTTACAGATGAGGAAACTGAGGCCCAGGGATATTAAGTGACTTGCCGAAGGTTATAGAGGTAAGCATCATGGGTAAGATTTGAACCCAGGTCCTCTGACTCCAGAGTCAGTGCACTTTTTCTTGTACCACGGTGCCTTCCTAAAACAGGCAAAAAACAAAACAAAACAAAAACAAACAAACTTTAACTGGTAAGGAAAGGGGAGGTTTTACTGGCCAAGACACATAATTTCATGTCTTTAATGTGTATGTCCTCAATAACACCAAGAAATCAGCTCATGGGTATCTGACAGTATAACCAAAGGATCATAATTCTGGAGTTGAGAGTCATCCCTGTGGCCATATCTAGTCCAAGTTTCTCTTTAGTAATTAAAGAGTTAAAAAGGTCTCTTCCCCACAACTCCCTGAGGGTCTGACTGTCCACTGTTTTCCAACCCTAGTTATCTGAGGGTAACTCCTGGATACAGTTTCAGCTACTACATTTTAATAATGGGGATAATGGAACAGGTCCAAAAAGGAGCAACTAAAAGCAGCAAAACGATAAAGTCGCTTCCATGACTTTTCATCTGAGTTTTAAGATATGAGGAGACTCACAAAAATATTTAATTGACTCACTAAATCAATTTCTGTAACTTTTTATCACCAACTTAAACAACATATAAGACTTTAACAAATACTAATCTACTTCTATATTCCATATAACTCTGCTGATTTTTGTCAATGTACATATATATGCTTAAAAATTTTATTTTCAATTTCAAATTCTCTCCCTACTTGCATCCTTCCCCATTCATTAAGAAGGCAAGAAATATGATGCCCATTAATTATACAGCATATAAGTACTTTTAACCCAATTTGTACACACTTCATACAAAAGCTTACTATTTAATATATTTTTCTGAGCCAACTGATCAAATCTTAAATCAAGGAGGGAGTACAATCAAATGGCATAAAACCATTAAGGACATGGACAGAGATCATCTAATCTTGGAATATCAAAAAGGAGACAGAAAATAAAATAAGATACTACTTTATACAGTGAATAAAGTTTAAATACTGACAAAAAGAATGAGCACAAGTAGTTCCCATTTAAACAGTACTTTACAGCTGAGACAAATACTTTCACTAATAATTGTAAGAGGCAGGTAATAACAACAATCCACACTTAAATAGTTCTTTCCTAGGGTATTATTGTCCCCATTTGGGTAAAATAGGCTGGATAAACTGAGGTTTAGAGAGGTAAAGTGACTTTCCTAGAAATTCAGCAAGTATGTATCAATGGTCAAATTCAAACCCAGGTCTTCTGAATCCAAATCCAGTGGTTTTCTACCACACCAACTTGTAGGGAGAATAAATAGAAAACAGGTTATATGAAAGTTTAAATAAATCTGGATTCTCTGAAGTGAACTAAATTATGAACCAAAATTATAATTAGAAAAATGGATGGGCTATAATCATAGAGGGATATGTTCAACTACAAAGTCAAACGTTAATGAAGGAAAATATATTTTTTTGGTTTTTTTTTGGAGGGGGAAGGTAAGGCAATTGGAGTTAAGTGACTTGCCCAAGGTTACATGGCTAGTTTTTTGGGTTAAAGTGTCTGAGGGCTGGTGCTCTATTCACTGAGCCACCTAGCTGCCCCTGGAAAATATTTTTAAAACTCTTTATTTTACAATTATATTTATGTTGGGTAGCATCAAATTATTTCTGATGGTAGGATTTCTAAAAATATCACTTTAATCTAAAGCAGTAGTACTCAACCTTCCTAATGCTGCAACCCACAACTCTTTAATACTCGCATGTGGGCGTAGATCTGGGCATATCTGCATGTGGGCAGACCCACCTGGAGACAGACAGGGGAGCAGTGTCTCCGTTCCTAAGACCATCAGAAATATATGTTTTCTGATGGTCTTAGGCGACCCCTCTGAAAGGGTCATTCGACTCCCAAAGGGGTCATGACCCACAGGTTGAGAACTGCTGATCTGAAGGATAAAATTTGCTTATTAAAATATTTGCAAAATTCATTTCAAAAAGTTCAAATTCTTATTTTATCTTTATTTTAAAAGTTAAGGCTATTCTAAATACATTCTTAACCTCCTTAAATTATCATGACAGAGAGCAACCACCATACTTCTCATTATAGTTTACTTATCCAATAGAATGAAAACTCCCAGAGGACATGGACCACTTCATTTTTATCCTTGTACTCCCAGTACCTTGCATACAGGAAGCTCTTAACAGACATGTGCTGAACTGACAGACTACTATGGCAAATAAAACAGTGAGGTGAGGAACCACTAACTGCGCCCCACATATAATTCCTTATTTTATGACTTTGCTCAATCAATGCTTTTTGCCTAACTGAAAAAAAACATGGCCACTTTTACTGCTTTGGCCATTATGCTTCTTAAAAATTAAAGTGAATGGCCCCATATCATATAAATAAAACTTAATACCTGAGACATCCATCGGTCATCTCCTTGAATATCTTCGGCTGCATGTGGAATAGCTGCTGGGTTGGAGTCCCCCTGGCTCATTCTACACCTGAGGAAAGAGTGTGTAAGTGACATTTACTCAATCAACAGTATGTGGGGCCATGCTACCACACTATTAAGACTTATATTAGCAGAGACAGCATTGTGTAGTGGGCAGAAAGCTGGCCTAAGAGTCAGGGAGACTTGGATTCAAGTTCTGTCTCTGGCATATACAGGCTATAACACCTCGAATAAATTACTTAGTTTCTTAGTTTCCAGGCAACTCTGTAAAACTAAATGGGCACAAAATTTCCTCAGGGGGAGTTCTCTTTGTCTACTCCAGGGCTTCTTAAACTTTTTCCCCTCAAGACCCCTTTTCACATTGACCCCCTTTTTAGCAATGTTTGCTGGTGTTGTGTGGCAGGGCAAATTGGGCATGCTTTGTTTTCAGAACCAAGGCTGCAGTGATGTTGCATGATGCAACATGGGCAAGAGCTGCCAGAAACACTTCAGATTCATTTCATGTTTGACTCTGAATTTTTGGTTGTTGCACATTCAGAAACCTTTTACTGCTGCCAAATTTTTGGCATGTGGGGTGATGTAGGCCAAGGCTTTAAGGCAAAGAAAATCTCCTTACCAAGGTAGATCAGCAACTTCTTTTGTAATTTATATCATTAATTGCCTATGGACACTGAGAGATTAAATGACTGACCCAAGGTCACACAGAAGGGATTTGAACCCAGGTCTAGATCTAATACCCTACAATGCCTCCTTATACCAATGAAATCACACACCTGGTCCAAAATTTTTAAAATACAGTATATACTAAGTTAAAAATTCTAAGGTTTCATTTTGCCTTTGCCTAGACATTTTGCAACTGTGGATTATTTTTAGTAGGGAGTATGCTCTGAGACATGACCCTACTTAAAGCACCGCAAATATCTAAATATCACTACACTCTAGCCAAGATTTGATTTGTCTTTAGGAACAATGTATTAAAATTACCTATATAAAATTTTCATGATTATATTTTATTCTAAGTGCAGGCACAGAGGGACTAGCCACTTATGGATCAATGAAAACTACACAATAGCTGTTTTTGACTGCTACATAGTTTGGAAGATAATTGAAGTGACAGGAATCCAAGGGCTACCTAATACTATATAAATAACTCACTAGAGTAGGAACCACTCAAGGTTTTGAACTGGTCAAAGGGTTAGGCACTGGTCTTTTACAAATGTATTGATAATCTCCTAAAGATGCCTGGCTCTTTTCATATTAGGTAAAAGATCAAAAGGACCAAAAACAGGCAAAAATTATTTAGTGAATACTAAGGGGTTCAGTTACATCAGAAATGTAGACTTTCCCAAAAATCAGTTAAGAAAATCAGAAAATTCCCAACCACTGGAGGATCCCTGCTACAGGTACTAAGAAACAGGAACTGATGGAGACTGAATACAGATTGAAGCATCTTTTTTTTTTAAGCTTCATTTTTCCTAAAAAATTTTTTCTTGTCTATGTTTTCTTTCACAACATGACTTCTATGGGTATGTTTTGCATGACTACACATGTATATATACTGAATTGCTTGCCTTCTCAATGGGGAGGAAAGAAGAGGAGGAACCTTGGAAGGGAGAGAATTTGGAACTCAAAAAATGGCACAAATTTCAATAATCTAGCAAATATTTATCTAGTGCTACGACTCACAAATGAACTGCTGTGTTAGTGCTAAAGAACTGCAAAGTACATACTACACCCTAAAAATGAAAGCACAATCCATTAACCCACTGCTTAAACTAATTTTTTTTTTTGCTTTTTTGAGCTTTAACATGTCATGCACATTGGCAGACATAAATAAAGTTTGAAAAAAATTAGACTGAGGGTCTGTAAAATCCAGTATTCTAGTGGATCCTGGATGTCACTAAAGATTTCAAAGACCATCAGCAGGCAATTATTAAGCACCTGTTATGTGCCAGCACCGGTTATTTTTTCTCATTAGCTAAAATTATTACTATCAAATATTTTTCTGCTATGACCCCAGGACATTTATTCATGAACTAACAGACTTTTTCATAGAATTTTTGAGCTAGAAGAGGCTTTAGAGATTATCTAATCCAACCTTTCCTTTTACAGTAAGGATTAGAGAAAATTGGATGGACTGGTCAATATCTCTACAGACTAACAAAACTTTTGAACTTGAATTTGAGGTTGATTAAGTGGAGATTGATTTTTCATCGTTAATTTGTGTTACTGAAAGAAAATCCTAATCTTCCTTAGTGCAATCTTTTTGGTCTGAAAGCCCAAATTATTGTTCAAGGTTAGAATATATGTCTTTCAAATAACTGGACTCTAAAAATTAAAAGAACATAGTATACTGTGTCATCACAGATACTGTTGCATACATTTATACTTCTGAAGGACCAGAAAGATATTTTTATGAAACAAGTTAAATGGCAATCCAATCCATTTCCCTTTTGGTGTCTAGGTTTCAACAACAATTAAGGACAAATCACTAATCTTAACAATAAAGACTGGGATAAGGCCCCAAACCCATGCCTGGTACTGCCAGGATGACTTGATCAGTCAAGTCCACTTTAGCTACAGCGTGTTCCAAAACAGAAGGGCTAACAGTATATACACTGGATCTAATGTTCTGAATTTTTAAATGCAATATTCTGATTAAAAAGAATTTTTGCATTTATTTATTTATTTAAAAGTCATCCCAATCCATAAACTGCAATTAGAAGCCATCTTCTACTGTCAATTAAAGAACAGCTAAAGAATTTATTTGACAATTTAAAACAGCACTGATAAGGTCACATCTGAGTCATCTAGCACAAATGAGTACAAGGGATTTGAAATTGCAAAAGACTTCAAAAACCATCCAGCCCAATTCTTTTTTCTTTTTTGCTTTTTGGAGGGGGAAGGCAGGGCAACTGGGGTTAAGTAACTTGCCCAAGGTCACACGGATAGTGTGTCAAGTGTCTGAGGTCGGATTTGAACTCAGGTCCTCCTGACTCCAGGGCCAGTGCTCTATTCATTGTGCCACCTAGCCACCCCCCAATTCTTTTTATAGATTAGGAAACTAAGGCCCAGGAAAGTCAAATAACTTGCCCAAGGTTTAAACCCAAGTCCTTTGATTCCAGAATGACAGCACATTCCACTATGCCATCCACTATTTCACTAGAGAAGATCTGGTATAATTATAATGCAGATTTATAATTGCTTTGAGTCTAGGCTCTTCCATTTACTAGCTGTATGATCAGCAAAAGATACAACCTCAATGCTGAGTTTCCTAATCTGTAAAGTGGAAATAACACTAACTATACCACTCATCCCACAAAGCTGTTATGGGAAAAACTCTTAGTAAACTATAAAATGTTATATAGCACAGTAGAAATGGTACTGGATTTGGAATCTGGTGATCTAGGTTCAAATCTTAGCTCTACCACTTAATGGTTATGTATCCTTGGACAAATAACATCACCTTTCTGGGTCTCAGTTTACCTTGTTTGAAAATGAAGTGGTTGGACAAGATGATTTCTAAGTTACTCCTATCTCTAAATCCTATGACTTATAGGTCATCTCCTTCATGAATTGAGTTATTACTTATCTAAAAAATTCTTAGAGACTTCAGATCTAGAAGGGACCTTAGAGAGCAATTAGTCCCATCCCTTCAATTTGCAGATAAAAAAAAATCCAAGGCCCACAGAGGTAAAGAAATTTAAGACTACCAAGGGTAATAAATGACAAAGACTAGAACTCAGGTTTGCTCATTTCCAGGCCAGTGTTCCTTCTACTATCCCATGATGCTCCCAGAACTGTGAAAGGCAGCAATCCAAAACTGTGATGCTCCAATTAAGATGGTGGTTGATTGTTGAGACACACTCTAAATAGATGGTTAATTAAATAAAGGTATGAAAGTAATTCAATAAGGGATTAAAAAAAATATCCACGTGGAAAAGGTTAAAAACATCAGGATCGTCCCTTTGTTCAGTATTTAAAGCCTTTTACAACTTGGTTCCAATCTGCCCTTTCTAGTTTTA
The DNA here is from genome assembly GCA_028646515.1 of Pseudochirops corinnae. Lineage (NCBI taxonomy): Eukaryota > Metazoa > Chordata > Mammalia > Diprotodontia > Pseudocheiridae > Pseudochirops > Pseudochirops corinnae. The sequence continues at coordinate 111,107,586 of CM053588.1, forward strand.
CACAATCTACAATGCAGCTGATCTAACCTTGTTCTTTCCCCCCATGACCCTCTGTCTCCTGTTCCTGCCTCTGCACAGTCTAGCTGTATCCCTACTCTTAAAATTCATTTCCTCTTTATTTCTACTTCTCAGATTCTCTAGTTTTTTTAAGTTAACATGCATTTATTCAAAGCTCAGCTCATGTATCACCTTCTATATAAAGCCTTTTCTGATCCTTCCAGCTGCTAGAACCTTCCCCCAAATTACTTTGTATTTATTTTCAATATGTTTTGAAGAGACATGTATGTACAAATTGTCTCCCCTGATAGAGTGAAATCTCCTTGAAGGCAGGTCCAGCTGCTCATTTCTATTTCTGTATTCTCAATGTCTAGTACATACTGGGCCCTAAATATCTGCTGACCACGTAATTTCCAGTCCCATCCTTCCCAATGTCTACAACTTCTATATTCAGTTAATTTTCACTGACAAAGTTCTAATTCTAGATTTAGGCTTGGGTAATCATGTGGGAACTGTCTTAGCATAATATCATTATACTTCAGAATAGAAAAGCCACTAGATGCTGAAGGTAAAATAGAACTGGATGTAGTCCTTCTATCTACCACCACAAGATCTTATATTAATCAATACTGGTATTGATAGCAACTCATCTACACTGCACTTTAGGGTTTCGAAGAATTTCTCTTGAAACCACACAGTGAGGTAAGTAGCAAAAATATTCATAACTCAACTTTACATATGAGAAAACTCAGGCCTCAGAGAAGTGAAGTGACTTCTCTGAAATCACACAGAGGGTTAAATAATGGGGCAAGACCTTGAATCCAAGGTTTTTGAGTCAAAGTCCAGTGATCTTTCCATAATATTTCAGTATCTCAGTCTACCACAATTCGAAATGTTCTCTCTGCACAGAGCCACTAGCTTTGGAATAGTTATATGGCAATCAATTCCTTTAACACAATTTTAATGGATTTTTAATTGTTAAAGCTATAGGTATAAGAAAGTGCAACTCCAATTTCATTTTACACTTATTAAATGTTTATTTCCCCACCTTTATAGGTAGGTTTTAAAAAACCTAACCATTTTATGACTTTCACTACTCAGTATTTTCACCACTAATTATTCCACATGGAGTAAGTAACACTTATGCTAGGTATTGTTAACGTGAAAATTAAATTACAAAGTATAATTGAGAGTTCTACTTTAATGTGAAAAATTATTTCTGTTTTGTATTCACTACAATGATATCACAGAAAACATTTTTACCCAAAATCAACAGAAGATGAAAATAAAAGTGAGGTGACTCTAAAACAAATGACTGAAGAGATACCTCCACATGATGTGAATTCAGTTGTTGTATGCCTGCATCCTTGCTCAAAACAAAAAACCAAAATGGAACTTCAACTTTAGCCTCATTTTGGTTTAAAGAAAGAAGGATTTTAAAACTCAATCCAAGTAGTTTTTATCACTCAATCATAAAATCATAGGATTTAGCCCTGTAGGGACCTTAAGATAATCATCTAGTTTAAATCTCTCTACAAACTGAGATCTAGAGAGGTTGGAGTTTGTCCAAAGTCATACTGCTAATAAATGGGAGAGCTTAAATGTTGTCCCAGGTCCTCTACTGCCAAATAGAATGCTTTTTTAAAATTACTATACATCACACTGGCAAACAATATATAATCTAAACTAATTACTATTGTCTGATCCCTTGCTAGATTTCTTACAGAAAGAAATTGGAAAAGACAGTGATAACTTCTAATAAATACTCTGATTAATGAATAATTTTTTACTCTCTCAAGTTTATTTACATTTTATGGTTTTAGTGTCTCAATTTTCTCATCTATAAAATGGAAAAATTCTGAAGAGAGAAACTAAGGAAGAGAAAAGTGACTTCTCCAAGGCCATACAGCAGGTAGAACTGAGAGTAGAACACAAAATGTTTTTAACTAGCTAATGTGTTGCTATGATTACAAGGCCACCTTTCTTACTCCCACACAAGGAAAAGTATCTTAGTGAAATCTTGTTTCTCAGTGATTTCAAACACTTGCATTTTTCTGCCAAACTCAAATCTTCCAATACAAAGTAGCTTTCATTTATCTTAGAGCAGCTACTTAAAGAAACATTTTTGGGGCAGCACAAAAAGAAAACAGCCAGTAGCCTACAAAATCTATTTTTTTAAGAACCAAAGGTTAAGAAGGATTTCCAAGGAAAATGCATGGCAAAAGATTCATATTATTTAGACATCAGACCCAGTTAATTACTTAAACCCTAACAACAAAACTGAAGAATGAATCAGAGTCTACATATAGGGCTGTTTGTGCTAGGTCATATAACCCCTACTGATCTGGGGGCTTAAGACTCAGTACTAAGGAAGAACATAATATACTGACCTCAAGAATGGCAAAATTCTAACTAGCAATACAAAATTCGTACCAACAGAGGGGGATCTGGTGCCCCTTGTTGCCCCATGCTGTTCCCATAATCATCCCTGGGGCAGCTAGTCATTACATTCAGTGATCACAAACAGCAGGCTCAGTAAGAAAGGCCCAGCAGTCTACTGATAAAAGATTCAAAGGTCTACAAACTCACTGCAAGAGATTTCATACCAGAGAAGTCGAGGACTATCCATTAAAACAAATTATCTGGGTAGACATGAAGTAGCAGATTCTGAGATTTAGCAGAAATAATAATTGGAAGAGTCTCTTCAGGTTATTTTCTTAGTTCTACTGTTTTGCAACTTTATACATAATTTAGTCTCAACTCTGACTACAATACTTACACTACTGATGCTCAGGATGCTTACTCCAGCTGGAAGTACTATGCCTAATCAGAACAGCATCAACAAAGAATTGTAAATTATCACTCAGCTGATTGTTTCTCTAAATTGAACTAGAAAACAACTGGGGGAAAGAGAGGGAAAAAGAGTTGGACTAAGGCTTAAAAGATTCGGAATGTTTCCACTCTGACCTAAGGACTCCTATTTTGTTTCAGAAGTCAGCAGTGTTACTCTGAAGGGGAGTGCAATAGTGCAGCCCCTTCTTAAATGCCCCACCTCCAGGGATCACTGGTGGGTGGGTCCTAGTGCTCCAGAACATCGTAATTTATTACCAAATGCCCTGGCAGACAAATTAAAAGCACAATGGTCTGCTCCTTTCTCTTTCCACCACAATCTTTTCCACCAGAACAATGTATTCTGAATTAGAACTCAGAAACACGGGAAATAACCAAATGCAAACCAGGTTGTATTTTCTCCTGCCTTTCCCCCCATGACATGCTCTCATTCTCCAATATTTGAAGTCTCCAAATCAAGACGCTATAGGGTAGATATACTTCTTCATTTTCCCCGTGGGTGGGAGTGTTAAAAGAAGCCATGGCTATTGATTCTCCCAAACGACTTTTTTTTTGTTAATCAGGAGAGTGATGCTTGCCTAAGAGTGTGATGCCAATGTAAAGTAAATAAATTATGCAGCATCATATAACCTGCGATTTTAAAATTTATAGAACTAGCAACTTAAGCAAATAACTTCTCTAGACCTGGTTCCTCCTTTGTAAAATCAGAGTAGCTAGGAGCACTATAAGACGACTTCAAATCCCGGCTCTGATACCATATGACCCTGTGCCTCACTTTACTCATATGTAAAATTAGAGAGTTGGGCTCCATAGCCTCAAGGTCCCTTCAAGTGTTAAATCTATGATTCTACAAGGTGGTTGGCAGAGAGCAGGGTTTCTTCACCTTTTTTGTGTCAGTGTGAAATCTATAGACCCCTTCTGAGACTGTTTATAAATATAAAATAAAATGCGCAGTACTACGAAGAAAACCAATTGTAGTAAAATACAGTTATCAATTAAAAAAAGTCCACAAAGCTCAAGGGTCAAGACCTTTGGCTCTGAAAGGAGATCCTGAGGATCTCCATGCCATCTAACGTTCCAGGAGTCTAGGACTTTCCACCTGGAAGGGTGGTGGGAGAAGTTATGAATGAGTTGGAATGAGTGGTTTGCCAAGAGTGCGCGGTGTGCGGATGGAGTGCAGAGAGGCCAGGGTGGCAGCCGTGGCCTCTCTCCACATTTGGGATGGAGAGAGGCCAGAAGCAGGGGCTCCAACTCAGGGATGGAAGGAAAAGGCCACCAGCAGGTGGAGGGCTGCAGGGTGAGGCGCCGGCCGGGAGGAGGGTTGGACGGGCCATTGGGGCTCGGAGAGGGAGGCGAGGGCCAGGGAGCCTGCTCCGGGGCCTGCAGCCGGGGGTAGGGGGTGGGACATGCACATCCCAATCTAGGAGCAGCCGGTGGACACCAGGGTAGCGGGGAGGAAAGGGTTGGGGACGGGAAGGTCTGGGCCGGGAGGGAAGGGACATCTCACATGGGTGGGGGGCGAGATGAGGGAGTCCGAGGGAAAGAGGGGGGGGGAGGGGTTGGGGGAGGGGAGCAATGGAGGAGGGGAGGCCGCAGGCTTCTTACAATAACAAGGCGCCGTCCCCGCCCAATCCTCCAGGCCGGCCCTCTGGGCTCCACAACCGTCGCTGCACTCACTCAGGCGGAAGGTCCAAAAGGGCCCCAGGCGGCGGCGGGTGGGCGCGTCTGTCTCTCGCTCGGTCCGGCGGCCCCGCTCAGGCGCGTCCCTCCTACGGCCCCAGCACCACCAGCAGCAGCGCCTCCACTTCCGCTTCCCGCCTGCCACTCACGTAGATAGCGTCCGGAAGTCCCGCCTCCACAATCCTTCCAACAGATTTCATCTCCTCCCTCCCGCTGCAGTTTTTCTCCTCTCGCTTTTCCCACTCTCCTCTGCCCCTCTCTGCCTCCATCCTCTCCCATCTTTCTGTCCCTTCCCGCAGCTTTTCTCCCATTCCTTCTTCCTCTCCCCTACAGCTCTCTCCTCTTCCTCCCTTTCTCTTCGTCATCCCTCTCCTTTGTCATCCTCCCCAGTCCTCACTTTTGGCCTGGTCTTCCCACCTCCTCTCCCCTGTTCTGCCTCCGCCCCCGGGAGCTTCCCTTCACTCTTCTCGCTTCCGCTTCGATACTCTCTAACCCCCTTTTCTCCTCTCCTCTCCCCCTCCCCACTCCTTCCTTTCCCTCTCTGTCTCCTTTGTCTGTCTGTCTCTCTGTCTGTCTCTGCCTCTCTGTCTCTGTCTCTGTCTCTATCTCTCTGTCTTTGCCTGTCTCTGTCTCTCTCTGTGTCTCTCTCTGTCTCTGTCTCTATCTCTATCTCTCTATCTTTGCCTGTCTCTCTGTCTCCCTCTCTCTGTCTCTGTCTCTCTATCTCTGTGTCTCCTCTCTCTCTGTCTCTTTCTCTCTCTCTGTCTCCTCTCTATTTCCTCTCTTTTCCCCCCCTTCATCTGCTCACTCCCCTTCTACTTTCACCTCTCCCTTCCTTCCTCCCCTCCTTCCTTTCCTTCCTCATCTCTCCTTAAACTCTCCCCTCCCCTCCCTTCCTGTCTTCGTGTACTTTTTCACCTTTCACTCTCTCTCTTCCATTCCCTTCCTGCTGCTCTGTCTTCTCTTATCTCTCTTTCATCTCTCTTGCCTTCCTCTCTTGTTGCTTTGCTTTTCCCCTCCCCCTCTCTCTCCCTTTTCCCTTTCTCTCTTTCCTTACTGGAACTTCTCATTTCCTGATGACTGAAATAGAGTGCTGGAGTCAGGAAGATCTGAGTTCAAATCTAGCCTCAGACATTTACTAGCTGCATGTCACTTAACGTCTGTTTTCCTCAGTTTCCTCAACTATAAAATAGGAATAATAATAGCACCTACCTCCTAAGTAGGATCAAATTACATAATATTTGTAGAGCTTAGCACAGTGCCTGCCATATTATAGGTGTTTTATAAATGTTTATTCCTTTCCATTCCCCCTCTCCTCACCTGTCACCCAAGAATTTCCCCTACTCAGTTCTCAAAGGAAAAAAAAATCTAAGTTATCCGATGGAAATGATTTTTTAAAAATGCTCCAAATCCATAATGATTAGAGAAATAAATTAGTCCAAGTCACTAATAATTAGAGAAATGGAAATTGAAACAACGCTAAAGTTCCATCTCACCCCCATCACTTTGGCAAAGTTGACAAAACAGGGAAAATGATGTTGGAGGGAGTATGGGAAAATAATATTGATATGCTGTTGGTACAACAGTTAATGAGTTAATACAGCCATTCTGGAGACCAATTTGAACTTTGTCCCAAAACTTACTAAAAAGTACATGCCCTTTGACCCAGTTATACCATAGCTAAGCACAGGTAGAGGAACTCTGTCATCCCTTCCAAAGATAAGAATAATAATAAAATAACTACTAGGTGACATAGTAGGTACAAAACTGAACATGGAGTCAGGAAGATATGAGTTCAAATCCAACCTCAGGCCCTTAGTAGCTAAGAGAGAAAAGAAAGAAGAAAAGGTCCTATATAGACAAAAATATTTATCACAATTTTTTTTCCATAGAGTCAAAGAACTAGAAACCAGAGGGTGCCCATCTATTGGGGAACAAATTATGCCATATAAATATAATGGAATGCTTTTTCTGTATTAAAACCAGTTAAGGGGACAGTTTCAGGAAAACCTGGGAAGACATATGAACTGATACAGAGTAAAATGAGTAGAACTAGGAGAACAACAACATTATAAAAATGAGTAATTTTGAAAGACTGAAGAATTCTGATTAATACAATCATTAACCTTGAGTCCTGAGGACCTATGATGAAGAATGATATCCTACTTCCCAACAGAAAGGTGATGAACTAACATGCAGATTGAAACAGACATTTTTGGACCTGGTCAATATATGAATTTGTTTTGTTAGACTATGTATACTTATTATAAAGGTGGTGTTTTTCTTTTCTATTTTTTTTCCCAGTGAGGGGAGGATAGGAGACAAGACTATAAATGCTTGATCATTGAAAAAAATATTTTAATTTAAAATTTAAAAAATTCTCCTGCCTCTTTTTTCCTTGATGCCTATACTAGATGCTACCCTGTCTCCCTTGATCTGGCAGCATCACTGAATCCTACGAGATTACCACTCTATCATGAGGACATTTTGTAGTAGTGACCTCTCACTACCAGCCATTACCTGAGACAGTCAAGTTTTTCCGCACTCCTCTCCCCATAGTAGAATCCTTCAAGAAGCTGAGAGAGGGCAGAGGCAGGGAAAAATCCCTAGATTGATGTATAAAAGATGCACGAACCTTATCCAAAGTCCTCTTCTGATCTGAAGATGACCTTGGGTCTCTGTCAACAATCAAAGTTTTAGCAGCTCCATATCCGGCCAGAAAGACATTAACCATGGGCCTCTGACAGAATGTGGGTCTTCCAGGGCCAGCCTGGCTAAATTCAGAGATGAGAAGTACCAGAGGGTTGGCCACCAAGTGAGTTATCTTTTGTCAGCACTTGTGAAAATCATGGATCTTTTGAAATATTGGAAGCACAAACTCGTAAGTGGAGGGAAGAAGGAGAATAAGCATTTTATATATATATATGTATGTATATATATGTATGCATGTATTTCTGTATGTATGTGTGTGTACATATACATATATATGTACACACACATACACACACACATCACTATACTAAGCACTTAGTTTATATGCGTTATTTTTCCAGATACTGTCTCATTTGATCTTCACAACATTCCTGGGAAATAGGTGCTATTATTATCTTCATTTTACAGTTAAAGAAACTGAGGCAGACAGAGGTCAGGTGATTTGCCCAGGGTCATAAGCCAGTAATTGTCAGGGGTCAGATTTTTTTTTTTTTGCTTTTTGGAGGGCTGTTAGGGTTAAGTGACTTGCCCAAGGTCACAGGGCTAGTTTTTGCATTAAGTGTCTGAGATTGGATTTGTACTCAGGTCCTCCTGACTCCAGGGCAGGTGCTCTATTCACTGTGCCACCTAGCCGCCCCCAGGGGTCAGATTTAAACTCAAGTCTTCCTGATGGCAGGTCCAGTGCTCTATCCACTGTACTACCAGTTGGCTCTCTACTCACAAGTGAAATATCATTTCCATAGATCCGACATTAAAAAAAAAACTATATTTCTTGATGCAGATGGTGGTGGATACTTTGGGAAATGGAAAGAAGTATGAAACAGTACTTCTTATGATCAGTTTCTCGTGCTGTGGGGAAGATGAACCATACACAGGTGTAGAGGTAAATATATATAAGGCAGTATATAATCTGCATCTAGTATTTCCTCTGCCTTTGGGCCTTTGCTCAGCTGTCCCCAGGCTTAGGATACCTTTTCCCAGCTCGGCCTATCAGTCTTAGAATTCATCAAGGTTCCTCCTAGCTACCACAATCTCTATTGTACTTTTTGGTTAAAATGATCAGACCTCCAGTAGCCCTTTCTGGTAACCACAGGGCTTCCCCCAATGTCGGGTGCATGGAAGGCCCTCTGGTGGTTGACTTACTGACTTGACTTTCTTGTGCATATAAATGCACTTAAGAGGGGACAATATGGTTTCTTGGCTAAAGTTCTGAACTTGGGGTCTAGAAGACTTGAGTTCAAATTCTATCTCTAACATGAGCCCTGTGATCAGAAGCAAGTCACTTAACACTTTAAGCCTCAGTTTCCTCATCTGTAAGATAACGATAATTGTTATTTATTGATTGCTTTAAGGTTTGCTAAGCACTTTACAAATATTATCTAATTTTGTCTATATATTATCTAATTATCTAAATATTATCTAATTTGATCCTCACAACAACCCTACTATTATTATCCCCATTTTACACATAAGGAAAAAAAAGACAGATTAGAGGTTAAGTGAAACTGATTTGCTCAGGGTCACATTACTATTTTTTTTGTTGTTCTTTTTTGGAGGAGGGAAGGCAGGGCAATTGGGGTTAAGTGACTCAGCCAAGGTCACACAGCTAGTAAGTATTAAGTGTCTGAGGCCAAATTTGAACTCAGGTCCTCTGGACTCCAAAGCCACCTGCTGTATTCACTGCACCACCTAGCTGTCCCAGGTCATATAATTGTTAAAGGCCTGAGGCTGGACTTGAACTCAGATCTTCCTGAATGCAGGTCCAGTGCTGTATCCACTGTGCCATACCTAGTAATTATCTCTTCCACATTGCTGGGGTTAGGGACACAGCACCTCTGTGATCTAGAAAATCTGCATAAAATTTTTTGACCCTCCCTTCATACCAGAGGAGTCTGAATTTTTTTCTTCTTTTTTTTTATAGGGTGTTTACAGTACTTTATTGTAAAATTTGGGTTTAGTATTTGGTCATAGACTCTGTGTTATCTGCTGGTCTTTGGGTGTCATCTGCCGCTTCCACAAAACTCCCCCAGAATTCCCATTTAATTTCTCTGACCTGAGACATATCAAAGCCAAAATGAAGAGAATCCCAGTGTGGAAGGGATAACTGCATTATACTTAGGAGCAGCTAGGTGGTACAGTGGATAGACTGTTAGACCTACAGTAAGGAAGACTCATTTTTCTGAGTTCAAATCTGGCCTCAGATACTTACTAGCTGTATGACCCTGGGCAAGTCACTTAACCCTGTTTCCCTCAGTTTCTTCATCTGTAAAATGAGCTGGAGAAGGAAATGGCAAACCACTCTAATATCTTTGCCAAGAAAACCCTAAATGGGGTCATGACGCATTAGATACAACTGAACAATAATAACAACATATATTATACTTATCTTAAAGTTATTGCAGATTTGTGTGTAGAGGGAAAAATTTCAGAGTTGGAAAGAAGCTCAGAGGTCCTCTAGTCTAATCTGTACCTGAACAGGAAGTACCTCTCCCGCATACCTGACAAGTTATCAGCCAACCTTTGAGTAAAGAACTTAAGGGAGGGGCCCTCACTGATTGAGGAAACCCAAGCCTCACTTGGTCATTGTTTGGGTTTTGTTGACACTGAGTGAGTCCAAATAGCAATTGTTTCTGTTCTGGCCAGAAATCCTGAGGGTCTTCTCCTCCAAGACTGATTTTTTTTTTTTAAGTAAGTAAAAGGCCTTCTTTTGGCCTCCTTTCTTACCTAGCCTTAATCACTGAATGGGTGTTGCCTCAGACAAACTGAGACCTGATAAAGAGCTTAAAAAAGCCAAAGACCCCCACTACATCCTAGGCCATCTCTAGTCATCCTGATCTTTATCTTGCAGCTGGATCCAGATGGCTCTGGAGGAGAGAGTAAAGCTGGTGACTTGGCACAGCCCTGCCTCACTTAAATCCAATTCATTTGTAAGTCATGGCATCACCTTCCTGATGTCAGTGGTGCTCTTAAAGAATGAAAAACAAACAATAACAGTAAGGGAGAGGCAGCCTGCTTCTACCAAGGCAGCCTGTTGAATTATGAGATAACTGTCCTTATTAGGAAGCTTTTCTCCAAATCAAGTGCTCCAACTTGCATTCAGTATTCATATTCTGCTCTTGTTAGTTATATTAGCTGAGGTTGAGAGGCATGGGATACCCATCTTCCATTTTTAATATGCACAATCTATTAGTATGATCATAGATGTATGTAATTTATAAATGAATAGATAGGTATTAGGAATTTATGATAAAAAATGTAATGATAGGATGTGAACCCCCAAAATTATAGAGACCAAGGTTGTATTGAGCCTGAGGGCCAGCCACCAGCTGTCAGCCACTACTTATAGGCTTGAGAGACTGGGG
>CM053588.1:111118686-111144956 GCA_028646515.1 Pseudochirops corinnae
TTGGGGGAGGGGTTATACAATGGGATGACTGTTTTGGGGTGGTGGGTAGGGGAAAGTTGGGGAGAAAATTTATAACTCAAAATCTCGTGGAAATGAATGATGTAAACTAAAATAAATAAAAGTTAAAATAAAAAAAAAAAGACCACATAGCATTACACTGTCATATTCCACTCTTGGTCCCCCTAAGCCTTGATGGGGGCTGATCAAGGCAGGCACATGCATTCCTCTATGCATTACCCAAATCCCAAATGGGTTCCCCACTCTCTGTCCATTACCCACTTGTTTTATAGGGCAACAGAAAAAGAAGGCATCTTGACAACATTAAACTCACAGGTTAACTTTAGCAATATTGTCATTCAGTGCAAGTGTAGTAAATATCATATTATGTCACCCCTTATCTCACAGTACAGTCTCAGTAGGACTGCCTATCACTATGATTCTAGGAATACTATCTACGATCCTTGGGGCTATTCTGGGAATTATTATCTACCACCTGGAAACTAGAGATTCCCATGGCCATGGATCCTGGGAAACTAAACTCTAAGCAAGAATAACAAAATCCTCCTTGTATACACCTGGTGTGGCTTCTGGTTAGGTCTCTTGGATCTTGATCTGAGTAAATGCTTTTAATCAAAAGCACCAGCTTGATTCCTCACTAGGAGGTAGGGATCTGACAACTTTTCCTAAGAGAAATAGCTTAGTATAATGGGAAGGACCCTAGGCTTGCTGTTAAAGAGGCTTATCTTGAGTCCTAGCTCTTAACATTTAATAGCTACGTGATTTCAGGAAATTTACTGTGTCTAATTCTCATTTTTCTGATCTGCAAACTGGAATGATAATAGTAGTAATACTTATATAGACACCAGGCCCCAAACACATCCCAAAAGTCTTTTCCCCAACTCTCCAACTCTAACCCTGCTTTGAACTTTTACATCTCCACTCCAGGTATCTTTTCAAGCTGGAGATAATTTCTGTCACTGTGTCTTCCTCCTTTGATTGGTGAGTTCCTACCTTTAACCTTCTTTTGAGAAAATGCCCAGGTACAAGTGCTCATGTCCAACCTGGCTCAACTCTTGTCTGTAGACTTTTATACCTTACCTCTGCATGGGTATCTTTCCCCACCTCCCCCATCCCTCTGACTTTTCAACTCCCTTTTATGTGATATTTCCCCACTAAAATTTTACTTCCTAGCTATGTCCAAAGGGTTATAAAACTGTGCTTAGCCTTTGATCCAGTAATACCACTTCTAGGTCTGTATCCCAAAGAGATCATAAAAGTGGGGAAAGGACCCATAAGTACAAGAATAGTTATAGCAGCTCTTTGTGTGGTGGCCAAGAATTAGAAATTGAGGGGATGCCCATCAATTGGGAAATGGCTGAACAAGTTATGATATGTGAATGAAATGGAATATTATTGTTCCATAAGAAATGATATGCAAAAACCTGGAAAGACTTGTATAAACTGATGCTAAATGAAGTGAGCAGAACCAGGAAAACATTGTACATAGTAACAGCAACATTATACAATGACTAACTTTGATAGACTTTGCTCTTCTCAGCAGAGTAAAGATCTAAGACAATTCTAAAAGACTTATGATTGAAAATGCTACCTATACCCAGAGAAAGAACTATGGTGTCTGAATGCAGATAGAAGCAGACTATTTTTCCTTTTAAAAAATTTTTTTTTTCTTTCTAATGATTTTTCTCTTTGGTTCTAATTCTTCTTTACACCATGACTAATATGGAAATATAATTAATATGATTGTACATATATGGTCTATATTGTGCCATCTTGGGGAGGGAGGAGAAGAAGGAGGGGGAGAAAATTTAAAATTCAAAATCTTATCAAAGTCAATGTTGAAAACTAAAAATAAATGAACATTTAACAATTTTTCAAGATGACCTTCTGAAGGATAGGAACTATCTTTCTTTTTTTACTTTTATTTCCATTTCTAGCACTCAGAGCAGTGTCTGACGCACAATAAGTGCTTATTAAGAGCTTTTTCTGTGTATCTATCCCTTTCACACTCACTGGTTAGTTTCAGAGTATGGCTGACTCCTCCTTTTCTCAGGGTTCTAAGGGTAACCCTGAGGGAGTTGTAACTCCTGAGCCCTCCCTAGTATGCTTCCCATTATCAATCAGAAATAGTTGAACTCCATTAGCTTAGAAATGTTTTATTGAGAAAGCATAATAAGAACAGTAGTTTAAAAATATCCTCCCCAAACTGGGGACATGCTTTCTTCTCACATACACAAGGTCCCTTGGAGAATGGGCTCAAACATGGAGTACAAAAATACTGAGGCACATGTGTAAAGAATATATATATCACAAGGCTACTGGCCCTAGGAGTCCTTTCCTCCCTTCATGGAGTCTTCATAACATTTTTCTTAGGTATGGCTCTCTATTGGGCTTCAAGCATTGGTGACTTTCTAGTGTCCATGGACAGGCCTTTTCTCTTCAAGACCCTTCACATTCCCTGAAGCCATCAATATCATAGCATAACAGACTTTCCACATCTGTCTTCAGGGTAATAGACTTTCCACAGCTATCTTTGGGTATCATTGTCATCAACCACTACAACCACCTCTGGTTGCCAGGGCAACTTCTCATGGCTCTTCACAAAATGGTAACCTGGTGGCTTCCCTCTCTGGATACTTGTTCAACTAATTTCAGAGAAGAGCAGGCACCAAAATAGCATGAGCATCATGTTCTCACAGAAACACTGTGTTCAGGTGGGGGAATGTAGTTTGCTTCCATTCCTGCACTCAGCAGCTCATCCTAGTCTCACATATCAGCTGGATAAGACCTCGAGATCAATGTCACCCTTTTTTACGAAGGCTGAATTACATCTGAATCTCTCCCTAAATCATCAGTACTTCTGGCTCCTCAGCCAATTAAAAGACTTTAGAGCATCATACAGTACCAATCTCTCAGAGACTGGAAACAGGCTTCCTCAACTTTTTTGGCCTGGAGCTAGACACATGTCCAGGTCCTCTATTACACTCAGAACACAGGAAAGAGAACTGGATCATGAGTAAGGAAAAACCCGGGTTTTGAAACTGACATTCTACCTTTACTGGCTGTTTCAACACAGGCAAGTCTGTTTCCTTATCCATAAAAGATACAATAATATCTTTGAGGGTGGTCGTGAAGCTTAAATGAAATAGTGCATATCAACTGCCTTGCTAAACTTAAGGACCATAGAGTCGTCTGTTATTGTTAATATCATTATGCATCATAGACCCTCACTTTTGTTTGGAGTTAACTGTCACATTGATGTCATGCTCTGTCTTGCAGCCTTTCAGAGGACAATGCTGTTTTTCTTGGTCTGTTTGTTTAGTTCCCTGTTGATTAGTGTACTGCTGGACAATGTACATTGTTTACAGGGACTTTACCAGATCATTCAACCAGTGGCTCATGATGCCCAGCCTAAGCAGTCAGCCAGCCTTCCTTTCCTATCACTTTTTAGCTTACAACAAAGGTCACAGACACTCTTCTCATGGTATTCTGTAGGAGCCTCTAAATTTGTTTTTCCTTAACCTGGAACTATGTGGTCTGTGTGTAGTCAGAACCAGGGGCTGCTCACATGGTGCCAACTGAGGGAAAAGTGGGTCCTCCTGCCATGAAATATCTTCAGCCTGGCCGTGAGGAAAAGGAGCTGGAGGGGAATTGGATGTCACATTTGAATTAATATTTTTGTCCTGCAGTTCCACCATTGGAGGTCTTGATTTTTAATATTATTCTATTCAAATATACCAGTATCTTGGAAAGGAATCCTAAAAGCTATGATAAGCTATATCACTTTAGCCTGGATTGCTTAGTGGCTGGCTTTGACTAAAATAGAAAGTTGGGCTGCGTATAGAGAGAGAAGGGACCTAAGACAGCAATAGAAACTTCACCTTTTTTGTTTGCTTTGATCCTGGGTCTCCCTATCTTAGTCAGGCTGAGAATACAATGGCTGCTCACAGCCTGATCCCAAATGCTGAGTAGCACAGAAATTTTGACTTGCTTCATTTCTAACCAGGGGCAGATTTCCTCTCCTTATTCAGCTTGGTACTCACCAGATTGGTGCTGGCCTCGGTGTTGGGCTCATTGGCTTTTGCATCTATTGTAACTCCTAAACTCAAGTGATCTACCAACTTTAGCCTGCTGCAGTGTTAGGGATTACAGGCATATACCACCTTTTATTTCCTTCACAATATTTTCTTAGGCTGGTGGCCTTGGGTAGAGTGAATATTGTAGCCAATGAAGATGGGAGTTTTCTGTTGGGGTACAAGGACTGATTATCAGATCATTTTAGAACAGCGGTTCTCAATCTGTGGGTCGTGACCCCTTTGGGGGTCTAAAGACCCTTTCACAGGGGTTACAGGGGTCGCCTAAGACCATTGGAAAACACATATTTCCAATGGTCTTAGGAACCCAGGCACCGCTCCTCTATCCGTCTCCAGGCGAGTCTGCCAACGTGGAGACATACCCACATACAAGTATTAAAGGGTGGTATTAGGAAGGTTGAGAACCATTGTTTTAGAACATTCTAAAATGTTTCCAGCTTGTTGAACAAGCATCAAGTGCCTTTAATAAATGTAAGCTTCTTGAAAGCAGAGACTGCTTACCTTTGTTTCTGTAGCCCCAGGTCCTAGCATGGTACCCAGCACATGGTAGGTTCTTAATAAATGTTCATTGAAAAAAAAATGTCCATGGATAGATTGGGATAGGGATGTAGAAAAGAAAGGAATATTAGGGCCTCTGAACATGCAAATATGACTTTTTGTGATCTATCTGTGGAGGGGAGCCGGTTAAAGTGCAGGAGTTATTTCTGTTGTTCTTGACTCTGGCTCCTCCAAGGAGCACTCACTGGTCCAGGAATTCTTTACCTTTTTGATATGATGTCATTCACCTTTGGCAGTCTTGATCCTTTCTCCAAATGATGTTTTTGAATGCACAAAATATAATACATAGGATTACAAAGGAAACCAAAAATAATGAAATAAAGATGTAATTTCTTTTCCATCCAATTTGATAGACTCCCTAAAATTTGCCTATGTTAAGAACTAAGTTAAGAACTCTTGCCCTCTCCTGACATGGAAATAGGGTATGGGGAGACTGATGCTCAGGACAGCAGAAGCACCCTAACATGGATTGTAATCAGGTATGCATGCTCACAGCTGAGTTTGTGTGGAGTAGGGGAGTGTGTGTTGATTCATGCTCCTCACCCCCTTTAAGATGATTCAGAACCTTATGGTACCAGGAGATGGAGGGACTAGCACCTCAAAGAAGAGCTAGACCAGCTCCAATCAAGACCAAGTGGGGATCAGGTGTGGCTGATCTAGGACACTGGGAAGACAACCTAACTGAAGCATTCAAAAAGAGAAAAATGTACACAAGAAAACTGATTGGTCAATAGAAAATGATCAATAGGAAATGGACAAACGGCACAGCATTTAAAGCCACATGCTGAATTTATTATTATTATTATTATTGAATTGAGAAGCCAGATGTATGTAATGAGATTTGCAATTTCATATGCAATCTTCTTTCTATTCTGCTTTGTATATGAAAATGCTATTTTGACGTGATGTTTGTTAAGTTCAGAACTAAAAATAAATAGACTCAGTCAAAATGTTGTTTGCCTAATTAGTTTGAAGACTGGACCTGAAAAGTAAGTACCTCAAATTGTAACCAAACAGGACATTTGTTGGTTATATGTTTACAGTTAAATGTCAATGAAGAAAAGGGTGTTAGAAGGCCTAAGGAATGAGTCAGATGTGTGTGTATGTGAGAACAAATACTGTGCTGTCTACCAGATCAAGTGACCCTGTGTACACATCCCTGGTCTTGGGATGAATCCAGATGTCTGATTCCTCTCATGCCCCAGTCCCAGACTAAGCCCAAACCCAAGTCAACTCAGTTCATTTATTTATGCCTTTTTTTTTCTTTATCGACATGCAGCTACAAACTCTGAAGGACTGGCTCATAAATTTGAAAATGGTGATCACTGTGCTAGTTTCTTTGTCTTTGTCCCTGATTTAACCAGGATAATAACTGTCTCTCCCCTTATGGATGTGAGTACTAAATCACATCAGGAAGCACCAGGAAATACAGTCACTGAAAAGTCTCATCTATGAAAATAATTTTTTTCCTAAATAAAATTATTTTTTATTTAACATTCATTAAAAAAAAATTGAGTACCGAATTTTCTCCCTTCAATCTGCCCCTCCCCACCCATTGAGAAGGCAAGCAATATGATCTATGAAATGAATTCTTCACAACCAGCATCCTCCTCCTGTGCCACTCCTCCCTCCCCCACCTCATTAAAGATGAAAGGAGAGCACCTGTCTTTTGTATTCAGGGGAAATAGAAAAGTTTTCAAATGTGACAGTTTCCCCAGGCAACCTTGGCACCAAAGTTCTCCAGCAAGTCTTCAGCAGACAAGGGAGGTGAATAAATTAGATTCAGTTTATCTCCAGATACTGCTTGTTTCAGATTCCTCTTCTTGTTTAGGATGATGTAAGGAGCTTCTAGACAACTGCGCTAGGCAAGGAGCTTGGGGAAAGGGGCATCCCATCTCTTTATTGACTCTCTCCTTTGGGTTTCCTGAGATAATAGCAGGACATTAGGCAGGTTGACCTCTGTTAAAGGAGGCTGACCCAGAGGCAGCAGTGACAGTTGATACCAGAGAATTGTGCCAGCCATGGAGGGTTTACCTTACGATCCCTTAAGTTTGCATAGTGGAGCCACACCAAGTTATTCCGCTCTCTCCCAACTCTAACATTCCACATTTCTGTTCAGGCCAAACATGTTTCAGGGGTGCACAGTCAAGAGTGGAGGAATAGGCAGTTGAGGACACCCGGTCTCTAGAGGGTAATCTGCTTCTCCTATAATGAAGGAAAAACTGTGGTTTTCTACTGATGACAAATCTAATTCCTATCTCCCCCTCCTCAAAGCTTCCTTCTACAACTCCAGTCTATATTAATACAGCTCCAATCCATAATTAATCCAATCCATTCCTCTTTGAAGGATGCAGTTGGACCTTTGTCTAGCATATTGTCATAGCATATTCTGTGGGTGTCAGCTTCCCAACAAGATGGTAAATTGAGAACTAGGACTGTGTCTCTTCCTTCTTTTGTACTTCTAGCTTTCCAATCCCTGCCCTGTGATCAGATGGTATACTCTAGCTCTAATTCTTCTGCTTTCTATCTACCTGAAAATACTTCTAAAAAGCAGCATGGTATACTGGAAAGAACATTATACTAAATCAGAAGACCCAGATTTAAGACTTTACTGACTGTGTGACCTTAGGACAGTCACTTTCCCTCTCTGAGATCCAATTTCCTCATTTGTAAAATGAACATCCTATTGTCAGTAGTGATTCCACAGGACTGCTGTGAAGATAATGTTTTGTGAATTTTAAGGAGCTATTTAAATGTAAGTTTATCATTATTATTACATTCATTTGTGGAGGCAGGGTGACCTACTACCCTGAGCAGAAAGTATGAAAGAAGTCATAATGACAGCTTAGGCAGTACAGTGGTTGGAGCACTGGGCCCAGAGTCAAGAAGACCTGAGTTCAAATTCAGCCTCAGACATCATGAGAGAAAATTTTAAAGTACTTAGCACAATGCCTGGCAAATAGTAGTGCTTAATAAGCACTTATTCTTCTTACCCATATCACCTTGGTTTACTTATCCTCTGGGATTCTGAACCATTTTAATTGATCATTGATTCATTTAATAATTATTAATGATCATTAATTTATTTCTGTTTACTCTTTACAATCTTTTCTTTGATATCTTGTTTCTCAAACCCTAGTGGTAGCAATGAATGCTATTTTATTAATTCATCATTATTTAACCTTTACCACTGTGAGAGACATCTTTAGTCTAGGAATAAACAATATTGGTTGGAAAGCCAGAAAGATTTTTATTACATTTATTTTACATTTATTCTTTCTAAATAAACAAGTCGCTCTCTTAATGGGGAACAGGGACTCGGACAAATTCAGGCCCTTTTATACTGCTCCCAATTTTAATTTTCCATCTTGTTCTCCATTGGCTAGGAGCAATTTCCTGAGCTGCCTATGTCATGCCCCCCCAAACAGCTTGTTAAGCATGCATGCAAGCTTCTAACCTTTTACCTATTCAGAAGCCTGGTTTTGCTAGATCACAGTTCTGATTAGAACCAGTCATCTCTGACTTACATTCTGTTGTCACTCAAAGATAGGCGTACTTTTAATCCTGTGTAAAAAAAATTCTTCCTATTGTTTCCCACACCACTTCAGCCCTTAGTCTCGACATCTATAAAATAAGGAAGTCGTTTAGAATCAACAAATTTAATCTAATAGACATTAAAAAAAATAAATTTTATTGATATCTTTTTTATACTGCCTAAATTTCCCTGTACCTTCTCTTTCCCCTCCCCTAGAAAGCCATCCTATATAACAAAGAATATTTTTAAAAGAAAAAGAGGAAGAGAAAAAACAACTAGCAAAACTGATCACCAGATAGAAGAAAAATCTGAGAATGTATGCACTATTCCCCACCTCCCACTCTGCAGGAAGGGGAGTGAGGGGGGAGGTAGCTTCTCCTGCCTCTCCTTTGGAGCCAGGCTAGTTCTTTGTAATTGCACAACATTCACTTTTGATTGTTTTGTGGTGCTTGTTTTTTCCATTCACATTGTTGTAGGGCTTTTGTATATTGTTTTTTAGGTTGGCAGTGTGTAATAAGAATGGGAATTTGAAGATCTTCCCTGCCCCTTAATAGACCTAGGAGGGAGTTTGAAGACTTCCCCTGCTTTGAAAGTAAACTCTGCCCCCTAATAGGATGAATGTAGACACATGGAGCTTGTGATGGAGGGAATTTGCTAAAGGGTACAGCAGAGCCCACAGGAAGCTTCCCTGCTGTGAAGATAAACTCTGCCCCCTAATAGACTAAATATAGTCACATGGAACCTGTGATGGGAGGAGTTTGCTGAAGGGAAGCAGAGCCCACAGGAAGCTGGGAGTCAGAGCTAGCCAGATGATGGGAGAGAGAGAAGCTCAGGCAAGGAGATAGAGAGGTTTGTGAGTAAATATTGATCTCGTATTGGTTTGTGGGAAGGCTGAAGGATGCTGTGGCTCTCAGCGATATTATGGCTCCTGAATGTCTTTGGTGCTATGATAGAATCAGCTTACTGGTTTGGGATTCAGTTTTCTGGTGTCTAAATAAATGCTTTAGTTCTGTCCTCTGTCTGGAGAGTTTGGTATATTTTGTGATCAAACATCATGCGATACTTATAGTAATGGTTTTTATCATGATCGTGGGTACCTTAAATATTCATTGGTGCTACCCAGTGGCTTATTTGTCCTTCAAAGGCTAAGTCTAAGGGTCTGACCAGCTGTGATGGACAATGGAATACAATGGAAAAGCATTTATTAAGCACTTACTATGTACCAAACACTGGAAATACAAGCAGAAAATGGAGACAATTCCTGCCCTCAAAAAACTCACATTCTGATAAGGTGAGACAACTTCTGTTCCATAGAGGTTCAGCTACAGGGCAGATGTCCAGGATTTTTGGGTTGTACTCTGGGAGGGGTTTTCCTTATAGCATCAGAGTGGGTGGGGATTTGAGATTGGGAGCATTAGGGGAAAGAATCTTGTGGTGGTTCTATGTTCTGCGCCCCGTTTTAGCCTGGGAGGGATGGGAGGGAGCGCCATAAAAGAGAGTGCCATGGAAATAGTTTCCCATAGGCTTTGCTCTCAGGCACTGGGCAGTCAGATCTTTGGGCAGTCAGAATTAGAATCATCCTCAAAAGTCATGTGAAAGGGCCACTGAACACCTAGAATAACACAAATGAACATTTTATCAAGGAGATATAATCAATGCCAGAAAGTTAACCTTCTTATTAACGAATTAACCTTGTCTAAAGACATTTGCAAGAGGACCTTTTTTTATAACCATTTTTTTCACCATTTTTTACATCAAATATCTACTATATGCAAAGTCAAAAGACCTAAGGGCCCTTCATTCTATGATCCCATGCTATAACATCTTCTATTATGTTATCCAAGGTTGTTTAATAAATTCTTTTTTAAAAAAAACCCATGAGTTACTGGTTAATTAATATGATTATTGGTTCTAGCAGTAGAAATTGAAGATATATGAGAACAAATGGTTCTAAAGTGGTATTATCTTTGAGAACTTTGCTTTTATTCCATATCATCTAACGGGCTAAATGCTTTGGATCAACTTCCACTAAAACTTACTCCTCTTCAATTATTTTTCTAGTTCAACTCAAAACACATTTAACTTTCATGAATAAGGAAGTGGTCAAGATTGTTGTTACAGAAACAACAGAAGGAAAGAGAATTATTCTAGTACTCTCTTGTCTCTGGATTTTAAATTGTTACAGAGGAAAGAAAACTATTTACTTCCATTTAGCTTTGTTAAATACTTTGAACAACATCATCATAGGTGTGAAACAGTAGCAGGAAGTTCAACAAACATGTAATGGGGAACTGTTCAGTTAGTCTAGTCCTTATGAATCTGTACAGAGTGTTTGGCATAGCTAGATGACTTAGTGGATAGAGCACTGGGCCTGGAGTCGGGAAGACCTGAGTCTAAATATGGCCTCAGACATTTACTAGCTGCATGATCTGAGACAAGTCACTTTACCTCTGTTTGGCTTAATCCACTGAGGAAAGAAATAGCAAACCACTTCAGTATTTTTGCCAAGAACAGTATTGGCATGCTATGGTTCGTGGGGGTCATGAAGAGTCGGAGACAACTGAACAGCAACAACACCGAGTACTTAGCTGGTGCAGCTCCCCATGTGGAAGAGACTGGGGAGCCTGCTTCCAAAGGAATTATAATGATGTATAATGGAAGTGACTTGGACTTTGAAACACATATAGATATTCTGTAATTTGTTCTAGTCCAACTATATGCTGAACAGCATTTACTGCTGAATTGGAACAGGGGGAGCTTTTGAAAGGCCATAGTTGGCTTCCGTGTCTCTGCTGGTTGGATTGCTGCCCTTGATTTGACTTCTTTCTTGATGTTGACTTGTCAGAGACGATGATGGAAGGAAAGAGGCTTTGGGGCCCCTCCCTCTGAGGCCAACATGTAGCCCTGTGAATATGGGTCTCAGTTCTTTGCCTGCTTTGATGTTTCTCTCTCTCTCTCTCTCTCTCTCTCTCTTTACATTAGATAAAGTAAATCAAAACTGATGACTTTGTGTTTCGGAAGATCAGGAAAATAAGCCACCTGAGATTTGGGAGTCTGGGAGTTAAGGCTGTTCTGCAGCCAGTCCAGCATCAACATAAGCTGAAAGAAGCAATCTTCAGCCCCATGACCTTTGGGAATCAGCCGTGGTTAGGACAAGGACTTTTCCAGTCATGGTGCTACATCTGGATGTAAACTTGATCAATATTATGGAGATATTGTGTTAAGTTTGAATTCACTCTCCCTAAAGATCAAATTGGCCTGGGGAGAGTATGCCCCTGAAATACTGAAAGGAAATATTTATAATTTTGTTAATGCTATGTCTTTGAAGTAAATATAACGATCCTTTTGTAAAAGCAAATTGATGTTAATTAGCTAAGTGGATTAAGACAGCAGTCAGTCTTGGTGGCCAACAGGAGTGTGAAAAGAGAATACAACCAGGAAAACACTCCATTTCCTCAGGGTTCTCTTCACTGCCTACAACTCAATACTAAGTAAACACCCAGTAGCTGTAAATAATTCAGCCCATGAGACCACCCCAAAATAAGACTCCAATTGACAGCCCCTGAGGTCTATCAACAAGGGATTGGCATAAAGTAAGCAGAAATAGTCTGCTACTGCCTTTCTTCCAAATTAGCTTTTTATAACTATAAGGGATTAATTCCCTAAGGACCCTGGGGTAGGCCTCCTAGTTTTCTCAGACTTAAGACCAGCTGCCCCAGCTATTAAAGTCTTTGGGTTTATGTGGGCATAGGAGCTGGAAGGGAGGACACTTGTTCAGTGAAAGGAGAAGAGATTATTTCCCCTCTGTCAGAAGGTTTCATAAAAGAAATCAGGAATCCTTGGCTATTTGTGACTTCTCAGCACTATATGTTTGGTTAGGAAATGTCATTTTTCCACCTTTGTATCCCCTAGTGGTTTGCACAGAATAGGTGCTATAAATATTCGTTGAATTGAATTGAGGCTCTAGGTTTCTCTGGTTCTGGGTTAGGGCAAGGCATAAAGTGGGGTTGACCTTGCTCCCATTCACTGGCTAGCTAGAGAGGCTTTGCCTCTTTTCTCCTTGTTGTTCTGGTAAGCCATTTAGCCATTCTTTGTGACCGGTTCTACTGAGGTCTCTTTGCCGATATAAATAGGGACAAAACCCAGAGTTGAGAAGATAATGCAGAGGAGTTGAGGCCTTAACTTTATCCTTAGAGATCTGGTCAAAATGGATTCTGTGATAGTGATGGAAGAGGAAAGGGTGGATGGGGACACGGGCTCTCCAGCAATCCTGGGTCTGGATTACATTCTTTACCTCTTTAGAGTAGACTTTGGAGGGGAGGTCTGCTTAGTGAAGAGGGGAGAGAAAAGAGGAGGGTACAGAAGGATCTAATTGTGATATAAAACAAAAAGAAAGAAGGGATGGGTAGATTGTTCTATTCAGCTAGCTGCTGAAGCATCACACAGAGGGAATACAGGAGCATTAAAACAAACAAACAAAAACCTTTTTGTTCATTAAAAAATGCTTTAATGACCCTCTTTTCTTTCCTTTTCCTTTTCTTTTTCAGGGCAACCCTATCACTACCTCACCCCTTTCCCTCCCCACCCCCCAAAAAGAAAGAAAGTAAAGAAAAACAAAATTCTTGTGGCAAACATGTATTGTCAAGGAAAACAAAGCCTTATGTTAACTGTGTTTAAGAATGTATTTCTCTTTAAGTCCATCACCCCTCTGTCAGGAGATTGGTAACAGGCTTCATCATTGCATTCATCAGAGTCCTTAAGTGTTTCCAAGATGTTTTTCTTTATAGTGCTGTTGTTATTGTATAAATTGCTGTCCTTCTTCTACTCAGTTCATCCTGCATCACTTCAAATAGGTCTTCTCAGGTTCCATTCTTTTTTATGGCACAATACCATTTCATTACATTCTTATACCACAATATCTTTATCCGGGCTCCCCCTTAGTTTCCAGTGCCTTGACTCCACAAAAGTGCTGCCATAAATATTTTGTTACATATGAGTCATTTCCCTATTTCTTTGGTCTTTGGGGTATGTATTTAAACCTAGTAGCAATACTGCTGTATCAAAGGGTTTCATGCTGGTATAATCCTGTTGAAAATTGGGAAAACCTGTCAGGACTACTCCAGCTTGTGGAATATTTGCCCAGACAGAGATGGAGAATTGCAATACATAGGCAACCGTTTCCTTGCTTCATACTCTGGCTGTGGAGACCACCAAGGAAACTGCAGCCTGTTACAGAACCTGGTTCATTATTTAGTGATATTCAGCCTGTACTCTCTATAGGCCCTGGACAAAACCAGAAGGTAGTATGGCACATCAGGAAGAGCACTAGCACTTAGGATCTGAATTCAATGCCTACCTCTGATACTTATTAACTGTGTGACTGTGGATAAGTCACTTAATGTGCCAGATACTTAATTTCCTCATTCCTAAAAGGAAAGGATTAGATAAGATAGTCTCTGAAATTCTCCCCAGCTCCAAATCTATTAACCTATGATTACTGGCCAGTGCACTGAGGATACTGAGGCAGAACTCATGACAAGTTAACAGCTGGAGGCAGAATTATCTGTCCAATGACCAGACATGTGATATTCTAAGGGTAAATTAATAGAGAAGTTACACAAATCACTAAATGGTTCCCACTGGTGGCGTGTATGTAATGTGCTTTGATATGTAATCTCGATGTGTCATGTAATGGAAAGAATCCAGAGGAAGGCAACTGGGAAGGGAAAGGGCCTTGAATTTAGGCCATAAGAGGATGAGCTGAAGGAACTAGGGGTACTCAGCATACAGAAGAGAAAACTCAGGGGACACATGCTAGCTGTGTTCAAGTACCTGAAGGGCTATTAAGTAGAAAAGGGATTGAACATTTTTCTGTTTGGCTCCAGAGGGCAGAATGTGGAGCAATGTTGTTGTTCCTGAAGAGGACCAATGATATCCCGAAGGGAATGTCCTGACTTGTGAGTGAATTGGATTTAAGTGAGGCAGAGCTCCACAAAGTCATCAGCCTCACTCTTCTCTAGAGTCATTGGAGTTCAGTGGCAGGACAAAAGTCAAGATGACCGGCAATAACCCTGGAGGAATAATGGGTGGAGCTCTCAAAGAGGTCAATTTAGACTTTTTGTCAGGAAATATTTTTTAACAATTATGGTAATTTGTCCAAAAGTGGAATAGCTTACCTTGGGATGTAGTGGCCTCATTGGAGGTCTTCAGAGAAGTGCTAGAGAATTATTTGTTAGGGGTATTGTAGAGGGAATTCTTTGGGGGGTTTGGGTTGGATTAGATGACTGCTGAAATCCTTTGCTGAAATTCTTCATCCTGTTTTTGGTTTGAATAGGCAGTTAATGGATTTTTATTCACTGAATAACTGGTCTACTACATGAAACTTTGTCAGGTGATGCTTATGGTCATGTACCTAAATATGTCTCCTGTAACTTTGGTGAAGTTCATGTAAAACTACCACTGAAAATTAATAGATGGTTGGTGTGCACTTACCAACTGTTACTGTGTGCTAGAATTTCCAGAGAATGCAATTTTTTTTTTCTTCTGAAGGGAGAATTAAGGGTGATTACATGGTGTAGTTTCAGGAAAGTAGGGCAAAGATCACCAGTACCAATATGACCAAATTCCTCCTTGAAGCTTATAGAAACTTCAGAGTAGTTTGTACAGTTGTAGTTCTAGGTACCAGGGTCATGAGAAGAGTTAGAAGAAATTTGTTTACCACAAGCTAAAAATTAAGTAGACAGAATAGTTGGAAAAGAAAGACCTTGATTTGAGGGCCTCTTCTGTGCCAGCTGAGTGCTGCTATGAGCCTGACTAACAAAAAAGCTGAAATCTTGGGACATGAAAGCAACGGAATATTGTTGTACTATGAGAAATGCTGAATATGAAGAATTCAAGGAAGCATGGGAAGATTTATATGAACTGATGCAAAGTGAAGTAAGTGGAACCAGAAAAACACTATACACAAGAATTAAAACAATAGAAAAAAATTTTTAAAAATTATAAACTGAGTGCTATATAATTATAGTGATGAAGTTTGAATTCAAAGAAGAGCTTGGAAGATGTGCCTCTCTCCTTTACATTGCAGAGATGAGGCAACTCTGAGTGTGGAACACTGCATATAATCTATGACCTGTGGGGGTCATATCCCCCACAGATTTCTCCTGTGTACCTGGTTTGTTCCAGCTACTCTTCATCTTTTAAATTCCATGTGTACTTCCTTATATAATGCAAATGTGGTGGTTCTGCTGTCATTAATGATGAGAATAGATTGCTAAAGAAATGTGATATGTTACTTTTTTTTCTGGTGCAGGGGAAAGAATACTACATTTATAGTTAGAAACCTGAGTTCAAATCCCAACTCTGATATACTACCTATGTGACCTTGGGTAAATCTTTTAAATGCTCAAGACCTCATTTTTCTCACCTATAAAAGGAGATGGTTGGACTAGATGATGTCAAAGGTCCCTTCCATTTCTTAATATATGATCTTATAAATTGCCTCTTTTCATTCTTTATGTGTTGATTAGCCCTAGTTATAAACAATTTCACTAATGAGTGATATTTCCTTTGAGAAAGATGAAATCCCAGCATCAGAAGAGAGTTCTAGCCTTACTTTCATCAGATTTGGCTTAAGGAGGGAATAACACGTACTCAATTGGGTATGAAAATCTATCTTACCCTACAGGAAAAGTAAGAGGGAAGGGGAATTACAGAAGGGAGGGCAGATTAGAGGAGGGGGTAATCAGAAGCAAATACTTTTGAGGAGGGACAGGGTGAAAGGAGAAAACAGAATAAGTGGGGGGTAGGATAGGATAGAGGGAAATATAGTTAGTTTTTCACAACATGACTGTTATAGAAGTGTTTTACATGACTACATATGTATAACCTATATCGAACTGTTTGTCTTCTCAGTGAGGGTGGGTGGGGAGGGAGGAAGGAAGAGTATGTGGAACTCAAAGTTTTAAAAACAAATGTTAAAAATTGTTTTTACATGCAACTGGGAAATAAGATATACAGGCAATGGGGTATAGAAATCTATCTTACCCTAAAGGAAAATAGAAAGGAAGGGGATAAGAGAATGGTGGGGGGTGTTAGAAGGGAGGGCAGATTGGGGGAAGGGGTAATCAGAATGCATGCCATCTTGGGGTGGGGGGAGAGAAGAGATGGGGAGAAAATTAGGAACTCAAAATCTTGTAGAAGTGAATGTTGAAAACTAAAAAAAATTAATTAAGAAAAAAAGAGTTCTAGGAAGTATATGTATATTACCAAGGGAAAAATCCAGTAGTAGATGCCAATAGTAGCTCAGTAGAGAAGCAGCCCCAAAGTAGATGATAGTAGCAAGTGGAAGTTTCACAGAAAGAAAGGAAGTGTAGCTGAGAAGCATCACAGAACACAAGAGAAACAGTTTCCAGGAGACAAAGCAGTAAGTGGTGATTCCCCTTGGGATGCAAACCTGGCTTTATAAGCTGTCCAGGGAACATCCCCTCTTTTACTAAAATGGCATGTGAATCTATGGAATATTATGCCCCTTTGTATATGGTGAATTTTCCCTTGTTATTTAATTTGCCATTCAGTTTTAATGAAAAGTTTGCTATTTAATTTATTGTTCATGCATTGTTGGTAGCTAATATAAAGGATAGGAGCTTGATTCATATTTCCATAACTATGAGGAAGACAAACATTCTTGAACCTGGCTTATATTGATGCATACTACTCTTGTGGAGACTCCTTGCTGAAAGAAAACCTTCAAGACTGAGATTTGCTCTATCAGGTTAAATTGTTGTTCAGTCATTTTCAGCTGTGTCTGACACTTCATGTCCCTATTTGAGGTTTTTCTTAGCAAAGATATTGAAGTGCTTTGTCGTTTCCTTCTCTAGCTCATTTTACAGATGAGGAAACTGAGGCAAATAGCATGAAGTCACTTGCCCAGGGTCACCAAGCTAGCAAGTGTCTGAGGCTGGATTTGAACTCAGGTCTTCCTGACTCCTGGCACTTTATCTACTGCACCACTTAGCTGCCATTAAGTTAAATGCTTCTTTTTTTGCAATTAAACAATCAACATAATCAAGATTTTCTATTCTCAACACCTTTCTGTTAATTAAGTGACTGAAAATGTAGTCTGCTATAAAAAATTGTCTAGAAGTCTCCCTATTCCCTGTTCTTATATTTTCATGTATATACTCAATACATTAGTAGGTCATTCTCACAAATATTTTATAGAAATGAAAAAGTAAGCATGTGGGACACTAGTTGCTAATAGTTTCTCAATTACCTTTTTTGGTAAAACCATTCATATATATATTTTCCTAGTTATTTAGTATCATCATTGAGATATGAGCATGGATCCTTCTATGCTTTCAAAATTGGGTCATATCCCCCACAGATTTCTCCTGTGTACCTGGTTTGTTCCAGCTACTCTTCATCTTTTAAATTCCATGTGTACTTCCTTATATAATGCAAATATGGTGGTTCTGCTGTCATTAATGATGAGAATAGATTGCTAAAGAAATGTGACAAGTCTCTTCTATTTTCTATCTACTTGTCCTTCTAGTTTTATCTATAATTTCTCTTGGGATGATGTAACTGTTAGGTCTTATGACAAACCTTTTTCAAAATCATTTTCCCCTTCATTGCTTTTTGCTGTTCTATAAGTTAATACTGTTATTCTGCCATCTTTCTATGCAATGTATTATAAATGATTTGTATTATAAACCAGTGATGTCAAACTCAGAGAGAAATGAACCACTGTAGGCTGCTTAGTGACCTAGAAAACCACAAATTAACTTTTCTATTTTTATTGTATTTTTATTTCCTTTTGCTAAATATTTCCCAACTACATTTTAATCTGCTTCTCACAATTCTTGGGAGTTTTGTAGGTGGAAGCATGTACCTGGGATCCAAGTCTGACAACTCTGCTATAACTCAGTGTCATTGCTATATCTTTTGTGGCAAGATCAGCTAAATATTCTGGTTAAAGCAGCTTCCGGGCTCTTTTGAAGTCCTCATCGTAGAAATAATTTTTTTTTCAATTAAATTCCTAAATTATATTGTAGGATTGTAGATTTAGAACTTGAAGGGACCTTACTTTGGACACTGAGAATAACCTCCTCATTTTACATATGTAGAGGTTAAGGCCCAGAAATGGTGTCCTCTCTTTCCAATTTTTAGCACCAACAACTTATTAGAATAGGTCAGGTTGGAACCATTCTAATTGCATATAGTGACTTTTTCTTATTTTTGTTGTTGATTTTGATCTTTGTACTAGGTAGTCAATGTTCTGACAATGCATAGACCGGTGATTTGGAAATGACTGTCTTGTCAGGATCTAGTTAGTTGCTTCCTGTCTTAAACTGTAGTAAGTTTCACTTTTTTAGGGTAATAGTTGATGCTTACCCTGCCTTCTGCCTCTCTTAAAGAAGAAAGTATTCATGAAATATAAGCATGAGGCATCTGAGTAATAGAGAAACCTTTAGTCTCTTTCTTTTCTTAATCCTGAATCACATTTTCCAACATATTTTTCATTGTCTTCCTCTGTACCCACCTTCCACTGAAGTCACTGAGTATATATTAAATCCTTTTGAAGGAGTTTGCCAAAGTTTTGCATAATTTTTCTATTTCTTCATGCTCTATATAAAAGTGGGGTATCCATTGATTACCTGACTCTACTTAACAGTTATTAGCTTTGTTAGGTAAGAATACTTCTTTTTTTTTTCATTGACTTGTTTATTTACTTTTAGTTTACAAGATTCAGTTCCACAATCCCTTGAGTTTCAAATTTTCTCCCCTTCCTTCCCCCCCCCCCCCACCATGGTGGCATGCAATCATGTATAGGATCTGCAAATACTTTCATATTGTACAATAGTCTTCTTGTTGAATCTATCAGTCAGACCTGGTAGTGAAAAAGGCCTGGGCACTTTAAATGAAATAGATTTTTATTAGAGTGAAAGGAAATCTGTTCTGATTGGTAGAGGGTCTTAGTTATATTGAGGGCAACTTGTGTAAAATCGGAGCTAGTTCATATTTTAAGGGCCCAGCAGAAGAGAGGAAAGAGTAGAGACATCAAGAGAATTAGCATCACAGAGGCAGTTGAAAAAAGGAGAAAAGGAAACTAAGACTGAGATATAGTGAAGTAGGAAGATATGGGGAAGGAACATCAATCCTACAGCAATCTGACATCAGAAGATTAAGGTGAATACCAACAGTTGCATTTACCTTCTCAAGGACAAAGGGAAGTTATTTATGTATATATATGTATAAAGGTCTGCATTTTCCTAAGTTCCCCTCCTAGTACCTATTAACAGATACTGTGATAGAATCTGTTGTTTCTTTACCCAAAGAGTTCTAGTAATTTGAATTTTACCTCAACCACAAAGAGGCCAAGGATTAGCTGGAGCTAAATATCTACCAAAATGTTAGGTGTTTTCCTAAGTGGAGGCTCAGAGTGATTGTGATTTTATTCTATTAGTTTAACGTAGTTTAACTTACACTATCTAAAGCAGTAGGAGAGGGAGGCACATGGACCTGTGGGGCCATCCTGTTGCCCTAGAATTAAAACAAACTAATTGTGCATATCTACAGTAGGTGTTGGCATAAGTTGCAATTATTTTTATGTTTGACTTTTTTTTGCTTACGTATGTCATGAACACTGCAAAGTAAGATGACCAAGTAACCTGTGAAATGATGTTTCTTGATGGCTTTGTGAAACCAATTCTGCCCAGTCCTTTATTTAACTTTTGGAAATAGAAAGACACCTTACTGAAAGAAAACCATCAAGACTGAGATTTGCTCTGTCAAGTGAAATGCCTTTTTTTTTTTGGTAATTAATTATCAATGTATCAAGATTTTCTATTCTCGAGTGAGTCATTTTTTCATTTAGTTGCAACGTCCTTATATCTTTTGCTTTCTTTTTGTATAGTGTTAAGTGGTTTGACTTCAGGGAGAAGTAGGGCAAAAGTTATCAGCCCCCTTGAGTCTTCTTCACCCAGCTCCTGTGACTTGCAAAAATTAATTGGCATCATGGGATGCTGAAACAAATTTTCTCACTGTAAGTTAAATTAAAAATTGTGGACTGAGATCATCTGAACAGTAACAGGAATAAAGGAGTTTAAAAGACAAAGTCCTAAGGGTTTTTCCCAGGTAGTTGACTGTGTGCATCTGGCTGGGGGTATCAGTCTCAAAAGAGCTGGAACACTGAATTTTTCAGAGATGAAGTCATTAGTAGTTTAGTGAAGTAACACTTTAAGTAAGATGTTCATTAGAGAACTTCAGAGAGCCACATGATGATATCAAGGACCTCTGTATCCTTGTGGCATTAAAGGTATGAATTGCCTTGGTGTTTTATGTATATATATATATATATATATATATATGTATATGTATATACACACACATATTTAATGTGTTATATATAATATATTTATATATTTCTTGCCCACCTGTATTTCCCGTGTATATCCTCTTCCATATGATGGTGTGTTAACTAGTGGGAGAGTGCACCCCTATGTATATGGGGTGGGGGGGAGGAAATCTCTGTCACTCAATTTGCTATACCATTGGATCAAATGCATTTTTCTTTGAACTAATGCATTCTCTGTTTGGTCTAGTTAGAAAAAAAAAAACCCCAACACATTCATGGATCTATGAATGGTTTTGAAAGATAGACCCACAAACTGCCTTGGGACTGGAATAGCTTTTAGGCACCTACATGTGAATTAGGCTTTTAGGCAACTACATTAGACCCTGGGCACAACACATTTAGAGCAAAAATGTCAATATTGATATGGTTTAGCACCAGACTACTAGGATAGAATGTTGTATAATTTTCATATGTAGTCACTATCAAATGCTTTTGCTTAATTGTTTTTCTTTGTCAAATGTACAGAGTTGAGTCTGGGGAAGTTTGACAAGGCTGTAATAAATGAATTAAAATATTGATATGTCACTTTCTTTAGAAGTACATCAATTCATTTATTGGGCAAACATATTTAGAGTAGCAACAATTAAATTGATACTAATTGATAATGTAAAAAATTATTTAATTTTTACTGTCTTCTTTACCCTTTCCTGCCACTCTGCCTAACCTCTAGTAATTTTCAGCTTAAAAAAAATTTTTTTTGTGACATCTGAGATTCTTATGCTAAACCTAGCAATGTATCTATTTATTTTAAATCTTAAATCAGCAAGAAATAATTTGGCTTTGAAAGTTTCTGGAAAATGTCCTGGTTTGTTACAAAATCATAGCTTGGAAACACCATCCTAACCCATAACCCTTTTGTGTTCTATAAAGAAAGCCAGCTTCCCATGGCTGCATTCCCTGTTGAGTTTCATCTTTCTGGTTTCAGCTTCTTTCTGGGTTTAACTCCTGGCTTTTATCCTTACTAGCTGTGTGACTGACCTTGAGCAAATCATTTCTTGAATTGGCTTATGCTTTCTCATCTATAAAATGAGTAGGTTGGCCTAGATGAACACTAAGCTTTCGATCAGTTTTAAATTTTATATGTAGTCAGGTAAAAAACAAGTTTACTGGAGAGGGAAAAACCAAAATTCGTAGCTAGACATACTGTAGTCCAGGATTTTTAGCACCAGGTGTCACTGTAGACAAGGGAGAAAGTTATTGTCAGCTTCGGTAGAAGAGGCACAGAGTTGGACTCTAACAAAAGGAAATTATGAACAGGAGAACTGAAACTATTACAGATTAGCTACTTATTAAAACGGATTCACATAGTAAAAATGTATTCTTGCCAAAAGTTGGAGAGGTTTTTTTTGGCTTCAGAAGTCAATGGCAGTTGCAAAGAGAATCTTCCCTTCAGAAACAGACATTGCTGAAAGGGCTCAGTCTCATTCAACTTGGGTTAGCCCAAAGAATAAAGAAAAACTGATTGTAATAGATGGGTCATTGCCAGAGAGAGTCCCTGCAAGAGGTACTTGTACCCATTGGGAGAAGGTCAAAAGAAGGAAAGATTTCAAGGAAGGGACAGAATTAAATTAAATTAAGCAAATATTCAATGGCTCTCTACTATGAATAAGGCACTGTACTGGTACTATTGAAGTTACAAAGATTAAGATAGAGTTCCAATCCTCACAGAGCTTACAACTAAGAAGAGACAAAAAAATATACATTAATAAGTTATTTTACGTGATGCAAGGTAGAGTGTGAAAGTCCAATATAAGAGATTTTTTAAAATGCTATATTTGTTCCAAGGGGATGTAGATCCTTCCTGAGTAGGTGAACCAGGGAAGAAAGAGGAGATGACATTTGAGCTGGGCTTTAAAATATGGATAGTCATTAGACCAAAAAAAGACCAAAAAAATTTAAAATAAATTTTAATTTTAAATTTTAAATAAATTTAAATTTAATTTTGTAATTTTATTCAAAGTACTGTCAATTTTGCCTCCATCAAAGTCCTGTTATGATATCTCATTATGGTGTGGGTTCTCCAAAGCTATGCCAGTGGAGGATAAGCTCTAGCAGGTCCTATCAAAATGAAAAGACTTCTGGTATGACCAGCAGTGGATTTTATGTCTATGGCTTAAGGACCATCATCAGGTTGACTGCAGGATGACGATTTCTTTTCATCAAATATAGAATTAGGAGCAATGAGCAGGAGTTGCAGATGGCAGATAAAGGGCTTTAAGAACAAGAAAACTTCCTGATAATTATAGCAATCTAAAAGTGGAGGGAGGTGCCTTGGGAAATAGTAGGTTCCCTTTTCACTAAAGGTCTTCAAGTGAAGGTTGGATATTACAGAGGCCATTGTCCTTGTAGAGACCACAGTCAGAGCAAATTGGACTAGCTGGCCTTTAGGATCCCTTCCAATTTTGAGATAGTTGTGAAATATAGCTATATCTCAGCCTAATCAGAATATTTCACTAATCAGATTCCCTAGACAGTCTCTCAATTCTGCTTTTAGGGGAAAGAGGAAACTTGTAAGAAAATCCCTCCATTAGTATGAAATAGTGAATTTACTAAAATGTGCATTGGCAATATAATTCACCAATCAGTGGAATAGATCACCTATTCTAAGATATGTAGTGGATTGAGTGCTGACTGTGGAGTTAGGAAGACCTGCCCTGCTTCAGCCACCCATTAGCTATATCACTTTAAGCAAGTCACTTAACCTCTCTCAAGTTCCATTTCTTCATCTATATAATGGAGATTATAATAGCACTGCACAGGCTTGTGGTGAGGATAAAATCAAATGAGATTTTATATATGTATATACACACACACACACATACACACATATATTCACATACACACATCTCGCATATATACACATACACAGCTATATGTATGAGATTATATTATATATGAGATTATATATGTATATTTACAGATATATGTAAAGTGCTTTTTAACCCTTAAAACTCTATATAAATTTTAGATATTATTCTATTTTGTGGAAACTTTGATGAAAAAGGTTTTTTTTGTGTATGGAAATTTCTCAATATTGAATCCCATTTTCTCAGTGATCATTTAAAAAAACAAGCCCAGAAATATGTTCCTCTGGAGGGAAATGTTGGGTTGAAGTCATAATAAAATCAGAAAAGTCTTTTAAAAGCCACATATTTACAGATGCAAATTGTTGTCTTACACTGGGAAAGAGCTATGAAAAAAATTACACATTTAAGGCATATGGATCTAAGGGGAAACTATTTTATGATCAAATAAAAAGAATGCTCAAAATAAGTCAGAAAATGTGTATGAATAGCAGGGAGTATATAATCTTTGCATATGGCTCAATAGATTCCTTAAAGGAAAGGCAATGACTGGAGAGTAACAACAGTACACATTGGACTAAAAAATCATTTCATTTCTCTCAAAACCTCTGCCTAATACATTTTATAGCAATGGGACATATAGACTACCTGGTTGCTTAGATCCATTTCCTAGTGCTGTGGGGAAGTTGCTGCTCTTAGACATGTATAATTTGATCTGGTTTGAAGGGAAGAATGGATGTAGAAATGCTGAATTGAACTGAAGTAACAAAAACTGATTAATAAATAAAGTGAGTTTATTTAATGTCATCTAATGTCTGTCTATGTATGTATGTATATATCTCTCTGTCTCTAAGGTGTGTGTTACTCATGTAAGATATGTATATCCACATGAGATGTCTAAAATGCACCTTGTAGGAGATATTGATAAATACGATCTGAGGTCTGGACCATTTCTGAGTTAAAGCCAGTGCAATAGTTGGAGGAGGGGCAGGCAATTTCCAGAGTACCCCAGTTATGTGCATCTTTCTTTAGTTTCCTAGAGGATAAAATATATATGTATATATATATATGTGCATATATTTATATATACAAACATATATGTGTGTTTATATATACATACGTATATGTGTATGTGTGTGTGTGTGTGTGTGTGCGTGTGTGTATGTAGCTTCCCCTCTAAATATTGTTGACCTAGGTTCAGAAAAAAGTTTCTTGGTTCACTATCTCTTAAAGGTTTGGGGAGGGTACCCAAAGTTTGTACCTACCAACTTGTCCCTTCCCACCAAATGCTGATTATACAAAAGAATATCACAAGTAGCAAATATAAAATAAACCTATGTATCCAAGCTGATAGTAAGCAGAAATCAGACAAGTTATGAAAATAAGAAAATACTAGAAAATACACAGAATGAATGAACTCTTTAGAGCAGAATGAGATGAGATCTCTTTTCAGCTAAGAGAGAAGTCCTGATCTCACTTAAAGGGAACTTCCCCAAAGTCTCTAGAGAGGCAAGCTGGAAATTCAAGAACATGTTGAGGAACCATTTTCTCCTACACTTCTATTGCTTCCAAAGCCCATCTTTTTCTCTCTGTTTATATGTTTGAAGTCAGCCTCCAAGAAAATCTGGAACCATACCTGTCCTGTCACAAAGAAAGGATGTTTCTTTTCCCCAAAGCTCACGTACCAACACCACCCCCCTTATCATTTTGTGCTCAGTATTCTTTCCACCAATTTGTAGTCATACATATGCAAAATACTCCATGCTTGACTTGAAACTAGGGTTATGTATCTATCTAATTATGTGAAGGGAATTTTCATTCTTTCTACTTATTTATCTCAATCATTAAGCCTTTATTAGGTACCTACATGGCATAGCCTAGCCCAGTATTTTGGGGATACAAAGACAAAATTGAAAAAAAATCTCTGTTTTAGGGGAGCAAGGAATAGTTTATCTGTCAGATTTATGAAGAATGGAGGAATTTATGACCAAACAAGAAACAGAGAACATTATGAAATGCAAAATGTATAATTTTGATTACGTTAAATCTAAAAGTTTCTGTACAAACAAAACCAATGCAACCAAGATTAGGAGGGAAGCAGAAAACTGGGAAAGAATTTTTACAACTAGTGTCTCTGATAAAGGCCTCATTTCTAAAATATATAGAGAACTGAGTCAAATTTACAAGAATACAAGTCATTCCCCAATTGATAAATGGTCAAAGGATATGAATAGGCAATTTTCAGAGGGAGAAATTAAAGCTATCTATAGTCATACAAAAATGCTCTAAATCACTATTGATTAGAGAGATGTAAATCAAAACAACTCTGAGGTACTATATCACACCTATCAGATTTGCTAACATGACAAAACAGGAAAATTATAAATGTTGGAGAAGATGTGGGAAAGTTGGAACACTAATTCATTGTTGGTGGAGCTGTGAGGTGATCCAACCACTCTCGAGAGCAATTTGGAACTATGCCCAAAGGCTTATGAAAATGTGCATATCCTTTCACCTAGAAATACCACTTGTAGGACTGTATCCCAAAGAAATAATAAAAATGAGAAAAGAACCCACGTGTACAAAAATATTTATAGCAGCTTTTTGTAGTGGTCAAGAACTGGCAATTGAGGGAATGTCCATCAACTGGGGAATGACTGAATAAGTTGTGGCATATGAACATAATGGAATGCTTTTGCGCCATAAGAAATGATGAACAGGCAGACTTCAGAAAAACCTTCAAAGATTTATATGAACTGATGCTGAGTGAAGTGAGCAGAACCAGGAGAACATTATACACAGTAACAGTCACATTGTACAATGACTAACTTTAATAGACTTAG
>CM053588.1:111145456-111184532 GCA_028646515.1 Pseudochirops corinnae
GTCCAGCCGCTCCTCCCGTCCAGCCGGCCCAGGGCTCAGCCAGGGCTTCAGGCCAGGCTGGTTTTGGTTCGCAGTGCTGATATGGTTCCTTGTAGCCAAGCTAACTTTAGTGGAAAGTATATTTGTGTACATTTTGGAGTTCTAGGATTAGTTTAGAGTCATATTTTATGGATATTTTGGGGTGGCTATGTGAGAGCTGCGATATGTTGCTGCTCCTATGCCGCCATCTTGGCTCCGCCCCCCATAAACTTTACATTCTAATATGGGGAGATAATATGTGCCCTCTCTTTGAAACTTATCCTCAGTGGTGAAGAGCCTGTCTGATTAGACAGAAGACCTGGAATTGGTTCTTTTATATCTTGATGACCATAAAAGATATGTGTTTGGGGGAGAGAGGGAATGAAGAAGAAGTTAGGAAAAATTATTTCACATAATTAGGATGTAGGTAGAAGTCTGCAAACCAGGAGGAAGGGTATAAGGGGGAGTGACTGACACTTGAACCTCACTCATCTGAAGTGATTAAAGGAGAGAAGAACACACAGACACACACACACAGGGTTGGGTAGATAAATGCATTTTATTTATGTATTTTTTGGGAGGGAATACATTTTATTTAATAGGGAAATAGGATGGAAATGGAGGAAGGGAGAAAGGAGAATTAGAGGGAGAGCAGATTAAAAGAAGAATTACTACTAAGTGAAACAAACTCCAAGGATAAAAATATGTATAGCTCTTTTTGAGGTAGTAGAGAATTGGAAACTGAGGGATTAATTGGGGAATGACTCAATGAGTTATAGTATATAATGTGTTGGATTAGCTTTTTGTGTTTTAAGAAATGAAGATGATGGTCTCAGAGAAACCTTGGAAGACTTCTTTTGAACTGATGCAGAGTGAAGTGAGCAGAAGTTGGAGAACAATTTACATAATGACAACAACATTGTAAAATCATGAAATTATTTAGGAACTTTGATTAGTGTAATAACCAACCATGACTCTAGAGTACTAATGATGAAACATACTTCCTATCTCTTGATAAGTAAAAGACTCAGACTGCAGAATAAAAGATTATTTTTTTTTCTGGTGGTAATGGGGGAAAATAGGCAATATGGGAATTTGTTTTGCTTTTCTATGGTTGTTTTTAAATAGACATCTTGTTTTTTCTTTCTCAGTTAGGAATGAGATGAGAGAGAGAGAAGGGAAATTTTTACGGATTGAAAAAAATAATTAAAAAAAGATTCTGTCAGTGCTTTGCATTTATTATCTATTACTTACCATTATCTGTTCTTCTGCTATTATAATTCCTATTGTATCCCTCCTCCATCCTTTCCCAGCAAGCCATCTTTTTATAAGAAGTAATCAAAAAGAAAAGAAAAGAAAAAAGAAGAAGGGGGAAAAATTATTCCATACCTGTGGGTCTCTTACCTCTATAGAGAAGCAGGCAGTAGTGTTTTCTTACATCTTTTCCAAGGGGTCAAACTCGATCATTATAATTTTCAGTGCATTCAGTTTTATTGCTTTCTCTTTTTTGTTATGCTTTCAATGACATTGTTTTCATTGTCTTTGTTGTATTCTTGACTCCATTTTGCATCAGTTTATAAAAGTCTTTCCATATTTTTCTTTATTCATCATAATCACAGCATAGTGATTCATGTACCACAGTTTGTTTAGCTGGTCTTCAGTTGGTGGGTATCTACTTTGTTTCCAGTTCTTTGTTACTGCAAAGGTATTTTGGCGTATATGAAGCCTTTCTTTTTTGTCACTGATCTGCCCCAGGCCTTGCAGTCACCATTGAGCATTGAAATTATTTTGGAAAAGGGGCACGGCTTTCTTATCACCACAATCAACTACTACAAACAGGCAGGTAGTCACAGGAACTCTGACTGTAGCATCACCACACATACCATTGGCCTTTCTTCTAGCCCAGCCCTCACAGCCATCATTTAAGGAAGTGGCTCTTGTGGAAAAGGGGCCAGACATTCCTACCAATTGCCAGCCAACTGTCAAATGCAGAGCAGGCAAACCACCCTAGCTGAAGTAACAAGGCAATTTGAGTGGGAGACAGGAAGCAGCCTGTGCAAAGTAAGTCAAACCACCATAAGCTCTACCTTGGCCAACATCTCCCCTCAGACGCTGATGGAGACAGCTCAGGATCCTGAACCCAATAGCGTTTTGGAATAGCAAATGTCTAGTGCCCTTAGACATCATCTTGGAAAGCAACCCTTATCGAGATGCAGCCTGGCAACTACTTCTGCAAGTTCTTACAGCCAAATATTTTGAAGACCAGGGAAAGAATGTTCTAATCACCAAAGTACTTGGCATTGTTTAAGTTCAGAATCAGAAATGTATATGCTTTTTATTGGTGGAAATAACTTTAAAGAAGAGATATTACTGTTTCCTTTGCTGCTGCACTCTAAGGACCATGGGACCTTTCCATCTGATTTGCAGCTGAAATCTTCCCAATGTGTTGTTGTCTCTTCCATCAGAATGTGAGCTCTTTGAGAACAGGAACTACTTTATTTTTCAGTTTATCCTCAGAGCTTAATATAGTACTTTGTACATATTAAGCACATAATAAATTCTTCATTCATCCAATGGAATTTGTGTATCAAAGTGTATGTATATTTTATTGCTCTCTTTATGTGATTCTAAGTTTCTTTTCTGAATGGATGAACCTATTTATAGGTCCACCAACAAAGCAGCTATGTACCCATCTCTCTGCAAGGTTGATTTCCCATATTTTATAACCTTTGTCAATGTCATTTGCTGGGCATGAGGCAAAACCTCAGTATTTGCTTCAGTATACATTTCTCTTAGTATTATTATTGCTTTGGAACAATTTTTATATTTTGAATAACTATTTAAGTATGGTTATGATTGGAAAAAATTTTGATAAACTGAGACCTATTTGAATTAGAATTTACAATGGCAGAAATTATAATATTTACTTTAATCATTGAAGCTGCTTTACCAAGAAAAAAAAAAGGGCATTCTGTCTTCTGTGCCCAGTCCCTAGAAAGTTACGTATCTGGCTAGCTCAAGCAGAGGTACCAAGTTTATTCATTTTTATGCTAGAGGTGCTGCTTATTTTCTTGCCTCTCAGTAATCTATTATTTTCTAGATTTGGTCATAAAAAGGAATGGAAAATAGGCCTTGAGTAGGAAAAGGAGGAATTGCCACTCTGATGTCTTTGTGTATAAATAATCAGCTAGTTCCCAGATATTTTTTTTGGGTGAGCTTTCTGGGAGCTGTTGGAAATGCAAGGAAGACGTCCTGTGGAGATCATTTAATGTCTTGAATTTACAGATGAGAAAGCTGTAGTCCCAAGAAGGCAAATGACTAGCTCAGGGTCATACTTCTAGTTAGTGATATACAGGACTAGAACCCAGGTTTCCTTACTCACAGTCCAATACTTTTTACTCTATTCTTTGGTCCTGAAACTGTAGGATCTCTCCAGTTGAAAGGGCGATTTCCCTCCTATTTTTCTAGCAGATCATCTTGATTCTAGTATACCTCTGCATCAGATTTCAGCAGTTAGTAGAAGAACAGCTGTTGGATGAGTGGTCGCCTAGGTTAGCTAGAAGATAACTCTCTTTGAACAAGGAGATAATGGTTACTGACCTAAGAGGGATTTCTATCCTTTCACTCTGTACATTGTGTTACACCTATTTATGTGTATGGTGTGCCTGCTTCTGTCCCTCCAGGAGAATGTGAAGTTCCCTAAGGGAGGATTGTCATTTTAAAAATATTTATATCCCCGGTGCCTAACAGGATACTTTGTACATACTAGGCTTAATCAATTTTGAATTAAGTGATTATAAGACATGGTCCTTGCCCTCAAAAAGCTTATAATCTTGTTGGAGAAGTGTGTGTGTGTGTGTGTGTATACGTATGTACATACATATGAGTAAATGGTAGGTAAATGCCAAATAAGAGGTACAGATAGAAGCCTCCAGCGCCTCAGTATGAGCTTTCCATTCAGGATCTGCCCTGAATCAGATTTTGGCCGCTAGTAAGCCAGCTGTTGTTGGATGAATTGTCATTTAGTCTATCCAGGAACATATCCCAGTTTGAACAAGAAGATAACTGGTCATTGATCTAGGGATTCATTTTAGAGTTTCTCTGGTGCTAAGAAATAGAATTCAGATAACATCCACGTTTGCAATAAACAGACGAAACAAGCAAAGCCACTGTCTGCCTCAACTGTCTGTGTATGTAGACTACTTAGTTGTATACTTTTGGCCAGTTATCTGAAGATAAATTTAGATTTTGATTAGAAAAGTCTGTATAACTTACCAAATTGTGGCTAGATTTGGTAGCACTTAACGTGTCCATCGGTGATAGCCCTCTCTTCTCACACCTCCCCAGAAGCAACATGTAGTGAGAAAATGTAGGTTAGTTACTGAAATCTGAGACTCCTTGACCTTTTTTGAGAGAAAACTTGTTTGTTTTCTGCTAATGCTTTGACTGTGAGTGTGCTCTTCCAAGAAACAATCATGTTAAAAAGCTTCAAAATATGTGCCTTTTCCTTTTCTTTAGTATGCCAAGATATTATAACTTAAATTTAAGTATTTTTAGTGCTTATGAAACTACTTTGTATTTATACTCGGTGTACCATATGATCATACTTTTGGAAGGAAACTCAAGAAATCCATCTCTCCCCATCTCCTAACAGAACTATACAGAAAACTGTCAGCCCCTTTCCTGAAATGTTCGAGGAGATTCTGCAAACTCTTTAGCAGCTCATTTTCGTCCTATTCAACTCTTGCCGTTAGAAGTTCTCTATTCCTATTTTAAGTGCTGTAGTTTAAATCCACTTATCTTATTGTATCTTTACTGGATACTTCTTTTGATTAAGACAGTGTCTGAGTTTTAAACAGCCGGTCTCTGACTATGCGCCCAAATGTACAAAACAGCTCATCATCCACTCTTCTCACCAGACAGCAACTTCTAGAGCTTGCTTGGGTTGTTGCAGGCGTCACTTGAAATGACCTTGAAGGCAGGTGGGAAAGCTTTTTTTGTTCTTTAATTTTAATAATCCGTGTTTTTTTAACTTTTCATCACTGGACTTATTTGAACTCTTTGGTTGCCTTAGCGACTTTACCCTGGAAACTTTCTAAGTTTCTGTCATCCTTTAGTTGTGAAGTTCAGAATTAAACAGGTTTAACTGCTGACAATTTCCAAGTATGGGTGACCTTTTTTTTTTTTTTTAAAGACTTCTTGCTTCAAAGCTTTATTTGCTCATTTCATGGGGTTCATGAATCTTCAAACAGAGGCAGTGTATATGCCCAGTTAGACTGTCACCTGAAAAAAATTTGCTTTTAAAAAATGGAAACCATTTATACAAGAGGGCCTAGCCTTACAAATGGATTGTATTACAGAAATTTATCTATAGGTTGTCTTTATTTTCCCATAGACATATTGTTATAAGAAAGTGGTGGATTAGGTCCCAAACTAACCTCGAAAAGTCTTCTCTAGCATAACTGAAGTACCATGCATTTGTAATGAAAAATATTAGAAAGAAATATTGCTGTGACATTAGTAATTAAAATAAAAAAAGAATTGAATAGAAATATATTTTTGTTTCTCTTGAGTTCTGGTGCTTAATGATGTGCAGGTAAAAGGAATGTTCTGTAGAGATTCAGCAATAGACAGACATCCTGATATTTTCTAGGGCTTTTCAGTTTGATGACATCGGTTCTTTATTGTGTCTAATTCTGCTTGCAACTTTCCTTGATTTTTCTTTTCCTTTGTATAGCTATATGATTGGCACTATTATGTTTATCAGCCACGATTAGGGTCATTTTGAGCTAAAAATGGCAAAAAAGGAGACAGTTTCCTAGCAGAACTGAGCAACTGTTGAAAGATAGTAAAAGACAGGATATTTAATCATAACAGTAATAATTAACATTTATACTTTAAAGTTTGTAAAGTTTTATAATACAGATATACAATATAATTTGATCCTCACAACAATCCTGGAAAATATTATCTCCATTTCATAGATGAGGAACCTGAGGCTGAGAGAGGCTAAATTTTAGACTTGCCCAGGGGCATATAACTAGGGAGCGTCTGAGATGGCATTTGAATTCAGGTCTTCCTGATTTTAAGCACCATAGACTCCCTACTATGCCATTTAGCTGCTTCTGGCCATTTATGTGTGAAAATTTTCACCAGAGGTCAGTTAACTAAACTTTGCAGGACAGGTAAAGTGAAATCTAGGGATTATGTAGCATCCTTATAAGGGGTAGTAAAAGAATGGTGAGGAATATTAGGGTCAGGATTTCTTTGCACCAGTCATCTGGTTGTATTATCTGTCTAGGGGGCACTTTGTGGCTGGAGGTAGGGCATTGATTAGTTTTAGGGTTGGTAGGGGAGATTTTATGTCATTGTTCATGTAGCCAGGATATTAGCAATCACATGTTCATAACTCAAATGATCTGTATCTGGTTTTATTGGTATGAGTTCATAATACAATGCTATATTTACTTATGTATTTGCCTCTTTCATACTTTTCCCCCCACTACATTTGGAAAAGAAAATCAAATGAAGTATTTTACCTGAATAATCCTGTCCCTGCTCTTCATCCCCAAAATAGAACTGGCTTTTTAAAAATTTTATTCTTTTTTATTATGAAGATAATAAACATCAATAAACATGATTTCAATATATAAATTTTTAAAAAGGGGATTATATATGAGACTGTGACTTTGGTTATCTATAGTTTTTTCCCAATCATGTAAATCTTGGGGTTTTGGGGGGGGGAAGGTGGAGGAGAAATATAATTCAGGTTTGATATGGTTGTTTTTATACTTCCTTGTTTGTTTGTGGCCCCTTCTCAACTTTCTTCTGTTCTCTTTTTTATTTTTAATGATTCATTTATGCTTTTTTCTTCCTTTTTTAGTATCACT
This sequence comes from Pseudochirops corinnae, assembly GCA_028646515.1. Lineage (NCBI taxonomy): Eukaryota > Metazoa > Chordata > Mammalia > Diprotodontia > Pseudocheiridae > Pseudochirops > Pseudochirops corinnae. The sequence goes on from CM053588.1 coordinate 111,152,365, forward strand.
GTGACTATTCCTCAGAGAACTCCCCCTCAATAAAAAAATTAAAGCCTTCCCTCGTGACAAATGTGTATTATCTCACAAAACAAATTCACATACTGTGTCTGAAAATGTGTCTCATTTTGTGCTTCTAGTTCATCACATTTCTGTCAGGAGGTGGGAAACATGATTCATCATCATCCTTTTGGAGTCGTCATTGGTCATTATGTTAATCATAGAACTTAAGTCTTTCACAATTGTTTTCCTTTACAATGTTATAGTCATTATATAAATTGTTCAGCTGTTTCTTCAGTTTTCACTCTGCATTAGTTCATACAAAGCCTTCCAGATCTCTCTGAAGCTGTCCCTCTTTTCGCAGTAGTGTTTCATTATGTTTATATGGCATAATTTGTTCCACCATTCCACAATTAATGAGCACCCACTTTGTTTCCGGTTCTTATACTATAACAAAAAGTGCTGCCATAAATATTTTTGTACATATGAGATTTTCCTCTCTTTCACTGATCTCTTTTGCAGTAGTGATACTGCTGGGTCAGAGAGTACATACACAGTTCGGTAACTTTTTGGGTACAATTCCATGGTTTTCAGAATGGTTGTACCACTTCAAAGATCCATCAAAGGCATTAATTTACAATTCCTCACACAGCCCTTCTAACAAATGTCATTTTTCTTTTGTTGTCTTCATCATTTTGATGATTATGAAATGGAACCTCAGAGTTGTTTTAATCTGCATTTTAGCATTGAAATTTGAAATTTGTACTTCAAGTATCTTTTCATATGACAGTTCCTTGTCTGTGTTCTAAGAACTGTCTCTTTATATCCTTTGGCCATTTGTCTATTGTGGAATGGCTCTTCTTATTAAAAATTTTCCCCCTGAATTTTCTGTATATCTTGGACATCAGACATTTGAGAAGTTTGCTACAAAGAATTTTTCACCTCACTTAACTTTCCTTTTAAATTTTAACTGCATTAAATTTTTTTGCAGTAGCTTTTCACTTTTATGTAATCAGAGTTGTCCATTTTATCTCCTGTGTTTCTGTTCTTTGTCTTGTGAAGAACTCTTCCCCCATCTGCAGTTGTGAAAAATTGTCACCATTCCTTTTCCTAATTTGTTTATGTTAGGACCTTTAATCTTTAGGTCTTATATCCATTTGGAGCTTATTGTGCTATGGGATGTGAGGTGTTGGTCTAAACCTACTTGCAGCAAGATTGCTTTTCCAGCTTTCCCTACGGTTTTTGATGAATAATGTGAATCCTTACTCCAGTAGTTGGAATCCTTGGGTTTATTTTTATTGAACACTTAACTACTATATTTGATGACTTCTGGGTGTATTTAATCTGTTCCACGGATGTTCCCTTATATTCTTTAACCCATAGTAAACAGTTCTGAAATCTGGTACTTAGTGCATTTTTTCTCAGTATTTCCTTTTATTTATTTAAATAAATAAATTTAAATAAATAAAATTTATTTAAACTTTTGTTCTTCCAGATGAATTTTATTATTTTTTTCTAGTTCTGTAATGTAATCTTTTGGAACTTTGGTATAGCACTGAATCTGGAAATAAATTCGAGTAGTGTTGTAGTTTTATTGTAGTGGCATGGCCTAATCACAAGCGGTTAAACAGCAACTACTTAAAAAAAAAAATACGTTTTGTTCTTGTCTGGACCAAGGGTTAGGGTTAAAGGAACAGCTGACTTTTTTTCCCCCATAACTAGCAGCAGTAGGAGAGAAGTGATTGTTAGTACTCATACCTTTCAGTTATTTATTTAAACTTTAAAAAAACTGAATGATGTGTAAACAAATTAGATAATATGTGTAAAGCGCTTTACAAACCTTAAAGCCTATATAAATGCTAGCTGTTGTTATTATTGCTAATAATCAAATTTGGGCCCATAGGAGAAATATGAGAGGATTTCTGATTAATTTTTCACCTCATTTAAAAAGAATGCTCAACTTAAAATCAACTTATGTGTGAACACTTCTATTCATATGATAAAATGGAGATGGTTGTACAGGAAACTGCATTTCTGTTATGTACAGCTTGATTTTTTTTTTCTTTTTAAGTATGTAATTAATTCAGCATATTACTTTCAGAGCTGTCCTGATTGTCTGTGATTCCTTCTGACCTTTTTAAAATATTTCAAAAACATGTTTCATTAACTTTCCTTTTTTTCCCCTTCACTCTCTTCTTTTCTTTTTCCTATTCCTAGCTTCTCTCTCCTTATTGGGGGGAAAAATTAAAACAACAAATATGTACAGACAAGCAAGACAGATGTTGGTATTGACTGTTTGAAAATGTGTCTCTTTCTGCAACTTGATTCCATTCTCTCCCTCTCAGGAGGTGGGTATCATGCATGCTTCATTGGTCCTCTGAGAATCAAGGCGATCATTATATAGATCATTGCCCATTTCTTCTGTCCTTCCTCAGCTGTCTCACACCACTTGTTTGCTTCTTACCATAGTTTTTGCCTCTCTTTTCCTGGTTTGGAGGTACAAGTTTGTTTGTCCCTTGAGCCACCTGTTGGGGGACAGAAATAGTTAAGTCTTTTATATGAGAAGTATCCTTTCTTTCCCTGCACCAAAGCCTCAAAATTGAAGTATTACTTTTTTATAGACATGTACTTTACTTTCAATAATTAGTTAATAATAATTTTATCCTAGTTATTTCATAGATTAATATGCACAGACCTGAGCTGGAGAAATTGCTGAAGTAAAGAAGTGTTGAAATCTAAATTTTAATTAATTGTCTCTGATTGCTCTGTAACTTGATTTCTTTAGTAGGCAAGTCTACTCCATCTCAAAGATGGATAAAAGTTGTTGAAAGATGAGTTTGCATGATTTTCCTTACCTTCTTTAAGAATAGCAAAAAATAAAGAAACAGATAAGAGTAAATAGGAGTCTTTGTATACTATCTTAGCCTTACCTTATAGACCGAGGTAACTCTACTTTGGTTACATTTTTTTAAAGCTGCTTCGAATTGTGAATAGGTCCTATTTTACTAGAAATTTGATGATATTTGATAGAATATGATCTAATCTAGGGTATATAATTGTATCATCTTTGATTACCTAGATTCTAATTTGCATTTCTGGAGCAATCACAGCATAGCACCTGGGGCAAGCAAGGCCAAATGAATCCTCAAATCAACTTTGTAGTGCATCATGGAGAAATAACACTACAAATGATTAAGATATGTTCACTTGAGGGTGAGAGAAAGAGCTATTCTAGTAGTTAGTAGTTTGGGGGATAAAATTTTAAAGTTAAAAGGAATCTTGGAAATCACCTAATCCAACCCATAAGATTTAGGGTCCTTTGCTGTTTCTATTCGTTTTTGTTTTTTTTTTTAGAGATGCCTTGGTGGGGCTACCTTTCACACATTGTGAGAGAAAAAAGGTAGCATCTAGAGTTATTAGTCTTTTAGGGGGAGGAGGGTTGAGGCCAGTAGGATTATCTGGGGAGACTCAGAAAAAGGCTGTTGTATCTGAAAAGGATGGAGAAAGGATGATGAAACCCTGGGGAGGGGCTAGGGTAAGTTGAGGGTTTCTTTATAGATACATGGGAAGAAAAGATTGAACAAGTCTTCTTTCACTAAAGCTTCCCATAACTTGAGCCTCCTCTTTCTCACTTCTCAGCCAGGATCTGGAGGAGTGCCCCTGTTAAATTTTTGCTATTTAGATTTCTTGAGCTCAGGCAGAGCCTTGATTGTCCCACTCCAGTTACAGCTCTGTTTGGCTGAATTGGTAAATTTGATGTTAAAAACACAGGAGAGGGGTGGCTATGTGGCATAATGAGTATGAACAGAGTATTGACTCTGGAGTCAGGAGGACCTGAGTTCAAATACGGCCTCAGACACTTAACACAAAAAACTAGCCATGTGACCTTGGGCAAGTCACTTAACCCCAATTGCCCTGCCTTTCCCCCTCCAAAAAAAAAAAAAGCAAAAAAACCCCAAACCACACAGGAGAAGGAAATAAGAGCCCTGGAGTTTAAAAGGTTTGTGACTGTAGACTGTAAGTATAGTTGTTCCATGGAACAGTTTGACATTTTCGTGTTGTAGTTTTCGGGGGCAAAAATCTTGGTTTATGTGCTTGAGAAACAAATTTTCATTGTGAAGGACAGGAATAATGCTGTATGTTTGTTATTAGCATTAGTTGGTCACTTGCAAGATCTTATTTCTTTTTCTGATTTCTGCATCCTGTTGTCCCTTCCTTTTGTTAAAATATTCTTGTTTCACAAGCAATGAGCTGACAGTGGATGAATATTTTACAAGTCCTTCCTCTATCTTCTTTCCCTTTAATTCTCAAAATATTTTTAGTTATTTTATGCTTTTGCCTTACTTCCCATTTACACATCACTAGTTGTATTGTTATTCTGTTCAGATGATGTTGCTGTGTCCTAACTTATCTTTGTGCCTCCTAGGTCTTTCTGTGTCTCTGTCTCTATCTGTTCCTCTGTCTCTTACAAGTGATGTTGAGATTGTACATGTCACAATGGCTTAAAGATTTTTTAAAGAAAAAAAAGTATTTGTTTAGTGCTTGTTGCTTTTCATTGTCTATGGAAAATCTGAAGGGGTAGGTAGTGATTTTAGCTCGTTCCTCCTGTGTGCTTGTTTTGCTGCTTCCATTTGAGTCAGCAGCTGCATGCCTTCTAAATAATCCTAAGTACAAGGGGGCTCATTGCACTTAGAGTATTGTCTATACCAGTAGTTTTCATACTTTTTCTTTCTTTCTTTTTTTTTTTTTTGCCAAGAACCTTTTTTTGATAGCAGATTATTTTAAGGTCTCCAGTTCAGTTTTGATAGCTAATTTCTTCTGCTCTAAAACTAATGCTTCTTTTCTTTTATGTTTATTTAGATATACTTTTCATCTTTTGTCAACACTGGGACAGGGAAGCTATGAGACCAGAGTTCCAGTTGTCACTAATAGCCCCCACAATAATGCTGATGTATCACTTTATGGTTTGTAAAATGCCTTCCTTAACAATTCTGTGAATTGGATAGAGAAAGTATTACTTCTGTTTTAACAGATGAAGAAATTAAGTTTCAGAGGTTGTGACCTGTTTAAGGTTACTCAGTTAGCAGGTGTGGGAGCCAGAGCTAGGTCTTTGATTTCTCACTTACTGTTCTCTCCACCAGACCATGGTCCAGTCTAGGACCTTTGTCCTGGTTCTCTGAGTGACCATTTTGTGACTGCAGGTCATTTAAATGTTTGGGGCTTCTGTTTCTTTATAAAATGAGGAGGGTAGAACAGATCTACCTAATCTACTCCTAAGGTGCTTCTAGCTCTGAAAAGCCATAATTTTACTTTCCATTGAATGTTTTTTTTTTTTCTTAACCTTCTTTGACTTCTATCTCAGGTCTTGAGCCCTGCCTTCCAGGGGTAATTTTCTAGCTTTAAAGACTCCCAAATGAATCAGTTGACAAGCATTTATTAAGGCCTTACCTTTGCATTGGGGATACAAAAATGAATGTCTCTACTCTCAAGGAGCTTACCATCTATCTAGGGAGACAACATGTACAGAAATAAGTCTATACAGAAAAAATGCAAAATACGTACAAGGTGGTAAGGGAGGGAAAGCATGAGGAGCTGGGGTGAACAGGAAAGACTTCTTGTAGAAGGTGGGACTTGAGCACCATGGCCAGTACAGAAAGAAGCATGGAAACAGGAGATGGCACAGCAGGTGTGGTGAAGAAGAGAGAGAAGCCAGTTTGCCTAGGCAGGAGGAAGAAAATAACAGAGAAAGAGTGCAGAAAGATAGCTTTGGGCCAGATTGGAAAGGTCTTTTAACAGGTGAAACAGAGGGCTTCTATTTCATGTGAGAGACGATAGGGGAGCCATTGCAGTTTATTAAGTACAGGAATGACATAGATCTGTGCTTAAGGAAAATCATTTTGGCAACATATGGAAGATGAATTAAAATGGTGAGAGACTTGAGCCAGGCAGACCAAGTAGGAGGCCATTGCAGTGGTCTAGGTGAGAGTTCCTGAACTCAGTTGGTGATTGTGTAAGTAGAAAGAAAGGCTCAGATAGGAGAGATATTTTGGAGGTAGAAAGAACAAATTTTGGCAGCTGATTGGTTATGTAGGATGAGAGTGAAGAATTGAAGATTATGCGGAGGTTAAAAAACCTGGGAAACTGGAAGAATTGAGGTGTCCTCAACAGAAATAGCTAAGTCTGTGAGAAAGAAGGTCTTTAGGGGGCAAAACGAGTTCTGTTTTAGATTTATTGAATTTGATAGGTCTCTTAGTGAATTCATTTTGAGATGTGCAGTTGATAGTTGATAATGTGGGATTAGAGTTCAGTAGAGATTAGGGCTAGATATATAGATCTCTGTGTCATTGGCATAGAAATGATAATTTAAGCCATAAGAGTTGATGAAGTCACTAAGAGGGTGTAGAAAGAGAAGAATGCCCAGGACAAGACCTTGAGGCATTTTTGTGGTTAAGAGGTATGATATAAATGATGAACCAGCAAAGGAAATTGAGAAGGAACTGTCAGTAGGAGAACCAGAAGAACCAGGACAAAACCCTAGAGAGTATCCAGAATGAGAAGGTCATGAACAGTCATGAAACAGACAGGTACAGAAGGGTGACAACTGAGGAAAGACCATCAGATTTGGTTACTAAGAGATCGTTGGCTGAGATGTAAAGAGTAGCATCATAAATCTGAGGAGCAAGGAAAACGTTTACCTTTTAGATATGTGGGACAAGGAAAGAGTTCGTGACCGAACAAGGGATAGCATATATCACAGAAGATAAAAAGAATAATTTTGTTACATAATGTTAAAGGTTTTTGCGAAGATGAAATCAGTGTGGGTAAAATTAGAAGGGAAGCAGGTAAATGGGAAAAATATTCAGAGAAAGTTTCTCTGATAAGGGTCTCATTTTTAAGATCTGTAAGGAAATGATTCAGATTTATAAGAGTAAGAATCATTCCTCAATTGATAGATGTTCCATGGATATAAATAGGTAGTTTTTGAAAGAATAAATCCAAATTATCAATAGTTCTATGAAAAAATGCTCCAAATCACTAATAACAAGAGAAATGCAAGTGAAAACAACTCTGAGGTTCCACTTTATGTCCAATAGATTGGTAAAAAAAAAGGAAAATCATGTGTTAGAAGGACTGTGGGAAAACAGAAACATTAAGGCACTGTTGGAGCATTGAATTACTCTAGCCATTATGGAAAACCATTTGGAATTATGCCCCACGAGTTGCTAAATTGTGACTATCCTTTGACTCAGCTTTACTACTATTAGGAAAAGAACCCATAGGTACAGAAATATTTGTAGCAGCTACTTTTGTGGTGGTAAAGAACCAGAAACCAAGGCAGTGCTTAGCATTTGGAGAATGGCTGAACATATCATGGTAAATGAATGTAGTGAATACTTTTGTGTCTTAAGAAATTATTAAAGGGACAGTTAAAGGTAAACCTTGGAAGACTTGCAGGAACTAATGTAGAATGAATTGAGTAGAACAAGGAGAACAATTTATATAATAACAACATTGTAAAGACAACTTTGAAAGCTTTAAAAACACTGATCGGCAGTGATCAGTCATGATTCCAGAGGACCTATGATGAAGCATGTTACCTATCTCTTAACAGAGACATAGTGGAATCAGGAGGCAGATTGAGACTTTTTTTTTTGACATGGCCAATGTAAGAATTAGTTTGGTTTTTTTTTTTTACTTAGGCATATTTGTACAAGGGGCTTTTTTTCCCCTTCTCCAGTGTGGGAAAGAAAGAGGCAGGTAGGTGGTTGAGTGGATAGGGACCTAGAATCAGGAAAACCTAAGTTCAAATTAGGCTTCAGACACTTATTTGGTATGTGATCCTGGTCAAGTTACTTAACCTGCATTTGCCTCAGTTTCCTTATTTATAGGGATAATTATAGCCCCTACCTCCTGGGGTTATTGTGAGAATCAAATGAGATAATATATATATATACTTTTTGCAGGGCAAGGCACTTGGGGTTACATGACTTGCCTAAGGTCACATGGCTAGTAAGTGTTAAGTATCCGAGTCCAGATTTGAACTCAGGTTGTGCCTGACTCCAGGGCTGGTGCTCTATTCACTGTGCCACCCTATGAGATAATATTTGTAAAGAACTTTGCCAACTCTTTGAAGTCTAGTGAATATTAATTGAAAACAGTTAACATTTAACTTTTTTTTTTGCTTTTTAGAGGGCAATTGGGGTTAAGCGACTTGCCCAAGGTCACATGACTAGTTTTTGTGTTAAGTGTCTGAGGCCGGATTTGAACTCAGGTCCTCCTGACTCCAGGGTGGGTGCTCTATTTACTGCTCCACCTAGTTGCCCCCAAAACAGTTAACATTTTAAAACAATTAATTGGTAACTTTGGAAAGAGCAATTTTAGTTCAGTGATGAGGTCAGTAGCCAGATGGCAAAAAGTTCGGAGTGACTGAGAGAAGTGAAACCAGTAACTGTAAATCATAGTTTGGATGTGAAAATTTTTGTAAGGTGAGTTTACCATGAGAAGTAATGAAGGGAAAAACCAGCTTAAAGAATCTTAATGGGAGAATCAGCTTAGCAAAATGATCTAGAGAGCATTTAAGGATGAAATTGGAAGAAGGACAACAAAGGTGGAAATAATTTGCAAAGGTTTTTATAACAAACTCTTTTCATTCTTAAGAACAGTGAATGGGGCAGCTAGGTGGCACAGTAAATAGAGCACCAATCCTGGAGTCAGGGGAACCAGAGTTCAAATACAGCCTCAGACACTTGACACATTTACTAGCTATATGACCTTGGGCAAGTCACTTAAACCCAGTTGCCTTACCTGCCCTCCTCCTCCACCCAAATAAAACAAAAGCAGTGGAACATTTTGGATTCCAGTACCACAGTCTTTAATTTATCTATAGAAGTGGAAATGGCAGTGGAGGAACGATGGGAAAGACAGGTGTACTAGACCAAATAGAGACAAAGACATAATTTTGCTTGAGTTGAGGAAATGATTCTCAGGGTATCTGTACAAAAGGGAAAATACCCAAGGTGTGGAAAAATCTTGGATTTTTTACTACCAAAAAAATCACCTGAGAGAATATCAATACGTATAGAACCTATATGTCAATTTATGTGCCTGTGTTTCTCACCTATCTAGCATTTTTATGAGAATAATCTCACATCCAGGACATCCTTCATGAGTGTACTTGAAAAAGCAGGAATGCTTTTTTCAAATTATAGTTCACAATAGAATACATATTTCTATCCCTAAAAAACCTGAAAGATGTGGAGGATACAAGATCACACTGTATTTATTTGTTGATTATAGAAAAGAATTTAATCCTATAATGAATAGTGCTGCCTTATATACTCTTCTCCAACAAGTTCTCCCCGAGAGAGAGAGATGTTAAAATTATGCAAGATTCTTTGCAAGATCGGACAACAAAAAACCCATTATTTGATGATCTTTTGGTCATTAATATTTAGCAAGACAGAGAAATGCTTAGTAAAGTTGTTCACCATTCTTGTGAAGCAGATTCAGTTCTGAATCCAAACCAAAAAGAGGAATTTCTTATGGATGACGAGGTCATCCAAATGTTTCTGTTTATAGTTAACATTGGATTGATTGCATTAAGCTCAGGAAATTGCAACAGTATTAAAGGAGATCCATAATCATTTATATTAATTTGACCTAACTAACCACATAGGAAAAACCAAGGGGAAAAAGCATGAATATTGTCCAGATTTTGGTATACATTAGAATGGATAGCCTATAGAACTTATTTATCAGCACATATCTTTTGGTAAGACACTGCAAATGGATGGTAAGCTGGACCCAGAATTAAACAGGAGGCGAAGAGTACCCTTAATTGCTTTAGGAAAATGGCAGAGTTCTTTTAATGACCGAGATTTTTCTCTGAGACTAAGTCCATACAGTCTTTTTGATATCATTTATCCTTTCAGTATTGGCTATGAGTGAAGTAACATCTTCGTCTGTGAAGAAACAGAAATAGATGTTCGTTTAGAAGAGGGCAGTGGAGAGGGTGGGTACGAATAAGCTGCAACACATAAATAAAGACACGGAAGTGACTTTAAAAGATGTCATTAAGGAAAAGTATAATTGAAAAAAGAAATTTGGTCACAGGGGATAACCAGTGAAAAACTTGTGAATTCCGCTAGTACTCCGAATCTTCCTTTTGATGTCAGGAGAACTAGATAAAGACCTTCACACATTAGACAGACCCTCTCTGGAGAACCTGAGGGAGGGGGGGCATGAATAAGAATCCCATAGGATAGGCAAGTTTTAGGGAATTGCCCATATTGATGAGCTCACTGATCCATTTCAGTATTTGAGATTAAATTAGTGAACTTGCAGAAGAAACGTTATTCAGGGCCCCAGACACTGCAAATTAATGTTCTAGCTTATTGACCTTAGTTGTTGTTCAGTCACTGTAGCTGTGTCCAACTTTTCCAGATGCCATCCGTGTGGAGTTTTCTTGCCTTTTTTTTTTTTGGAGGGCAGTTGGGGTTAAGTGACTTGCCCAAGGTCAGTGTTAAGTGTCTGAGGCCAGATTTGAACTCATGTCCTCCTGACTCCAGGGCCAGCGCTCTATTCACGGTGCCATGTAGCTGCCCCTCAATGTGGGGTTTTCTTGACAAAGATACTGGAATGGTTTGCCATTTCCTTCTCCAGTCATTTCACAAGTAAGGAAACTGAGGCAAACAGGGTTAAGTGACTTGCCCAAGGTCACCCAGCTATTAAATGACTGTGGCTATATTTGAACTCAGGAAGATGAATCTTCCTGACTTCAGGCCCAGTACTCTATCCGTTACACCACTTATCTCCCCTGACCTTGGTTGCTAAAGCTTTAAAGCTTTAATTGAGCCTGAGATTCTCCTGAGCAGTGGGTAAAGATGGAATCCCATAGTAGGAGAGTTTTCATAAAACATAATGCATGCAGTTTGTTTTCACCTCAAAGTCCCTTTTAGCCCTCTCATTTTAAAACTTATTTATCCTCAGAAAATTTGTCAGAACACTTAGGTCAGAACTGCTCTAATACAAAAAGTGGGGAAGAGGGCTAAGTGGCAGAAATGTATAGATTCTTTTTGAAGTGGGAAGGTCAGAAGACTGACAACCAGCTAACTCCAAACTGTAAGTCGTGCACAGTGGAAAAGAGGTTATATAGGTCTTCAGCGTGCTTTTTTTCTCCACCTTCTGCATAGAAGATTTTCTTCCTGTTACACATAGTACCAGACAGATATTATTCAGTTGTGTTTTATTCTGCATGGTCCCATTTGGGCTTTTATTGGTGAAGATACTGGATTGCTTTACCATTTTCTTCTCCAGCATGTTTTAGAGATGAAGAAACTGAGGCAAACAAGGTTAAATGACTTTCCCAAGGTCACACACCTAGTAAGTGTCTGAAACTGTATTTGAACTTAGGTCTTCCTGAGTTCAGACCCAGTGCTTTATCCACTATGCCATCTGTACCAGACTGATATAAAGCTATTATGAAACTCTCTACTAATTTGTTAATGAATTATATTGAGGACAGTTACTTTATTTTTCTGCTCACTGGTTTTCTTAAGTGTACACCGTTAAATTTCTCTTTTGACTATTACGAATCCTTAAGCTTCGAACGGCAGTTTAATTTATTTGTCATTTATTGTAACATATTTTTCATGACCAATCATTAGGCATTTATTTAGAGCCTGCTATATGTGCTAGGCACTGTGCTGGGTGCTGGGGATACAAAGAAAGACAAAACAGTTCCTGTTCTCTGCCGGCTCATAGTCTGATGGGGGAGAAAACTAAGTACAAACCAAATATCTACAGGATTGGTCGGATAAGCTTTTAGAAGGAAGGCACTTAAGGGCCCAGGGATAGGGTAGGATTTTAGCTGAGACTGGGAGGAAGTCAGGAGATGGAGAAGAGGAGGGAGAGAATTCCATGAGTGATAAGAACTGTCATTGATTGGTCTTCCTGCTGCTGGAGAAGTTTCTTGACTGATAAGAAAGTGAGGCTAACCTGAAAGAGTCAAGACCTTTTGTGGACTGCTACTGTTTTATTCATGATTGCAACACTTTTCTAGAACACTTTCTGAAACAGCTTTAATTAACTTGTAACAATATATTTTCAGATGATTGTTTCCATGTGTGTAGAGTTTTGTCCATTTTGATTACCTTTTCAGTATTGTTAATTTTGGCTGTGAAGTTTTAAGGACCAAAAAAAATATATAGAATATAAGAAATCTCTCCTGAATTACTTCCTTATGTTCTTTATATCATCTCTTGATTCTGCCTAGTAATTAACTGTCTTGGATAAAACAATATAGAAAACGAGCTTTTATATAGAGGACTAGTTGATGTACATGAAGATTTTTGTTTTCTGGCTTCAGATGTTACTTTTCTCTCTATTAATTTTAATGGAGAGGGTTTTCAGGCAGTTAACTATCAGCCAGTCACTAATGGTAGCTTGTTAATAGATGTTATCTGCTATTTACTCCTTACCTTTGAGACTTGGGCCTGCAAAACACCTGCTGTCCTTGGAGCTTTGTTAAGTAGCTGGGCTGGAACTTTGCTGTGAAGAAAGTAGATGGAGGAACTGGCTAGAAGAAGGGAAAATGGGAAAAAAAAGATTTGGTAGATTTCTATATGCTTTCAGTGAATGGATTACACAATTATAGAGCTTTTCTAAATTTGACCTAACCCGTCATTTTATTATGTATTCCATTGAGGTTTTCGAGTTCTCTGCCAGCAAGAACCAGGGTTGCATGTGAAGGGAATATTGGGGAGGGCTGGGAGTGTGCATGAAACTCATAGTGCACCAAGCGCTTCTTCATAGGCCAACTCCAGAAATAGCTCGTAGGAAAGCAAGAGGGGAGGGAGCATAGTTGCTCTTTTGAGTAGGGCTTGGGGTCATTTTTATGACAGTCTGACATTATTAAAAAACATGTCTTCGGTAATGCCTCTTTAAATTTGGGTCTGGTGGACACAGTAGACTTTGAACAACTGTTTTATTTTTGTCTTTATATCTGCAGTGCTCAACACACTGGAAGTAGTAGGTGCTTAATAGATATTTGTTGATTTGGTGGGTCTTATTGCTTCTCATGTAGAGGCAGACTCATGCAGAAAATTAGAAATGTTTTCCATCTACAATTCAGTTGTTTTTCAAGTGTCTCTGACTATTCATGACCCCATTTGGGGTTTTTTTGGCAAAGATACTGGATTAGTTTGCTCTTCTCTTCTCTAGCTCATTTTACAGATGAGGAAACTGAGGCAAACATGGTTAAGTGACTTGCCCAGGATCACCCAGCTATTCAGTCTGTGAGGCCAGATTTGAACTTGGGAAGATGAGTCTTCCTGACTTGAGGCCTGACACTCCATCCACAGTGCCACCTGGCTGCCCTATCTTCCATTTATTAGAAGGTTAAAAATGAACTGCTCAATTAGTCTTTGCCTTGGTTTACCTGGGTCTTCATTTACACTGTCTTTTTAGATGTGATACAAGCTAATGATGTGCATAGACCATGTCCTGAAAGACAGAACCTTTAGTTCATTATCTTGTCTACTCTGGGAGTTAGCTTTAGATTGAGTCCCTGGCCTGTGCTGGAGGGGGAGATGGTTTGGTTCAGAGACTCCCTAGTGGCCTAAGTGAAACCCTGATGACAGTGAATTTAAGAATCATAAATAGCTTTCAATTGGGATGGTATAGTGAATAGACACGTAATGAGCAAGCCAGGAGGTTTGAATAGAGGCAATATATTAACTAGAGTCACTTGACAGAACAAGATCACGGAAGGGAACATGGTTTGCTTTAGGTCATATTTGTTGGAATGTTGAGACTGGCCTAGGAAGTGAATTTGCTGTCTTTGCTGATGGTGCACATTCTGAGATTTATAATGTGAGGAGAAACTCTTTCTTTATAAATCTTAGCTGTCTGATCATGATCATATGTAAATGAAAGGTCCTAATGAAAATCTACTGTAAAAATGCAAATATAGTGAGGAGGAAGGAAAAATGGGGTAAAATAGGATGGAGGCACATGGCCATACCAGGAAGTAGATTCTAACTGAGTTGTAAGATTTTTGGTTGGAAGGGGGCTTTATGAGATGAGAAAAATATTTTGGGCTGAGGGCAAAATGGAAGAAAATAATGATAAAATAGATGACAAAAAATATGACAAACTCTAGACTCTAAAGTAAGAGTGGGGAACTGCAGTGTAAGGCCCCATGTGGTCCTCCAGGTCCTCAAGTGTGGCCCTTTGATGGAATCCAAACTTCACAGAACAAATCCCCTTAATAAAAGGATTTGTTCTGTAAAACTTGAACTCCATCAAAAGACTGTGCCTGAGGACCTAGAAGGCCACAAGTTTCCCACCTCAGCTCTAGAGCATAGTGATTCTATAAGTCTAGATTGTAGGCTAAAACCCTCTAGCATGGATAGATTTCAAATAAAATATTCAGAATGCTTTATTCATTCATTTAGTAAACAATTAAGCTTACTATGCCCATTATATTGCATGGGGGAGACTTAACACTAAATAAGATAAAGTCTGTCTTGCAGAGCTTATCAGCTATGTCAGCTGTAAGAAGAGGCACAGGCTAAAGAGATAGTAAACAGTGGGAAGGACAGGACTTCCTAAAGGTCTGAGACCAGGGGATAATGGTTGATGGTTAGGAAGTAGTTAACTTTTCAGTAGACTATTGATATTATTTGAAGGCTACACGTAAGACAGTGTAAATGAAGACCCAGGTAAACCAAGGCAAAGACTAATTGAGCAGTTCATTTTTAACCTTCTAACCTTTAACCTTATTTGAAGATGAGTTCTGGAAATAATTTTCTGTCTTCAGATACATGATCCAGAATTTCAGAAGGATATATTCACTCAAGTCTGGGAAAATGGGGGTTGTGGTGTTTGACCTTCATTCTCAAAGTGGACCATGACATCAGGAAATGATGACATGACTTGCAGTTGGACTTTAATTTGAGGGAGGGAGGGCTGTGCAAGGTCACCAGCCTCACGTTCTCCTCCAGAGTCATCTGGGTCCAGGGGCCAGATATTCATCAGGATGAATGGAGGTGACCCAGGATGCATTGGGAGACCCTGGCCCTTATAGGCTAAGGTCTTTTCAAGTTCTCACTTTGAGTGAGGTAACTTCCATTCAGTGAATAGGCCTCTTTAAGAAGCAAGTCAAGGGATGGCCCTTTTTATTAGGAAAAAAAACTGGGAGGGGAAGACCCTCAGGGTTCCTAGTCAAAAAAAGTTGAGACTTGTGAGGCTAATTTGTGCTTGTCTAGGACTATTAATATTGTTTGGAAACCTTAATAAATTAAATTGACTAATCCTAATCAGTGTAGTAAGTAGGCCAGACCTTGAACCTCCTCACTTTCTTGGTAAAAAATGTAGTTGTGCACTAGTAAAGAGTTGTGGAATGAGAGAGACTAGAACTCAGATGGTGGCTTTAAGAGAAGGCCCTCTTGTCTCTAATTTGTGATGTAATGAAAAAGGGAAGGAGGGAGAGAATAAAAAGAGATAAAGAGAAGAGATAATCGGGAGAAAGATGGGAATAGCATGAGGTTGGGGGGAGAAGGGACAGAGAGATAGAGATACACAGAAACTGACAGAGAACCCATGTAGACAGAGACAAGGTACAGAGTTATGGGGGGGGCCTCTGTTTTGTCTCAGGTTGTGACATACATGTACTTTTTACTAACTGGTTCTGTCTTGTTTCTAGGGAACTGTGGTTTTATTGTCAATAATAAGCAGAAATGGATTTACTTTTAACCCAATTTAACAAATATATCTTGAGTTACTCCTGGGGGTTGATATGATATCACAGGGATAAGAAAGACCTCTAGGTCTGGAGTCAGAGGACCTGGGTTTGGGTCCTTGCTTTGTTACATTCTTGTGTGTGCTTGGGTAAGTCACTAAACCTGTCTGGGTCTCAGTTTCCTTATTTGTAGAGTATTTTTTTTTTCACTTTTTGGAGGGGGGAAGGCAGGGCAGTTGGGGTTAAGTGATTTGCCCAAGGTCACACGGCTAGTAAGTATGTGTCTGAGGTCAAATTTGAACTCGGGTCCTCCTGACTCCAGGGCCTATTTACTCTATTCACCTGCACCACCTAGCTGCCCCTCAGTTTCCTTATTTGTAAAAATAAAAAAGGGGATTGGATTAGATGACCTCTGGGTAACACTGAGGAAGTTAACTGTATGAGTTCTTCTCCCACCCTAAATTCTTCATCTCTCTCCTAACCCCAGTGCATGATAGGAAGGATCCTTTTTCTTACTGTCCAAAAGCTACCTTATAAACTTTAGCTTCAACTAGACCTTATTCCCCTAGTCCATTACCTACTTTCCACTGAAAACTAGTGTGTACAGTTTCTGGGGAGGTTTCCTTTGATGTATTTTCAACTCTGCAACCATTGGAGGGGGAATTATAATGTGAGATGTAAACACTTTGGTAAAATAAGTACTTGGGAGCTGTGATTCACTGTTAGTTATTGGCTGCTGTCCTAGAGCTGATTTTATGGTCTCAGGAGTTGTGGCTAAGTCTCAGCCTTTTTGTTATGCAGCTAACAGAGGGGCTCTCCTGAGTGCTTGCTGCTGTGCAGCCGCCACCAAAAGATCAGTTAGATATTTTGGCTAACTGCGCTATGCCTGGGGGAAAGTGAACATACTTCCCGGGTTTGTGCTAAAAAATATGTTCTGGGGAAAATGGTTTGTTGCATTCATAATTACTAGTTCTTAAGAGGGAGAGACTGAATAAAAGGTGGGGGGAAAGTGGCTAAATCATTTTTAGCATTTAGATGTGTGCACATCTTGGGATAGTCAAAGGATTTTAAATCTGGAGCCAAGAGGGACCTTACAGACTACCTAGTCCAATTTATTCTCTGTCCAGTTCTTTCCTCTAGACCTTTTATTTTATTTTTATCCTTTGCTTCAGTCTGATATTTATATAGTCCTTATGGAAAACCCATTTTCTCCTTTTTTAGGGATTTCTATGTAGCAGTTTTTTATACTGGTTGGAGTGTTTTTTGGTTTACTTAACTCGCTAGTTTTAGCTTCTAATTTGGGGCTTTGTGCCAGGGTCAGGCTCTGTCCCCGGCTCCACTTTTGTGTGGGGCCCTGTTTGCTCTTTACCTTAGCCACTCTGTTGACCATCACCTTCCAGGCCTCTTGAATCTTTGAGTTTCAGAATGCTAGATCTTTAGAGCTTTCTATGGTCCCTGGCATCTCAGGGCAGAGTACAAGGGACCTTGGTGCCCTGGGTTGAAATCCTGGCTTTACCACCTACTAGTTACTGCCTGTGTGACCTCAGGCAAGTTTCTTCATCTGTAGAATGAGAGGGTTGGACTAGACCTTTAAGGTTCCCCTGCAGCTCTAACCCTGTGAAAGCTGCATATGTAGTAATAAATAGTAAAAACTGGTAAACTAGTGAAAATTGATGGAATGTTAGTTAGAGGGGCAGTGTGGGGTAGTGGATAGAGAGCTGGCCTTGAAACTAGGAAGATCTAAATGCTGGCCATATCTACCATTGGCAGATCGCTTAACCAACTCTTAGTGCTGAAGGTATGTATCTATCTTGGTAGAAGTTGTTCCTCACCAGGAGCTTTGTACTCCAGTGAAATCAGAGGTCCCTTTGGTCTATTCAACTCTCATGTTGTACAATTTGTAGTAGAAATTCCGAGAAGGAAAAAGTCAGTAGGGTTTAGGATGGGAAAGTAAGGGCCTCAAGATGAACACAGGCACTTCCTAGCTGTGTAACCTTGGACAAGCTTCACATTATCTCAATTTCCTCATCTGTAAATGAAGGGGTTAGATTTGATGGCCTTGGTGCTTTTCAGCCTAAAACTTGCAACTGAGAAGTCCTAGCGTGTAATTCATATGGCAGAGTTTTCACTAGCATTTCTTTCCTTGTCAGGCATCACAGAATTCAAACTGGGAAAAGACCCCATGGATATGATATGTGTCCCCAGACTTTCAGGTTAATATCATATGTTTTGAACCCATCCCCTTCTTTTTACTTATACCATGACCCTCTCAGTCCAGGCCTTCTTTGCCACCTTTTACTTGAACTGTTGTACAGTAGCCTCCATGTATTCCATCTTCCCTCTTTGCTCTGTCCTCTGCCAAATTCATGTTTCTAAAGTGCAGATCTGACCGTGCTACTCCTGTTCAAGCACCTCTGGTGGCTCTCCATTGATTTTAAGTCAAAATAGAACTATCTCTGGTATGTAAAGCCTTTGATTATCTGACTCCAGCCTGTCTTTCTAGACCAGTGGTTCTCAACCTTCCTAATGCCCTGACCCTTTAATACTGCTATGTGGGCATATCTGCATGTGGGTGGACTCGCCTGGAGACGGATAGAGGAGGTTCTTAAGACCATTGGAAATATGTGTTTTCTGATGGTCTTAGGCGACCCCTGTGAAAGAGTCGTTCGACCCACATTTTGAGAACCGCTGATCTAGCACATAGTTGCTTAATAAATTCTCATTGATTGCTGTTGGTCCATATTGAACATTGTAGAATTCATTCAAGAGGGAAACTGTATGAGTGTAATAAATGGGACACAGTCTTTAACTGGAGCTCACCCCTTATTGAATGCTGGAAGATTCATAATGGTGGGAAATTTTATAAATATGATGTGGAAAAATCTTTCAAAGAGATCTTAACCCTTACTGAACTTGGTTGGCTGGATTTAGAGTTGAAGGACCTGAATTTAAACAATGGCATTGTCACTTGACTGTGTCATTAGGTCAATCACTTGATCTTTCTAAGTCTCATTTTCCTCCTCTGTAATATGAGGATATTGGGCTAGATGACCTCTGACATCTGTTCCAACTCTCTGATCCTATGAATTGAGTTGAATTTTTAACAAAATGAAGAATTTGAATTTTGACAAAGAGTAGAAAGGACCTTCAAGGTGGAAAAAAGTAACATTAGTGAAGAACCAATTATTTCAGGAGTATAGTAGAAATGCCTGACTGGATTGGAATATTGATATTGGTAGGATTAGTGGGAGATAAATCAGATAAGTAAGGTGGAATCTATTGATTTAAGGCTGAGGGTATCAGAACAGGAATTTGAATTGTTCTTGTCAGTAGGGAACTATTTATCAGTTTTATTTAATGATAAGTTGGCGGCATAGTTTTATAATCAAGTTAAAAAAAATTTAAACCCCCATCATCCAGTAATTTGACTTTAGTACTTTTGTTCATCTCACCAAATTTTGCATGTATCACCTTATTAATCTGAGATGTTTTAAAGTGTTGTACCTGGGTGGAAATTTTTATTACTGTTTTTACAAAATGGAAAACTGAGGCATTTAACTGAGGTTAAATAGTGATTCAGTGGGAAAACTGTGACTGTATAGAAATGTATCTTGAATCCAAAACTTTCTACTTAACCACACTACCAGGTTATAACTTTGGTTTTTACTGATTTTCTTTCTATTTAAGGTGTTTTATATATATGTGTATATATATATATATATATATATGGAGGGGGCAATATGATAGAAGATAGTGCTATCGGCTGATAAAAGTAATTTTAGTTCTCATATTTACAACCGCAATTCTTATATCATCTACCGTATGGGGTAGTTGTGAGGGAAATGTTTTGTAAATTGTAAAATGTTACATCAGTATTATTGTTGTTTTTGTAAAATAGTAAATCGCAAAATGTTACATAAATATTACAGTTTTGTTTTTGTTTTTTTTTTCATTCCTGGAACATCCATTTCCTTTCATCTGTTATGATGCCCCAGTTAGATCTCTTGGCAGGACTAGATCAGCTCCTTCCTTTTTTTTCTTGGATCATTGTTTCTTTCTACTCATTGTGGATTCTATATCCATAAAAATAGATATGTTTTAGTACTTTAGGTTTGCCCTTGTATTCACTTCTACTATGTGTTTTGTTCTCTAAATGTGCAGAATATGATAGAATATACTTTTCTCTCTTTTATTTCTTTGGTCTGACCCTCTCTATTCTCCCCTTCTTCTCTTCTTACTCCTTGGTGAACTATGACAACTCTATACTTCCCTTGAGGCTCTTACGAGAACTCTTATACTGTTAAAGATTTTGCCATGCAAAATCAATCTTGCGTCACTTTTTACCATTTTCTGCCTTTGTTTGTACTTATATGTTGTTGAAAGAAGATGAAGAAAATCATGAAACTGTTGATTTGGGTCCACTACAGATTTTTGTTACATCATCTCAACTGGATCCTCACTATGGAAAGGCAATACCTTTCTCTACATAATTGGCTCACTATCCCACTCACCACAGTGGCTTTTCCAGACTTTTTCATCCTTCTTCAAATCTCCCATGGCTCCCACACTCCCCACTCTCTTAGCTAAGAATCTTCCTTCATATTTAACTGAAAAAGAAATCGAGGCCATTAGCCAAGCTCATCGTCTTTTCTTCTCTTCATCTCACATCACTCAGATGCTTTCTACTACTTTCTTCTTCTTTACCTCTGCCAGGGTTAGCTCCCCACCATGCATAAGTGATCCCCTTCCATCCTTTTTTTGCCAGCAAATTGTCCTCTCTGACATCTTCATTTATGAATCTTTAATCTCTGTCTAGTCTATTGGCTACTTCCCTACTGCCTACATGGCCATGTCTCCATATCCTCAAAAAACTCTGACTGGCTCCATCCATTCCTCTCTAGCTATTGTCCTAATACTCTTCTTCCTTTTGTGGTTAAATTTCTAGAGGCCATCTACAATAGATGCCTCTACTTCCTTTCCTCTTATGTTCTTAAACCTTCTTCAGTCTGGCTTCTGACCTCATCATTGAACTGAAACTGCTGTCTCCAAACTTTTAATTGCCAAATGCAGTGGCCTTTTCTTGTTTCTTATCCTTTTTGACCTCTCAGCAGCTTTTGATAGTGTTGATCATCCTCTTCTGCTTGATATCCTATTATCTCTAGGTTTCTCTGTCCTGGTTCTCTTTCTTGTTTGACTGTTTCTTCTCAATCTCCTTTGCTGGATCTTCCTCTAGGTCACACGCGCTTGACAGTAAGTATCCCCCAGTGCTCTAGTCCTCTTTTCCTTCTATACTATTTCATCTGGTGATCTCATCAGTTCCCAAATGGTCATCTCTCTGCTAGTAATGATTCTCAAATTTACTTACTCAGTGCTATCCTCTCTGCTGATGTCCAGTCTCCCATCTCTGACTACCTGTTGGACATCTTAAACTCAACATATTCAAGTCATTATTTTCCTCCAAACCTCCCCTCTTCTTAACTTCCCTGTTATTGTGGAGGATCTTCCCATTCCCTCGGCTCAAAATGTTGGTGTCACCCTTGACTCCCCAGGTACCCTGGCCTTTTCTAGTCTTTTGTCAAGTTCTGTCACTCCTGTCTTCCTCCCATCTCATGGAGACCTTCTTCTTCTCTCTTTTGACACCATCACCCCTTGGTATAGGCTCTTGTTACCTGCCTCATGTCTAGACTCTTGCAGTAGTCTGCTCATTGGGCTTCTGTCATCAGTTTCTTTCCTACTCAGTCCATCTTCCACTCAGCTGTCAGAGTGGTCCTACTGAAGCACCTAACTGTTCAGTGACCCTCACTGGTGCTCTGTTGCCTCCAGGATCAGATAGAAAATCTGTCTGACTTTTAAAAGCCCTCTAAAACCTGGTCCCTTCTAGCTTTTCCAGTCCTCTTATACCTTCCAGCTTCCCCTACTCTTCATCCCCACCCCAAGTATGCTGGGTCAGATGACCCTAGTCTCCTAGATGTTCCTCAGACAAATCTTTGACCATTTGCACTGTGCCTGGAATGCCCTCTATTTTTCCTGGCTTCCTTCAGGTCTCAGCTTAAGTCCCAGCTTCTGCAGGAAGCCTTTCCCAGACCTGCTCAATTTTGGTGCCTTCCCTATGAGATGATCTCCAGTCTAACCTATTTGTTCCTCTTTGTACATAGCTGTTTGCATGCTGGCTCCCCTAGTAAATTGTCATCTTCTTGAGAGGAGGGACTGGGTTTTTTTCCTTTTTTTTTTCTCTTGATATTCCTAGCATTTAACACAGTGCTTAATACAGAAGGCACTTAAGAAGTGCTTGTTGATTGACTGACTTCCTTTGGTAGAGGGAAGTCTCCATTGTGGAAACCACTGAGGAATACCTCATCTGTAACTCATTGCCTGAGGTACTGGTTGCCTACTGCCAATCTGCTGCTATGTTTCAATGACTTGAACCCTGGTCTTCCTGATTCCAAGACTGTCCAGGCCCACTATCTACTGTGCCATACTGCCTCTTTATGCCTTTGCTATTAGGGTAGTTTTGAAAAGTTACAGGAGAGTATTCTATGGACAGAATATATAGAGATAAAAATAATACATTCTTTAAGAAATAAAATTCTCTTTTTTTTGGCCCATTATCCGTTTTTCTAGTAAAGCCTATCCCATGCCTACTTCTCTCTGATCTCCGTTTTCACTGGGATAGATACTATGTAGGATATTTTTTTTGAAAGAGCTCTATGAAATCTGTTCAATACAAGTATTGTAGGGAACAGTTACTTTTCTTTCTTTTTCTGCTAAAAAGTTTTTATTTAGAATTTGTGTTGTAATTCCATGAATTATCTTAAGATAGCTTAAAGACTCTAAAACCCTTTCCTTTGCACTAGAGGACTTGAAAAAGTAAGTCATAATTCTTGTATGCCTAGGTTTCTTTCTTTTAGAACCAGCTATATTCAACTCCTACAATCCATCAAGAAGGCAACAGAGACACTTACACTTCCAGCATTAAATATTGAGGTACAAGAGTAGTGAGTGTTTTGGATCACTGTGTTTTCGTAGGTATAAATATTTTTTAAGGAGAAAGTTATGTTGCTTGATTGCTTGCAATGCAATAAACATGGTGTAGTTATAACTTACTAAATTAGAGGAAGTAAAAAAGCTCGAAATGAATGCAAAACCAGCTCCTGAGAATCTACACAATTAATTACTAATGTTGGAATTTAATGTTATATGTGAAGGTAATATGATAAGACTTTTGGCAAGAAAAATCTTAAAGTGCTTGAATATTGATTCATCATCAAACTAACAGATTACATTTAAACCCAAATGAACACATTCAAGTAGTTTACTCACGGTTTCACTTTAAAGATGCTTATAAAGACCACATAAACTTTTCTGTCTCAAAAAAGATATTATCTTGAATTATTCACATTTAATTTTCTAAAAAGTTTTCTCTTTCCTATTTGTTAAAGGAAATCTTGTTTAAGAGCATTATGCTTGTTTAATGGACTGGTTTTTGTGTGTTAAGTTCTCTTTCAAAGCAATAGTAAAGCAACTTTATGTGACATTTATAGCTTGACTCTATCAGTATTCAGTTATTAAGGACATCTACTTCTTGCAGGTAATCTTACTTCTTCAGATGTTACGAACATTTTTGACAGTGTGACTGTTGTGAGGATAATTTTTTATTTGTTATAAGCCTTAATTTTGTTTTTGTCTTCCAGCTTTCAGTTTTTGAATAGTTGGGACCTCCGTCTTCAGTTATGCTTCTTTTTGGACTGGGTTTAGTTTCAGAGGCCTTGGGTTCTGATCCAAGCATTACAATTTACCACTTGTGTGACATTGGCGAGTCACCGAATGTAACTGGGCTTCATTTTCCTAATCTGTCAAATGAAAGAGTTAAAAACTAGATGATTCTTTCCAATTCTAAATCCTATGGTCACGTGTGATATTAACATCCCTTCCAAAGATATTTTTCCTTTGTGAAATACTTAAGCTTCTTTACTTTCAAGTTGTTTTTCATGGATTATTACAAATAGGTAATGGGTTGACTGACAGTAAAGTGGGATAAAAATACTTTTTTTGGTCAAGTAACCAGGTATTTATTATAATTATCTTAAAAGCATATTTTTTATAGACTGTTAGAACTGAAAAGATCTCTAGATATTATTTAGCTTTAATTCCTCTTTTTATAGATGAGATAAACTGTGGAGAGGTGAAGTGATTTGTCCAAAGCTTTACAGTGAGTTTTTGCTTACCATTTTAAGTCACTTGAACCTTCAGTTTGTGTTTTTTCATTTAGTAATCCTTTTTAGTTCAGTTCTTTGCCATAATAAGATTTAATCAATATGGATGAGTGACTATCCTGAGCATCTGCAATCTGGTTACATTCCATTTTTTATTGGATAAGGCTTTAGAAAGAAACAGTTGTTTTTTTTCCCCTAAGGTGGTGCCATTTTTCTCCATTGCTTCATCATGTTTTGTTCCTGTTTTTAAGTAATAGTAATCTGGTTTAGGTATATTTCCTAACTTTCATATAGCCTTGTGTTTTTATTAAGAGATAGAGTGCCAGTTTTTTGAAACCTCAAAGTTGCCAAGTATAGTGTTATCGTATTACATGAGATAATGTTACATAAAACACTTTTCTTGAAAGGCCTCAAAAATAAATTTAAATTCAAAATTTAAAGTCTTAAAAATGGGCTTCTGTAAGAATATTTCTTGACAAATGAAAATCTGGATAACAGTGGATAATTATGTGCCAATTAAAGTCTGATAATACAACCTGCTAAATTATAGTGTTCATTCTTATTTGTGGCAGAGCTGATTAGGAGAAAAGAAATGTGACTTGGATTTAGAAACTACACTGGTCATAGTATAATACTTCTTTGAAGTGAAGAGAGTAGTACTGGACCAGTCTTCAATATTAGAGAGGCCTCTGGGACTAAGAGGAGGAGCGAAAAGTGAGAGTAAAGTGCAGTCTTTAAAGTCTTCAAGAAGAGGCCTTCACGGAATGGTAGAGAGATCGACGTTTGTTTATTTCCCTCCTTCTCTTCCTTCCTTCCTTTTTGTGTGCGTGCTTCTTTAGCATTGGGTTAAAATGAAACTTCTAATTTAAAATGTTGTAAATAACTACTTCGAATAATGTCTTTTGAAAATCTCTTGGCTGTTATTATATGACTGACAATTTTTTCTTGAACTAGTCACGTCTGAGACTGAACGGAAATGTCTTAGCATTAGCTTTGAACCTATTTTTTCATGAAGTTTGTGGAAATCCTTAGTACCACACTGTCATTGGCAGGGTTATTCTGGCTCTACCTTGTCTTAACCTTTTCAGATGTCGAGTGCATCAGCTAGCCTCAAGCTGAATGAAGTATAGCAGATATACTTTAGTCATCGGTGACATAATTTCCAAGCATGTTGGCTTCCCCTTTTAAGATGAATACTATTCAAGCACAGGTTTAAACCTGGGCATGCCTTTGCCTGGGTATGTATCTGTTACTGGTTCTACTGATAGGCCATGCCAGAGAGATTGCTTACTTATTGAAAAAGAAACTAGATCCTGAAGTTGCATTTCTGGTGTAAACATCCTGCCAGTTAATGTTTGAGCTGGGGAGAAGATGGTGCTTAGCAGAGAGATTCTGAAGCATTGTTGCTTTAGAAACCTAAGCACTACAACATAGAAGTGTAATTAGATAGGGTAGTTGTTTCATTGAATTCTCATCTGGTTTGAGGGGAATATTCCAATTTAATGGTTTGAGCATAATCAGTCACTGATCTTCTGAGACATGTTGCAGATTCATTTAGTTTTTAACAGAATTAAAAATTTGAGGGAAAGGTATTTAGTGCTGTTTGCAGTTTTTAACTGTTCACTTTTTTCCAATAAATTTTTGTCCAAGAGCAAGTAGGTGATGTGAAGACCCAGCCACATTGTCGTATCTTCAGACCTTCAGTAGAAAGAGAGAAATTGTGTGTGTGTGTGTGTGTGTGTGTGTGTATGCATGCATGAATGTGTAATTAGCATGGCAGTAGAAAGTTTCTAAATGTTTTCTTTTGGGAAACCTGTAAAACTTATTTTTGATTCATCCTGAACCATAGGAATTTTATTTTCTACCTTCAGCAAAAAGCTTTTTTTTTTTTAATTTAAACTGTTTTATATGCTTCTGATAAATGTAAGATCTCTCCATGTTATGTTATCTTCTTTAGATTTTACTAATTTATTTTAAGTAATTTCCAAATTGGTTTGGGGAATTAAAGTAATAGCTGAATTATTTCCATAAGATTCCTGCCTGTGTGGGTGTACCATCCTATCTGGAGAAACCCTTTTTATATTGGCAGATTTGTTGATGAGGATGTAACTTCTCCCACACTCACTGCATTTGGTAAGAAATAGCAAATGGTTTGGAATGTTATTCAGGGTGACTGTAACTGAGAAACAATCTGTAGTTTAAAGTGAAGCGAAATTAGAGTTACAGCCATAATGCCTAGACTTCCTAAATATTTTCTGTTTATGTATAAAAAGCACACTTGGGACATGCTGG
This sequence comes from Pseudochirops corinnae, assembly GCA_028646515.1. Lineage (NCBI taxonomy): Eukaryota > Metazoa > Chordata > Mammalia > Diprotodontia > Pseudocheiridae > Pseudochirops > Pseudochirops corinnae. Next base: position 111,178,600 of record CM053588.1, read on the forward strand.
TCATATTTAGGCCAGCTTTGTTTGTTATAGTGTTAACTTGTCTGATTTGTACAATTCTTTCTTGAAATTAGGCTGGAATCTGAACTAGTCAGTGAGGCCTTGGAGAATTGAGTTTAGAAGACTCCTTGGAAAGTGACAATGTCTAAGGAAAAGTTAGCTGTTTTCTGATGAAGTAGGATTCAGTTTTCTAAGTGTCGGTTGTGTTTTGAGGTTAAATAGTTATCTAAGGAACACTTGGGAAAGTCAAGTCACATCAGTAAGTGTTATAGTACTAGTTTTGTGCCAAGACTGTGATAAATTCTGGGGATAGGAAGAAAGGCAAAAAATGGTCCCTGTTATCAAAGGAGCTCTCAAGTCTAATGGGGGAGACAGCATGCAGACAACTGTGTGCAAACAAGATATGTACAGGATAAATTGGGATTTGTATTTTAGGAAAGGCACTAACATTAAGAAGGATTAGGGATGGCTTCTTGCAGAAGGTAGGATTTTAGCAGAGACTTGAAGGAAGCTGGGAGGCAGAGCTGAGGAGAGGGAGAGAATTCTAGGTATGGGGGAAACCGGTGAGGATGTCTAGAGAGGGGAAATGGAGAGTCTTCTTTGAGGAAAAGCAAAGAGGCTAATGTCACTGGATCATAGCATATGTTGGTATGAATGAGGTGTGAGAAGAGTCGAAAGGTAGGAGGTGGTCAGGTTCTGAAGGATTTTAAAAGCCAGAGCATTTTATATTTGATCCTTGAGGAAATAAGGAGTCACTGGAGTTTATTGAATAGCAGAGTGACCTTGTTAGACTTGTGCTTTAGGAAGGTATAATATTTAAAAAGTTAGTTTTTCTTGGTAGGAATTAAACAGGTTGGGTTATATGTAGCTTTGGTGCACCTGTTCTTTTTTTTTTTATTAATTGATTTATTTACTTTTAGTTTACTAGATTCAGTTCCACAATCCTTTGAGTTTCAAATTTTCTCCCCTCCCTTCCCCTCCCGCCCCTGCCCATGGCAGCGTGCAATCAAGTATAGGACCTGCAAATACTTTCACATTGGACATTAGTCTGGTTGTATAGAAGGGCTGTAACCAATGGAGTGAGCAACGGGGAAAAGGAAACAAAACCAAACATGGAAAAGAATGATAGCATGTAGTTTGCTTCAGTCTCCATTTAAACTCTGTTCTTTCTAGATCTTTCTCTGAATGTAGATGTCTCCTTCCATCCTGAGACTTGGAGAGTTGTCTTATAGCTGTGCGTTGCTGAGAAGAGTTCAGTTTATCAAAGTTGGTCATCACACGGATGATGTGTCTGTGATTGTGTATGGTGAATCTATTCTGTATCATTTTAAATTTTAAAATTACCCACAAACTTTCTCCAACTGCTGTTCTTCCCGCCTTCCTTTAAGTCCCACCTTTTACAGGAAGCCTTCCCTAACCTTTCTTAATTCCAGGGCTTTCCCTCTTTTTCTTATTTCCCATTTATCCTGTCTATAGCTTGCTTTGTATGTATTTTTTTGCATGTTTTGTATCCCATTAAATTGTAAGCTCCTCGAGGGCAGGGGCTCTCTTTTGGCTCTTTTTGTATCCCCAGTGCTTAGCAGAGTACCTGCCACATAGTAGGCACTTAATAAATGTTTGTTGAATTGAATTGGATTTAAGAAGTTAACCATGAGAATAAGTTGTTGATCCCTGGTCTTACTTCCATTCAAATTTATCACATTTTTGTACAAATAATGTCTTTTTGAAAATATAGCAGTCAGTAGACAGGAAAACACATTAATTTTTTTATGACTCCAGTGAGCTTTTTATACCATCTCAGGCCATCCTACTTTGTCTGGAAAAATGAGGGTGGGATAATACATTCCATTGGTTGGAAGATTTCTGTCAGCCCCAAATATGGCTGGCATTGTTTTCCTTTTAAGGGAAACATTCAAGTTGGCCTAAAGTTAGAACTTTACTTTTTAAAAAAAAATTATGGATATATTCAACTTGCTATGGGTACTTATATAAGAAGATCAAATTAGTGTGTTTTCTCTTTCAGTATTTCCAGGAAGACATTTTTGTTTTGATTGTCAAGATGATAGCAACATAGAGAGTTTATATCTTGGCTCTGTTGTCTTGCTCCACCTTATTATTAGCATAGATTCCTCATTGGTCTTTTCCCTCCACCCTTCCTGTCCTTTTATACTACTTTTAATCTCTTTAAAATACTATTTCAGATCATTTCCTTATCAAATGCTTTCAAGATTTTGCAGTTGCATGTGAGAAAAAATTCTATCTCTTTAGTGTGGCTAACAAACACTGAGCATACAAATCCTTGATCTTAATACAGGCATTCGAGGCCTGTTCTCAATTTAGATTACTTCTTAAATTGTGTATGTCTGTCTGTTGAAAGGGGAGATTAGCCTAAATTGACTGTAGAGTCAGAATTTCATTCATGGGAGTAGTGCCAGATATTTTATTAATGAAAAAGTCTGTTGGGTTGTAGAGTCGTATCGTATAGGGCCTTAGATGTCTGTTGAGGAGTTTAGATTTTGTTCTTTAGGCAATAGAGAGCCATTGAAGGTTTTAAAAGATTTACCTCTTGCTTTCACTCTTAAATAATCTGAGTTGCAGGGTTTAATTTTTTTGGTAATATTCCTTTATACCTTGAGTATGGTTTCTGTAGACATAGACAGGTGGGTAAATTGCTTTAAAAAAAAAAAAGATCACATTAAGACCCTGTCCTCAGCCTGTCTTTCTAGCGTTGTCTCCAGTTACACTCCAATAGAATTCAAAGTTTCAGCTAATTTAGATTATTCTCTCCTTTCTGAACATAGATTGCATTTTCTTGCCTCTATGCGTTTTCCTGCGCCATTCTTTTTGCCTGCAATATATTTACATCAGGTTTATGGAAAAATGAATGTTTTATTAAAATGTGTTGCTGTCAGATTTTGTTAGGCTGTGAAGATAGTTTTCTCCAACTCATTTATTTAAGGAAGGCCGAAAATAGGGAAAGAAAGACATTTGGGGGGGATAATAATTATTTCATGGTAGGCTGTATCAAATTTTAATGCAGTTGATCATAAAGTACCTGTTTGGTGGAACTTGATGGACATGTGAGGATGGTTTCATACCTTCTTAGTTCCAAGGAGGACAAAAAAATTAGTGAGAAAATGGTATAATTGTTTCAGGCTTTATACCATGGCCACAGCTGAGTGCCCCATACTTACCAGAAAGCCTAGCAGTAAAAAACTGAATCAGATTAGATGGCCCCAGAGATTTTATGATACAGTTAATATGTGTACAACCTACACTATTGCATGGTTGGGGAGTAGGGAAAGGGAGGGGTTAGATACCATGAAAGAATGGTCTTTGGCATTAAAAAAATAAAAAGATCCATTTAACTAACACCAGAGTAAAGCTGAGCAGACCCCATGCTTAATAGTGAGTATTTAAGAGAGCAAATTATTGGGAGGAGTTTGCTATGTCTTGAAAATATCCTATTTTATTTAAAGTTGTGTGGACTCAAAAAGGTTTGTTTTCTGATTCAGCCGAAACTTTTTATCCAATGACAAACCATGAAACAGGTTATACTATCATTAGATGCAGTACCTAAAGTTTTCAGTATTCTGAATTAGGTACTGTACTTTATGAATCTTTACCAAAGATAAAGACGGGAGGAAGTTTGTTTCATAATAAAGTACTATAACTAAAATTTTTTTATCTGTTTCCTTAATTGTTTTTTGTCATCTCTAAGTAAGTCATTGTACCTTAGACCCACACCTAAGTGTTAAAAATGTGTTTTTAAGAAATATTTCTTCTTTGGCAAAGTCATGAAGCCTGAAATTGACTTACATGTTTGGAGTATCAAATGATTATATGGGACCAGATGAAGCATAGTAACTTTTGAGTATGATTTTATTTAGCAGGATGAACTTTATATATGTTTTCACATAGATCATATTGCCATGTGTGAAAAGATACATGTTTATTTGAATAAAATTAAAGGAATGGTATAAAGTTGTGGAGGGTAGCTAAGTGGTACAGTGGATATAGTGCCAGGCCTCGATTCAGGAAGACCTGAGTTCAAATTTGACCTCAGACACTTACTAGCAGGGTGACCCTGGGCAAATCATTTGACACTGTTTACCTCAGTTTCCTCATCTACAAAGAGAGCTGGAGAAGGAATTGGCAAACCATTCCAGTATCTTTGCCCAGAAAACCCCAAGTGGGGTCACAGAGAGTCAAACATGACCAAACAGCAGTGAATCTTGTTTATATTTTTCATAAATCCTTCCTAAAGAAATCTGCCAAACATGCTAGTTGCCTTGCTTTAGAGCTTTTTACATTCTGAGGGTACCCAAGGAGCACTTGGGCCATATTTAACTTGTGCTATACAACTGGTTCACCCAGTCAGTTGATGAGTCGATAACCATTTATTAACGACCTGCTGTGTTCTGGGCATGGTGCACAAATACAGAGAATGAGAACATTTTTACCCAGGGAGCTTACATTCAGTTTGAGGTGACTCTGTGTGTGTGTGTGTGTGTGTGTGTGTGTGTGTGTGTGTGACAAAATAAATACAACGTAGTTAGGCAGTTGGGGGGGATTAGGAAAGGCTTTGTTTAGGTGATGTTGCTTTGCCTTAAAGGTCTTAAAGATGTTCTCTCCTTATCTCTAGTCTATCATCTCCAACTACCTATTGAACATCTCAAGAGATACTTGAGGTAACTATACATCTTAAACTCAGCAAGTCCAAAACTGAACTCTTATCTTTCCTCCCAAACTTTCCCCTAGTCCCCCACTCTTTTGTCCAGCCCTGGTGATTTTTGCCTTTGTAACATCTTCTTGCCTTTCTTTCTTCTAACATCACCACCCTAGTGCGGGCCCTTGTCATCTCACATCTTGAGTATTGTAATAGCCTGCTAGTTGATCTCCTTGCCTCAAGTCTCCACTCCAGTCTGTCCTCCACTCAGCTGTCAAAGTGATCTTCCTAAAGCAAAAGTCTGACTATGTCACTCCCATCCCACCCCCTACTCCCCAACCCCCGCTCTGGTGGCTCCCTGTCACTTCCAGGATTAAACATAACATCCTCTGTTTGGTTGTCAAGGTCCTTCATAACTCGGACCCTCCCTAGTCTTACACTACCGTTTCCCTCCCCATATACTCTTCAGTTCAGTGACACTGACCTCCTTGCTGCTCCTTGAATAAGCCCCACTCCCATCCTTGAATTCTCTCCCTTATCTCTGCCTCCTGGTTCTCTTGGCTTCCTTCTGAACTCCAGCTAAAATTCTGCCTTCTACAAGAAATCTTTCTGGATAACTCAATTCCTTTTTTTTTTTTAAATTAAATTGGTTTATTTACTTTTAATTTACAACGTGCAGTTCCACAGTCCCTTGAGTTTCAGATTTTCTCCCCCTCCCTCTCTCACGCCCCTCCCCCCCATCATGGCAGTGTGCACTTGGATACGGAATCTACAAATATCTTCCCATTAATCATTAGTCAGGTTGTAAAGAAGGATTGTAACTGATGGAGTGATCGGTGGGAAAGAGGAAACAAAACAAAACAAGAAAAAGAAACAGAGCAAGTAGTTTGTTTCAATCTGCACTCAGACTCCACTTCTCCTTCTCTGGCTGTGGATATCTCCTTCAATCATGAGTCTTTTGGAGTTGTCCTATAACCTTGTATTGCTGAGAGGAGCCCAGTCTATTGAAGTTGGTCGTCACACGTGTGTTGTGTCTGAGATTGTGTACAAATTTCTCCTGGTTCTGCTCTTCTCGTTCAGCATCAGTTTATGTAAGTCTCTCCAGGTTATTATGAAGTCCGTCTGCTCCTCATTTCTTGTAGCACAGCAGTATTCCATTACACTCATGTACCGCAACTTGTTCAGCCATTCCCCAACTGATGGGCATCCCCTTGTTTTCCAATTCTTTGCCACCACAAAAAGAGCCTCTATAAATATTTTTGTACAT